>OX387615.1:18120494-19370494 GCA_947568825.1 Sphinx pinastri
AGTCGTTTTGGAGTGATTGAGTAACATACATCCATTCAAACTTCCGCATTTATAATTATAGTAGTAAGATTGACTTTCGGTTGTATTACTACTATTTCCTTACAAAAATCGATAATATCACGCTTATGTGTACGAAAGTGTAGGCAAAGTGCAACTAATTGTTTACACAACTTCTGATGAAAGAGATACAAGTCAAGAGCTTCACAGAAAGTTATCCAGAAAAATATCAATTTTATCGTATTTTATTTCCAAATACGCTCACCGGGGTGCTATTCAAATTTCCATAGAAAAAAATACTTAGTCGAAACCATTAAGTTAATTATACGACAGCGCGTCAACTCGTGCTAAGGTTAGCAGAGCTACGCACGACGGCCTGACTTTCTACGGGCTCAGTGCGGAGAAAGGAGCCCCACAACATTAAGGGCACAGAGCTCTACCCGCGTACCTGGAAGCTGTGGTTCGCGTTGTTGATGCTGCACTCCGCGAACGTCGCGTCCTCTAACTCGAACTCGTCCCACAGTTGGCTCTGCAACAAACAAAGATATGGTATAACACTTTAATATACCGTAATCCTCTGTTACTAGTTATATTACTATTTTTAAAAGCTTGATGTTTAGAAGTAAACTCTTAAATCGATGTATAGGGGAAAATCTGAAATAACATCGAGTCTTTTCAGGAAAAACGTCGTGATAGACATTTGACCCTTTTTATTTAGCATTTTTTTCTGTATTGATCCAAAAATAATAATGCCGTATTTGCAGTATTTCGTTACAAAAATAACGATTCCATTAAATTTCTGTAACTAAACCAATATTTTAAAATTAATAAATAAAAAAATCGTTTAGCTACAACTCAAAATATCGGTTACGATGTTCTAAAAAGAGGTGCTACAAAGGCTCGATATTATTAAAGCTAAGTATAGCAAAAAAAACGGACCAGAACATTTATTTAGTAAAGATGAAACACAATACAATACAAAACACTTTATTGCAAACACATGATAGAAAAAAAAAGAATAGACAAAACAAATTATAATAAAATATGATGTAGTACAATCGGCGATGCGATCTCTTCTAGACAACCGAATGGATTATAATTACCTATTCAGAATATGTGTCAGACATAATTTAAAAGAGAAAATTAAAACATTATATTTACGCAAATAAAAGAAAACAAGAATAAATACATTCGTATCATTTAACTTATATAAGTTTTCACTCTAAAATTAATTAACATTAGTGGTACAATATTTATGAATAAGTTTTTTAGTATAGCATATACGATATAAACTGCCATAGACTGAATTGATATAGAAAAAAACCCCATAGACGTCATATTCATGGTCCCGTATTTTTTTGTTGTCCGTAATGCAAAATAACCTACATCGAAATCCAAAAACTGTTTTATAAATCATTGCATGGTATGATATGCTATGGTTTGGTGGTAAGCCGGTCATTTAAAACTTATTTCATTGACCGGCAAATGATAAACATGTCAATTCGTGACGCTTTTTTAACAGAGTTAAAATTATTTTCCCCAGAAGTCTCCTTTTAATTTTATTATACAAAATAAAATTCCGGAAGCTATAATTATGGTCACTTTACTCAGCGTCATGTAAAGTTATTTCGTAAAGCATTCTTCTACAGGCCACGTCTCTCAACGTTACCGAGAGACGTGTTCCGCGCCGCTGGATTCGACAACTCCGTTAATTTATTCATCCATCCGATTTAAGCAGCACGCTCTGGGAGCTCAATATGTTTAAAAAAAACATATTTTTATGTTTATTTTAATAATTGCTCGTGCATAACCCTCGATTAGAAGTTGAGTTTGGCTTAACGAGTTGGTTGATTTCTCGTATATATTATGTTAACACCTTGTATGGATTTTCTGTCAATGTTTGCTCGGAATTTGATCCTTCTTTTTGCCAGTAAACAAGGCATCTGGATGTGACAAAACGGATCGTTTCTGCAACATATTAGAAAATATGTGTAGCTCTAATGGCTAACTCTACATTGGAGGGATGAATAAATGAACATGGGTAACGTAAAATTTTCTTTGTCTGTCTCCAAACAGCGATGTTCATCTGTTTTGTTTCAGTTTGAAGGACATTATAGCTGATGTTATCACTGTTTGGATATTTAACAGCTTCTCCAGATGACGAACGATTTTCCTGTTTCAGAACGTGTCAACCCTATCAACGGTGCTAAACAACGCCCCTGCGCGCAGCTCCCGGAGCGTTATAATAAATAGAATTTTTAAACACAGTACACTCGTAACACAGATAGCTTACACATCCCTTTGCCGCGAGTCTCTTATATTGTTAATGTATTGAGCTTGTGTGTACAACAAAGTTCCTTAACGTGGCTTGCAGTAGGTGTAATTCGGGGTAAAATGTAAGATCACAATATTAAATCCTTTGTACAAATTAAAGGCTTTCAACTGCTAAGCGTAAATAAAAAAATAAAAGCTCATGCTCAACTGACTGATATCGCGCAGCTTAAACCGCTGCGCGCTGTACTGCGTTTTAATGCTTAAACAGCAGCAAGTAAAGTCCGCAGTTTCATTATTAAAATTAGTCACCGACCAAAAAGACAGTCTGCGTTTGCCATAAGTCATAACGTAATCCTACGCGAAACAACTACTATGCAACAAATGGCATGTCCAAAAACGGGCTTAAAATTCCAACCAAGACGCTTTAAATATTTTGGATAGTACTCCCAAAAACGAGGCCTTTGCAATAAATGATAATTTTAGTTCTCCGATTTTGAGATTTATGTAATTTTATTTTGCTTAAAAACTACACTTATTATGAACGTTTTTAAAAATGTTACTTATAAATGGAGGAGTCTAAAAATCTTTTTTTAATGGATCTAAGATCCATATATTTACCCCTTTAATATCCATGAAGTTTGAGCCTGGTTAGATTTTGAGACCCAGCATCCATACAAAAGCGGACATCTCCTTTACAGGCGTTCAAAGTTACTTATGCACTGTATTTTTTTTATGGTATTGAATGACGAGACGAGCATGCCGTTCACCTGATGGTAAGCGATACGACCACCCATAAACAGTAGCAACACCATCTAGCACCTTGAGTTACAAAGTACTGTGTGGCATTCCACTGCCCTCGTCATCCTGAGACATAAGATGTTAACTCACTCAGTCTCACTATGTCCTGTAGTTACGCTGGCTACAATGTCCTTCAAACCGAAACACAACAGTACATGCACACTGCTGCTTGGCGATAGAATTAGACATTGCGGTGGTACCCAACCAGACGGACTCTTACATATGAGACCTACCACCAGGAAACCTTTATGAAGTTTTCTAAATTCGCCACGGGTTACGGGCGTAGTTGCCGGAGTGAGAGGTCAGAGGGTTGACTGCGCAAACAAAGCTGCAACCACAACGTAACTCACGTTAGGGATGTGTCGATGGTTTGTGTTGCCTAGTGTAGGTATACCACATCAATGGCACTTTTGTGGACAGTCTTGTTGGATGCTGGCTGGGTAAATAATTATTGTCTTACTTATTATTAACACCATAGTTCTTTAGTTATACGATTAAATAAATAAGGAAGGTGTTTAATCTCGGAAATTATTACGACTTGCAATTGGATATGGGTTAACAGATTTTGAAATAATTTCTTAGGTCTGATATCTTCGGACCTAGTATTGACACAGATCGAGACCACGGAAGAATAACTGATATCACGCGGTACAATTTCTGAACGTAAAGGTAGTTGAATATTCACTTATAATACCACAAGAGCTTCAAAATTATCGGGTATTTTCCGATAGGTTCGTTGCAAACAAATGAAGGAGTTTTCAGGTTAAAAAATCACGAGCGCGAAGCGCGAGTGATTTTTCCTGAAAAACTTGACGACTTTATTTGTTTGCAGGGAACCTTGAGGGAAATGCCAGATAATTTTGAAGCTCGTGTGGTATTCGGGGGATTATTTTTCCGTCCCAAATGTCGGCCAATAGAATTGCACCATGAGATGAAATGAACAGTCAACAAATAAGAATTTCATAATATATAGTAACTACCAGAGAAAATATTCAAAAAATTATCAGTATAATACCATGTAGGTTGTACCACGTGACGTCGAATGGTGCAATTCTATTGGTCGATATTTGGGTCGGAAAAATAATCACTTATAATACCACAAGAGCTTCAAAATTATCGGGTATTTTCCGATAGGTTCGTTGCAAACAAATGAAGGAGTTTTCAGGTTAAAAAATCACGAGCGCGAAGCGCGAGTGATTTTTCCTGAAAAACTTGACGACTTCATTTGTTTGCAGGGAACCTTGAGGGAAATGCCAGATAATTTTGAAGCTCGTGTGGTATTCGGGGGATTATTTTTCCGTCCCAAATGTCGGCCAATAGAATTGCACCATGAGATGAAATGAACAGTCAACAAATAAGAATTTCATAATATATAGTAACGACCAGAGAAAATATTCAAAAAAAATTGTTTCATAATATATAGTAACGACCAGAGAAAATATTCAAAAAAAATTGTCAGTATAATACCATGTAGGTTGTACCACGTGACGTCGAATGGTGCAATTCTATTGGTCGATATTTGGGTCGGAAAAATAATCAGTATAATACCATGTAGGTTGTACCACGTGACGTCGAATGGTGCAATTCTATTGGTCGATATTTGGGTCGGAAAAATAATCATAAATATTTACTTTTTAATACGAAAACTGCGCGCAACTGAGGCTTTTTTAAACTTAGATAAACTTTTTCTTATATAATATGAGAATTTTCCTGAGCCGCCGCAATTTGTCGTGCTCCTACACGGACATGTGCCTGACGTAAACAATGCAATGCACAAGTTTGCGAAAATGATTTAATTGTTAAACTAGAGTTAGTTTTGTGAATGCTTGCCGTTTGTGGGCTAGCGTTTCGAGCTGTGTGGAACGTTTATTTATTATATTATAATTATTAGTTTTTAGCTTATCTGAACTATAAGTTTCCAACATATAAATATCTCCTTTTTGCTTGCGGTTGCACCGGCGTTTTTCCAGGATAAAAATAGCTTATGTATTTTCCAGGCTCTCAAACTATCTCAATACAAAATTTCATCAAAATCGGATCAGTGGTTCAGCCGACAAAGCATAGCAGTAGACACAGTTTCTTTCGCAAATTATAGGAATAGTAGTATGGATAGTAATGTTACCGAAAGCTTGATATCCTAAGGTTCTATGGGGTACTATACTGTATTTATCAGCTCAATATTAATTAAATCGGCTACAATGTCTCTCAAACTGGAACACAAAGGTGGATGTACACTGCTACCTGTCGGCAGAAATAGATTTATGGCCTATTTCACAACTTCCAAGTAAACATTATTTGTCAGTTCTCTTATTAAACAGTTAATGTAAATAGTACTAATATTATTACCATTCATTTGGGAGCACAGATTAGTGTGTGACTTTTGTATTTGTCGCTTATGCATTTGTGACAAGTAGTATTTACTCACAGTGTACTTAGAATGTCTCCAAAAACGCAGCTCGTAAGTCGATGTCGATTTTGAAAATTCTTTCACTAATAGGAAGCTACATTACTCCTGAGTGCTATAGGCTACTTATTATCCCGGGATTTTTTTTATCCCGAAAAACTTTTTCAAGCGGCCGGAGCCGCGAGCAATACTAGTTTGTTATAATATTATCATTACGCTCGTCAACCTCGTCGCTCGTCGTCGTATATGCGACGATAGCCAACTTGGGAGTGGAACGGACTGCCGAGACGCATGTCCGCAGGTTCAAAACCCAAAGGGCACACCTCTGACTTTTCTAAAAAGTTGTGTGTATTCTTTCTGAATTATCGCTCGCTTTAACGGTGAAGGAAAACATCATGAGGAAACCTGCATACCTGAGAAGTTCTCTGAATTTCGAAGGTATGTGAAGTCTGCCAACCCAGGCCAGCGTGGTGGACTAAGTCCTTAACCCACTCAGTTGTAGAGGAGGCCCGTACTCAGCAGTGGGCAGTATATAATACAGGGCTGGTATGGTATGGTATCGTGGCTCGTTAACCTGGGACGCCAGATGTTAATACTCAATACAATTACCCTGACTTTAAACCTATTTGTTTATTAAATGCGTCAAGTTGTAGCGTAGAATCTAAAGACATGTTACGATTTTAGGCTTCCTTTATGCGCTAGCTTATAACATCGAACGCCTGGGTAAATAACATATTTAGTACGTACAACTATGTTATGACTATTTTATTTATAGGTTGCATAAGAATAGCGAATGTCTCGGAATAGCCTCATTGGCTGTGGTAGAAGTATATTAGGTTCGTAGGCTGGGATATCCTGAGTTCGATTCCCAAATTAGTCTCTGCTTTATATAGGCTTTTACAAAAGTATTTAGTCGGCATTACATATCTCAGAGAAGGTAGACGTGCCATATAGATGTAAAACCCAAGCAAATCCATTGTATTAATTGTGCAAAAATCGTGTTTTGCACGGACTCCAAAGTAATGTAAGGGTAGGAGAATGATAATTAGAAATGTAAAGGTAGATTTAAAATTATAAGAAGTACTTACCTAAAATTTAAACAAATACGGCCTTATTCAAAAACAGTTTATAAATCTAATTTAGTTATCGAAAGTTTTGTCTTCTTCGAACTTTTTTTTTATGGCATTGAATGACGAGACGAGCATGCCGTTCGCCTGATGGTAAGCGATACGACCGCCCCTAAACAGTAGTAACACCATACAGCACCTTGAGTTACACAGTACTTGAATTGAGTTTGAAGGAAGAAAGCAATACATTCTAAAACTAAAATGGGTTTATAAATCGCTTATGAATACGGTCGATAGGTTTGCGGAAAAAATGTATGATCAAAACAGTAGCCACGTTACAGGATGTGCCAAGTGTGGGAACCATAAAATAACAGTAACTTTAAAATTTGGGCTAATTTGATACATAACCACAAGTATAGTAATTTATTTGTAGATCAGCGTGGCGCACGATAATCCCACCCTAATTAGTACAAAAGGCGCGTGCCCTACAGCGACTAAACAAGGCCTATTTAAACGTACAAAAGGTAACTAAACAACAGCATTTTTACCCGAAATATGTAAAGAGGCAGCAAAACGAAAGCCGCGGGCCGTGTATAATTAGTAGAAACCTGTTGGTGGCACGGAAACAAATTCTTTTATTAAAGGATTACAATCTTTCGCCGTCTCAACTCCGACCTTTGTGGTTGGGATATGATTGTTTTCGGTGAATTTGTCTGCGGTGCGGAACTCTTTAGATTGGGGGAAAGTTTCACGGTATTTCTTAGGATTACGGCACACTTGCTTTTGCTCACGGCTCCGCCCGGATGAAAAGTTTTTCCCGCCCGCTTTATATTTTCCCGGGATAAAAAGAAGCTCATGTGCTATTCCAGACTATAGTCTTTTTCTATGCTAAATTTCATCTCGACCCGTTCAGCCGTTCTAGCGTGATTTAAGTAAGATTGACTTTAAGTTGTATTACTACTGTCTATTTCCTTACAAAAATCATATTTTTTTTTATTTTTTATTTATTAATATATAAAGTACATAGTTGTTTAATTAGTATCTCATAAACCTTATCCAGATTTGTCTGGATACTGCGTCAATCGTGAAGAAGTCGATAGCATATACTTACATAAAGCAACTTAAATACGCATACAACATAAAACAAAAAAATCATGCTAATTGTCGCGGTGAATACTATATTGTAGTTTGTTTGTTTTTTTTTATGTATCACGTGACCGCGACAATAAATTATTGTTTCTTTCTTTCTTCTTTCTTTCTTATGTCTACGAAAGGGTAGGCAAAGTATATCTAGATGTTTACTCAACTTCTGGTGGTAAAAGAGCACCGGCGAGACCAAGAACTTCACAGAAAGTACTCCAGAAAAATATCTAACACCAAACATCTTCTTTAACTCAGTAATGTGTAAAGCTTTCTGAGCCATATTATAGGAATCTATACTAAGATAAGAAAAAATAATATGTCGTTCTTCACCAGTATCGATATGTATACTCCATTCATAAAAACTGAATGCAGTTCATATAAGTTATTTATAACGTAGTAGAGAAGCGAAACATAAACAAAATTACCGACTCATTATTATTAGGTGACGACGCACTTTTTGTTACGTTTAACGAAAGAAACATTATGTTTATTTTAATAAAATTGTAAGGCGTTAGTCTCGCGGCAAGCGTGTGGCGAGACAACCGTTTTTAATATTTTATCTTGCACAACAAAAAAATCCCCTCCTAGCCGATTTCGGCCACAGCGGCCAATCTCAACAGAGTTCAGCCAGGTACGCAGGAGATATTATATTGTACAAGTGTGTGTGCAATACACAGGTGCACTCGCTATTCTTTCACTCTCATATTCCGGTGAGACGGCAATTCGACATGACCATGATAGTATTACGTCTGATGTTAAGTGTGATGCGATTCAAATATTATGACGAATAGATACATATATATATACATATACACTCACGCCTTTAATCCCCGAAGGGGTAGGCAGAGGCGCAACTAGTGCACCCACTTTTCGCCGTTATTCCGTCCCATGATGTGATAGGGGGCGAGCCTATCGCCATATCGGGCACAAATTCCAGACTCCGGGCTGACACTGAATTTTAAAAAACCCAATATCACTGCCCGACCCGGGAATCGAACCCAAGACCTCAGCATTGCAGTCATACTGTAATACAACTACGCCACCGAGGCAGTCTACGCCACCGAGGCAGTACTAATAGATACTCATAGCATATATCTTTAATTGTTGTTATATTTTTAATTCAAAAATACACGACCGTCACGTTGTCACGTGCCCGATTTGGCGATAGTTTTGCCTTCATCACCTAAATAGAAATACCGTTGACGAACAGTTTGGTTGGTGCAATGGTCCTATGGCCTACCATTTAAAATTATCTTATTAAGATCATGATACGGTTTCCTCATAGTTCATATATACTTTTACCGACGCTCATGCCACTCGTCAACAGTCTAACCACACCCTCAAACCTTTTGGTACATCTTTAATCTTTAATTTCTTTGTTGAAATAATATGCTCTCTGAGCGACGACAGCTAGATACAACGATTGTGTGCCTTTGAACACATAAATATGACGGTCAGGCGGAGCAACAAATATGATGCAAGCTTTATTAATTAGAATGTTTATTCCACAAACATTGCTCGTACCTACTTACAGGTATTCTTTTGTATCTATTGTTAATGATTCTGTAGCGAGTAATTAGTACTGGTGGCAGGTCTCTCATATGTAAGAGTCCGTCTGGGTGGGTACCACCGCAATGTCTATTTCTACCGCCAAGCAGCAGTGTGCATGACCTGTTGTGCTTCGATTTGAAGGACATTGTAGCCAGTGTAACTACTGGACATAATGAGACTTAACATCTTATGTCTCAGGATGACGAGCGCAGTGGAATGCCACACAGTACTTTGTAACTCAAGGTGCTGCATGGTGTTGCTATTGTTTATGGGTGGTCGTATCGCTTACCATCAGGCGTACGGCATGCTCGTCTCGTCATTCAATACCATAAAAAAAGACCCTGATTTGAATTTTTACGAGTTTCTTGCAAATGGGTTATTCGCCTGATTTTTTTTTTCATTAACACACGTATAGACGAGTGAATGAGATAATGGAACTGGGAATGGTAAGTGATATTGCCATTTTGCCAGAGAATTTGTTTGGCATATTTATATTTTGTCAAGAATTAATTATTTGAATTCCTTGTACTCTAGCAATAACCTTGCAAAGGCATAGCTCACACTCCACGTGTTTTGCTATGCAGCAGTAGTATGCTAGCAAAGCCGACCATAGAATAAACTGGCTTGACCATCCATATCAAAAAGATCTAATTCTAATATATATATTTGAGTATAAGTTATTTATAATGCCAATCTCGCGTAACATCTATCGCGATTTCATCTAACATTTTCCTCGAAGAAACTCCGAATATTCAATATGAAGTACTTCTAATATTAATTTCCTAACGGATCAAAAGCGTGATATTCTTGCTGCTAGATACGAATTTTCTTAGAAATTGTAAAATATATCAACAATCCCAAACAGTGACGTAACTTCGTTGAAAATCCAATGCGCATTTGGGTCTTGCTTACATTTAATACAAGTAATAAACATTTAATATTGTGTTAAAATTGATTTTCGTAAACAGTAGAAAGTTTTTTGCAGCGGAGCCGTGGACTGCGAGGTCCTGGCTTCCATTCTCATATCGAGCAACAATTTGTAGCGACTTTAGCAAGATTTGCCGAAGATCCTAAGATGGGAAGTGTTGAGGGGATTGAGGACAAGCCGGTCTTAAAAACTTCACACAATACTTTCTGCAAAATGCTTGTGTAAAACCCACATTGTGAAATAGCGAAAATAGCACAGGTTATAATAAGATGGCCACCTAGTTGTCGAGGTTTAGACATGACATATGTATTAAGTACTTTATTTTTTTCTTTTTATATATTATATGTCGGAGTGTCGTGTATCTCGAAATAATAATCATGCACAAACCAGTCGAGATGTCAGATCGTTGGTATAAATAGGGCGCCTCGCATTTGAAGTGGGCAGTGAAATAAGTTTGGAGCATCCAGTAATAAAAGGTGAAGGACCAGTTGGAGTTTTATTCTCACATCATGGAAGATGATGATGTGGAACCCTATGACGTCGGCAGAGCTGACGTCACCCTTTTCAAATGAGTTCTAGATCTTCTCCTCTGTCATATATATCACTAGCATTGCGCGCGGCTCCGCTCGCGTGGAAAAGTTTTTCCGGGATAAAAAGTAGCCTATAGCATTCAGGAGTAATGTAGCTTCCTATTAGTGAAAGAATCGGTCTAGTAGTTCCTGAGATTAGCGCTTTCAAACAAACAAATAAACTCTTCAGCTTTATAATATTAGTATAGATTTATACCTATACTGCGACATTAAAGTATTCGTTCTTAATATGATAAAGGTAGTAGAATATAATAGCCAACGCATGGTGCATGAGCCAGTAAAAAATATCCTCATCACAACTATAAAACCTCCAGCAAGCTTACGAAACATCGTCTTAAACATTGGTGTTTGTATTTTTCCCAGAATCTGTGTCAGTGGGCAATCGGAGGGCTCGTAGGAAAGTGCTTTCGAAGCCGACGCACGTATTACTAAGGTCACGGCGGTAGTGCCCTTGCCATTGAACGCGACCTTGTAGCCGCGTGTTCCATGAAATGTACTTCGTGTCGGAGTTGTGAGATATGAGCGGAAAAAATATTTATTTGGCAATGAATTAGGGAATTAAAATATTTTATTTTTTTTGCGCTAATAAATTCCATTGTTTTAAATTATTGTTTATCAACCATCGTTCGCTTTAACGGTGAAGGAAAACATCGTGAGGAAACCTATATACCTGAGAATTTTCCATAAGAATTTCGAGGGTATGTGAAGTCTGCCAACCCGCACTAGGCCAGCGTGGTGGACTAAGGCCTAAACCCTCTCAGTAGTAGAGAAGGCCCTTGCTCAGCAGTGGGCAGTATATGATACAGGGCTGATTGCATTGCATTGCAAATTGCCATAGGACACCGAACGGTTCGTCTCAAGCTCGTAGCAGCAACACCATTTTCAATTACTAAGTTAGTCTTTTTGCGTGTGTAGGCAAATAAGTATGCATAGTCAATTAAGGATATGTGATCTCCACTACCCATGGAAAGAATTATGCGGTTTTGTCTTGCCCATAACCATTTATTTGCCCAGTTTCTGGTATATAAAATCTACAGAAATTGAGCAATGAAACAATATTTTTCTATTCTACCTATTTCATTTCATAAGTATTACTGCATGATATTAATCCGGGCTCCCCATTGCTCACTGTCTACGCTCTAAATGTATCCCCTGGACGCTATTTATTTCGCGGGGTTTAAACTATCCCACATATCATACACTAAACATTAAAGTGACTTAACTATTGTTAAAATTAAAAACTGTTATGGAATTTGCCATTACTTTTGCATTTATATACAAGTACCTACCTACTCTGTGATGAAACTGTAATAATATAATATCAATATGTTTATAGGATGTAAATCATAAGTATTACTGTTAAAATTAAAAACTGTTATGTAATTTTCCATTACGTTTGCATTTATATAAAAGTACCTATCTACTCTGTGATGACACTGTAATAATATAATATTGTTATGTTTATAACATTCTTAGTGGATAACGGTGTTGGTTGTGTAGTTAGTTAAACTTCATTGTTCGATTTCTGTTTTGTATACTTTTTTTTTATTACACAATTGTTTGTTGTCCTAAATAAAGAGAAAAAAAAGTGACTTTCGGTGTTTAACATATAAACTTGACGATTCACGTCACAGCTCTTATAACTTTGGCTGGCCACATAAACATACACTCTGCCAACCAGGAAATAGAATTATGATTGTTGTAGAGTATAAAAAAATATTCTCTTTTTAATATAATTGAAATGCGAAAAGTTCTCATTAAGCAACACATCTTCACAAAAATAATAACGACAACAAATTTCACAGCTTATCACCCTGAGTCATTAGGTGTAAAGTCTTTGATACCACATTATTCATTCACTTAATCGCTTCCTCTCAAAACTTACCCCAGCACCGCGTAGGCGTTTCCTTCGAAACTAGAATGCTTGGTTTTCCCGACGAGCTCTGAAGAGGATTAAGAAATTCCTTTCCCGCGCTTTGGGAGATAATCATGGACTAACTCAAATATACCTCGTAATTTTTGAGCGTTAACGGATGAAGTGCAAATTCAAAGGAAATTTGGATGAATTTTGTGTATGACAGATATTTTTTTTTGTGCTCATCGACAGTCGCGAGGATTATGCCGGTATTATTGCATATTAGCTTTTGGTTGCGGCTTCGCTTCAGTTTGTGACAATTATTAAATAAAATAATTTATGTCCCTTCTTGGCGTTCATGCTTACTCCTTACCAATTTTATCAAAATCAATTCAGTTTTTCAGCTCTGGAATCGTAAAAGACAAAGTTATTATTGCATTTAAAATATTAGTATGGGTGTATTATGCAGGTATGAGTTGACATGTCATGTAAAAGCCGATGATGAGAAAAAGTGCTGCGGATAGCGCTATCATGGAGAGTCAGACATAAAATAAAAAAATATATTATTATATATTGGTGGTAGGTCTTTTGTATACTTGTTGTGTTTCGGTTTGAAGGACATTGTAGCCAGCGTAATTACTGAGCATTACGAGACTGAACATCTTATGTCTCAGGGTGACGAGCGCAGTGGAGTGCCACGCAGTACTTTGTAATTTCAAAGTTCTGTGCGGCGTTGCTACTGTTAATGGGCGGTCGTATCGCTTACCATCAGGCGAGCACCATGCTCGTCTCGTCATTTAACTACAATAAAAAGAGTTGTAAATATTATCAAAATTCCGTACATCCATAATTGTTATCAGGGATGTATGAAGTTCCATCTATAAATGTAATGTAATGGTTATAATCCATAATATCTGTAGTGTGTTATATTTGTAAGATGTAATAACATCTTTAAATATTTTTATTACGAAAATATTCAACACATTTCGTCTCAAATTAATAAATGATAACTTTAGTACTTTTTAAGCTTAAAAATTTATATTGAAGCAACAGTAATTAGGGTTGTCAAGAGATCGTTTTCAGCGATGGGACCGTCTAGTCTCTTCATTAAAGAGAACCTTTTTTTTTTTTTGGTTTCGCGGAGAAAGTGCGTTACCACTACCGCCCGGCCTTCGTGGGGGGCGACCGAGCGGTTATGTTGGGTTCACCGTGCCTTACGACCCGGCGTTGAGCCGCCCGGAGAGATGGAAAACGTCGGGCGACCGCCGGGCCGAGTCCCTAACCTATTTACAACGCACGGCATACCAACTAAAACTCCGCGGTGGCCATCTTCGGCGCATTAGGGACGGCTGCGGGCTTCCTCTGACTAATGTCTAAGTTGTCGTCCGCAACCGCCCCTGCGCGGTGCCGCCTGATGCGGCCCGTCTCCTGTTGTGGGGGGGGGCTCAGAAGCCCCCGCGCACCGAAGGACGCTCTCAGCGTCAACGGCAGCGTGAGGCCTACCTTCCACGCTGCCGTCCATCACGGGGGTCGCTACAATGTGCTCAAAGAAACACAAAACTAACGACGGACGGCCCCCTGCCGCCCGCCCACGACCCCCGGTGGCCCCTATTAGTCGCCTTTTACGACAGGCAGGGGATACCGTGGTGGAATTCTCCAAACGCCCCCAATCCACAGGGCGGATTAAAGAGAACCTATTTCAACTGCCTGTTTATAAGATTTGACAGTTAATTTTTTATACAGTAAACCAAAGAGAATTATAATACTACTGAAACAGTAAACAGTATGCAGTGATCAATGACCTTTCGTAATATGACTTGGTTCAGGTTATACAGGGTCATTTTGCGTTAGTAAACGTAACCAACTACCTACACCTCTGCCAACATTGCGCTAAAAATCATTCATGAAAAACGAATAATTTCACCAACAATTTCGGGTTTTACTTTTTAGACTGTTTTATCATTTTGAAGTTTAGCGGGAATATGGCGTGTTGCGTGAGCGTATTTATGACTGAAAGTGTGATGTTGCCGCTCGTACGAATTGTCTTAAAGTAGTAGTAGTGGCATTAGGGCATGTAAAATTCAAATTAATTTTAGTGATATTAATTTTGTTCCAAATTTAAACTTTTTTATTTTATACTAGACTCGCTCGCGGATCCGCCCGCGTGAAATAGTTTTTCCGGGATGAAAATATTTTCCCGGCATAAAAAGTAGCGTATATCACTCAGGAGTAATGTAGCTTGCTATTAGTGAAAGAATTATCAAAATCGGTCCCGTAGTTTTTGAGTTTATCCATTACAAACAAACAAACAATCAAATCTTTCCTCTTTGTAATATTAGTATAGATCTGCGGCCCATTGACATATAAAAAACCCGGCCCGAATAATTTATTGTATAGTGTTATTTTCAACAAGTATGTGGTTTCATTTAGTAACGCCACGTCTATATAACCCTGTATAGCTAATAAGAAAGAAAAGTGGTTGTGTACTTATGTACAGTCAGCAGCATAAATATCTGTACAAAATCAAAATTTCAAATCGCCTATATACGCGTTAAGTTAAACTTAAATATTTTTTTCTTCGTTTGAAGTCAAGTAAATACCTTTTATTTTGTTTTTGTGAAGAGAAAAAAAAGATTAGTAAGAACACAAAAGTATGTAGGCAATTTGAAATTTTGAATTTGTTCATCTACTTATGCTGCTGACTGTACACGCGTTAGAAGTTATACTTCTTTGGCGTAACAAGATAAAAATCTTTTTAAATAACGCGCCAAAAGAAGTATATCTTCAAAAACGCAGTGCCAAGTGGTACGGGGTTTTTTGCTCAGCATCAGCCCGGAGTCTGGAGTTTGTGCCCCCTATAACATCATGGGACGGAACACGCATGGCGAAAAGTGGGGGCTCTAGTTGTGCGTCTGTTTACCAATTTGAAGATAAAGGCCTTACGTACGTGTGTGTTGTAACACTTGTAAGAAAAACACGTCAATTTTCACTTCTTACTAATAATATAAACGGGAAACCTACTTGTTAAACTGTAATATCTAAACCACTGAATCTATTTTGATAAAAATTACTAGAAATTACGGTTAATCCCCCTGAAAGGATAGTATTTTTAATATTTGTTACTAACTGAATTATATGGGAACGAATCCGTAGGTAATAGCTTATTATTAGTACAATATCTTAGCCCTACGATCATAGTTATGCAAAAATCTTTGTCCCATTAGCGGCTCACGTTTCACACGCAATTTTTTTACGGCCCGTCTACACCACATCAGATACCTTAATAACATACCAAATGCTAGCATGGCGGTTAAATACATGCTAATTATGATTGACGTTACGTGTGACGCCGGTAAATGGTCACGCAGTGGTATAATGGCGACGGCTGGATGGTTTATTCACAGAAAACTAAATAGTACTACGTAGTTTGATGTTAAATAGTGGTCGCACACTGCTTAAAATTCGACTGCAATTAATAAATTTAATTTTTCTGCACTCTTTCTGTTTATGAACTTTAATTATACCAAAGCTCGCACAACTCCGTGCGCGCAATGTGCTGAAAAACAGTACAGTTTTTGCTTCACGTATTAATATTATGGATGGATACCACAGAATACTGAATAGAACAACACAGCAGTCCCGCCTTTCATCCATGAAAAGGTAGTCAAAAGTGTAACGCGAGCCACACAGTTTTCGACCTTATATCTTGTCTCATGATGTTAAATCCCGAGCAATTTAGGAGTTTTTTCGAAAGGGAAATACATATGAGGTAACAATTCAGAATTTTCTTCTTACCCAATACTTGTATCACCTTCATATTAACACGCAGCAGTGTGCAAATATATGAAACAGCTACTTTTAAAAAAACCCATACTCCAACTAATTTCAACTATCCGTCGCAAACAATTTCCCTGAGCAGCATCCTTACTTATGACCTATGAACTACGTCAGCACACTGCCATAACCACAATACGAATTTAAGCCTAAATGTTAAAACAATCAAAACTTAATGGAATGAACTTAATGACTGCCTCGGTGGCGTAGTTGTACTACGGTACGACTGCAAGGCTGAGGTCTCGGGTTCGATCCCCGGGTCGGGCAAAGTGATATTGGATTTTCTATTCAGTATTAGCCCGGAGTCTGGAATTTGTGCCCGATATGGCGATAGGCTCGCCCCCTATCACATCATGGGACGGAATACGCTTGGCGAAATGTGGGTGCACTAGTTGCGCCTCTGCCTACCCCTTCGGGGATAAAAAGCGTGAGCATGCGTTAATGGAAGTAACATCGTTGCTTTGCATTTCACATTTATAAATATGCACTGCCCCTCCCTCTTCTAAAACCGCAGCCACGTTGCAATTTGACTTAAATTTCAATTTCAAAACGGGTCGTTGACTTTCAAAATAGCTTTCGTCGCTGAAGTTAATGCTCTGAGGAATGACCTGGGCAAACTAGAATCGCTATTCATATAACAAAAATGAGTAAACAGTCCGTACGCAATTTAAAATTTACTTGCGAGATGGATGTTTAATTATTTTTTTAAATAGCATTTTTCTGTCAATACGATAGTCAAATAAAATGGCAGTAAAAATTTAGAAACTACGTACTTTTTACCCGACTATGGCGAAGCAAGGAATGGTAATGATTTGAACACGTTATGTTGGTATCCCATGTTTGTATCTATGTATGTATGTATCCATTTTATGTTCTAATCTAGCGTCGCTCCTATTGAACCGATTTTGACAAATGAGGTGTTTATTGATGCGTTATGATTGTGTGATGGTTCATTGTGTTTTTTTTCTATACGAATGTTTCTACATTATTAATTCTAATATACCTTAAATTAGATAGACCTTAAAAACGAACTCCTTATAATATTGTTACGTGCTGGGGTTCGGTATAAACAATTAAAACGCCGGTATTGTTTAAAAGCACCAATTAGGATTTTATTAGCACAACTCCACAGGTAAACTAACGAAAACACTACACTAGATACTACAATATTCTTATACACTTATTATAGTCACTCACTATACGTTCACACAAATCACAATTCGCTTCGAAGTCGCTCGGAGTTATCGCTCGTAGTCCGCTTGTCGCTCTGCTCGCTAAGCAAGACTGAATCCCCGGCGGCGGCCGCGCGCCACCTTTTATACTCGGTCAATGGCCTTGGTCACAAGGCCGCGGCCGCCGGCCGCAAGTACTATCGTAGTCTGTGGAACATTCTCGAAAGATCCGGAATAGTCGGGAACTCTCTCGCAAATATAGGTCAGTTATCGCGTTTCCACGACATTCTGGAGACATCGAGATCTTTCGAGAATGTTCCTTCGCCGAACTTTCCACATTCGGATAGTACCACTTTTAGCCAATAGATGGCGCTACTATCCGCGAGTATTAGCGCGCGTAACAATATGGACTATATACATTTTTATCACCACTACATTAATTACTTCAATTAATGGCACGAGCTCGTTTCGGTATGACTCTTTCCCACGTCAAGGGACTCTAAATATTTTTAATTGACGTTATATTTGAACTGCACTACGATCCACGCCCAAACGGTTCTGTACTTAACCTTCAAAACCCTAGAAAATGGAAATTCAATTCAGCGTAACAGTAGAATCGTGTTAAATACGCAGCGGCGGGTTTTGGGAACCAATCGTTGCTTATCGAATATTCCGAGCCTAAACAAACGTTCAGAAATCACTGCCGCAAACCTGTAGAGTCAGGGATGTAGTCTGTGTTTTTTTAGGGGGTGAAACCCTATTTTTATTGAATAAGTTATGAAAGTATCAGAAACGGACTCCACTATTTATGTTGCTATAATAAGTACGGCTCCGTTTAAATCTGATGAATGCTCGAAAGGCTGGCAAGCAACTGTTGCTGCTCGTAAACATCTTGCCCGCTGTTCGCGAGCTGCATGTATATTAGCAACTCACACACAAACCACGCTAATTTTATTATTGCGTATCGTCAAAACTAACTATAAGACAAGGAGAGAACCATACAGAACAAGCGAGCTGTGCGTTCGTCATATTTGGGCACAATCTAAAAGGGGTCATAAAAGCATTGAAATTATATTATAAAAAAAAAACTGTATTTTATTTATGTATGACATTTGATTTTAGAATTCAAAAATGAATTCAGTAACGAATCAGCGTCCGTGGGAAGTCCCCTTGTCTTTGTTACGGTTGTTTTAAATTTGGAACATCCACATAAATCCTGAATACGTGCCATTCATACCAAATCCAGTACACGAGTTGCACGATCAACCTCATATTTACATAATCGCACGGACGATGTTTTGGAAACACTTCGTGTTCGACACGAGCCCGAAACGCGTGCCGTTACAATAAACATTCATAAATATCCTTACATTGCTGATTCCCTGGTAGGCTGGTACATTGTGGGTCGGTTTACTTGTTGGTGACGTCCAACTGTAGATGATGCTGGCTACTTCCACTACCATACAGCTCGTTATTAGCTACATACACAAAAAACTAAATTGATGAACATCCTTTCTTCGACGTTTTTTTTATTCAACTCAATTACAAATAAGCAAGTCGCACTTATCCCCATCATTCACCATTTATTCTTAATATTTTGTATATAACTTAGTTTATATAGAAACGAGGCGCCAAGTGATATTTGCCGCGAACAAAAAAATCTGTCACTTTCAATGTAACTTCCACATAGAAAATGCAACACACATACGTGTTGTTATGAATTCACACTTAAATAAATCATAATCACTTGTCGGTTTTACGCACACAAATCTGCCAAAAACAACAGTTTCATAAGTCTGCATGATCATTTAATCGTTTAATTGGGCAGAAAGAAAAGAATATAAAAGCCGCGTCCTTTTATATGGTCTGGTATATTATGATAAACATGCGTGTGGTAAAGTCGTGCGGATTTCCTCTGCTCCGTGTTCTAAACGTTTTATATGGTTTATTTTCTTTATATTTCGTGGTTTAGCAAGAGTCTGCTATGAAACGAGAAAGCTCAACTCAGCAACCAAGATACATTTTTGTATATTCAGCATTTGCTGATCATATTATACTTATATTTTGTGGTGTCTAAAGGAAAATCCTTCGTAGTTTCTGATAGTGTAAAGTATGTGTGTGATGTTAAATGTAGTTATTAACGCTATTGTTACATACATGATACGAAATACGAATCGTCAGCTAAGCGCACAAAAGCTATAAGTTCACATTATTGAATGAATGAATGAACTTTATTTCCTATGTTACCTATGAATGAAAGAAATGAAAAATTATTGATATTAGTTTATTTTATTTTGCTCAATGTAGAATACACTATCATCATCATCATCAGCCACATGACGTCCACTGCTGAATATAGTCCTCCCCCAAAGATTTCCAGACGGACCTGTCAAAAGCGGCCCGCATCCAGCGTGTTCCTGCGACCTTTATAAAGTCGTCTATCCACCTTGCACACTATACTATGTAGTAAACTATATGTAGAATCTCTTTATGTTTTTTTTTTCAAATTGGCAGACACGTAGCATGTCCTTTCATTTCTCATTCCTAACATTGACTGTAAGCTGTTGCATTTACAATCAAATACCCCTACATTAAAGTTATTTTTCGGCTGAATTATAAGAGCGTCGTTGGACAAAAGAGCATCTATCTCTACTACTAGGCCCTAGAGGGCCGTAAGTCGCGACCGGAAGATTTGTGATACGAGTGTTCGCACACAAGAATTTTAGTACACTGAAAAAGCTGGGTTCAAAGAAATCATTATTAACTAACGTCTATTCCATGCAAAGAGTTCTAAGTCATACAAAAATTTTGAGCCTGTTCGTCAATAAGTCAATCTACCCTGAAATAACAAAATACCTACCTAAAATTCATTAGAACATACTTTGACATGGTCTTATTGCGTAAATTGGCATATTTCCTTCCAAAATATTGTTTTCTTTACAAAATTTTAGCATACGAGACGTCTTGTTACACGGACATGTCAGATAAGACAGCGACTTAAATTACCAATTGGTCATAACTTTTAGACGAAAAATTTGGTCCTGATGTCCGGTCTATAATTATACTGTTTAATGTCTTTGGTTCCATGATTGGATTTCTTAACTCTGACATGTTTTATTTAAGAAATGTTCTTTCTACACCTATCGTGTATAAGCTTCAAAATTAGACATTAAGATAATGTTTTTCTTGACATTAACACATATGCATCGACAGCGTTAAATGATCTTTAAATTCAAAATAATCAAATCCCTCTGCGTCATGACTCTCATTGCTTTTTTGGGAATCTAATAAAGTAAATAATACAAAAAAGTAATTTTACGACTGACACCTGCTATAGTTCGGACAAACTAAGCTGGCCGGTATGAAATTTTTCCCACCGCGATAACTCTGTGAGAACGTCTATCCAAAAAATTCAAAACCGTGTCATGTCATACCGGCCAGATTAGTTTGTCCCTACTATAGTGGTATTAATATTGCGTTTTATGACGCCTCATTTAAATAGCAATCATTATGATCGTAAAATGATTCCGCGCCGTGCTTCCCGATTCGGCACAAACATCGCCAAGGTTGGGAATAAACTAAATTATATAAATAATTTCGTTCTAATGATGGCAGGATTAGCGCGCGATCTCGTCAGTCATTCCGTGGGATTATAACTTCTAAAACATGACACATTTGAGTGGGTAAGATGAGCTTAATATGATAAATATAAAACAATAATAATATGATAATATTAAAATAATGTGTGCGCGTGTCATGAACGTATTGGTACGGGTTTCAAAGTATTCTTACAGCTCACTTATAATTACATATTTTTCCGTTTTAAAATGGATAAAGGAATGCAATACGTTCAACCTAATGTGATATTATTTTTGTAATGATGATGAACTCTTTGTTTTTTAAATTATGTTATAATCCACAGACCATTGCATAGGAGTTCTCGGTCTGAAAACTAGGAAACAAATTTCGACTTTCACTAATAATACTAATGAACGCAAGAAATAATAACAAAGCTGTTGCTCCATCTCGTTCTAAAAGAGTGCATTTACTTTTCAAGGGGCTGGAATAAGAAGACACACATTAAGACAAAGTTTCTCCTAATGAACAGATACATTTATTTCAATGTACGCAGTTAATCAAGTGCGATGATTCTCACAATCTCACGTATATTTGATTTAACTTGCAATGTATGTATGTATGTAACTATGTTCGTTCGGGTGGAAACTTGCAAGTCAATTTTGAAGCAGTTACCCTCAACCGATTGTATTGAAATTTTGCATACACGTTCAGTTTGGGTGACAATGCATTGTTAGGTAAGTGACGTCATTCTGAATCCAATATGGCAGACGGCCCAAGATGATGGACTAGATGTTGCTCATGGCTTGGCACGCGTGTAGTATATATCGCTATAAACACCCCAAAATCACTGCAGCGATCCCTTTCAAAACTACGCCAACGCCATCTACCTAAAATGTGATTAAAATTGTAAACATTTTCATGGGAGCAATTTATCGAGATAAAAGTAGCCTATAATGTTAATCGAGGACACAGTTTATCCGTGTGCCAAACATCCAAATCCGTTCAATGGTTACTGCGTTTACTTCTAACAAATATCCAAAAAAAATTACAAACAGTCGCATTTATATGTAGGTGTGCAATGCAATGCAATCAGCCCTGTATTATATACTGCCCACTGCTGAGCACGGGCCTCCTCTACTACTGAGAGGGATTAGGGCTTAGTCTACCACGCTGGCCACACTTTTTTTAGAATAAAATACACTTTTTCTTATTTACACTATTCTTTATTCAAATTTATTTTCTATTTTTTAGTTGGATTTTCTATAAAGCGTATTTTAAACTATTATTTATTTCAACTTTATTTCTACATCTGACAATAATGTTCTCGGCACTTTTGATTGTGGTTAGGATCATCGATCAACCATATAAAATCAATTACAGGCTATTCCAAGATATCTTGGCTAATGTAATTAAAAACAAGAAAATAACTTTTCAAATTGAATACAATTGCACAGGTTAGTCTGCGGATAACGTAAAATCGATTAAGAGAACGAGTCACATTGTTGGACACAACCCTGGTTTGAGAAAACGTAGTTTTGTCCGAAAGAGATTCTTTTTAAAGATACTAACGTCTTACAACGTTATCTAATTCTAGTTTATTTTCTTAGCAATGGTTAAAAGGTTTTTTCAGAGATGTCTGCAACGCATTGGACAAATGACTAGGGGAGAAATAGAAAGTCATTTGTTAGATGTTACGTTAGCGTGGTCGTTTAAAGTAAGGTTTGGAGCGCCTAAAAGCGTTTACCCAAAAACCGGCATCATGAATAAGCTGACTCGCATCAGGCCTTCAATCATATGTACCAAAAAAACCTTATACGTTGCAGCAAATTTTGTTTCAATTCTTGTAAGAACAAATAGCCGGTTAGTTTTCGTACATTTTGAAAAATTCGCTGTTTGTCGTGTCGCGTTCTATAGTCAGCTTATATCTGGAGCAGTCGTCTACGAGAGTTCGGCGAAATTCTAGCGGCAGTCGAGGGTTCGTCTTTTAGTTGCATATATTTTCATTACTCCATGAGCAACAATGTAACTTCATTTTGTTCGTAACAAAAGGATCCTGGGGATGTATCCAAGATGCCTCTACAATTGTTAACGCTAATATTTTATGTATGAAAATTACATATCCTAGCGATAGATTTATCGATAAATTATTTATAGTGGACACACACACACTCCTTTTATCCCCGAAGGGGTAGGCAGAAAGCGCAACTAGTGCACCCACTTTTCGCCGAGCGTATTCCGTCCCATGACGTGATTGGGGGCAAGCCTATCTCCATATCGGGCACAAATTCCAGACTCCGGGCTGACACTGAATAGGAAAATCCAAAATCACTTTGCACGACCCGGGGATCGAACCCCAGGCCTCAGCACTGCAGTCGTACCGTAATCGGTTTATTCACATTATTTTCAGGCGTAATGCTTCCCACCAGGCTAGCAACCTCATCATTTAATATTTAAAATAGGGTAATATTAAAAAATAACAAGCAAACGGCTTTCTAAGAATAATATTCTAGCATCATATCGTCAATAATAACAGTTTTTATAAATATTTCATAAACACACATTAACCCGTTCACATGTTTCAATTAAAATGTGTTATTTAGCTTTAATTAACTCATTACTGTTGAGAAATAGTATCATAAATTATCAAACGCTTGCTTTTCGGAATTTTCCCATACATATAATAGCTCGCTGCATTTTCCACGATGAGAGATGTCCGCTTTGGCTTGAAGGAAGCCTACTATGCGTATAAAGAACGAACTTATTAAACAAGTATGTATTTTAAAAATTGTGACGTTTAGGAAAGGAAAAAGGTAGCTTGGGTGTTAATGGCAATTAGATGTGACCTACCTGCTTATTCACCTGCCTTATGCTATTAAAAGACCATTAGATATAGGTACTATAGCTACATATAGATCACTCAATATCAGGTTTGATTTATAGCTGAAAACTTTCGAAGTCTATTTTGATGCCTCTCAACGCGTGTATCCGAAACGAGCGTACTTCTTAAATCAGAGATTTTGAATTGTTAAGTCATCTTTTTCTATCATAATATTACAAATTGCTTTCGGTCGCCATTATGTGAAGCATTTTAACCATACATCTAGATAGGTGGAGAAGAAAAATTGTATCCCTTTTTAAGCATTTGCGCACACGGAGGAGTGTAATATTTGGCAAAATTGAAGTTCATATAGAGAAGAGTTCTAATTAATTTCGGAGGTGTGCAGACAAATAAAATTTATGTACAGGCAGCCACACAAGTAACTGAACAAATTCAAAATTTTTATATTGCCTACATGCTTTTGTGCTACCAATCTTTTTTTTCTCTTCAAAAAAAAAAAAAAAACATTAAATTAAACTTAACGCGCATAGGCCATTTTAAAGGACATGTCCAAAAACGTATAGGCTACAAGTATATTAATCTTATTAATCTACGGTCGAATTTCGACCACTGGAACACTAGTTATAATAAAATAGCGTCTAGGGCGCAGCGGGCATTGATTCCACTGAAATGAAACGCCAAGTTTCATTCCCGTAAGACAAGACAAGAAACATACACGGATTTTATAGGCGTTTTTTCTACGAAGGTTTTAACGCAGAAGTAACCTCGAACAAAATATATAGAAAAGCGGACCGGACGAAGCGGACTTCCCGCCGGTTTCCCGGCCCGACAAAACCCGCTTTGACAGCCAAGATTAATCACCTCGAGCCGAACAATTTTGACGATCTTCGATAGATGCCCTTCTAATTTCCGCGAGGATTCATTTAATTTCTGAAAGTTATTAATAACTAAATATTGAACCGAATTAAAGTGAATCGTGCGAATTATCGAGTGAATTATGAGATTCCAAGAAGTTTAATGAATCTCTCTTCTTGTCAATTCTTCCTGATTTTAGGCAAATATATTATACTAGCTTTTGCGCGCGGCTGCGCCTGCGTGGAAAAGTTTTGCCGGGATAAAAAGTAGCCTATAGCACTTAGGAGTAATGTAGCTTAGTATTAGTGAAAGAATTTTCAAAATCGGTCCAGTAGTTCCTGAGATTAGCGCGTTCAAACAAACAAACAAACTCTTCAGCTTTATAATATTAGTATAGATAAGCAGCTGTTTGTATACATGTAAACCTATAGTTCGTATACACATAATTCTATAGGTAATACGTATACATTTTAATCATATAGGTTATACCATTGTCTACGGTCTGTTAATATTATTTCGTTATTGTTGCGTAAAATAGCTGATGCAGCGTTCTTCCTATGAAACATCGATGAACACTATGCAATGAAAAATGTGGTGTATGTACCTACACCTGTATAGTTATGTGGCTGCGCCACGCCCCAGTGCTACGTTATTAAAACAGTTTGTCATTAGCAAGCAATCGTTTCACTTGTCTCTCCGTTCGACTACTTAACATTGGCGACGAGTACCCACGTTATAAAAAAAAAAAATAAGAATTATGTCTTTTTGCGGAATTTTGCCAAATTTCGACCATAGTCTTCAAGATTGGAAGTCGTGTAAAAACCGAATCTTACAATGGTTCATAGCGAATGACATAACCGATAAATCGGACCCAACAGGAACGAAGAGGCGAGCAGTGTTGCTGACAACACTCACGGACGGGACCTACAAGCTCGCTGCGGATCTGGCTTTGCCTAAAGAGTTACAAGAAGTGCCCTATGATGATATCATATCACTCCTGGACGCCCACTTCACGCCTAAACGAAACGGGTTTGGTGAGCGTCATAAATTCCATACGGCAAACCAGCAACCAGGTGAAAGTCACCAGCAATGGGCGGCGAGGCTCCGGGGACTATCTGCGGACTGTGGATTCAGTAATGTAGAAGAGGCATTACGAGATCGTTTCGTCATTGGGTTGTTAATAGGCCCGGAGAGGGATAAACTGTTCGCTCAGTCTGCGGAGTCGTTAACCCTGGCGAAAGCAGTGGAACTCGCAGACAGTGTGCGGTGCGCTCGGGCTGGTTCGAGCGCTGCGGCGACTAACGGTCAGCAAGTCGATCAGCTGTTCAAGATTACGCAAGGCGGTAATCGTAAGGACTCTGCCCGTCCCACCACGGAAAATTGTGCAGTGTGCGGTCGTACCAACCACAAAAGTGCTCAGTGTCGTTTTGTAAAATTCAAATGTAATAAGTGTAACGAAAAAGGGCATTTACGTAAAATGTGCAAAAATGTTAACCACATGGGGGTAGGTGATGCGGATGCAGGCGACGATGGTAAGTGTTTTAATATTCGGACATTGCGAGGCGAGCCGATGACAGAATGCGTTTTTATAGGCGATATAGGTATTCAATTTGAAATTGATAGCGGATCCGCAGTAACCGTAATTAATGAAAACACTTATAAAAGATATTTTAGTAACTTTAAAGTTTCACAGTGCAATAAACAACTTCTATCATACACTGGTAGCCCGATGAAATGTGTTGGGGTTATTCAGTTACCAATAACATATATGCGGGACACTCACGAACTCGAGGTGTATGTTGTCCGCGACGGCGGGCCGCCGTTATTAGGTAGGGACTTTTTATCATTATTCAGGCTACAATTGTTACCATGTAATTTTCTCACCAGAACAATTACGGTAGTTAACGACCTTGAAACCCAATTCCCTCAACTATTTTCGGACAAACTTGGAAAATATAATAAATATCAAGTCAAATTACACCTAAAAGATAACGCCAAACCGGTTTTCTTTAAACCACGCCCCATCGCATTTGCGCTGCGGGATAAAATAGACAAAGAAATTGATAGGTTGATCGGTTTAGGAATCTTAAAGCCCATAGACCACGCGGAGTATGCATCACCTATTGTTCCTGTGTTGAAGCGGAATGGATCAGTTAGGCTATGTGTAGATTATTCTTGTTCTATAAACAAACATTTAATTGTAGACCAATACCCGCTACCAACTATTCACGAGTTGTTTTCTAAATTACACGGTGGCTTGCAATTTTCGAAGTTAGACCTTACTATGGCTTACAATCAATTTGTGCTAGATGAGGAGTCCCAACGTTTGACTTGCATTAATACCCACCGCGGACTGTTTAAGTACACGCGCATGGTGTTTGGATTGGCGAGCGCGCCGGCTATCTTTCAAAAAGCGATGGATACGATTTTATCCGGGTTGGACGGAGTGTTATGCTTGCTTGACGATATATTAATAACAGCCGACAGTACTGAATTACACTTAAAAAGGCTGCAAACAGTTTTACAAAGACTGCAAAATGCGGGTCTGGTGTTGCAGAAAGAAAAATGTGTTTTCTTTCAAAATGAAATCAAGTATCTTGGGTATGTGATAGATAGACATGGTCTTAAAAAATGCGCTGACAAAGTTAAAGCAATATTAGATGCCCCGGCGCCAAGCGATGTAAATAAGTTGCAATCATTCTTAGGGCTTGTCAACTATTACCGAAATTTTGTTCCTGCTGCTTCAAGTATACTTAGTCCCTTATATGATCTGTTGAAAAAAGGAACCAAATGGTCTTGGGATAAATTGCATAATGATGCTTTTTGTAGGATAAAATCTATATTGGCGTCGGATCAAGTACTGGCTCATTACAATCCTGACAAGCAAATTATATTGACGGTAGATGCGTCCCCATATGGTTTAGGTGCAATCTTGTCGCAAAAATACGAGAATGGTACAGAAAGGCCTATCTCGTTCGCTTCGCGGACATTAAATGCGGCCGAGAAACGATATTCGCAAATTCAAAAAGAGGCCACAGCAATTATTTTTGGAGTGAGACGGTTCCATCAGTATCTATATGGTAGATCACACCCATTTGTGTTAAGAACGGATCATAAACCGCTTATTGCTATATTCGGGCCATATCGGGGTATACCAGAGATATCGGCGAACCGTCTACAGAGGTACGCAATGTTCCTCAGCGCCTATAATTATACAATTGAATACGTTCGTAGCGAAAACAACTCAGCTGATTTTTTGTCCCGCGCCTGCTTGCCTGTCCCGGATGCGCTATCTAAGGTTTCATCCGCGCGGATGGATGAAAGTACGTATTGTGCCGTTATCGAAGATCGCGCGTCATACATCAATTTCGTAATAGACGGAAACTCACCGATCACTGTAAAAGTTCTACGGGACGAAACTAAGAAAGACGTGGTTTTGAACAAAGTTGTTCAATATATTTCAAAGGGTTGGCCAAAAAAAGCAACTAGTTTGCATATGAAACCCTACCACGTTTGCCGAACGCAGCTATCATATGAAAATGGCTGTGTGATGCGTGGACATAAGATAGTGTTTCCGGAAGGTCTTCGTCACAAAATCTTAGCGGAGCTACATAGGTCACATTTAGGGATTGTAAAAACTAAAGCGGAGGCCCGGTCGCGGTTTTGGTTTCCCGGGATAGATAGGGAATTAGAAAAAATGATTAGTGCATGTAGTATATGCAGTCAATTGCGTCCGACACCACCCCGCGCCCCCTTGGCGCCGTGGCCATTCCCCCCCAAACCATTTTATCGTGTTCATATAGATTTTTTGGGCCCTATATACAATCGGAGTTACCTAGTCATTGTTGATGCATACTCTAAGTGGGTGGAAGTTTACGATATGTGTAACACAGTCACTTCTACTGCCGTTCTCGATAAAATATACGACTTTATGTCGCGATTTGGTGTGCCACATACAATAGTCAGTGATAATGGGTTGGCTTTCGTGTCACAAGAATTTCAAAAGTTTTGTTTATCTAATGGAATTTCACACATTACGTCACCAGCATATCACCCCGCTAGCAACGGTCAAGCCGAAAGTTATGTGAAAATTGTCAAAAAAGGTATTAAATGTAGTCTCTTAGGTACAAACAATAGCAGGGATAGTAAACTTATGTTACTAAAATATCTTTTTGATTACCGGAATTCAGTACATTCGGTTACCGGGTTTTCACCGGCTCAACTTGTTTTTGGAAAAAAACTCAGATCGCATTTAGATTTGACTAACCCAATTGAAACAGCGTCGCCGGCATCCACATCGCTTACTCATGCGGTCGAAACTAAACAGTGTTTACAGAGTAGGAATTATGGCGGACAAAATAAACAATATTTCGCTATTGGTGATCAAATATTGTACAAAAAATTTAAAAACAAGAACAATTTTTGTTGGAGTAGGGGTACAATTTTAAAACGATTGGGTAAAGTTATGTACCTAGTGAAAGACAATTTGTCACTCGTGCATGTAAAGAAACACAAAAATCAATTAGTACCGTATAAAGGAGGTATTGAAATGTGCGACCGCATTCGCAAACCCGATTACGACGACTACGATTACATTGAACTACGAGTCGGGAACGAAGAGAAGGGCGAAAACAGCCTACGAGACGAGGCGGGGGAGAAGACGGGCGACAGCAGGCAACCACAAACTCCGGAAACGTCGACCTCGGAGTCAGGCCTCGACGAGGTGGCCTCAACTACGGAACCATCCAGTCAGACCTATCACAACAGCAACAGTAATTCGCCGTCAGTGGACCCTACCGTTCCAGATGAACCTTTAGCGTTCTCAAGACATACGTCTAGACTCTTGCGGAATATTCCGACATTAGACTATAAGAGATTTTTCTAGATGTATAAAATAGTAATACTATATTGTAGTTATTATAAGTAAATATAGTACATTAGAGATTCGGAAATTGTTGGGGAGGGAATGTGGTGTATGTACCTACACCTGTATAGTTATGTGGCTGCGCCACGCCCCAGTGCTACGTTATTAAAACAGTTTGTCATTAGCAAGCAATCGTTTCACTTGTCTCTCCGTTCGACTACTTAACAAAAAATAAAGAAATACGTCATTAAGCGGGTAAAACATGCATTTAAACACACAGACAGAGACACTAACATCGGTTGTTATAATAACATCTTCCCAACAATGCCAAAACAAACATAGTTAAACAGTTGTGAAAATCTTCAGAATCAATGAACAAACTGAGTCTCTACTCGTTACAAAAACAACCGGCTTCGAGTATTACACGCTAGCACGTGACCTGTTTGCGCTCCTCTTTTATAGAGACGAGATATTTATCATCGAATTTTAGAGTTCCGTACACAGTCACTCTTTTGTTACGTCTACATAGTTTTTTTTACTTAAGCCTCATTTAGATGAATCATTGCTGCACTGCTAGCAACTATCGCACGCAATTATTGAACACCGTTTGAACATGCACAATGGCGAGGTAAATCTCTCATTTGATGATTGTATTGAATTATGGAACTTGTTTTATAGTAATCGTATAGCAGTTCACAATGAAACTCTGGTCGCGTAGATTGTAGAAATGAAAACACATTTTTTTTTATCTTAGATACAGTTAACTAAAACTGAAGTGTCTGCAAAGGACATGTCTAAAAACGGGCCTGAAATTCTAAACAAGACAATTTATATATATTTGGATAGAATTCCTGAAAACTAACCTATTGCAATAAATCGTTTAATTTTAAAGACCTCCGATTTTGAGATTTATGTAATTTTGTTTGGCTTGAAAACTACATTTAGTATGAACGTTTTTAAAAAAGTGGGTTATGAATGGAGGGGTCTAAAAATATTTTTTTAATGGATCTAAGTTCTATGTTTTGCCCTTTTAATATCCCTAAAGTTTGAGCCTTGTTAGATTTTGAGGCCCAGCACTCATACAAAAAGCGGACATCTCCTTTGTAATAGAAGTGTTTTCTCAAGCTTTCATGCTTATTCCCATGTTACTGACAACTACTAAACCTACAAGTTTCACACTAACAAATCTCTAGCAAAAGATAACACTTTTACTTAGTTTTGAAATCGGACTTAAATATGTAATACCAGGTTATAATTAATACGCTACCATAGAGGAAAAATCTGATCAGACATCGACATGGGCAATTGGGCACAGCACAGCACTAGCCCATTCATCGTTTATTAACGGCTGATCGTTTAACCGAATCCCTCGTGTGGCGCGTGTGCCTACAGTAAGCCGACGGTAATATTGAACAGCGTAAACTGTTATTTAATCGCATAAAAGATGTTATATTACCTACATTTAATTTTCCGTAGTTGGTAATTTTACAAGATCAAGCCTAGGTAATGTGGTAATGATATATTTTTTTCATTGCATTGATTGACAAGACGAACATGCCGTTGGCCTGATGGTAAGCGATACGACCACCCATAAATAGTAGCAACACCATCCAGCACTTTGAGTTACAAAGTATTGTGTGGCATTCCACTGCGCTCGTCATCCTGAGACATACTATGTTAAGTCTCATTATGTCCTGTAGTTACACTGGCTACAAGGTCCTTCAAACCGAAACACAACAGTGCATGCACTCTGCTGCTTGACGGTAGAAATAGACATTGCGGTGGTACCCACCCAGACGGCATCTTACATATGAGAGACCTACCACCACCACCACCATCTTGGCTACAGAACCTGTGAACTTATCGAGGTCTCAATCCTTGGACTACAAGAGGCTCTGCCCAAGAGCCAACTCCTACGAGCGTTGCGGTTGCATGCAGATGGATACCCTAGATATAAGGGAGAGAAAGTTGTATGACGAGGTTCTAGTCGATAAGATGGTTTTGCGGCGTGTGCCGCCGCAGGTAGACAGTTAGAGAAGAGAAGAGAAACTCAGGGTTTAGGTTCGTGGTACGAGCTTTATTCTTGCACCTCCGCGTTACACTCGGTACGGTTTGCTGGTGGTATGCAAACAAGTCACTGGCCTGCGGGGACTCCGATTCAGGCGAACGGCACGACGCTGATGCACGTGGCTAGCTCCGGCGGCAGCTCGCTGGGCAGATGGTAGCGCCACGTGGTCTGCGCAGCGGTGGTGAGGTGGTCGGGGTTAGCACACCCGACTGCGATGGTGGTGGTGAGCACGTGGTCGGGGCCAGCACCCGCGACGATGGTGCACACGTGGCCGGGGTCAGCACCCGCGATGACGATGGTGGTGTGCACGTGGCGGAGTCAGCACTCCGCACCGTGGAGAAGGCGGGCAGCACGGAGTCAGCACTCCATGCGTGGAGCACGGCGGTCAGGACGCCGTACCGAAAAACCCCAGCGGGAACAACGATGTGCGTGGCAACACGCAGTTAGTTAGTAGTGTTGCTACGGCAGGCGCCGGGTGGACGACTGACCGGTGCCTCATGCCCTGTGGTCCGGGGGCATCTAGAGAATTTCGCCACGGCATCCCCTGCCTGTCGTAAGAGGCGACTAAATGGGGCTTAGAGAAAGTCGCGGGGTGAGCAGTGAGGGGCTGTTCATTCCAATTCAAGTGACTTCGAGGTGGACGACAATGCGGGTGGTCGGTCTCCCACTGTCGTAGACGCTATAAGCGTCCTTTAGAGTTTGGGGGCATCTGAGTCCTCTTGTATAGAGAAGGGCCGCAATGCGGCAGCGCGCAAGGGCGGTCCCGTGCAGATATCTTAGCGCAACAAGATACCCCGGGGCCGTCCTGTATGCGCTGAAGAAGGCCACCGCGGGTTTTGGTTGGTATGCCGGTGTAGGGTGTACATAGGGCTAGGGACTCGGTCCAATGCTCGCTTGGATGATGCTATACTCCCAAGTGTCGACATTGGACTGTAAGACCGGTGAAACCAACATAACCGTTCCACTGACCCCCCAGTGGTGGTAGCGATAACGCGCTTTTTCCCCGCGAAGAAAAAAAAAAAAAAAAAAGTAGTGTTGCTACGGCGAAGAAGATTGCAAAAAGAGGGCGCGCGTGACATTGCACGCTTATTTATACGGGCGCCGTTCAGACGTACGTCAAAACTAGTGACAGTTTAACCAGCCAATACGATACATTAACGGTTTCGATTGGTAGTTAAACTGACGTAAACGATATCCCGTTTACGAAGAGAGTTAACGTTCCTAGCAACGTTACAGTTTAGACCAGTTAATCTGACAGAAATACGTAAATGGATCTCCCCGTATTAAAGAAAAATGTGTGTACTTATGTACACGCGTTAGAAGTTATACTTCTTTGGCGTAACAAGATAAAAATCTTATTTAAAATTATCTTTCGCCTTATTCTGCGTTCAAATTTCAAAACTAAAATGTTAACTATAGCTAACTTCAGGGTGTCGGATTTTCGTGACGGTGTGCGCGCGCATCGTAAAAGTTTACTCTCATCATTTTTCCCTAACGCGCCAAAAAAAGAATAACTTCAAAAACTTAAAATTAAATATTTGTTTACAGCATGAATGGGCAGGCTTGCTCGTTGGTTTATAGCTTTGGTTTCAGTAACAAACTAGTGAATTTCAGTTGCTTTCATAAATCTTTAGTCACCGTTTTTATTGGTGTAATAATATTCCAATCGCACAGGGTTATCTCAAAGAATACCATTTCAAATATTAGGATCCTTAATCCAAAATGGATGTGTAAAATAATAAAATCCATTGGTACAATAGTACTTGATTTATAGACCATAAACACGCCGCTGTGGGGTAACAAACGGCGGCACCATTGGTTATTATAAATGTCGTTGAACCATGATGTGTCAACTGCGAAAACACTAGATTATTGAACGTGGGTATTTATGCGAGTTCATTGTATTTCGGCAGCAATGGCCCGGCGGGGAGCAGTAGAGATTGCTAACGGAGGTTGCATGATCTATCTCACTTCCACTCAAGGTAAGTGAATATGAAATCAGATCAAGTCAGCGTGGTGGATGAGAGGCCTAATCCCTCTGACTAGTTGAGAAGGTCAGTGCTCTGGGGCAACGAGACAGTACATAATAATATGAATATCATGCTATCGTAAGTACGATATATCTGACTTTACCCGCGTATTAGTCTGTTCTCAGAATAAAAAGGAGGTAAAAGCATCCTTAATTTTTATTATCTGAATAGTAGTTTCATAAATGAGTACACAAAAACAAATAAGTAACAATGTTATCTGCTTTCTATAGCAGTACAGATTGTTATTAATTTGATGAAATATATAATATACAAATTAATAATCCCTCCTAAACGATTTTTGGCAACGGCGACCAATCTCAATGGAGATTAGCCAGGTACCCACGAGATATTACAGTGCACAAGTGTGTGCGCAATACACATGTGCACTCTCTATTCCTTCCTCTCATAGTCCGGTGAGACGACAATCCGACATGACCGGAGAGAGATCAAGGCGAAAGACCAACGGGCGTTACGTGCTTTTCGAGGCACAGTAGTAGCACACCGCTAACTACCTGACTCCGAGTTGAGACTGAGTAATTTTTTAGACAAAAAACCCATTCACAATGTTTTTGGCCCGACCCGGATTCGCAACCTGGACCTCAGCGCAGTAGTCGTACTTGTACCGCGTACGCAATACGATTACGCTACTTAGGCAGTCAATGAACTACAGGCCATAAACAAATAGGAGCCATAGGAGACATACCTACAATTTAATGAATACTTATCATGTCGATGAACTCTGATTTGTGAACTGTACGAAAATAATAAATATTAATATTAATCCCGAATGCTGTTATTTATGGGGTGTAGAGTCGATTTTCGGGCAAAAGGAAATGAAATTCAGTTCGTAATTTACATGTAGACATTTTTATAGCTACTTTTTAAGATTTTGTGTTTTTTTCTTACAATGACAAGTGTGCAGAATGTATGAATAGTTTTTTAATACATCACTGATTAATGTATATTAATTTTATATTTGTATGCATCTTCGTGATCGAGCTTAATAATATTGTAGCCAGAGAGCATCTTATGCCTCAAGACTATTGATTACTTTTATTCTAAATCTCACATGTATCTTGAAAAATGATTTCTACACTTAATAATGAAAATAATTATATTTATGCTATAGTAGGGACAAACTAATATGGCCGGTATGACATGACACGGTTTTGAATTTTTTGGGTAGACGTTCTCACAGAGTTATCGCTTCGGAAAAAAAATTGAATTGTTATACCGGCCAGCTTAATTTGTCCGAACTATAAGTAGTAAGTTGTCTTTGATAGCAGCATAATCTCAATACGTTGACGTATTGCTTTCAAACGGAAGATTTACTGTCAGGAATTGGCGGTTTGATAGAAACTACTGTGCAAATACGGTTGTGTGGTTGCACAACACGTAATTAGACTGCGGTCCAACATTGTAGCCCCTACATATTGAATGCTAGGGTACTCTGCAATTAGTTGAAGGGTTTGTAAGTTTGTTCACGTATTTATATTTAAGAAGTCAGGCAGTGGCGCAATTAGTACACTTGGTTAGGGTTATATCCGTCCCATGATGTGATAGAAACGAGTCTATCGCCATATTAACAAATATAATTAATTGTTACAAACACTGAAAACAATTACCCATGATCACTTACAAAAGTGTGTTACTTACTTAGTGTTCAAAAGTGGACAGCTTTTGTGCTTTTAACTAGCTGACTTAGATTAAAATGTAAATGATTTATTTTCATCCAGAATATCTATTCAACATTTATTAAACAATATAGCCCTAAATACCCTGTTAGGGTGTTGGCATATCTAATGAACACTATAAATTGAACCGCCTAAAACCCCAGAGCTAAATACACAAATGTAATATAGCCGGAGGCGTTAAATGAAATATGCAGGCATCGACTACAAAAACGTTTTAATATAGAAAATAAAAGTGGGTGAGGGTACGTAGGTACAAAGGGCGCATTGGCATGACATTTAATTCCCTAAATCGATATACGTCACGTTGCGTTGCCGCGGACCGACTGGCGACGCGTGTGACGCGTGGTCGCATCGCAGGCGCGGGGAAGAGCGGGCGCGGGGCGAGGTACCGTTACGACCATGTAGACCGCACGGGGTAGGCATGGAGCACGTGGGCCACGTACCGAGATATATTAATGCGCTTTACACAAAGAAATATTGTTACATACAAAAATGTACTAAAATATTTTGCCAGAGTGAAAAATTCGCACCGAGCATGGGCAAAACTGTGAACATTATAGTGTGAGCTTTATTTACATATTTTGTAGGTCTCATTTTTTTTCATTATCATAATTACGACTGATAAGGATGGTTCTAGATGACCGTTTTATGTGCCCAACGCGTAAATGTTTGCAAATACAAAATATTATTATAATACAAAGTAAAGTGATTAATTATACTGCGTTAGACACTGCAGTCCATAAACAACGACGGACAACATGCGAGAACCTGTCTAAATAGCTCAGGTCATTCATTCATTCATTATTCGCATGATTTAAAAGCTACTATCATTCTACATTGTCTCGGCGGTAACAGTTTATGTGAAATGTTGATATTCCATGGAGAAACGAATGATACGCAAAATTATTTACCTTCAGGGTAATGCACATAACTCCTACAAACTGTATTAATGGAGACTAAGATGTAGAGGAGGCTCGTGCTGAGCAGTGGGCAGTATATAATATAGGGCTGGTATGATGATGATGATGATGATGATGAAGCATTCTTCTAATCATTATTAAGTCCATAAAAATCACTTTTACATAGTTGGCGCTCTGCACACAGCTACTCCAGTTAAGCGAGCTAAGCGTAACTTAGCTTAGCTCCTGTCTGCGACCGGCTTAACCCCAAATCCAAAAATAAACACGAAGGTAACCAAGTTAATCGTTGGAGAGTCCTTTTCACCCCTGTCTTCTTCCATCTCACCTTGTCCCCGCTTAGTAATATTAATTTAAATACACACGGCTTAATGGATACATCACAAAAGCTTTTAGTCAGCATATTCAATTTGTGGCAACGAGCGGGCTGGTCTTAAGGCGTCATAAAATTGGCTTAAACTTATTACGGGGCCATCGGGCTTTGTCGGACAGTCGTAATTAGTCCTGATCATTTTATATTACTTTTAGTGTTGAGTAGCCTGACAATTAATGATATAATAGTATTAATATATATCTATATATAAATAAGCGAAGCGGCGATAGCCTAATTGGGAGTGGAACGGACTGCCGAGACCAATTATCCGCAGGTTCAAAACTCAAGGGCATACATACACCTCTGACTTTTCTAAAAAAGTTATGTGTGTATTTTTTGTGAATTATCGCTCGCTTTAACGGTGAAGGAAAACATCGTGAGGAAACCTGCATACTTGAGAAGTTCCCTGAATTTCGAAGGTAAGTGAAGTTTGCCAACCCGCAATAGGCCAGCGTGGTGGACTAAGGCCTTAACCCTCTCAGTTGTAGAGGAGGCTCGTGCTCAGCAGTGGGCATTATATAATACAGGGCTGGTATGGTATATCTATATAAATAAAAGCGAAAGGTCACTGACTCACTCATTCATCACGAAATCTCAGAAATTACAAGTGCTAGGAGTCTCAAATTTTGCATGAGGGTTTCTTTTGGGACGTAGGTGCTCACTAAGAATTTTGCGAAATTCAACCTCTGAGGGGGTAAACAAGAGTGGCAAAGTCTGTGCGCGATAAGCTCAAAAACTACTAAACGGATTTCTATGAAATTTGGTATGGAGGTAGTTCGAGACCCTGGGAAGGTTTTAAGCTACTCTTTATCCCGGGAAAATGTATAGCGGGACTTTTATCCAGGAAAAACTCTTTCATGCGGGCGATGCCGCTGGTAAAAGCTAGTCTATCTATAAAAAAATTAATGTTGTTCGCTTTTGACTACAAAATGTCGCGACCGAATCTGATGACATTTTTAGGTAATCTTCATATTAGCCAAAGCTAAAGCTTCCTGTGAAGTTTTTATTTTGAATTTTGGAATGTTATACTATCATCGGCATCTGTCTATAGATTATAATTAGCTATATATGCGAAGCCAGGGAAGATGGCTATAAGTATTAATAAATACACACAAAAGTCATACAAAGTTTTGAACTCTCGTTACCAATTTTGTGTGGATATCAAAAACAAAATGATTATTCTTCTCTGTATTATAAGTTTCGCAGTAACACAGCGCTTCAATATGTGTTCATTTAACAGTCAAACGGAATGCATTTTACACACACACACACACACACACACACACACACACACACACACACACGCCTTTTATCCCTGAAGGGGTAGGCAGAGGCGCAACTAGTGTACCCACTTTTCGCCGTGCGTATTCCGTCCCATGATATGATAGGGGGCGAGCACACCGCCATATCGGGCACAAAGTCCAGACTAGGAAAATCTAATATCACTTTGCCCGACCCGAGGATCGAACCTGAGACCTTAGCATTGCAGTCGTACCGTAATACAACTACGCCACCGAGGCAGTGCATGCAATGCATTTTAACGCGGGTCAAATTAGAATACACTGCAATAATGCGCTAAAACGCCGATTTGTGTTGTCTACTAAATGGTATCAAATTTCCCAAATTTATGAAATTACTAGTTTTTGCTTCCGCCCGCGTGAAAATCTTTTTCCGGGATAAAAGTCCCGATATATGTTTTCCCGGGACAAAAAGTAGCCTATATGCTATTCCTATAATTTATCTTTGTGCCTGCCTGTGTGTGTTTTCGCGTGATTGAGTAACAAAAATGCCTTCAAGCTTTCGCATTTATAATATTAGTACCATTGATGTATTAAAAAACCCATTAGTACCTATAGATTTGTAAGCGCGAATACAAATTATATTTAACTTTTCCAACATGATACCAACGGTGCTGGAATGATGGGATAGAAAATAGCAACATTTTGATCGTAGTAACGAGTTTTAACCGAGAGTGGTATATAGTGAATAAAGTAAACAGACCGACATAACCGTATGAAATTAGCAAACTTTCCATTGAAATATCTTCTTGATTTCTTGCGAATGCGATTCCATATATCAGAAAACATACGAACATTAATTACGGTACTAGTAGGTACCTATATAATGTACTACTCAGCACACAATGGGCGCTTTGAATCGAACTACACGCGCGTTCAATTTCACCAAGCATTTAGACTTAGAGTGGATGCTTTCCACATAGATATTAACTATCAAACATTGTGACATCTGATTGTTCGACAGATTTAATATGAGTGAGATGATGAGGAACTAGGACAATAGTGCGGCCTTTCAATACTTTATCCGAGAATTATAATAATTTACCTGGCTAGTTTAAAGACCTAGACCGTAACCTTAGCATGTTTAGTTATACGCATAATTTAAATTATTATAAAATGTGAAGAGCTACTTTTTTGAACATACTAATTTCTGGAAGTTATGATTCTGAAAATTCCTTCAATAAGAAAGCTATATTATACTTATTGCGATAACCTTTCTATCTCGGAAACGGACATTACGACGGATGGAGCTGAGAACAATAGCTAATATTATTAGTTATATTAAATACACAACAATTATATTCCAAAATACCCTCATAATCGTCAGTGAGGAATATCAAAGCTGTAATCAAAAGCCATGACGGGCCGGGACCCTTTAGAATAATTCTGTGATGTCTAATCTGCCGAAATCTTCGCTGCAAACAACCACAAAGATGGGAATGTTGCGGTATTTGGGGAATATTTGGTGCGAGCTTTTGACGGGTAGACAGTAGCTACTTATAAGCTGGAGACTAGAAGATACTCACGACTTCATTCCACTTGATATAAAAATGAAAATCTAATATAAGTGTCAGGTTTCAATTTTTTTTATGTGGTGGCAAACGAGCAAACGGTTCACCTGATAGTAAGTGATCACCGCCGCCCATGGACATCTGCAATACCAGGGGGCATAGAGATGCGTTGCCGGCCTATTCGGTGGCCTTTTAAATATAAATAACTAAAAATAATTATACATGCATTTTTTACACGATTATTGCCTATCACAAGAGTTGTAAATGTAGGCTTTAAAGCTTTTTCATACACGGTTATGAGTCTTACTGTCATTTTTGTACTACTAAATGACTGAGATCTTCTTTAGCACTTTAACTTGTATATTATTCCATCCATTCGAAGTATACAATATCCCTACTTTACCTACTCTGGATGTATTTTTACGTCTTACGCAGCTAGTCCTTACGAGACAGCCATTTTTATTTCAACATAAAACATTGGTGGAAATTCGGCAAACCATGACTTCTATGAGGCAATAAATGGAATATTTACGGTATGCATGGTTGAGTATTAATTAAGCGAAAATAAAACAGTAACGCAGGTTTCGAATTCACTTTAGCTCTCGCTCGGGTAAGCCTTTTTAATTAATATCTCAATATAACGCCGCTGCAATTCGAATACATTTCCAATTATCCGAGGTTCAGGAGAAAATGACGATAATTTGGCATTAATAACACGCGACATATTAATTTTTATTTGATGCTGTCGTATTCAATAGGTCCGTCTGGAAATATTTAACATTTTCATTGGACAAGATATTTTTGCCGGATTTCTCATATCGTTTCAAGTGTTGAATTAGGAGCGATTGTTCTAAAACCATTTCTATATTATGTAAAAGTTTAAAGAAGTATTAGCTGTAACAATTTTAGTAATTTTAAATACTTACGTTATTGAAACGGCTGCTTCAGTTTGAAGACTGAGTTTGAAAGTAATTGAAGTTAGCAAAACGACTGGCCACTGCGAAACTTGACATCCAATCTCTTACTCTGCGAGCCCATTTGGCAAACAGTTTGCGGCTTTACTATTTCGATGATATTTAAGATGAAACAGTTCTACAAAGCGTACTGGATGCAGTTTGCAGTGTTTCCCTTATACTTATTCAGTCAGCGGCCGATTTGTAACCAAAGTATTAGGAGTAAAGTAGTATTTGCCGTTATTTTGCATCCAATTTGCAACTGCCAAATAGTTGTACTTTGTAAATTGGATTTGGGAGGCCTTCCTACTAATTATGGCAAGCTTAACCATGCCAAGCGATTAAGTTCCTCGCCGTACCATTTATCTTCTGAGTAATAAAACGTCTAAATGAATTCTACCATTCATAGTAAACACTAAACAAACACAAGCAAAAAAGATCCGAAACTATTGATCAGAAGAGGCTAGGGATACGTTCTAATGGAAACGAAGAAATGAAAAAAGTACCGTCACAAAGGCAAGGTGTCCTTTTGTATGGGAAGAAGTTACAGTGAATCCGTGAGGTGCGATATTGTGTATCGTGATTATCGCTTCGTTCGCTTTATACATTCAAGAATCGTTCTGTCTGTGTTCACAATGTTTAAAGAACATGTCCAAAAACGGGCTCAAAATTCTAAACAAGATACTTTATATATATTTGAATAGTACTCCCAAAAACTAGGCCTTTGCAATAAATCATATACTTGTAAAGACCTCCGATTTTGAGATTAATGTAATTTTATTTTGCTTAAAAACTACAATTAAAATGAACTTTTTTTAAATTGTTAGTTATAAATGGAGTGGTCTAAAAATATTTTTTTAATGGATCTCACATACATATTTTTTCCGTTTAATATCCATAAAGTTTGAGCCTGGTTAGATTCTGAGGCCCAGCACCCATGTAGAAAGCGGACATCTCCTTTACTGATGTTAGTCTGGCGATGATGTATGTCTACATAATAGATTGATAATCAAACATAGCCTGACTTCAAAATTAGATGTTTCTTCAGTACTAGGAACTGCAAGTTGCTTTAGTTCCCAACTTATTTCACTACGAACAAAGCCAAGTCATAAACGCACGTCCCTTGAAACAAATTTGAAATTTCAAACACAAACTCACGTGTCAACAGTAGTCTAGTATTATTATCAGTTAAGAGTTTCTTTCGCATCCATTTCACCATTAGCGTGCGTGTCACGTTCCCATGGCGTCACGTTTCGTCGAGATTATTCGCACATAACAAAACTGTGGTATAATACGCGATGATTTTCTTTTAAGAGAGAAAAAACTTCGCATCCGGCTCGAAGGATCAAACGGTTTTCGTATACTGTTAGGGATTTGAAAAACGAAGTTATTCGACGTGATGTAATTAATATTATAGGTATAATATATAAGGAATATTCAAGTTTATAGTGTAGTATTTATAAGTGCGTACGAACTGGTGTTTAGCGCTAAAATAGACAAAACGGTGGTACCTTTTACCTCCAAAGGTACACTTTCGCATATGATTGGCTGTCTAGTCCCAATTGTAATAAGTTACATACCCTCTGTAATCAAGGTTAACGCAGGACAAAAAATACAAAATAAAGTAAAAAAATAAAAGGTAAGGTCTGAATAAGGGCACACAGCGTTGCGGTCTCGGTCGGACCTTTCATCTGACGAAAACGAGAGAATATTTTATTTACTAAAGGTCAACTGTGTTTACCGAATTGATACTTGTGTGTAAAGGGACGGTCTCTCCTCGTGTGTACGTAGATATAAAACTATGAAGGTACGATATATATGTAAATATATGGTTATTTATGTTATAATATAAACGAATTCTACCATTATATATTGTTAAACATTTATGTAGAAGTTTCCGTAACCGAATCATCTTTTAATGTCATGTCAGTTCCTACTAATATTAGCACATTATATGATCATGTAAACATTAATTTAAATTATTAGAATTTACTTCATCGGTTAAGTGATATTGTATTTGAGCTGAATTGTACGATAGCGTAGTTGCGAATGGAAATGTCTGACAAGATTAATATCAGCAGGTTCAAAATCCAAAGCACACATCTAAGACTTTTATTACGTGTGTATTGTTTATCAATTATCGATCGCTTTTATGGTGAAGGAAAACATCGTGAGGAAACCTACATATAACTGAGAATTCTAAAAAAATAATTTCGAAAGTATGTGAAGTCTCTAAACACGAACCCACGATCGAACCCACCATCTATAACACGGCCAGCGTGGTAGACTAAGGCCTAAAAACCCCTCAGCAGTAAAGGAGAGCCCTGCGCAGCAGTAATCAGTATATAATTCAGGGCTCGTTTTGGTATAATTAGTTAATACCGTGAGGTTACAGGTTAATAGGAAAGATATTAAAAGTTTCTTTCTTCTTCTATTCGAATAAAAAAATATATTTAAGAAAAACAAAAAACCCGACTGCGTCGATATCTGCCATCTTTATTAAATTAATTGCAGAACTGAAAAGATAGAAACAAGATTTTAATTTGAATATTTTCTTTTGGTTTTGAATAATCTTAGTTGTCAGTGTTCAGAAATGCTGTTGGAGGCATAACACGCTCACTTCTCATAATTTGGTTAGTGATATAGGTAGAACAACAAAATCTCGGAGTGAGCAGATGCCTCCGACTGCGTTTGTGAACACTGTCAACTAAGATTATTCAAAACCAAAACAAAATATTCAAATTAAAATCATATTTCTATCTTTTCAGTTCTTCAATGAATTTAATAAAGATGGCAGATATTGACGCAGTCGGGTTTTTTGTTTTTCTTAAATATATTTTTTTATTTCCATCTTTTTAGTTCTCAAGCACCTTTTAGCATTTCCTATTCTAAACTCCAATAAAACATATAAGTTATATATATATATTCGTAATCATCGTTAAAAAATCTTTATTTTGATACCACACTCGATGTATTATGAAAACATTTTTTTTTTCGAGATCACTTTTTGCCGCCAAAATCTTTAATTTTGTTTATTTTTTTATTTTGATGTACCCAGTGTCACTCTCACGACTAAGACGAATCTATTGATACCACTCACATAAAAATACGACAAGCCGTTTAGGCTGTAGGGCGTGCCAAAGAAATATACAAACATACAAAAACATACATACATACATACATACACTCGAAAAACATAACCCTCCTTCTTTCGCAGTCGGGTAAAAACAAACGTACGATTTCCTCGGTATCAAATTCGATTAATTAAGGCATACAAATATTGCTAGTCGACAATATCCTAGACTTTACTAACATCTGATGCAATAAAGTCACTTTGCTGTGACCGTAAAAAAGAGAATTCCACTATGGGACTGTACTATATTGTGATTTAATTAGGTCATCAAGCAGCACGTGCGTATCGTTAAAGATTTACGAGCCGGTGACTGTGAACCAATTACGACTTTGTTTCATACGAAGCACTATTAGCGTTGCGTTTGTTGAGACAACGAGATACTGCCTCGGCGATGTCATCGTTGATAACATTATCTATAGTTGTTTTGTATTGTGATATTGGGTTTTTCTGTTCCGTATGAGTCTGTGAAATTCATGCCCGTTATGCTATCGTTAGCAATAGCCTAGTTGGGAGTGGAACAGACTGTCGAGACGATGTCCGCAGGTTCAAAACCCAAGGGTACACACCTCTGACTTATCTAAAAAGTTATGTGTGTATTCTTTGTGAATTATTGCTCGCTTTAACGGTGAAGGAAAACATCGTGAGGAAACCTGCATACCTGAGAAGTTCTCTGAATTTCGAAGGTATGTAAAGTCTGCCAACCCGCACTAGGCCAGCGTGGTGGCCTAAGGCCTAGCCCCTCTCAATAGTAGAGGAGGCCCGTGCTCAGCAGTGGGCATTATATAATACAAGGCTGGTATGGTATGGTATGCTATCGTTTAATGGGACGGAATACACATGCCGAAAACTGGGTGCTTTTTGTACCGACGATTAGCAGCTAAAGAAATAGAAACCATGTGAAATTTACAACATACTCAATGATTGCTTTTGTGTATTTTTCTGTTCCTTGATACTTTTTTGGTTTTGTAGATTAATCGACTCTGAATACAAAGTCGTGTTTAAAAGCGAATTGGAGTCATAGTTCCTACAAAATGTATTAAGAAAGCTTTTAGAAATTTATGACCTCAACAATACTCAACACGAGTGGTCCAATAGAGTATTTTGATCCTAATAAGCAACAGGACTGATGGCATAAAATACATGCGTAAAGCAATCATTTTCTTGTAGAGTGACAATTTTATCCAAAACCTGTGAGTGCAGAATCTAAAAAGATGGATGGTCTTTTAAGAAAGTTTTTCATAGCTACAGCGGTTAAGGTAGCTCTACCTTTACTGTCCTGTCAAAAATCCATCCTGTAAATATTCCGTTATAATTCAAATCAAAATCAAATGGATATTAACATAATGAATATCGTCGTAAAATTAAGTCGTGTAATATGTTTAAAAACGACGCTTTCTCTCAATTAATACTATTGCTATATATCGGACGTAATTGCAGACAGAAAGCAGGACTATTCTAAATCATAGATATATTCGGCACATCGAACGATGCCCGTCAATCTTCCGTCAGTCCGACTGACGGTAAACGTTTCGCAACAAATCGATCGTAAACGATAGTTTATGGGGCGAGAGTGGCGCCCCCGGTGGCGTTTATGGGTTCCATAGTTATCGCAGTTATTCGTATTATTTCGGTATTGGCGCATGCCGGGGTATAAAAATGTACCGAACAATGGATAAACAACGTTGATTGATTTTATAAGATCGTTGCGGTATTCGGGTTTGATGTTCTAAATATCTACTATGTTTTGCTTTTACGTTGAATTAATAAAAACTACGCGCAATAGTTTTGTTTTTTATACAATTTAACGACGATATGAGTACATTCGCTGCTAAACGCCACGACTGACTTAGGCTTTGTTTTTGTTCAGGTAAAGTTAAACAGTCTAATTACACTGGACGAGCACGCAATGCCTTCGCCTCGCCGTAAATTCACTTGCAATTCGCCAGTGTGATAAGACGCTTAACTTTACTTAACCACGTATGAAACAACGGCGCCTTAGCAGCAACACCAATCTTTGAATTACCACAATGCACTACACTACGCTCGTCACCCTAAAACATCGAATGATATATAGTTATATGTCAAATAGGCAAAGACATTCAACAGTATAGTTAGTTATAGACCGGACATCAGGCCCAAATTTTTCGTCCAAAAGTTATTACCAATTGATAATAAGTCGCTGTCTTATCTGACACGTCCGTGTGTCAAGACGTCTCGGTATGCTTAAATTTTGTAAATAAAACGTTCCGGCCCGGGTGCCGATGTAAATAATACGAAATGATAGGATTAGGTCAATAAAACCTTCCCCCCTAATCGTTGAATGTCTCATTCTCCCCTCAGTGACCGTCCTGAGCCGAGGTTCGTAACCCGTTAGTGGGTTGCCCTCAGCATGGTCACTTAAATTCAGGGTTGCGAGCGCGTCAGCGTTCACCCTAAAGTCCGGTGTGGCCAGAAAAGCCGACCCTCGTCAGGCTACTGGCAGATTAGTCAGAACAAAAAAAAAATTTTGGAAGGAAATATGTCAATTTGCGCATTAAGATCATATCAACAGGCTCTAAATTTTTGTATGAAATTTTCTAATGCCCGCTCTATATAATCTTAGAATTCTTTGCAAATAGGTAATTATATTTAATACCCTTTAAACTACAACACTACAGTGCTATACACTTGTTTCTGATCGGCAGAATTCTTGCATATAAGAAATCTTCTAAAACCTATTTCGGGACGGTAAAACGTGTATACTATTAACACAGATTTTGCTAATTATATATTCGGTGTACATTGATTGACCACCTCGGTGGCGTAGTTGTATTGCGTACGAGTTACGAGTACGATTTGGGCGCTGAGGTCCTGGGTTCGAATCCCGAGTTGGGCCAAAAACATTGTGACTTGGTTTTTCCATCTTAAAAATTACTCAGTCGCAGCTTGGAGTCAGGAAGTTGGCGGTGTGATACCCCCATGCCTCAGAGAGCACGTAAAGCCGTTGGTCCTCCGCCTGATCTCTCTCCGGTCATGTCAGATTGCCGTCTCACCGGACTATGAGAGTGAAGGAATAGCGAGTGCACCTGTGTATTGCGCACACACTTGTGCACTATAAAATCTCTTGCGTAACTGGCTGATCTCTGTTGAGATTGACCGCCGTGGCCGAAAAAGGCTAGGAAGGGATACCTATACATTGATTATAATCACATAACACTGAACCGAATACACCTATGTAATAGACATACATGAAATTAGTGTACTTTGCCTTTATATTTTCCTTCCCTATTTATTAGTATACAGTATAATAAGAACTAATCAAACTATTTATAATATCATAGCAGCATTATGTGTGTATTCTAAATATATAGTTCGATAGTTTTATGCCCTATATTACAACACATAAAACGCTTTTCGCATCATTAGAGATTTATCAAGTACGCAGTAAAGGCACGAGCATGCAACCAATAAAAAATTAATACGAGATTAGCCGTGGAATGAATAACATAGTATAAAAATATACGGTGTGTAAACTATTTTTCATTGCAGTTGAATAACGAGACGAGCATGCCGATCGCCCGATAGTAAGCGATGCGACCGCCCATAAACAGTAGCAATACCATATAGAACTTTGGAATTAAATGTACTGCGTGGCACTCCACTGCGCTCGTCACCCTGATACCTAAGGTGTAATTCTCATAATGCCCAGTAATTATGCTGGTTGAAACGTTCTTCAAACCGGAACACAACAGTGCATGCACACAGCTACCAGTTCTACACGACCACCAGTACTTACAACTTTTATGAAATATACAGCACCAACTCGGTACGGTTACTGGTGGTAGGTCTCTCATATGTAAGAGTCCGTCTGGGTGGGTACCACCGCAATGTCTATTTCTACCGCCAAGCAGCAGTGTGCATGCACTGTTGTGTTTCAGTTTGAAGGACATTGTAGCCAGTGTAACTACAGGACATAGTGAGACTTAATGAACATAACATATTAACATCTTATGTCTCAGGATGTCGAGCGCAGTGGAATGCCACACAATACTTTGTAACTCAAGGTGCTGGATGGTTTTGCTACTGTTTATGGGTGGTCGTATCGCTTACCATCAGCCGAACGGCATGCTCGTCTCGGCATTCGATGCCATAAAAAAAAACTGAATGGCTCGGGTCCGTCGGTGTTTAAGTCCCTTAGAAAAAAGTAGCCTACAGCACTTAGAACCTAAGGATTTTGTAAGTTCAATACCAAAATGTCAGAATCGAAGCAGTAGTTTGAGAAATTAACGCGTTCCAACGAAGAAAGGAGGAAACAAAAACTTGAGCAATTAGTAAAGACATATTTAAATTGCAAACCGAAATAAGGTCATCATTGTGTTGGACATATTGTACAACGTAATTGTAGGTCGAATTAATTCTAATTCCACCTAAAAGTTACTAACAATCCTTTTCGCCGAAATTGGTTAAAAGCATATCATGTATAGTAGCATATCCTGTAGGTACCTGCACGGAACAAAGTTTTAATCGGCTTGTTATTCTAGTGGCAGTGAATTTAATTGAATCGTGAAGTTTTGTACTTGATCATGATAGAGGATATAATTTATGTAGTGCATTTTACGATTGCAAAAAAAATGCGTGAGATAGTTTCTCGTTGTAAGATTTATCTTTATGTACAGGAGAGCTATTTAAATATACTCAGCTTACATGGGATGGCAAAGTAAGTCGAAAATATCGAAATGTGTGATCCCAGTTAGAAAAAAAAAATGAGACCCGCAAGGTACGGTGTTTCCCTTGATATTCTGGATATATTGTATTGCCCAATTGCTTCTTCATGTTCCGCCCAGACAACCCTATATTATAGGAAAAATGCGCCTTCCAACCAACTGTTGAAGTTTAATAGTTGCACTTCTAACTACCCCTTCGAACACGGCGAGAGCTTGTGTATAATGTTTTAATTAATTCGTCATTTCAAAACGTATTTCGGAGTTCGCACGCTTTGTATTGTGCACTACGCCCTTGGCTGCGAGCCAATAGAGTTCAGTGCGGGTCACGCTGTGCCCTTAGTGCGATCACCTTTACTAGGGTTCGCACGTAACGTTCGTTGCAAATCCTTACTAATATTATAAATGCGAAAGTAACTCTGTATGTCTGTCTGTTGCGCTTTCACGCCAAAACTGCTGATCCGATTTAAATGAAATTTGATATACAGATAGTCTAGAGTATGAGAAAGGACATAGGCTACTTTTTATCCCGGGAAAATATAAAGCGGGACTTTTATCTTATTATAAGTAACTAGCTTATATCGCGGGCGGAGCCGCAAAATAAGCTAGTTACTTATAAAATGAATGATTATGCCGAATATTGAGACGATGAAACGAAGTTTGTGTACATGAAGTTTTTATTTATACGGGTAGGGCAAAGTGACTACTACACCTGATGGTGTAGGTTTTTTTAAATTGTCATAGAGACATGTGGAAAGTACCCGATTATAAGTACATTGTATAGAGGAATGCAACCATATCGAACGAGGATTGTTTTAGGTCCCTTCTACGACCGCTACAATATGCCGGTGCGGTGTGTCGCACTTGAAGTGCCTACAGACTAAGCCGGCTTACCTCGGAACTCGACTTTAGTATAATAGAATTGCGAACTTGGCTGATAAGCGGGTGGGTCTCTATATAAGTCACGAATTGGGTGTACAGTGGTTTGTATCCAATCGAGTAAGTATAATTATATCAGCTCTTATTCCACCAGCACGATATGTATCCATAGGAATAATTATAACAATAATAAAATTTCTTATCACTCGACAACCCTGTTCATTATGAACATATGTTATATATAATACAATGCGCATAATATGTTCTGCGATTATAGATCTCATTCAACAGCTGTGTGCATTAATTCGTCCCACTGTTCAGCACGGACCTTTCTGAAAGGGGTTAGGGCTTTCATCGAGGCTGGCCTGTCACAGAACTTGTTATTAGTTTATTAAAGAAATAATTTTTAAATCTCAGGTATACAAATTTATTTACAACAAACTTTTGCTCGCGGCTTTATCCGCGTGAACACGTTTTTGCGGGATAAAAGTCCTTCTTTATATTTTCACGCGATAAGTCGCCTATACCTGGATCTCAAACTATCTACCCATATGAAATTTCATCTAAATCGGTTCAGTAGTTCCAGAGATTACTTCCTACAAACAAACTCCTAAATTTTACCTTTTTACAATATTAGTATAGACAGTGTAGATGTTTTCCTTCATAATTATCCATGAATATATAACAATATAAAAGTAGAGCGTGCTCAGTGAGCTTAGAATGTGGCAAAAAAATGCAACTCGCAAGCCGATGTCGTGTAATTTTGACGTTTGTGATTGATCGAGAGATCAATACGTCAGTCTCTCAACCAATCCCCATAAAACGAAACGGAGTCGTGTCGTGTTTCTTTTGACACATTCTAAGCCCACTGGGCTCGAACAGTTGGCCTCCATCTAATCATTCCGTCTCCTTTCCACTGAGCTATGTCTGTGTTTACGTAGTAAAATTATAAATGAGGGCGGGCTCAAAGATTTTTTGTACAGAGTTGAAGGGCACTCCCTGAATGGGCCCTGAGAGAAATTTAGACTAAACAAAATTCTGCGATGAGAAAAATACTATTGAGGCGACATGGTTTGCACCTTATTATTTATTATTATGAATAGGTACAGTTAATTTAAGTTCTTATATACTAATATAATGCCCCACAAAACTACATGCGCAGTTTGTCTGCAGGAACATAACGAGCCTCTAACTTAACATACAAATATTATCATGCTTTAGAATAATAGGTACCTAATAAACGTTATCCAAGGTATCAACCATATATTTTTTTTATAATTTAACAAACTTGCCTTCTTTTAGGGTAGTTCTTGTTCAAAATATATTTCTGTGTAAATATCACAAAATAGTTGCTTCCATGTGGCATCGGGTCGTGAGCTATTGGTGGAAGCAGTGGGTTCGAATCCCTCACTAGGAGAAATGTTTGTGTGATCCTTAAATGGTTATTCGGGAGCTGAAAGTCTTCGTAGTTCCCGATATTTACAACACAAGACCTTTAGTATGGAGTCAGGATTGTGTTTGGATTTTGTTTGTTTCCTGTTGGGTGTACTATTTTGTTACGAACGCTTTTTATGCGCTTTTACGCTCGAAATCGCGATGATAGGCCAGTTCCTTTGATTAATTATATACCTAGATAGACACTGAACGTTTCAAACGCGTCGAAAAAAATAGAGGCGAGCTGTTCCCCACTAAATGAGTTCGAGTGAATTAATTTTTGTTGTTTTTCATGGATATAATTTTCTCCCCGTTTTAATGGAAACCATGTAATAACTGGTATCATTATGCGCGCACACGAGGATACGCAGAATGATGCAGCGATAGCGTATGATACAGCTGTCACGCATACTAGCTTAAGAAAAGTTGGCCTGTTTGTTTTAGTTTCATTGCAGCGCGACACTCTATCTAGTTATATAATTAATCAAAGGCCAGTTCAAATAAAATTCAATAGAGTCTAATAATAACGTCTTTACTTCAATATCTTACAAAGACAAGATATTGAAGTACAAGACAAACACAGCTGTACAGATTTCAATGCAGCTGACTATAGCATTAAGTAAACCTCCAGGACAACACAGGCTATATCAAGGTATATGTCACTAGACCTCTGCTCGCGACTCTACCCGCGTGAAAAGTTTTTCCGGGATAAAAATATTTTCCCGGGATAAGAAATAGCCTATAACACTCAGGTAATGTAGCTTCCTATTAGTGAAAAAAAAATTCAAAATCGGTCCAGTAGTTTTTAAGTTTATCCATTACAAACAAACAAACAATCAAATCTTTTCTCTTTATAATATTAGTGTAGATGAAACGAGCAAACAAAATAATTCAAATTCCTCGCGGAGGGTATCCCTGTCACAGCCGGTGTTCCAAATATTCCTTACAAACCCTTAAAATTAAATTAAATTTCGCATATTCAGTACGTAAAATATTTATCTTTGACATTGGATAAAATACATGAGATTTTACAACGAAAATAGTGGGATTTGACTGGGATTGCACTATATCTGAGATTTAAGATACGGCGAGGGACACTGGAGATTTGCACCAATTGATTCACGAGCGCTCGTATCTTTAAAGTTATATGACCTATTCAGAGTTTAAAAGTCAAATTTTATCAAAGAATACGTCTATGACTCAACGTAAACATAGTACCATCCTCTCTGGCAGTATGCAATATTGCCTTGGTGTAATTGGTGAGATCTAACCAGATCGATAGTCCCATAGTTTTTTTTAAATATTTTTTATCTTACTTCTTATCTTACTAATATTATAAATGCGAAAGTTTGTGAATATGTTTGGATGTTTGTATGATTGTTAGAAGTAAACGTGGAGACTACTGAACGTATTTGACATACGGGTAGATTCATGAATAATGGATAAAGGTAATTTGCTCCAATGGGAAATAATGGATATTTTAAAAATCTGATTCTTTAAGTAGATGGCGCTGTGATTTATGGAATTTTGTAGCGGGAAAGGCTTTCTACGCGGGGGAAGCCGCGAACAACACCTAGTGTATACTATAATAAAGCAGTAGATCACAGTGTCTGTACATTGAAAGAAATGTGATAAAAAAAGGGGGATGACTAAAGAAAAGTAATGGAAAACAAATCAGCGACTTTTATAATTCTTTTCTGTTTGTCTGTTTTTCTGTTTGTTTGTTACTGCACATCTCCGAAACTACCGAACGGATTTCGATGATATTTGGTATGGAGATAGTTTGAGACCCTAGAAAGAACAGGGGCTTTTTATCCTGAGAAAATATAATGCGGGACTTTTATCCCGGAAAAACTTTTTCACGCGGGCGGAGCCGGGAGCAACACCTAGTTTATTAATAAAGCATTAATAACATTTTAGCGACGCGGTAGTTTCCTATCGCTAATGTATTCCGGTTGAGAAGATAATAACCAGTGTAATAACTGGCACATGATGTGTCTCAGAGTACAAAATACTTTCATAGAGAATTTTAAACTTCAAAGTTCTTTGTACTGGTGCTACTAATTATGGTTGTCGTTACCATCAAACAGACAATCTGCACATCATTCCATATAGCAATAAAGAATATTATGATCAACTAATTGACGAGACGGGCTCGCATTTAAAAAACTAAATGTTAAGCGATTTCACCGCATCGTCGGTGAATTATTAATTGTTAAATTAAAGCCCCTGGGATTACGAAACGCGAGATTGATGCATTTGGTATGTTTAGTATATTTTATAAATGCAGATGTATGCAGATCGGTGGATTTCAACATTGTTTTGTTTCGTTTTAGAGAATAGATAAACATTCCATTTTGATTCGGATAGCGAACAAAGGTTGATATTGTTTCGAAACATTCGTTGGCGGTAAATAAATGCAAGAGAAGCGGGACTAGATTTATAATTAATTTTCTTTGTTAACTATTTTTTACATACGTTAGTGGCTTTAAGGCCGATTTCACCGCTCGCTGATTAACGCTTTTTGTCACATAAATGTATAAGCCGACCAAATACAAAAGTCCCACTCGAGTCTATGCTCCTAGATTAAAATATAAGTAATGTTTTTGGTCGGCTTATAAATTTATGTGAAGAAAAGTGTTTATCAGCAAGCGATGAAATCGGCCCTTACAGGCTTAAATATTTAAAAATGTTTGCTATACTCACAATTTTTTACTAACTAATAAATTTACTAACAATTTTATTAATAGCCAAATAATAAAATACGTCGCGTTGCGTATGGAGATCCGGAACAGTTGCTGTCTGGTGCTGATCTCGTATGGACACACATGACCACACGTGAGTTATCTGAAACCAGGATCTTTGTGTGCGATATATTAAGTTAACCCACACTAGGCCCTAGACTAATTTCGAGGGTATGTGAAGTCTGCCAACCCGCACTAGGCCAGCGTGGTGGACTAAGGCCTAAACTCTCTCAGTAGTAGAGGAGGCCCGTGATCAGCAGTGGGCAGTATATAATACAGGGCTGATTGCAATTGCAATGTTGCACACTAGGCAGCGTACTGGACTATAGCCTAACCCTCTCGGTAATCTCGAGGAGATCGTGTCCGGCAATGGGACAGTATATAATACAGGGCTGATATATTGAGTGCTGGTCACAAACTGAACGATTACAAGCACAGAAAATTGTTAAGGCAATAGATAAACTTTTGAGTAACCCTTTGGGGATACAGGCGTGAAGTTATATTATGCTTTTAATAAACCACATTTCATTAAACATTATAATCTTTAGAGTGCGCACTTACTTTATTTAGTACAGGAATTTCACCGAAAAATAAAGTTGAAATTTCCTAATCCTTTCGCTGCACTGAGTTCAAAGGATAACGCTGCTTTGGACAAAAAAAACCCAGTTTTAAAACACCATTACGAGTAAATCGCAACATTTTTATTTTGCAAGATTATACTAAAACAACTTAGATTAACCAAGTTAATCCGCTCGAGAATTAATACTAGCACAAAAAATGTTTTTGTCTCTGCACCACCCCAGGTTGACTGGTAGACAATGCCTTCATCATTAAGTCCAACTTTATATATCTATGTATATAGCGCAAATATTAAAAAAAATGGGTTCTCATAAATTTTCCCCGATAAAATGTATCTATGATTGAAAGATGAAAGTACTAGGTCAGTACTTTGTCTCCTTCACTCCCAAATTGTTTGGAAGAAAGAATGATATAAAATTGCCAAAATGTTGATTAGTTATAATGAGTAACGTTTATATCAGTCGAGTATATTTTGTCAATCAGTCTGGATTACCATGATACAGTTTCTCTACAACGGTGTTTATTCAATTAGATATATGTCTGTTTCTTATGATTCAAATTTCAATCAACAACGGCGTACGTTGTGCACTGCAAATGCCGAGAGTCGGACACCTCGCCGAGTCCGCATGAAATATTCAGTATGACGATTTAGCAACCCACCTCCACGCTGCTTTATTTGTGTACGAAGATTGTTGCAAGACTATTTAATCAGTTATAAAACCTCCGCTTTTTATAACCAGATTTATTTTTATAGATTATTGAACTGTTAAGAGAATCAATATCCCGCTGCACAGATACGTTTAAAATATTTAAAGAATTGTAGCTTTCTTAACGGATCCTTGAAACAGGAGAGTTAGTATAAAGGAATATCTTGGGTCCCAGGCAACCTCGCTACGTGGAACACGTCGATACGAAATGGTGACCATAAATGTTATAAAAAAAATGCAACCATATCAAAACGAAAGGAATGATTTCCATTAAGCATCAGTCCTTAAAAACTAAAGTGAAGTGAAGTGGACGATAGCCTAGTTGGGAATGGAACTGTCTGCCGAGACAATGTCCGGAGGTTCAAAACCCAAGGCACACACCTCTGACTCGAAGTTACGTGTGTATTGTTTATCAATTATCGTTCGCTTTAACGGTAAAAGAAAACATCGTGAGGAAACTTACATACCTGAGAATTCTCCATAAGAATCTCGAGGGTATGTGAAGTCTGCCAACCCGCACTAGGCGGGCGTTGTGGTCTAAGGCCTAACCCCTCTCAGTAGTACAGGAGGCCCGTGCTCAGAAGTGGGCAGTATATAATACAGGGCTGGTATGGTATGGTATGGTGCGAATGACGTGCGGTTTACGTGGACAGTACGCCTACCGTGTTCTAAAGACATTCCACTTCATGTAATGAAACCTATCATTTGAAATATCAGTGTGATGAGGTCACTAAAGTATCATGTAATAATTATAATTAACGCCAAAATAATTGTATTTGCAAAATCATTTATACTATGATAATTAATGTGAGAATGTAATATAATTACAACAAGCAGTTTCAAGTAGAATTTACTTTTTAACCGACTTTTAAAAGTTCAATTAGGATTACACGTTGTTCACGGACGCATCGTTTAATTAATCACCCCGGATTATACAATAAATTTATCAGTACCTAGGCCAATACGGCATATAATTTTGAACTATACGATAGATATTACAGTGTAAATAGTAAAAATCTGTTTTTGTTGCTCGTTGCCGCAGGCTGAAGCGTTCCAGTGTCATACATGATAAGTGACGACATATTCTGGAGACCATCTAAAGATGTTGCGCTTCTCTTTTAACTTCAGATAAACTGTGATCAGCTTGCCTAGAAAAAACGTTCCAGGAAACTCATCAAAAGCAAATCAGTGATATAAAGGATATAGTTGTAGGGTACGTTAAGCCAGCTAATCTGTGGGAACGTCAGCGAGTGAGATATTAGCTGTCAACGAGTTCCATTTGTCGCGAGGAGTTATAGCTGCGCGGATAGGGCTCACATTTGTGACGGGTCTTGGATAAAGTTGTAATTATTTTTTATACAACTTAACGATGAGTGATGCAGAACTTGTGAGAATTTTTAAAGTTTATATTCAAAATCTTTTTGAATATATGACACTATCAGGTAATGTTTCCTTTTTCACATTTTCAAAGTGCTTGTACGTAAGACGGACTCAAAATGTACAAGAGATGTAATAAAACTTGGTAATATACCGTAATTATTATAGAATACAACATGGAAAACGCGGAGCGGTCACACCCGCACCAACACCGCGGTGGGCGCCAGTAACCGCGGTTGCTCTATATTCATTTTAAATTTTAAAATGGGTCACTCGGTTGCAGACCCGCTGGGCTTTTCTATGTTGTGCGGATTTAAATTATTTTTCTGTGCTAAAAACGAAATTATTTTTAATTCCGCGCCAACGTTTTTGTTCAACCAAAATATTATCGCTGTCTAAAACGCCCGTTGTTAATTATGCTTGAGATTTTATTTCCACATTTAATTATAATATTTATTGATCTGTTAACCTTACTTGGCCGAAAACTTTAATTAACGTAAGTAATTGTTCTGTTCTTCACTATTTAAATTTTAACGAACGAGTTTCTGCTCAACATATTTTTACAACGCCTCTACCATGTTTATAGATACCATTTAGGATGTTTTTAAAATTGTATAATTATGTTTTTCTAGCTGTTAAAAACAAACAGCAATATCTAGGTAATGGAAGGGACTGTCAACTTAGAGATTGCTTATTTTGATAAATCAACATTCTACGTTTACTGCAATACATAAATTCTACAATCGCTTTACACACAAAATTGTCCTTTCGAACGCAGTCTAGCGAATGTTACTGACCTCTAAAACATAAAGGATCCATTAATTTTCCAAATACCGCAAAGTGCCATGCAGAATCATTACGATAATACATTATTTAAATGGAACTACAGAGCGCTTTTGTCAGACGGGCGACACGTGACACCGTCTGACGAGGGCCGGGTGACATATGATAAGGATGTGCCACAAAAAGGCTCTCGGAGGGTTGAATGTCCCACAACTACCCTCCACTTGAAAGGTAACCGACCGAAAAATATTTTGTCTTGGTAATACCAATCGTACAAAATACATGAGTAAAGATGCCCATAGACGTTGGTTTTCTGCTCTATAATGGTACCAGATCAGGCGAGTCGGGCAATTCATGCTGCAGACTTTATTTATTGCATAGGCAAGCGAACGAGCAGCTGTTTTACCTAATGTTAAATGATCTCCAGCACTCATCTATACTAATATTTTAAATACGAAAGTTTGGATAGATTTTAGTTATTAAATCACGCCATAACGGCTGAACAGATCTGGATGAAATTTAGCACAAAGATAGATTATAGTGTGGAATAGCACATAGGTTACTTTTATACCTGGAAAGTGTGGAGCGGGAGTTATTCTGGAAAAACTTTCCACGCGGGCGGAGCCGCGAGCAAACGCTAGTAGGTAGATCACAATTCCAAAAGAATTCTGGTCTCACCACGGGACTTAAAAGGAAGGGTAGGCGACTGTGTATTGATGGTGTGATTTATTTATCCATAGCATGTTTCTAGCAGTTTTAAAAAAAGATCTTTATTACCATAAATTTATCAGTAGTTATCGTTGATCCTATTTTCCCAAAATATGAATAGCGTGTAAACACACAAACGTGGCTCGCATACAACAAAGGGCTACGTGCGTAAAGGGTCCGTTTCGTACAATTGAATTACGGAACCCTTAAATTAGACGTACGTGATATGGGTCCAATGACAGTGAATACGAAGAAGTGATAAAAAGGTAGCAGCGATGTTCGCCCTTTATCATACAGTGGAAGGGAATACTGTGAACTCTGTTTATTGATGGTAGAAAAAGATAAAATACTGAACGGACTTTGGCACTATGCCATCTTGCTTGCACCGCGTGTTCGAAGATCCAGGGTTTATAATAGTTGTATAGTAAAAAAAACTGGCTGACGAAGAACTGATGGCAGATGGGGCAAAAAGTTCTCTAATGGAGACCACGTACTGGCAAGCGCAGCGTCAGCCGTCCACCTGCAGACGACTTGATAAAGGTCGCAGGAACACGCTAGACGCAGGCCGCTTTCGACAGGTCCGTCTGGAAATCTTTGGAGGAGGCCTATATTCAGCTGTGGACGTCATGTGGCTGATGATGACGACGAAGGTGAAAAAAAACTGGCCAATTTCAAACTTGAGGAAAACCCCCGTTACTTTGTAGAATGACAGTAATTTGAGTTTCTACGGCCTCATTGTGACATAATAAAACGCCATCGTAAAATTGTAACGCCCAAGTTTTTATCTTCCTTAACATTCTTAAGGGTCAATGTACTGTATTTCACTGTACATTAAGTGACTAATTGAAAACGAGGAGTCAAGTGAATATGAAAAAACTCAAATTACATTTATTTCGACATACAATGCTTTCAGAGTAAAAACAATGGAAGTTTGCACTTGGACGGCGGAAATTACTGGTGTCAAACAAATTTCCAGTTCGCTGTGTAGTTTAATATTACTTCTACTTCCGTAAACTTTAGAGACAATGTTAGGTTTGTTTGAACATACGGTCTCTGCCGGTCTGTGGAAATACTTTTTATTAATGTTGTATTCCACTGTGTTGTTTTATTGCATAAGCAAACATAATGGCCACCAAAAGTATGGGCCATCTGATGCTATCGCAACCGATCATAAACATCTATATCATACCAGAAAATTTGCTTTAAGCCTAAAAGAAAAGGAATAAGGTTAAGAGTCGATTTTCAGTCCACGGGCTACGGAGATCTCACAAATCGAAACGCAAGGGCAAGCTGTCAATTCACGTCGGTGTTCATATATAGATGATACTTCGCCATAGACTATATATCTAAAGTCTATGTACTACACTAATCCAATCGGTCCATATACTGTGTACTACTTCAAAAAATATTTTTATTTTTAACGATGCAACGCTGGCGCGACGGTGTCGCGTCCGCCGTATTCGGAATCGCACCTTAAACATCACTGCACGTCTCGCAATCAATCGACACCGATAAATAATTCAGTGGCAATGATACTACGGTGAGAATTCACTGTCGTTAGTTTATTCATATCAGGGAATCGAACTTTATACATATTTAAAAGTGCCAGTCTGTTGTGGACGAAGTAAAAGAGGTCGATAAAATGTAAGTGCTAGTAAGATTTAAAAACACTTTCAAATTTTTGTACACACACACACACTCTCACGTATTTTATCCCCGAAGGGGTAGGCAGAGGCGCAATTAATGCACACACTTTTCGCCGTGCGTATTCCGCCCCATGATGTGATAGAGGGCGAGCCTATCGCCATATCGGGCACAAATTCCAGACTCCGGGCTGACGCTGAATAGAAAAATCCAATATCACTTTGCCCGACCTGGAGATCGAACCCGAGACCTCAGCTTTGCAGTCGTACCGTAATACAACTACGCCACCGAGGTAGTCAGTTTATTTTTGCAGTATATTATATTTACTGTTGTAACTAGTAGAATGAGTATATGGGTTGAATATAATGTTGGTGGTAGGATGTTTCGATCCACCTGGATAGCAACCATTGTACAGTCAGCAGCATAAGTAGCTGAACAAATTCAAATTTTCATATTGCCTACATACTTTTGTGTTCTTACTAATCTTTTTTCTCTTCACAAAAATAGTATAAAAGAGATTTACTTTAATACAAACAAAGAAAAAAAATGTTTCAGTTTAACTTAACGCATATATAGGAATATGAAATTTCAATTTTGTACAGATACTTATGCTGCTGACTGTACACAAGGTTTAAAACCCGCCATAGTAACCTACGTAAGTCTAATAACATTATTTAATGTTAGGTTAGTTTCCTATGTTGAAATTTGTAAATCATTTTATATGTAACAGAAAATAATACGAAAAAGAAATTCTTCTGTGAAATCTGCATCAAAATTGGTTGAAAAATAATGTAGTAATTCATATTTGAAATATTGTTGTGAGCAAAAGTGGGGACGTGGAGGGGATATCACGCTATCTTTTTCGCACGCACTCAGCGTTATGGCCGGCGACTCTTGGTGACGTCACAGTGATATTACTGTTATTTGACAGCTATCCCTTCCACCAAATTTTAAAGCTTTATAACTTGCTAATTATTGCCCCAATTTTGAAAATTATTTTTCTGTTATATTTTGGATGACATACATTTTTGATAAATGTATTAAAAAAAGTAGTTAACTACCCTATTGTGTATATGGCGGGAAACATCAAGACGCCCTCATCCACCCCTCGCCTTATCCTCCTCTAATAAGAGATTAATCTATACTAATATATAAAGCTGAAGAGTTTGTTTGTTTGAACGCGCTAATCTCAGGAACTACAGGACCGATTTTGAAAATTCTTTCACTAATAGGAAGCTACATTACTTCTGAGTGCTATAAGCTACTTTTTATCCGGGAAAACTTTTCCACGCGGGCGGCGCCGCGCGCAAATGCTAGTGAGCGATAAAATTCAAAGTTATTGGAACAAGTATTGCGTTCAGGTACATTAGATTCACAAAGTACGTAAACTATGTGTACTTACTTTTTGTTGGTAAATCCTGTTTATTATTTCTTACTAACCCTGGAGGGCTGCTGGACTTGTAGCCATGGTCTCACTATGCAATGCAGATGACCACGATATATATCCAGAATAGTTTAAATATAACAATAAACAGCAGAGTCTCAACGGTCGACACAATTATGGCACAAAATGTAATTCATAATTACATCCTTATACAAAACAAAGGAGTGAGCAACGGCAGCCATTTTACCTCCCTCCATCTCCCTCATTCCCCCTCTTTCCTCTGATAAAAGATTAACGGGCGGTGATCAAAGGACAAGTTGTCAGAGATAGGGTCTCACGGGCTACCACAGTGGGCCTTTATTAAATCGTGCCGCGAGTTTCACTATAAAAAGTACTTCGAGTTCATCTAACTTCAAACCGCATCCCCGGTCGTTGAAGTTTGCGATACGACAATTTAGTTTACAAGGATGGATTTAGAATAAATCTATGGGGGCATGTATTTAATATGTTAATTTAATTGCGAGAAATGCAAAAATTTGCACATGCAGACGCTGTTCGAGTATGTACAATACAATACAATACAATATGTAATGATAGTTATAGTGAAATGATGCCCACGAAATGTGTGCCGAATGCGTGCGTGAGTGCGAAATTCCCATTTTTCGTTGTGGACACAACGGAAGTCAATGACGTTTTGCTTCTCCGCGAGACATGATAGATTAATTAAGCATCCACGTGTCCTTTCCAGTTAAGTCAAGGAGATTCTTGAACAAGTCACAATAATACAATCTGCGTTTAGGCAATCACGCTTGAAGGTAGCTAATTATAAATTCCGCAGATTTCATTTCTAAATACGTCCTACGAGTACTATTACAGTGGTGAGGAAAATTTATTTCGCTGTATTGCAACTTCATTGTTGATGCAAATTAAAATATTGTCATGAAAACCAGCGCCAACATAGTGGGGAATAAAACAAAGATTGCTGGTTCGATCCCATCTAAAGATGACACGATTTTCGAAGTTTCAGGTGAAATTGTTGAAAAAACTAAAATCTAAACTTTTTTTTTTTGTAGCATAGAATAACGAGACGAGCATGCCGTTCCTCTGATGGTAAGCAATACGACCGCCCATAAACAGTCGTAACACCATACAGAACCTAGAGTAACAAAGTACTGTGTGGCATTCCACTGCGCTCGTCATCCTGAGACATAAGATGTTAAGCCTCGTTATGTCCAGTAGTTATACTGGCCACAATGTCCTTCAAACCGAAACACAACAGTGCATGCACACTGCTGCTTGGTGGTAGAAACAGACATTGCGATGGTACCCATCCAGATGGACTTCTTACATATGAGATACCTACCACCAGTAAATTAATATATCAGGTAGAAAAAAATGTAATGTACTCTCAGATTTGGTAAATAGGGGTGAAGGTGGTGAAAAGGGACAGCAAAAATATTTTGTATTAATTACAAAGATGAATTACCGAATTCTTTTTTTGCATCCTGATTTATTGTAGCTTTATTGTATACTTACGACTATGTTACTCCTTACGTCCGCTTTGATTAATGCCATCATTTCCCCTCATAATCATAAGAAAATATTTCATCTTCTGACGCAAGAACTGACAACAAACTATTAAGATGTCCATGATTCAAAGTTTGTAGATAAACTTCGATCGCTCCATGTACGCAATAACCGCAAGACAAGTCGCAAACCTTTCCACCATATTTCATCCCATCTACCTAATTGAATAAGTCAACTAAATAAACCATTTATTCAAAATGCCACAAAATTACACCAATTCTATTGAAAAATCAAAGCGCAAAGTTGAGGTATTCATAGTAAATCAGAAAGTTTACGGAACTGTTATAGTTGGGGAATGGGGATGCTGAGTTTTTACTTCAACTAGGTCTCGAGGGGACGAAGCCAAATCTACGCTTCACAGTAAATTGTTCGCTAAAGTTGAAAATGATTTTCAAGTTTATGGGTCTTTCATAGTAGTTTGAGAAAGAAGTTAGACAAGGAAAATGAATTGGATAGGAGACTTCACTGCATTGCTTAGTCTATAATTAGAAATAAATACATTCACCGAAATCTTAAGGATGAGGCTTGAACTTGATTCAACTTGGGGCCCCTCACCTATTTTAGGCCCTCATAAAAAAAAAAACACTGATACACATAACATTTTTGAAACAAATTTTACGGTTCTGATTTCCTCCTAAATAATAAATATTTTGAATTTGCATAACGACACATTGCCTAGCTTCAACGTGTTCGAGTGCATATACAAATATAGAGATGTCCCTTGCTGCCGGCCTATCGGCAATTAGGCGGCGAATTGTTGAAATTATTCAATGATGGTTTTCACGAAAATTTACGCCACCAGTTGGCGCCACTTTGGTAAGAGGTCTCCATTTCAAGAATTCACTATAATACTACTGAAATATTGATTTAAAAAAAGGATAATAATTGCTATTGAAGCACATGAGGGTAAAAAAGGAAGAAAGTAGGTTGGTGTGGTTTAATATAATAAAATTCATTCACGACTAAAGAAAATATAGGCACTTTGACACTTGACTGACTGGTGCCTGGACCAGTCACCAGACCTCTCGGTGCTACCACCTCGCGGGTGCTATTTCAGAAAACCCTCATTATGTGTACCGTATGTATATTCTGTCATCAATGACACGTTGAAAATTCGTAACTCATTTTTCATGGTTGAACGAAATTAATGTCTGATTTGGGGCCTATTTCACAGGTTTCAAGTCAATTTTATTTGACAGTTGTATTAAGCAGCTAATGTAGATAGTACTGATTTTATTACCATTTATTTGGGAGCATAGATGAGAGTGTGACTTATGCATTTGGTCAGCTTACACATTTAAGTGACAACTATCATTTATCAGCAAGTGGTGAAATCTGCCTTTAGACTTTTACACCAATCATGATTATTCAACTGGCGACCATAATCACCGTAGAAGCTCATAATAGATGGTTGATACTGTTAGATTGAAGTATTACATAGGTCGCAAAGCTAGCTTAGAAGTAAACACTAACTAGTCGCAAATATGGTTCACAATCGGCGACCCTTACTTTTTTTTTTTTTTTTTTATTGCTTTGAATGACGAGACGAGCATGCCGTTCGCCTGATGGTAAGCGATACGACCACCCATAAACAGTAGCAACACCATCCAGCACCTTGACTGACAAAATACTGAGTGGCATTCCACTGCGCTCGTCATCCTGAGACATAAGATGTTAAGTCTCATTATGTCCAGTAGTTATACTGGCTACAATATCCTTCAAACCGAAACACAACAGTGCATGCACACTGTTGCTTGGCGGTAGAAATAGACATTGCGGTGGTACCCACCCAGACGGCCTCTTACATAATGAGAGACCTACCACCAGTTACTTGAAGCAACAAGCCAACCAACTCCGGACAATATCATTAACGTCTGTACCGATTAGCAATTTACCTGTACAAATTTAGATAGTTTAAGAAGAATCATCATCATCAGCCATCTGATGTCCACTGCTGAACATAGGCCTCCCCTTAGAAACACGCTGGACTGGTTTTGACAGGTCCGTCTGGAATCTTTAAGCCGAATTATGTATGGATGCAGACCGCTTTTGACAGGTCCGTCTGGAATCTTTAAGCCGAATTATGTATACAAATTACCATATTCGTATTTCCTTTAATGTCGAGTATAGGTTTGATATCAAAACAAATGTTCAATTGTATAATTCCTATTCTATTGCTGACAAAAGTTAGCCGGCTTTTCGGTTTTTACGGTAAACTGTCACTACTTCAGCCGCTCCGCGTTCACCCCTAGTTCTACGCTATGTACATAATGCAAAGTGAACACTGGCAAGTACCGTATTGTTTGCCATGTAAATGTATCGGAAAGCCGTGCTCGTATAGTGCACACTAGCCGTATGTATTAATATCACAAACAATATTTTGTTTTCAAATGTATATCGTTGACCATGCATTGTTTGTATAGCATTATTTATAATAGCAGCTCCGTTCGCGTGGAACTTTATTTGCATTTTATTGACATACATAGCATTACGCCTTCTTCCATTTTCAGTGGTAGGCAGCAGTATCATCACCCGCATTGCACCAGCTATGTTAGGTTTAATATAATGGAGGCGGGTCTATTGCCATTTACCGGGATCATTTCCAGACTCCGGGCCTATACTGAGTAAAATAAACTAATATGACTGCCCGACCCGGACTCGAACCCATGACCTAGGTGCGACAGTATCACCGAGCAAATACAACTACGCCGTCATAGCAGTCCTATTTTATTTTTCCAATTTTTGACATCTGCTTGATATTGAAGTTGAGCACACGCCCAGTCCTAAAAACTAAGCACAATGTATTACATACGCAAAATTGTATTTTATACCGACCCTACTTAGATTACTGTGTACACAGAATGGCACACGTTAATTATAACCGCATATGCGCAAAGCTTCTCCACGCGTGATTCGATATTACAAGTTGGGTAATCTCGAGACTAAGACGCCAAGTCACGGAAGCCGACAAAGTTTCCTTCAGCCTTTGTAAACATATCTAACTTGCGGTGATGTTTTGCGGTTATAATTAATGGGCCCCGTCAGCTCAGTGCTATTTTGGACCGTTATTAACGCATTTTTGGTCTAGTGATAGCGTACTTTGTTTGTGAAATTTGCGAGTCCTGATTTTGTTTTCCATCGTGTATTTGTCTCTGTGTGTATTTATTATTTGATATGCAAATGATTTGACACACACACACTCAAGCATTTTATCCCCGAAGGGGTAGTCAAAGGCGCAATTAATGCACCCACTTTTCGCCGTGCGTATTCCGTCCCATAACGTGATAGGGGGCGAGCCTATCGCCATATCGGGCACAAATTCCAGACTCCGGGCTGATACTGAATAGAAAAATGCAATATCACTTTGCCTAGAGATCGAACCCGAGACCACAGCATTGCAGTCGTACCGTAATACAACTACGCCACTAAGGCATATGATTTGACGTCGAAGTTATTTCATTATTCATATCTCACAATCGGAGGAAATAAAGTCAGCGAAACGTGCACCAGTTGCAGCTCTTCGGGATTTCGGACAATGTTTATAACCCATTGTTGATTTATTTATTCAATTGTTTATTTATACAAATTGGATTTCCAATTTAATCAAAATGTAATCTAGAATGCGGCAAAAAGTCAATGAGCTTTTGTAGTTACAGAAGACCGCAGCTTGCAAACTTATATTATGAGACAAAGCAACAACCGTATTATGCAAATTAAATTAAAAATAAAACCATTCACGTTCATATAAAAAGAAAAAAAACAAACCAGTTCATCTGCTGGGAAGCCACAAACAGCCACACAGATACACAAGTTAATTTAATAACAGCACTCTGTTTTTCTCGGGGTTCAAAAAAGTTGAACTCTGAGACAATGACCAAATATTTTGACTACACACATCGCGCCTTTATACCAGAAGGGGTAGACAGAGATGCAACCTGAGAACCCACTTTTTGCCATATTATGTACTCCATCCCATGTGATAGGGGGTGAGCATCGTCATATCGGGCACAAATTTCAGACTCCGGGTTGATAATGAGCATAAAACCTAATATCACTGCCCACCCGGGAATCGATAGCGGGACCTTAGAGCGGTGTCCTACGTAGGCAATATAACTACGCAACCGAGGCAGTCATATTTAAACTACATTTCATCATAATATTTATACAAAAAACATACCAACTATAGACACGCGAAGAGATAACGGCCACAGATTAATCTCTCGCTCGGATTAGACGCGAAAACGGATGGCCCTTCAGCGAATGCTATTACATGGGGTGCGTAGACGGAATTTTGTCAAGACATTATATTTCTTACTAGACTTATATGAAAGTGTCGGGGCTCACGAGGATTACGGTATTACGGTTGGGTCCAATCTCGAGAGACAACTTACTTTTCAGACGGTTCAATGGAGAAAGTAGGGGGATGATTCAATGTATGCGTGAATGTGAGCGTGTGAGTACCCTACGGCGCAGTCCGTAGCATAAATGGGTAACGTTAAAATCAAGTCAACGTTAACGTCAAGATCAAGTTACATATTTATTGTATTATCTACACAAGTAAATCTCGCGACAAGCTTTTATCTCTACATAGCATTAAACAAAGTTTAATTCAATTTAAAGTGTTTTTCCTTTTAAAGCATTTAAATAAAAGCTTGTTATAAAAAAAATACTTTTATTTATTTTTCGAGTTATTCTCAGCAAGCCCTTTCATTTGATACCCATATTATAGGAGTGCGTAAAAAATAACTAGTCCGCTATCTTGGGTCGTCCGCCATATTGGATTCAGAATGACGTCACTTAGCTAACAATGCATTGTCACCCAAACTAAACGTGTATGCAAAATTTCAACACAATCGGTTGAGGGTAACTGCTTCAAAATTGACTTGCAAGATTCCACACGAACAAACATACATACATTACAAGTTAAATAAAAGCTTGTAAAAACAATAAAAATTAGGCAACATAAATTCGAAGGATAGTCTAAAAACTCTTTATCAACGACCGTTGTCAATAAACGATCCCAATCTTAATTTTCAATCCTATCCAGAGAATAAACCAATCAAATAAAATCATTTGATACATTTAAAAAAAACTTAGTACTTATTGGTCCATAATGGCGATGGATCGAGAAAAGCGATTGGGATCAAGTATTGAATACCCTTAATCTGTCACATGTAGCAACCCTACTATCAAACAACAAACAATACGATCAATATACGACGTGCGTAAAATTCAGGTCCGACAGCGATTGACACTATAGCTCTCATTTAGGACGCCTAAAATCTAGGCCTGGCACAATTTCGCCTCTTTAATAGAATATAAAAAGTTATAACTGGGCTATCCCGGGAGTACATTAAATTGAATCATTGCCGTTGCCCCAGTGCCATGGAACGCTGACTTCTTTCGGGGTTAAATTTTTAACCAGGGGCGGAGTTGGGAATCTGAGATGGGGGACGATGCTTTCCCACATTTATTAACAACTTTTACACAATATATACACCACTGTCTTTAACTGACTGCCTCAGAATGAGTGATATTTTTGAATTGCATTGAATGACGAGACGAGCATGCCGTTCGCCTGATGGTAAGCGATACGACCACCCGTAAACAGTAGCAACACCATCCAGCACCTTGACTTACAAAGTACTGTGTGGCATTCCACTGCGCTCGTCATCCTGAGACATAAGCTGTTAAGTCTCATTATGTTCAGTAGTTACACTGGCTACAATGTCCTTCAAACTGAAACAGAACAGTGCATGCACGTCCTCAAGACCGCTGTACCGTCCTCGCCGTCGAGGACCTCGCCATGTCCCCCGATGTCCCGACCCAGTTAGCAGTTCCGGCCCGCGTGCCGATGAAAACAATGAATAGATTGGTGTATTACACCGCTACAATCCCCTAATCGCTGATGTCTCAATCATCTTCCAACGACTGCCCTGAGCCGAGACTCGTACCCCACTTAGGGGGTGCCCTCAGCGTGGTCGTTTAAATGTAAAGGGTTGGAGCGTCTAAAGCGTTCGCCCGAAAGTCCGGTGTGGTCAGAAAAGCCGACTCGCGTCAGGCTACTGACCGTAATGTCCATAACAAAAAAAAAAAAAAAAAAAAAATTAGTACATGCACACTGCTGCTTGGCGGTACAAATATATATTGCGGTGGTACCCACTACCCACCCAGATTGACTCACATATATGAGAGACCTACCACCCGTAAGGTAATAAAGCTTTCTTTTTCGCTTGGTTGTTTAAGAGTAAGAAAAAACATTCTAAGGTATAGGTTAGAGAGTTCACCTATCCCTCTAGCATACCGTCTCGTGTCTGTCTGTAGGAAGAGTATTATCACAATATTTATCGCTAATTCGACCATTTGACGGAGAGAACGTACCTAATACATATATTTATGGAATATATTACTCGTATGTATGGAAAAAACGGCTATAGCAGCTTGTTTTGGCAAGTCGCGCTCTGGGGTCTTCCTACAGTATGAGGCATAAGAGACAGGTGCAGCCTAACTATGCTACTAAAGAAAACTACTTTATTGTACCACATAAAACAAAATAAAAATGCCAATAAAAAAATAAACCGAATATTTTACATTTCATGGAATAGATTTCATAATGGTTATTTCGTCATTAAAAATATTTCAAACACAATATTTAGCACTTTAAGTCTCATTAATGGCCGTGAGGCGTCTAAATTTCACGCTTTTGCCCATCGTAATAGAATTTAAAGTGTAATGGAGGCACTCTGTTGAAGCGTCGTCAAACTGAAATATGGGCTAATCAAGTCAATGTCACGCATCACTGTCTCCATTTGAGGTAAATTAAACAATTAACCAGGCATGAATTCAGGAGAGTACATGGGACCTATAAAATAAAAAATGGAATAAATGTTAATGATGGGGTTTATTGTTAATTTGCATCGGAATACGTTTATATCGTATTTATTTCATACAACATACAGTTGCACATTTTTTTAGCACTATGACCAGAAATGCTCCTTCGGAATTTCCACAGCAACAGTTCTTGTCTTACTTTTTACGGTCGACCTGCTGTCTGATCCCAATCCTCTAGAAAAATCTACAAAAAGGTCTGCCTGACTTAGGTCTCCAATTACTACTTTGACCAACCAGGCCATAGCCGACAGAAACATAGATGGATATTTTCGCTGCTGCTTCCACTTACTTATACATCTCCATAATTACACACATCTATATAGTACTATAATTTTTTGAAATAAATTGCAACAACTCGATTCGACAACATTATCCTGTGCACCTGTTTCTGAACCTCAGTACACTGCCTAAAGTCTAGACGAATGGAGGTTAAAAATTGTAATTATCCAAACCTTCAGCACCACGAAAAGATATCACGCGCAATACTTAATTATTATTTACATGATATTTCACAAGCTAGCACTAAATAGCCTCCATAGCCTCGGGGCGACATATCAAAACTTTGTTAATTAACATAAATACGCTTTTGTACTTAAGTTCATATTATAAGTTTGAAGGTCGACGATTAAACTAAGGGCCGGCTTATAAGAGATATCCATAGAGGCCTTTAGCAGCGTACAATAAAGCAAATTGCATATGGCATGAATAAGTAGGTACTATACCATACCACCATACCGGCCCTGTATTATATACTGCCCACTGCTGAGCATGGGCCTCCTCTACAACTGAGGGTTTAGGCCTTAGTCCACCACGCTGGCCTAGTGCGGGTTGGCAGACTTCACATACCTTCGAAATTCTTATAGAGAACTTCTCAGATATGCAGGTATCCTCACGATGTTTTCCTTCACCGTTAAAGCGAGCGATAATTCACAAAGAATACACACATCACTTTTTAGAAAAGTCAGCGGTGCGTGCCCTTGGGTTTTGAACCTGCGGGTAGAAATATTTTTTGGTTATCTATAGTAGGTACTATAGATAACCAAAAAATATTTCAATGAAACTTAATGCTTACTGGTGATTCATCATCATCATCATAATCATCAGCCACATAACGTCCACTGCTGAACATAGGCTTCCCCCAACGATTTCCAGGCGGACCTGTCAAAAGCGGCCGGCATCCAGCGTCCGTCCACCTTGCAGGTGGACGGACGACGCTGCGCTTGCCAGTACGTGGTATCCACTCGAGAACTTTTTTGCCTCATCGGCCGTCAGTTCTTCGAACTATGTGCCCTGCCCACTGCCACGGGTGATTCCAAGTTTTGAATTTTTGTATCTGACTGTAAATATTACAGATTCTAAATAAAAATTCCATCATCATACACAAAAGATTTGTTCTACTGCAGCCAGAACTCTTGCTTATTCGAGAAATCGCTGAAACAACTCGATCGAGAGAAAGAGCACACTTATCGCGTTAAACAATACATACATTTCATCTTACACACAATCTCAGAGGTTTGGTAAACACGTTTAAACGGTTTGAATCGATTTGAAATGTGATTTACTGGTGCGCCGTCGAAGAACACGGTTTGTTTGTCAGATCTATATAGAGTGAATTTTGAGGTACTGTCGCACAGAGCCGTGCAGAGTCCGTGCCGAGGCTGAAGATGGCCGTTGTGACTTTCAAGTTACACTATTCCTTTTGCGTGCCAAGTGAGTATATAAAAAATCAAGACACAATAGTAGTTAGTTACCTAATAAAATAGAATATGTATAACAATTTAAAGTTGCCAAATCCATAAAAAATCTAACTTATTTGGTTTCGTACATAAAAATACTGTAATTACTTAGAAGGTAAGAAATAAGTACTCACTATACATTTTATTGATGTATTTTTTTAAAAGTCACTATACAAGCTAAGAGAGAAAAAACAGAATGCCTTACCCAAAATTAATTAAATATAAATGCGTCCACTGTAAAGACAGGCGTGACGTATAATCACGTTCATATACAACTAATACACTAATGCTGGCTTCAGTTAGTGCACTGACCCTGCACGTACATGTGTGGTCAAAGCTGACGAAACCACTTTGACGTGGTATGACGGCGTTCGCTATTAATCATAATAATTGAGTGTCGGTAATTTTTTTTAGAATACAAAGTGGAATATCGGCAAACATTCAGTCGTGGTTATGACTCGTTCAAAATGTTTATTTTTCCGCATCAATTTTTCCGATCTTTATCTGTGAGCATTCCAAGACGTCTTATCACGGCTAGACAGAAATGGCGGGAGGAACGAGACTTGTGTGAGAAAGCTTTTGACTTGTTGCGAGCGGTTTTTATAAACCTATGCATAGTGATTTATAAATATTTATGTTTATTTGGGCCATTATGGATGTATGAAGCATTATTATTCGATTTGAAGAACATTGCAATCGTTGTAGGTACTATTTACTGGACATTGTGATTTATTTCACATCCCACAGGACAACGATCGTCGTGCTGAATGATAACAGTTCTGCGTGGTGATTTTTTATTACGTTAGGGCTCCTACACATATAGCAATAGACGTATATTGCGGTCCATTTTCCAGATTAACCGTCGTCGTCGATTTCCACGACACGGCGTCGCGTCGTGGGACGGCGCGACGTCGTGTTGTGTTTATGTGTATGAGCCCTTACTATAGCTGCAATACCGTGTAAAAAAATCCTCACGTTGTGTGTTCAAGTTGGTTGTCGGCTATTATTCCGTGCTTTGTTAAATTAAAAAAATATGGTATTAAAACTGTATATTATAGACAGTACGTGAACATACAGACGAAAGACTAACACATCTAGTAAACTGAATAAAAATATATACCCAGGCAAAGGAAGCGAGTCTCCTGTTCCACGGATGAATTTAATTACGTCTGATGTCGAAGGGCGAAACACGTAATGACCGCCCCTCAGCCACGGTATAATTATTGTAATCCAAGATGGCCGCCGTTAAACGCTATCCGAGTGCTTAATTGCTTGTACTGTAATAACCACGCGCCCACCTGTACATCGTGTTCATCAGCTTATTCCAGAAGTGTAAATATATATATTTAATATGTTGTTTTCAAATAATTAATTAATTTAGTTCAATTTGTTAATTTTTGCTTTGTGACTTACCGCCATTTTTAATAAAGGTAGCAATCATGTATGTTTTGATTGGTTTATTCTCGGATCGAAGATTAAGGATTGGGATCGTTGAAAACGGCCTTAAGACAATAAACTTTGTACCATACCATCACCTCAATGAATATTAAAACAATATTTAATATTATGTTGAATTAATCAAAGATCAGTGACTCTACATTCTCATTCACTCAACATAATAGGTGGACAGACAACTTGATGCAGGACGCAGGCCACTTCTGACAAATCCGTCTGGAAATCTTTAGGGGAGGCCTATGTTCAGCAGTGGACATCATGTGACTGATGATGATGAACAGAATTTTTAAATCATTGCCACCCAAAATTAATTATGTAGTAACATGTAACATCATAACTCCATGCATAAGTAGTAAGGGATTCACCGATACTGGAGCAGGTTCGACGGCCGGTCCGCGGCGCTCCGGCGGCTAATGGCCGACGTTTTCGATTGCTCCAGATTCGGCCCGCGGCACCCGCGAATAAATCCGCGGATTACTTTAATACCTACCGCGAATTAATTTGATACCTACCGCGAATTAATTTGATCCCTACCGCGGATTAATTTGATACCTACCGCGGATTAACTTGATACCCACCGCGGATTAATTTGATATCGACCGCGGATTACTTTGATAACACCCGCGAATAAAAATTATATCGTCCGCGGAATCCGTTTCATATCCGCGAGGTAGGTATGAACCACGAATTTGTTCATGGTCTACGGTTCCTTTAAGCTTGTACTTTTTCCCTGTTCGTTGTGCTTTTAACTTTCTACTTTCTATCGGCGATCCTTTTTTTTATTTGAAGGATGCAAAGGTCTTTGTCGCGTATTTCTATTAACTCGTGTTTCTACGCAAAAGCCGTTTAAAATTACTTAATAGTTACCCTTTACGCATTACGAGCATTGTTTATGATAGATAAAGCAACATTTTCCCTGTTTCGTTGTGTTATTGACTTTCTACTTTCTATCGGCGACCCTTTTTTATTTGAAGGATGCAAAGGTCTTTGTCTCGTATTTCTATTAACTCGTGTTTCTACTTAAAAGCCGTTTAAAATTACTTAATAGTCGCCCTTTACGCATTACGGGCATTGTTTATTATAGATAAAGCAATCGTTACAATACACCATACCTTTCTCAAATTCTAGGTAAAACCCTTTGGGTCTTCTTATTGTCATAATAATTACGGTTCACATTACCTGATATTACGTATTCAACGGAACATTTAAGGTGAAAGTCGAAACATGTTGGATCTTGTCTGCAAGGAAACAATACTCCCTCTCCATATAAAAGACCGACTCAAAATCACATGGTATCGTATTCCACTCTGTGCTCTGCTCGAAGTGTGATCTCCAGTTGTGTGTAACAGTGAAGTGATAGTAAAATTGTGAAATAGTTAAATAGTGAAAGTGTTATAAAAATGAATGTAAGTACCTTTATATACTTTGATCTAAAAGTGTTGTAACCAGATGTTTCATTAATTGTTTATGCCATGTGTTGTCCACCAGGTTAATACATTTTAGCTATCTTTGATGTCTTATTAATTTATCATTGTTACTAATGTGTACATGTATACTTCGCATACCTATAAGTATTTATCATACAGTACTTACTTAACCGATAATTAAAACAGTTTCATTTCATTTTGTTACAGTTTTCTGAAAATACTTTCAAAAACTACTATTATGCTGAAGAAATCGACGAACCTAGTGATGAAGAAGGTACACTCGCTTTTAAAGTAAAAAAAGCGATAATAGCAAATAAAAGACCGATCGAATGCAACAGCATTGATGAGTTCTTCGAAAAACTAAAAAAGAAGAAGACAACAACAAGAAAGTCATCCAGTGTTGGTCGATCGACGAGCGGGGGTGTTTCATACATCCGATCAAACAGCGATGACAACAGTTCTGCATCACATCTCATAAAAATTGAGGTGTATGAAGTGAATAAAATAAAAAACATCGCACCGACGGAACATTGGAAACACGCTGATGTGCGAGTCAAATATTACGCGGAAACCGACAGTGATAAGAACTTGCAAAGTGTTAAGGACACTATATACAATATAACTAAACAGTTGGCTAGTAAGGACGATTGTGTGAAATATTTTATAGACACAGACAAATGAACAAAAGTGCCAGTGCGTGTTAATGTTTTAATATCATAACTTTAATCATATGCTTTGTACTACTATTATTGAAATAAGAAACTATTATTGTAATAACTGTACTTAAGAATCTACCTGTTTAAATTTAACTTACATTGTATTGTATTTAAACTTTGTACTCTTTTAAGTTACATACTTAATAGATTAATTTGTTTTTGATTCTAGAACTCTTTGTGAATTGTGTTATTGCTAAGTATTATTGTAAATAGTTATAAGTCTTTTTAGTGTTTTTTCATGCTCATGCTTACGATTGTAAAGTTATTGGGAACATTCATAAATTGTTTGGAAGAATTATAAGTATTGTATGGGGTTATTAATCTTCAATAAAGAAAAATCATTCATTCATTTTCATATTTCATTTATTCACCTCAAAACATGATTTAAATAAACCATTTAAAAACACATCATTGCATATTGTATTATCACTAAATAATACTTGAAAATCTTTGAGACTCTTACCATAGTATTTATAATACAGATACATTAAACAGTACTCTCCACAAACTATAGTAAAGTCATTTTGAATTCGACTTGTATTGTAATTCCACATTCTAGAATTTCTCGCTAAAAACATTCGGTGGTATCCTTGAGGTGGTCGACCGTATGAATCAAAGTACTGTCCAAAACCATTCTTATCTATGTGTATGGCGACCCAGTGAGAACCTGGTTTGTTATCAGAGTCTAAGTTGCTAACTACGTATGTAGGAGTTACCACATATATTGGTAGACGATTGGCTGCATATACATTATATTCAATACTTGGATCAATTTTCTTTAAGTAATTCTGTATTTCTATTGTATTCATTTTTATTCACCGTATCGCTGCAGAATCTTATCAGGTCGAATGATAAAGTGGTAATGTCTTATATAAGGTTAACAAGACACTATTATGGTACTTATCAGCCAAGTTGACTCTTGTTGTGGGGTTGCAAGGATTAGAGTAAAACAAAGAACTTAATATTTTATGAATTCGTTTTATTGGTAACTTAAATCTAACAACAAATCTGAATTACATTATTCACGCTTAATCTAATCTTAAACAGTTAATTTTGTGTTCTTAACTACTATAATCTACTGAAATATTGCGGTTTTTATCTATTTCAATAACATTATCAAACTCCGCATAAACAATGCAATTAATAGTTTGTGATAAAGCTGTTTCAAAACGCACTTCTAATCTCACACTACCATGCTTTACAAGATTCCAATGACTTGCAGAGTTTGCTGATAAATCAGGTGTCAAATCAAACGCTAACATACAATACCCTTCAGCGTATTGTTCTCGGGATATCCCATTACCTTCATTGAGAAAGTGTATACCTGTTCCAGAAAACAATGTATGATATACTGAAGTAAAAATTTTGTTCTCAAATGAGGGTTGTAAAGCCTTTGATGGTATTTGTTGACCGTCTATATATAAACTAAAAGTATTGATGTCGTAATTTTGAAAGTTAAATGGGTTCTTAGTGAGGTTTCCATTGAAAGCAGCGTTATTTACAAATCCCACTATACACCTTTTAGGTAATTGTCCTAAGAAAATGTTATCTAGAGTTTTTCCTTGAACACCTGATGGTATTGTTAAAACTTTAACTTCAGCTCGAGTAATGGGGTATTTAGCTGTGGTAGAAGCTAAGACCTTTTGATGAGCAAGTAACACGCTGGGATTGATTCGTGCTCTACGAATAATCAAAGATGCATCCGTAATAGATACCTTTAATTTAAGGTCACCTGTAGAGGCCATGAGATTGAAATTTTCTCTAGAACGAATTAACTTAACACATATATCAACACCATTGATTAAAAATTTTTCTTGATTGAATAAATCACCATGTAAGTGACCAATCATTTCCATTTCTTTACTTTCACTAGATAATTCTTGCCTCTTAGTAAATCCTTTATTAGTATCATCGGTGGAATCCATTTTTCCAGCTGTATCTTCATACCATAAACCACAGGTGAGGTGAGATTTTTTTGCTGCAGGAGCATAGTTCAATAAGTTTTCTATATACGCACGATAAGCATATGTGTTATTGGGTGGTGATACAAGTTTTTGATTTAAGTAGACATCAAGTTGACTGAAGAGTGAGTGCAACCAATTATTCACCGGAGCAACGACTGTAGATGCGGTTAGTTTGGTGTTATCTTGATTTACTATTTTCGCTTTCAAGTGAAGTAACGTATGAGATAAATCTATGTAGTCATCTCCTGCTCCAGGAATTTGAAATTCTATAGGACCATCATCGGCAAGAGATGAAATTGGTTTATAATGGATCCAAATTCCACTTTCAATGCTAGTTTGAGTTGACGGCAATGCAAACAAATCCAATTCGGACTTTATACATTCACAGGAATGACTATGTAAAAAAGACATTTTGATTAATTGTTAGAAAATATGTCCTTGATTTGTTTTTGAGTAATTTTTGATTTTTTTAGAGCTTTCACTTTCGCGGTCAACGACGGACTGACTCCAGGTAGACGTTTTCGTTTTGTTATATATCCGGATCCAGACATATTGATTTTATCTATTTTTTCATCAGCCTTGCGTTTTAAGTTGGAACCAACTTCTTTAAGACGTGCTTTTATTGAATCTTCCATTGGTCGCGCACTAACCATATCTGTCAATAGACCAACACCAGCGCTCAATGCCTCTTTACCAACAGATCGAACACCGCTACATAATAATGGTAAAACTGACCTAAACAATCCCCCAAGAAAACTACCAATTCCATGTCCTTTTTGATAAGGCGCCCCTTTATATACCACCCCTATACCTGAACCAGCCTGATGAGAATAATAGCGTTGATAAGGACATATCATGTTGGAGCGTTCAAAATGCATTATAATTTTTTAAAATGTAGTTTAACACACACCGTTCCAAATTGAAATGGTATCTTTTGTCCGGTGCTTGACCTTATATCTATTTCAATGGTATCGAATTCTCTTCGCATTACCGATAAGTAATGAGGAGGTGAAAATACATGCATTTTATTGGCACCATAGATGTATTTTGAAGGATCTAATGGTATTACTCTCAGAAGAGGTGTCATTACATCACCTACAATTTGAGGTTCAACTATATCACAGTAAACGAATAGTTGAGATGGTAACCCTAAATGTAAATTAGCTGGACATTTAGCTAAATTCTTTTCAACAAGGTTTCTGTTTGGTTCAAATCCCAACTGTAAGCCTAGTTTAGGAGATAATGTTACAGATTTTATTGATTCGTCTAACACAGAAACAGAAACAAATTTAGATATATTATCGTAGCGGAATTTGATTTTTTCTCTTATATTATTTAATGCTGACAAAATATGGTTAATATTATCATAGTTTGTGGCAGGTATGTGAGTCTTATAATAAACTGTAGATAGTTTGTCTTCATTGGGCATTTTCATGATTTTTGTTATGTAAATAACATTCTCATGATCTTGAACAGTAAACATGGTGCATGGATATTGGAATTCAACGATTCCTACACACCATTCTCCTTCCAATATTATGGGTTTGGGTAATTTTGTTGAAAAAATTGATGTTTTGTTCTCAGGAAAATATTCCATTGAACTATTGCTAAGTAAAGTTAAATAAAAATCTTTAATCATATTTTTTTTAAACTGGAAGCTAAAATCCAACTATTAAATTTGTTTGGATAACCTTTCCACTTAACTAACACTTGTTGTCTGCTGCCAGAATAACGAGAGCGAATTATTTTATCAATCTTGTGTTCAATGGTGGGGTCATAAATGACCTTTTGTAATTCTCGTTCATAAAACGTTCCTACTATCTCCTCACCATCTAAATCTTTTATAGTATAAACGGGCCACGGAGTACGTTCTATTATAGAAGAAATCACAAATATTTCATCGCTCCAATTAGATTCATAACCTTTTTGGAATACGTGTTTATATTTAGTTATTCTGACATGGTCACCGACATGAAACATAGGTAGTATAGTTTTTGATGATTTTTCAGATTTTTCATATAAATTACTCCAAACTGTCATTATATTATTAGAATTAACATCTGAAGGACACATTTTAATACTAGAATGGAAACTATGATTGTAAGAGTGTATCAAATTCTGCAAAATATCAATATATTTATGTGTATTCTTGTGTGTAAAATAGCGCCACATCTTCATTTTTAGCGTTCTTTGAAATCTTTCTACAATGCTTGCTTTGATGTCTGGATTATTTGTCGTATAGTAATTTATTTTTTTTGTTTTAAAGTATCTTTGAACATCTTTCGATACAAATTCAGTGCCTTTATCAGATTGAATGTGAGTGGGTGTAGTATTAGCTTCATTAAATATACTGTCGAAACACTTTTTTACGGTTTCTGAATTTTTCTTTTTCAAGGGTCTAGCATATGCATATTTGCTAAAAACATCAATAACACAAAGAATGTAGTTGAAACCTTTATTATCTTTAGAATAAGTCCGCATGTCGCTTAAGTCAGCTTGCCAAAGTTCATTGAGATTAGAGAGAACGTATTTGTTCCGAGCGAATTTTCTATGTACTGGTTTGTGGAGTGTATACGTAGATTGGGATTGCAACCAGTTTTTAACTTCTTCCTTTTTCATTTTACCTTTCATAGCTTTTGATAATTTGTCGATATTGCTATATCCAGCTGGGTGTGATACATCATAATAAATTTGATCTATTTCTAATAAGGGGTCCATTTTTCCCAATCAATCTTTTTCTTAATTTTATTTTCGTGTTTATCTTCGCTCGTTGGCGTCAAATATACCTCTGTGTTTTGTGGCGGTTGTTCTTCGATGGCTTTTTGAAGTCGAGCTATGTACTCACGTCTTTTTGGATTGCCAATATATGTTAAAGGTACTTTTAAATCGTTTAACGCTTTAGCAAATTTTTCCCAACCAGGTGGGTCGTTGTTTTTTAATGGTCGCAGTGTATCGCTTACTAAATCGATAATGTTACTGTTAGGAATCACTTCATTATCTACAATCACTGTGCCAGCATCATTCCAATAAATTTTGTTTTTATTTAGTGACACCGAATTCAATAACAACTCACCTTTTTTTACATATATTTTTGGTATTAAATTTAAAATTTGTTTTGTTGAGTAGGAAGGTTTTTTTTCGAGTGTAAAACTTTCTTGTTGCTTCTCTTCATCACTCAGTGTCTGACTGACAACTACATCTTTATTCTTGATATCATTATTTATATTAAAAAATTTCCAGCTTTCAGATGTGGGTTTAATGTTATCGTCATTTGAAGTTATTATAGGGAGTTCAATGGGACGACGATCTTCTTCCATAAAGTGAAGATATCTTTGTAAAATTTGTAAGTATAATTTACACTTTTTTCGATCATCCATATTACTGTCGAGTATTTTTTCCATTTCACTATCTAAACGAGAGGTAGGATTTTCATTTCTTTTTTGATTTAACTTATCTATCAAGCTTGGATCAACTAACAGCATTTTTTTGGCGTGTTCCATTTTTAAACTAGTCCACTTATCAATCCACTCAAAATAGAACCCAATATAATCGGAAGAAATGCACCACCTTTTTGAACTATAATATTCTTTCTTATTTTATTTGTACTTTTACGTACCAATTTTCGTAGTAGATTTTTGTACTTTTTTAGTTTACTCTTTGATTTTTCTTCAAGTTTTATATTTCCTTGTAAAACGTTATGAATACATTCACATATAAAATTAATTTCGTTTTCGTTACAGACTTTTAAAAGAGCTTGTTGATGTTTTGGTTTAAGTTTATAAAGAGCATTTAATAAGTGTTCATGCGTCTTTAAGCGTCGATCCATCATTTGTAAATGACGGGTATTGGTTGGTTCTTAACATATTTAAACTCTTTTGTGGGAATGTACACTGTAGAATGACCATCAGATGGAAATATCTTTGATTTAATTCGACACATGTCAAAAGTGTCTTGTTTTAGATCTATCATCAAATAGCCATGTGCTTCTTTTGTAGCATCTCTGTAAGCATCTTCTATGAATTTGCTATTTTCTGGTGATACTTGCCGTGCTAAGTAACGTATTTGAGTTTTATCACGTGGGTTTTTAAAATAAATTATGTAGTTTGAATTCAAAGAAATGTCTCTTTGTCCTTTACCTTGATGAAATAAATTTTGAGTAATGTAAAATACACTCAAGTTCCTATGATGACTACCTTTGGTAAATATGTCAACAATGCGACCATCAGATTCCCTCATGAGATCGTCGATAATAATAAGGTTAGCTTCCTTTCCATCAAACATATTCAAATCTGGTATACCCTGATAATAGTTTACATTTGGTAAATTATATAAGGGCTGCATTTCATCAAAACACCAAGTAATTTGATGAAAATTGGTGTTGCACACCTCATTAATATGTTTAATAAAGTTTGTTACAAAATTAGACTTTCCACATCCACTTGGACCTGCAACTATGGCAGTAAAAGGATGATAAAAATGAAACATTTTTAAATACACGTGTGAACTCGAAAAGCGTTTCGGAATGAATAAAACCAGAAGTTACGATTGAATGTATTATATTTGATTTTGTTTTACATACAAAGATTACATATACAAATACTTTGAAAAATGATCACATACAGTTCATAGCTGTTTTGAAAAATATTACAGTAAGAAAATTATTATAAAATAAAGTTAAATCAGGTATAACAAATAACTAACTACATACATTAAAATTTACATCTAATTTTTCATGATATTATACAAAACAGTTGTCATAGTAAAACAATAAAAAAAAAAAGATAGTACATAATAAAGACAGAAACACACACACACACACACACACACACACACACATTAACATACATATTTTCGTTGTACAGAAATCGTTGATAAAATCAAATGTCCTTTATTTTATAATGACCCCATGCAAGAGTATCTGTTGAATTTTCTATTAAATAACGTTTAGTGTCATTGTGTGATAAAGATATTTTATTAATTTTTTGTGTATATATAGCATGTTTAATTGATTTAAATCTTATCATTTCGCTGTATTGCGTTTTCTTTTCATATAAACATGATTTATAATCGGTAAGACAAATTTTTTTTGTTACACTTTTGTTAATCCCTTTTGCTTTACATATACATTTATTCTGCACATCCATTGCATACATTTTAGAGCGAAGACCTACAAACTCTTTAAGAATTTTACCGTTATTTTCGTCTTTAAAAAAACCTAACCGTTTTTTATTCAATAATGGTAAACCATATTGATTATTTGGTGGATAGTCGGACGTATCAAAGTAGTTGACTAAATCAAGTTTTATATCAGCATAATAATTTTGCGTAAATATTTGATATATTAAGCTATCGGTATCAGTATATAGTAACTTAATATTATCTTGATATTTTATTTTCATATAATCGTAATGGAAATCGTATAGTAATGTTTTAGATATATCTAAAATACAAAAACCGAGGTAAATTGGTTTATTATATAAAACGTTAGTTTTATTTAATTGTATTGCAACTAAGCTCTCTGAGAATATAGATAAACTATGGAATTCTGGTCTTGCTATCAAAGATTGAGCACCTTGAGTTTTGCCACGATTTAACCAATGATTAATTAATTTGACATTAACTCGTTTTCTTACATTTTCCATTGTTTTACCAAAAACAGAATTATTCATAAGTTTAAAAAAATCTTTCTCAAAATCTGAAGTGGCTAATGAACGCATATGAGTATTCAAGTCTATGTAACTTTGCAACCACGCGGATTGTTCAAATTTTAAAATTCTATGTACTTTAACCAATCGGAGACCATTTTTTAAACATTGCTTAAGGTTTCTATAATGAATGACGTAATTTTTTTTATTTTTTAAATTTGGGATCAGTTTCCTGTCTTTGCTGTTTCCTAAACATACGTTTTCTGGACAAAATGGAAAATCTGAATGAAAATCATGTAAATTTTTTGAATATTCTAAATCTACTTCCAAAATTAAACCATTTTTGGCATCATCGGCTATATTAAAATCTGTATTTATATCGACCCATTCAAATTTGCCTGTTGGGAGACATTGGGACATAGCCCAACCATAAAGGTTATTTGCGTCTAAGTACATCAAAAATGAAGATGGTTTATCTGAATCGTATTCCGACATAAACATGTTATTTGCCACTGCATGTCTATTGCTGCATTGTGATATACCCCCCCGAATATTATTCGCTATAAACGTAACCTTGTCGATATCTGTTAAAAGTTCCAAATTTATTTTGGTAAAATTTAACATAGCATCCCAACTTAAACCAGGTGCTGTATAATAGTGGGCAGGATCTAAACCGTATGTTTTAAGACAGACATCCCTAAAGTTTTCAAATATATCTGCTAACAACAATACATCTGTTTTTAAATACAGGTCTGAATATTCACCCATGTTTTTACAATTAAAATGATTCCACACGTCTTGAGCATGATGGTATTCACTTTCTGTAATGTGACTATCATTTAAAGAACTATAAAATTGATCGCGAGTGGGAAGAGAAGTTATTTTTAAAGAATCAAATGTCGTCATGTATTCGTATGGATAAACACCTTTTCTTATTAAACGTTTAAAATCTTCTTCACATGGATATTTTAATTTGAGTTCACGAAATTGTTCAAGTAATAAGTTCTGAGCTAATTTGTTAAGGCTACTTGACATAAATTTAAAAGAATCAAGAAATCGTAATTTTATAACTCTGTTATTGATTTGTAAAACTTTAGAAAAAGAAATATATTTTTCCTTGTTCTCAGGAATAAGTTCAATGTCACCTTTCTCGAAATCAAGACCATGCACTATGAAATGAGCGTCATAATTACTTAAATTATGTAAAAACACTGGCACAAAATTAGGAGCTTTGTATTTCTGAGAGCATACTCTATGAGCTACACCTTCATATGCACCAGTATGCCAATTATAAGATATTGTTCTATCCACGTTTAATTTAGTAGCACAAATGTAACAAGACTCACTTTGATTGATATTTATTTTATTTTCTTCAGTTAACGGTAATGGTGATTTGACAAAAGAATTCTTTTTACAAATATTTTCTAAATCTGCGTAAATGAATTGCATAAATTTTAGCGCACAATCTTGCCCTGTATAAGACCTATATACTGAAAGATTATCATCATAAGAACATTTAACATAATACCCAAAACTATACGTTTCATGTTTTTGGATATTAACAGTTGATGATTGATTTGGATTGTTAGAACAACTCTCTATTGGTTTTAAAAATGCTTCAAAGTCAGCATACACAACGAATGGAACTCTTAATTTACGTTCATAGTTGTTAAATGAAATTTGGTTTGATGGTATTAATTCATTAAACCAGTTTCTTTTTCTATCGTTTTCCGATGGTAAATTTGTGCACACATTGAAACAGTCATTTTCTTGGTGTCGTTTTAAATTATCTAATGACGTGAAATTTAATAAACACCCATCACAAATATGAACTGCATGTTCAGAAGTCGATAACTGTTTAGATAATAATCTCGAGAGGTTTTTAATATAACAGAAATGACCTTTAGAACCTTGAGATATATACAATAAGTTTAAGTGAGTAGTTTTACGGTGTTTCGTAAAGTGTAATGGACCCACAACTTTATTTGATTTGCTTATTGAATCATAATGTAATCCAAAAACATTAATACTTATACTATTTAATTTTTCAAACTTATGGATGTCATTAATTTTTATAGGAAACGATAGGTTATCAAATTTTAGTTTGTTTTTGTGTATTATATAAGATGATACCCTATTGGAACTATGAGTAGCTGGAAATAATCCTGACAAAACTGCCCAACGAAAGCATTCATGATCGTTATTTTGAACATTGATTACAGCTTTCTTATGTTTTATATCTAACGGTAGGTCTATGTATGAAGATCCACGCAATGGGTTAAATTTGTTGACATTCATATCCAAGTGATTTATTTTAACTAAACTCCATCCACTACCTTTTTTTTGGAAATTGGTCATTTTGTTTGTTATTTCGGTAATTATAGATGAGAAAATAATATCTTTGTCATCACCTTGACAAACAAGATAGTTTGAAATTTGAAAATCAAAAATATTGTGTAGATTTTTTGTTTCTTGTGTGAAATCCGCATTGAGAATAAAATTAACTTTTACAACAGAATATTCTAAGATAGATCGTTCTAGTAATGTATAAATTATTTTTTTAATATTTTGTAAAAATAATTCAGGTGATTCAAGCTGTGTATCAGAAACTAAACTAGATTGCACTCGATATGTAATAATTCTATTACCGAAAGCACTATCAATGAATTGAACATTAGGTAGATTATTATCTCGTCTAATTAAATTATTTTTATGTTTATTGCTCTTATAGTGACTGGTCATATATTTTTTTGACACATATATGTGACACTCAGGACATTCAATTTTATCATTATGCTGTTCTGTACTTACATTTAAAATGTTATCCAGCGACGATGTAGATGTCGAAGGAGCTTCAAGACGAATATTTTTTCTTCTCTTTAATGGATCCTCTTCAAACAATTCAGTTGGCGCTAATCTTTTCCTGCTGCCTTCTCCATTCTGCATAGATCTGATGGATAAGAAAACTGTTAAAAAAATGTTATCTCACGAAATAAATATGCTATGTTTCTATTATTTAAATAGATACTAACATTATTTGTTATTTACACTGCAAACAATATGCTTTCATTGATAATACACCATCAATATCATCCTCATCGGAATGAGTTTGTTTTGAGATTTTATGTCCACTACATGGTGTATAATAAGGAGAAATATCAGGATCTCCCAACATTGATTCTGGCAAAACATTTAATATATACCAAAACCGTATGAAACGATGATATTTATGTAAAATTATCTTTTTATCGAAACTCGCAATCTCACTCTGAGATAAACTAGAAATATCAAGTGAGTGGTACATTTTGGTTGCACTTCAATGTTAAAAATATAAACGGAAGAAACAAGTTGAATGATTGTGCAAGATGTTCGAACCATTATAAATACTTTAAGTGTATCCCCTCTTCATGGATTCCCAAAACATGTTGCAACTAGTCTTAACATAATAAAAAATGTTTTACTCACGTTTCGACTTGTCTTTGTTCCATTTTATCACAGAGCTCGTACAGTTCTTTGTCGTATTGCGATGACATCAGATCCATTGATTCGATGTTTTCGAGAAGTGCGACGAGTTCCATGTTGTATAAATCACAGCTTGTATCCATGGTAAGGAATGTCTCAGTATATTTTAAGTTATTTCAACGCTTATATACTACCCAAAACAATGTAATTACATTCTAAGCTATCCACTTTTTTCCAAACAATTTATGAATGATCCCAATAACTTTACAATCGTAAGCATGAGCATGAAAAAACACTAAAAAGACTTATAACTATTTACAATAATACTTAGCAATAACACAATTCACAAAGAGTTCTAGAATCAAAAACAAATTAATCTATTAAGTATGTAACTTAAAAGAGTACAAAGTTTAAATACAATACAATGTAAGTTAAATTTAAACAGGTAGATTCTTAAGTACAGTTATTACAATAATAGTTTCTTATTTCAATAATAGTAGTACAAAGCATATGATTAAAGTTATGATATTAAAACATTAACACGCACTGGCACTTTTGTTCATTTGTCTGTGTCTATAAAATATTTCACACAATCGTCCTTACTAGCCAACTGTTTAGTTATATTGTATATAGTGTCCTTAACACTTTGCAAGTTCTTATCACTGTCGGTTTCCGCGTAATATTTGACTCGCACATCAGCGTGTTTCCAATGTTCCGTCGGTGCGATGTTTTTTATTTTATTCACTTCATACACCTCAATTTTTATGAGATGTGATGCAGAACTGTTGTCATCGCTGTTTGATCGGATGTATGAAACACCCCCGCTCGTCGATCGACCAACACTGGATGACTTTCTTGTTGTTGTCTTCTTCTTTTTTGGTTTTTCGAAGAACTCATCAATGCTGTTGCATTCGATCGGTCTTTTATTTGCTATTATCGCTTTTTTTACTTTAAAAGCGAGTGTACCTTCTTCATCACTAGGTTCGTCGATTTCTTCAGCATAATAGTAGTTTTTGAAAGTATTTTCAGAAAACTGTAACAAAATGAAATGAAACTGTTTTAATTATCGGTTAAGTAAGTACTGTATGATAAATACTTATAGGTATGCGAAGTATACATGTACACATTAGTAACAATGATAAATTAATAAGACATCAAAGATAGCTAAAATGTATTAACCTGGTGGACAACACATGGCATAAACAATTAATGAAACATCTGGTTACAACACTTTTAGATCAAAGTATATAAAGGTACTTACATTCATTTTTATAACACTTTCACTATTTAACTATTTCACAATTTTACTATCACTTCACTGTTACACACAACTGGAGATCACACTTCGAGCAGAGCACAGAGTGGAATACGATACCATGTGATTTTGAGTCGGTCTTTTATATGGAGAGGGAGTATTGTTTCCTTGCAGACAAGATCCAACATGTTTCGACTTTCACCTTAAATGTTCCGTTGAATACGTAATATCAGGTAATGTGAACCGTAATTATTATGACAATAAGAAGACCCAAAGGGTTTTACCTAGAATTTGAGAAAGGTATGGTGTATTGTAACGATTGCTTTATCTATAATAAACAATGCCCGTAATGCGTAAAGGGCGACTATTAAGTAATTTTAAACGGTTTTTAAGTAGAAACACGAGTTAATAGAAATACGAGACAAAGACCTTTGCATCCTTCAAATAAAAAAGGGTCGCCGATAGAAAGTAGAAAGTCAATAACACAACGAAACAGGGAAAATGTTGCTTTATCTATCATAAACAATGCTCGTAATGCGTAAAGGGTAACTATTAAGTAATTTTAAACGGCTTTTGCGTAGAAACACGAGTTAATAGAAATACGCGACAAAGACCTTTGCATCCTTCAAATAAAAAAAAGGATCGCCGATAGAAAGTAGAAAGTTAAAAGCACAACGAACAGGGAAAAAGTACAAGCTTAAAGGAACCGTAGACCATGAACAAATTCGTGGTTCATACCTACCTCGCGGATATGAAACGGATTCCGCGGACGATATAATTTTTATTCGCGGGTGTTATCAAAGTAATCCGCGGTCGATATCAAATTAATCCGCGGTGGGTATCAAGTTAATCCGCGGTAGGTATCAAATTAATCCGCGGTAGGGATCAAATTAATTCGCGGTAGGTATCAAATTAATTCGCGGTAGGTATTAAAGTAATCCGCGGATTTATTCGCGGGTGCCGCGGGCCGAATCTGGAGCAATCGAAAACGTCGGCCATTAGCCGCCGGAGCGCCGCGGACCGGCCGTCGAACCTGCTCCAGTATCGGTGAATCCCTTACTACTTGCATATTCATTAACAGGCTTCCCGACAAACTCCGCTTCTTGTTGGCTCTATAACCTCTTAAAAACTTTTGCCAAACGCAAACAGTAATCGTTTTACGTTGAACGCGTTGAAAAGATGTTAAGTACAATTTGAGAGCGACAAGCCGAAATCTGTGAAAACTTCGTTTGACTTTAAGTTTCAATCAATAATAGTAAGGGATAAAAATTGTAGGCAGTTTATTTTTTTCTGTAGTACTAGTAGATGTCGTATTGGTCTTATGTTAGCGTATATAATGGACTAGGAGATCCTAGGTTCAGTTTACAGGTCGGACAACACTAGTTACATTTTTCTAACAGAATGTGGCTCGATCAGAGTCTTAGAGGGGTTAAATGTTAGGCAGAAGGCGGCTCGTAAAAACTAAGATATGGTTATATATCGCTATCCTAATGTTTTGCTAAAAGCAATATCATGTCATAAAAACAGCTAAAGCTGGCGGTAGAAAAAAACCGTGTCCGAAGCGACTCTACGCCATAAGAAATCTATTTCCATCATACCTTATAAATAATGTTAAGAATCACAAGAATTCATATAAGAATCACAAGAGAAAATCACAAATTTGATCAACACTAATGTTTATTGTTCATCTAATTGGCATAGCGAGTGAGCACAAACAGTTGTTCTGCTTTAATTGTATTCCTAATTTACCCGCGCAGTTTATGAAAATAAATCTTCGAAATGAACGTATATTTTATGTTGTTGTGTTTTAATTAATAAATATAATAAATCTTCATATTGACGTCATAAAATCTTTGTAAACAATAAAGTTATGCTTTAGTAATTCTATCTACATTATAGGTATAAGTCGACAGACCTAGCCTATTATAATATAAAATACGATAAATGCAATATACCACGACTTTGGCACCGTAATCCTTTGCGTCACCAGCTAAAATATTGCTATGATGCTGTAATTTTTATTCCACACTTAAAACATCGAGTACAAAGCAATTTTTACAAACGTATTATAAATTGATAAAATAAATCCTACATTCAAGGTTAATTTATGTGTACCACCAATTAAACTCACATTTGAAGTATACGAAATTAAAAGGGATGAAGAAACTCGTCTCCGAGACTTGTGCTAACTTCCTTCGAGTTGAAGTAAAACGAGCCGTGTTGGACTTTACGCGGCAATTTTAAACTTTTCCAAGGCACCATGACAATCCATTTTAGAAAATTCGAGACGACGGATTTCGACGCCTAATAAACCGAAGTTGCTTGAGCACAAATCAAAAGTTCCGACTCTAGTCCGTTTGAAACTCAAACGGCGTCTGCGATGGGAACTTGATCATCGATTTTCAACTTAAGTGAACAATATTTTAACCGACTTACAAAAGGAGGAGGTTATCAATTCGTGTGTTTGTATTTTTTTTAATGTATGTACACTGATTTCTCTGAAAATTGGGAGCGTATTTCCTTGATTCCTTCTTTATTAAGTAAATAAAGGTCTCGTTCTAGACGTGAATGCATAAAAGAGCATTTCAACGTCAATACTTTGGCTGCTTTACAAACAGACGAACGTTTTAAAAGTACAATTAATAAAGACTTATTTATTAATAAATAAAAACTGACTGCCTCAGTTGCGTAGATGTATTACGGTACGACTGCAGTGCTGAGGACTCGGGTGCGGTTCCTGGGTCGGGCAGTGACATTTAGTTTTCATCAGTCCAGAGTCTTGAAATGTGCCCGTTAAATGGCAATGGGCCTGCCCCCTTGTACATGAGACCTAACACAGCTGGCGAAATGTTTGTGTGTGTGTGTGTGTTTGATACACCTCTGCCTACCCCTGAAAAGGGATAAAGGCGAGATGCCATGTCTGTAGGTGTGTATAAATAAAAAATTAAATCAGCTATTATAACATGCACTCCTAACAAAATCTTAGCCCAAAATAAAAATTCGCATTGTTCAAGCACAAGGCGAAGTAATCCACACGTGACGGAATTAGCGGGGTGTGACGTCATTGCCGTCTTGAGGCTGGCGCTGGATAATGGGTGCATTTGCAGCGACTCTGTGGAGCTGGGGACCTCTTGTTATGAGATATCACTGAGATTAAATGATCCCATCGTGCAAGGCAGCTGGGGAACTTGGACGAGTTTGTACGTTTGCATAATAATTTTACTTCTTATCGTATCTTACGAATATTATAAATGCGAAAAGATTTGAACGTTTGTTAGAAGTAAACTCTGAAACAGCGAACGAATTTTGATGAAATTTAGCCCACGCCCAGACCATGGCCTGGATTAACACATAGGCATTTTTATCCCAGTCATTAGCTCCCGTAGGAAAAAACATATTTTTTTTTAATAGCGGACGCTGGCAGTTACAATCGACTCTATCATCCTTTAGCCTCTGAATACTTACTTGTATGTTCAGCACGATCAACGGGATCGAAAATTACCTAAAGAGGATCCTGTGAGACGCACACGCATCCCTAGTTTCCAGCTATGCTAAGGATAAGCGAAGAGAGTTAATGTCTGGAATCGGCACATACCAAGACACCAGAGGATAAGTGCAAGTAATTGTTTGTATTTAGAGAAATTCTAGATATCTTCCACAAATGTACCACAACCGTAGAAGCTTAGAAATATAGTACTACAAGCCCGCGACTAGCAAATAGTTTTCAACATCGACTTAACTGCATTATATACGAAATGCACAATTCTTCAGACACAAAGCGGTGGAATCCCTACGGAGTAGAATTAGTGAAGTGTGGCGTCATTACCGTCTTGCGAGGCAAGACGGGTGCAGCCATAATTGGAGCAATTGCAGCGGAGCCGCGCTGGGAACCTCTTGTTATGAGAAGCTACCGAGGTTAGAGCGAATTTTATATATAAAGAATAAAAAAGCGCACAAAGTTGTGACTAAGTGGCATGCGATTTTTCCACTTGAATTTATGGCTTTTCATTGTGCTATGTTATGTTGAGTGTTTTCACTGTTACCAGATGACTCGTATGAAATCCCCCCCAAAAAATGAAAACTCAAAAAAAAAAAAGAATGAGGGACCTAAAAAAATATAAGGTCCCCGTGTTTTTCCCTGCCAAAAATGGCTGTTTTGTCTAGAAACACACTATATTTTGCTGTCAATCAAGTATTTTTTTCCCCCAAAACTAACCCCAAACATTTTGTCGTCCCAAATTCATACAGTCGCGTAAAAAAACAATATTTGAGAGAAACTCCCACGTCTGGCAGTCCAATGAGTATTCTGATTCGAAGAACAATAAAACCAGTGTATTTACTGAGCAGAATGAGACTTATCATCTAATATCTGAGGGTGACGAGCGTAATGCAGTACCACGCAATGCTTTTTTTAAAGTACGGTTGGTGTTGCTTCTGTTTATAGGCGCTGGTAACACTGAACATCAGGTAAAAAGTTTGCTGGTCACGTCTCGTCAGTAAGCTTGTGAATGGTGAAGGTTGAGTATAAATGAAGGCGTAGAAGGTATATTTCACAAACATTTACTTTTATTTCGGCTTAACACCTCACAGTTACGAAATACCAGTACAATGCAGTAAACTGTGTTTTCTTCGTCGAAATATTAGTTATTGTTTGCTACTGTTTATAATTTAAAGTTTACAGGCAGTCATTGCGTCGCTTTGTTTTCCAATTTGATACATAACAAACCGGACAAGTGTAAGTTGTACTCGCTCACCGAAGGTTCCCTACAAACTGGCTTTTTTTCGTGATTTAAACTACATATTTATGGTTTTCACAGACAGCTACGGACAACAAAATGATCCTATAATTTTTCTTTTCTTGTATTAACAATACGCTCAACATATATATTCCGGGAGACTACAGTCAATACAGACACTATTAAGAGTCCAACATGGCATTTAGTACATAGGACGCTATCGTGTTCAAGTACAGTCCCGTACGCGTGTAGTTAACTGCGACAATACAGGCTGTTTGGGACAGAACTTGTGTCTAATGATGCTTCTTTCATTTATAGTGGGGCAGACGTCCGATTTTTTTTTTATTTCATTGAATGACGAGACGAGCATGTCGTTCGTCTGATGCGATATACATACATACATACTATCACGCCTCTGTCCCATAGGGGTAGGTAGATACTTTGTATTGCCACTTTGCTCGATTCTGGCACACTACTTTCGCTTCCTCTACCTTCATCAATCTTTTCATGCACTCCCGCCGGTTCAGGGTACTTTTGATACGGTCTTTACTTAGAATGTCAGATATCTGACATTCGAAGGTTCGGTGCGGTCGACCTCTGCCAGTCCTTCCATCCACACTCGCATTATATATCCATTTTGTCATTCTCCTATCATCCGTCCTTTCCAAATGCCCAAACCACCTTACCGATATGACCACCCATAAACACCAGCAACACCATCTAGCGCCTTGAGTTACAAAGTACTATGTGGCATTCCACTGTGCCCGTCATCCTGAGACATAAGAAACATGTTTTGCTGGTGGACTTTCGTACAAATTATTGGACCGGATAGCGACCATCGTCCATAACGTGTTAAAACCGGCCATAGTGGCACATGTAGGTGTGCCGCGTTCCAGGATCAGCCAGTGTATATCCGGTTCAAACAGGCCGGCATAATTATGTCGACTGACGAGGAATAATCGCTCGTCAGTTGTCACTCTATCTAGACTCCTCTCTGCTTACCATCAGGTGCAGAGGGGTCACAATGTGCCCTTATAAAAGAAAACGGCATAATCCGCACGACCATTAAGATTTCCAATGGGTCTCGTTGTTTTTCATCATATTTTGACTATACTGTGCTTAGAGCTTACTATCAAATCCAGTGTTGTCACTTAGTAAACGCGAAAGGAACTCTGTCTGTCTGTTACGCTTTCACGCCTGAGCCGCTGAACCGATTTCGATGAAATTTGGTATGGACATAGTTTAAGATCCTGGGCTTAAGTTTAAGACATAGGCTACTTTGATTCCAGAAAAAACTGTTTCAAGTCACGTGTAAAAGTTAGTACCTACTTTTATAATTATGGATGTTTATGGGAACCATAAACATCATTAACATTACCATTAGGTGACCCACTAGTTTACCAGCCTATGCAATAAAAAATAGCATCATAATATTTTTTCCCTGATTATATTTACAACTGTCGCGTTGGCGTAGTTGCATTACGGTACGACTGCAATGCTGAGGTCTTGGGTTCAATCCCCGGGTCGGGCAAAGTGGTATTGGATTTTTCTATTCAGTATCAGCCCCGAGTCTGGAATTTGTGCCCGATATAGCGATAGGCTCGCCCCCTATCACATCACGGGACGCAATACGCACGGCGAAAAATGGGTGCACTAGTTGCACCTCTGCCTAGCCCTTCGGGGCTATAAGGCGTGAGTGAGTGTGTGTGTGTGTTTTATATTTACAAAAAAGAACCCTTAGCGAGCGTATAATCCACTTAACGTACTGCGAATACAATATTTTCCCAAGTCCCCATTACCGATTGTATCGCGAAACGAAAGAGATGTAACGACCTCTGTCTTGTAATTGGTCCAATTACTTGGAATATAAGCACTAATGGCGTGGATAAGAGTACACAGCCAACACGCGTCGTGTATATGGTTACTTCGTTTATTTTGAAAGTAATACAGCGTGTAACGGAGTTGAACTTAGGGGTTAAAATAATATACATAGTTATCTATAGTCTATATGAAGCTTTAATGTGTTTTGTTGCTTTGTTTGACGCGATAATATCTAAAATTACTAATTTAATTCAGATAATTCTTTTGCTAATAGGGAATAACATTAACTGTGAGTGGTATATGCTTTTTATTTAAGGAATGGTCTTATATGCGGTCGAGAGGCGCGCTCGTAGTTAAATGAAACAATAGAGCTTATTTCATTGTTGACGCAACGCCTAAGAATAGTCCTCAACGTAATGCCTTTGATTAATTATATACCTATATAGACACTGAACGTTTTAAACGCGTCGAAACAAATAGAGGCCAACAGTTGTCCACTAAATCAGTTCGAGTGAATTATTTTTGGTTGTTTTTCATGGATATAATTTTCTCCCCATTTTAATAGAAACCATGTAATAACTGGTATCATTATGCGCGCACACAAGGATACGCAGAATGATGCAGCGATAGCGTATGACAAAGCTGTCACGCATACTAGCTTAAGAAAAGTTGGCCTGTTTGTTTTAGTTTCATTGCAGCGCGTCACTCTATCTAGGTTTATAATTTATCAAAGCGTAATGCCTATCGTTTTTTACTACTCCAGAAGTAGCTAATTCATACTCTGATATCATTTAAACCTTAATACCTGACAATCTAAGACCAAGACCCAGTTTTACAGGTTTTTTCAAGTAAATGTTATTTGACAGTTATTGTATTAAATAGCTAATGTACTCATTTTAGATTTTGAGCGCAACTTAGAGTGTGACTTTTGTATTTGTCGGCTTATACATTTATCTACGTAGCATTTATCAGCAAGCTGCCCTTAGTATAACTTGATTTCGAACATTTGTTATTACTTATTACGACAGTGCCGCGCCGCCTCGTGCTGTTGCTTCACTCCTTAAGTCACTCTCTGACACAAAACTGACGTGTACTAACTTCACTTTCTGTTAAAGCCACACAGCACAATGCAAACAAAAATAGATCATATTAACTTCAATGCTTAAACATCCACAATACCCATTGATGTATTATACTGGAATAAAGAATATTATGATGCGATTGTTACGTGAAAGAACTGGGGGCGGCAATTTGTTTGTGCCCCACAAACTCCTCGACATTACAGAGGCATTTGATTAAGCGCGTTTTCAGCCTTTGATTTCACGTCCTACATTTGATTGATCAATCAAAATTGTAGCGATTGGTGCGCCATCTTTTCGCCTTGTTCGGCAATTCTTGAATTTATCGCCTTTGATGATTACCTTTGGTTAGCGAAATCGTTTCAGCATCGTAAGGAAAATTATACACGTCTGTGAGCTTAGAATGTGTTTGCACTATACTGAGTCGTTTTTGGATGAAACCGGTGATCAGAAGACAGGAAAAAATTGAAATGCTGGTGGGAGGATATCAGATCTATTTTTACAAGACTGAATATACTGGTGATGGATTTTTTAGCCGAATGAATAGTGATTATATGGTAATAATTACAATTGGCTAGAAACTCGTTCCGATTAATTGCTTTACGTGGTCATTTTGTGTAACTCTAGTAACATTTTTCTATTCATCATCGAATAACGCAATATCTCAGTTTGTTGAAATTATATTCGGACTATACCGCATTCAATATCAGGATCAGTTACTATTATTTTGCCGATCCGTGGAAAAAATGCGTAATGGATCATTAATATTCTATCAAATATGACCCAAAGCGAGCAATCCATCTACAAAACTTATAAACTATAACATCATTCCCATCAATTCCTATCCGGAATATAGCCCGGACCGAAACAAAGAGAACTCGCCCTTAAGACAATACACACACGACGTATTTACGTTTCAACGACATCCGATTGATCCCTATAAGGTCCTGTGTGGATGCTTAAACTTATGAATAAGACATAATAAATAAGTCAAATACGCAGTCTTTGATTTTTGATTCATAAGATACTTCAAAGCTTGCGAAGTAGGGACAAAGGATACCTCCCATTGCAAAGGAGAAAAAAAATAGAGTGCATATAAGAAAATTATAATTATTAATTCGGCTAAGTACAGTCAGCCACATAAGTACCTGAACAAATTCAAACCTTCAAATCGCCCATACACTTTTGTATGCTTACCATTTTTTTTCTCTTCGCAAAATTAAAAAGTAATCTTTCAAAACTAGCTTTTATTTAAATGCCCTAAAAAGAAAAAAATAAACTACGCATACGCATGCTCACGCCTTTTATCCCCGAAGGGGTAGGCAGAGGCGCAACTAGTGCACCCACTTTTCGCCAAGCGTATTCCGTCCCATGATGTGATAGGGGGCGAGCCTATCGCCATACCGGGCACAAATTCCAGACTCCGGGCTGATACTGAATAGAAAAATCCAATATCAAAAATAAACTAAATTGATTCAAATTTTGTTTAATACTATGTAGAGATAAAAGCTTGTTGAATTTGTGTAGCTGCTGTAGGTATGTGGCTGACTGTACTAACTTGAAGGGATAATACGACTTCAAAGCGAACTCGTTGAGTACAATTGTACAAGTGTCGTTCTTAGAGCATTTACCATTGGTGGCATGTCTCTGGTGTCGTAAGATGCAATACGTCGAGTGTAGACTGTAGGATAGTGCTATTGGCTGCATGACTGTACCGTAAAAGTAAACTGGCAGTGATTCTACCTTCGAACAAGCTACAAACCGTGAATTTCCATTCATGTGTCAGTTGCTTAGGCTTGAAATTGATTTGGAGTTTTTTAAAATGCATTTGAGTGACGAGACGAGCATGCCGCTTATCGATGGTAAGTGATACGACCGGCCACGAACAGTACGCTAGTCACCTGAGCCATATAGTGTTAAATCTCGTAATGCCCATCGCCCAGCTATTACGTTGTTGTTTAGCGGTAGAAATAGATATTGCAGCGCGGTGGCACCTACCTAGATGACACTTTGCATAATATGAGAGACGAGAGACCTACTACCAAAAAGTTCGTTGACAGGGGGTCATGAGAAGGGAATATTATGCTGAACTAAACTTGGGAGTATAAGTTAGCGTTCTGTCAGCCCCTTTGCGGATAAATCGTGGGATTAACAAACGGACTTCACTTAATTCCAATAACTAACACTTAAATATCCATAAACTAAAGTTACAATGGATAACAGAGAAAGGTCACAATATGAAAATAAAACAATAACATTGTACAAGTATTGTGTAACAAAACTGTTTATTTTTGGCACTTTCCTTAACTTAAATGGATTTATGTTCCATCTGTACAATAACGAAATTAATCGAATTTCTAACTAATTATTTTTGGAAACAAGTTTTGATTACAACCGGCTCTAAATGTTCATTTGATGAAATGTAATATTGTATTTTAACCTTTTTGGGAGAGAAAGGCAAAGGATGTTGTTCATATTGTGTTAGTAGGTAGGGACGGACTCAATACCAAATCAATATGCATTGCAGAACTTTGAGAAAAAGAATGCTAACAAACAGAAAATAAACGCTTTATATAATTTGATGATACAAAATATTCACCTGAAACGGTTGCCACCCATGTTCCGCCATGAGTTTCACCCACGACCCTCTACTACTTTGAATCAATTCTACCTTGACATGTAATTTAATGCCATATTTGATTTCATTAAAGTAAAACGGACTTTTTCGATAATTAATTAATAGAGAAACTACTTTTAAAATTTTGAAAAAATTATACATGAAGGTAGATATTGCAACATTACCTGACGACGACGTCAGTCCGCCCCGTGACTTTTAGGAAATCTTTTATTTCATTCCACCTGGCATTATACCCGTTAAATGTTCTGTTTCGATGTTTAAATTCCCCTCAGACTCAACTCTCTAGACCATCTCTTTTAGTAAGACCACTGGTTTTCATGCTTTCCATCAGAATATAAAGCCAACGTTTTCTAACGAATCACAAAGATTTATCACATTACACTGAAATATTGCTAACAAATATTGCTACTTTACTACCCTAGCCAACTAGAAGATAAACGGGATTTCATTACAATATTATTAATGGCGACCGATTAAGTAAACAAACGAAACTGGAGCCCGCAGAAACCGGACTATTTCACACAAATTTACTCTAAATTTAAAACGAACTAGTTTTTTGAAAACGCCACAAATGGCAAAACTGTGAACGTTATTCGACATGTGTTAGTAACAATGAACTTTGTTTTCGTACTAGTACCAATAGTTCATAAAATATGAAATGTAACAAATAAAATCAACTGACTGCGATCAGATTGAACGAATTGTTGAATAAACCAAAAACTTTTAGCAAAATCGGCGAAGAATTGAAACTATGGTTTTATTCTGGACGATAAGTATATTTGACCAGCTGTGTAGATCCCTCGGAGATTCGAAGTCAGAAACCGCTGTTAAATGCAACGATCCGCATTTTTCTTTGATTTCTTATCTAAGGCTGTATTTGCCTAAAGAGAGTTCTTGAACAACTCATTTATAATTTTTTTTTTTTTTTTTTTTTATTGCATTTAATGACGAGACGAGCATGCCGTTCGCCTGATGGTAAGCGATACGACCACCCATAAACAGTAGCAACACCATCCAGCACCTTGACTAACAAAGTACTGTGTGGCATTCCACTGCGCTCGTCACCCTGAGACATAAGATGTTAAGTCTCATTATGTCCAGTAGTTATACTGGCTACAATGTCCTTCAAACCGAAACACAACAGTGCATGCACACTGTTGCTTGGCGGTAGAAATAGACATTGCGGTGGTACCCACCCAGACGGCCTCTTACATAATGAGAGACCTACCACCAGTAATGCATTATACATACATGCATCAGTTCTAGCAGTTGACAGTTTAAAACATTTTATGAGTTCAGTTATTAGTGTAATATATAATATACTTTATTCAGATTTTTTTACCAAAACTATTGCTCCAGTATTAATCATTCGTAATAATAATTCGTAGTTACAATCTACTGGTTCAGCTAAAAGACCATCAATGCGAGAAGAAATACCAAGTATTATAATGACTCACTGAAATCGCAATTAGTGGACATGTCTTTAAAACAATTCCAATTAATACTCGTCCTAGTTTCAAGAATCGCAAACCATCCCACAGCCTTTTAGAACTTGTTCGCTTTGAATCCTAAACTCTTAGACGGTACATTAACGAATGGTTACTTTAAGACTGATTTATCAGATGCGTATTAATTTAGAAAAAGTTCCAAACATTGAATTACAAAGTGCTGTGCGGCACTGCTCTATGCTCGTCACCAAGCAGCGACTATATAGCCCCTAGACACCTAATGCCCAATATTTTCTTTCAAATGAATTCTGTCAACTACTTGAGGTTTGAGGAAGCGGGGTACCTGCATTACGATTGGGCCTGTCGACATAATAATGTTTTACGTAGCCATAGAAACACTATTTTTATTGGGTGCGTCACTTGTCATGTAATGCTAAACAACTAGGCAGTAGACATAGTGTAAAATGCACTTAAGTCAGAAAGAAATGCAAATATAATTTGACAATACCGTTCCTCAATGTTAAAATTTTAAATACATCATGGCCGGTATAAGATGAATTTCGATAATTTGTAAAGATTAATTGATAAGTCAAATTATTGACATAAATAAGAAAAGTAATGCTATTTTTGTGAAAACCCGAAGTTTGGTTGTTTTTAGTACACCACTGTTTTGTGCAAGGGGCGATTATAGCATTTAGTAAATCGATAATGTGGAAGTGTTTACAGCTCACAGTTGTGGTCACAACTGACTTCAAGATATTGAACGACAAGCTACATGTGATCTATTAATCAGATGTGTTACCCGAAACCGATCGCCTGTTATTAGACGTCTATTGGTTATATGGTCGCTGTCACCAAGGGATATTTAATTTAACAGTGTAATTCACATACACATATAAAAATCTCCAGTTTAATTTTGATTAGAATGTTCTTCAAACTTACGATTTCATAAATATGTTACATTTTTTTTACGTTATATTTTTAGGGTTCCGTACGTCAAATACTCCGGTCTCGGGTCTACGCTCTTTCAGCTGTGAAAAAATCTAGCTTGTAAGTCATCGCGATGAAAGGATATGTCGCATATTTTGCGATCCCACAAGGGAATCAAGTCCTATAGGGTACTTCCGGTTGACTTAGAATCATGAAATTTGGCAAAGAGCTGTAAGAACTTTACAGCACATGTAAAGGGAAAAATCTTAATCTTAACTTTAATAACAAAAAACGAATTTACTATATTACAATTTTGCCTCGGTGGCGTAGTTGTATTACGGTACGGCTGCAGTGCTGAGGTCTCGGGTTCGATCCCCGGGTCGGGCAAAGTGATTGTGGATTTTTCTATTCAGTATCAGCTCAGAGTCTGGAATTTGTGCCCGATATGGCGATAGGCTCGCCCCCTATCACATCATGGGACGGAATACGCTTGGCGAAAAGTGGGTGCACTAGTTGCGCCTCTGCCTACCCCTTCGGGGATAAAAAACTATTGAACTTTTATACTTGGCCACCTTACATACATGTTTGTACGGAACCCTCGGTACGCAACCAACTCGCACTTGTACAGTTTTTAAATACTATCAGAAAGGTGACTTGCTAGTCGCGTCATTCAGACTGCCTTCAAGCGTGGTTCGTTAATTCCCCTCTGTAGTAACCCTAGTACGGAGAAATCGTATTATTAAACTCATCAAAGTTATATTATTAAGAATTTTATACTTTAAAACTCAGAATATCTTATTAAAAGTTACTCTACGATAAACTGTGCGTAATTTTACGAGGTTTTATATACTTACTAAAACCTATTTAATTTTGCACTATAAAAACGTAGGAGTATAATATAGAAAGGTTATATTAATATTTAAAACTAGCTATGCCCGCGGCTCCGCTCGCGTTAAAAAAAAATCCGGGATAAAAGTCCCGCTTTATATTTTCTCGGGATAAATTACGGAAGCATCAAAAGGTCAAAACAAAACCTCCTAACTGACCTGTTTTTTTCTTAAAGGTTGGGAAAGAGACCTTAATTCCTTTGAGGACGTTCATGGACGTTGGTGATTTACCATCTGCTACATACACACATAATTAATTACTGTATATGACGTGGCATAAATTTGTTAGGGCTCGTTATAATCCATTTCATTCCGAATAAGCAAAGTTTTGGGAGGACGAGCCTGATTATGCGCTTGTGTGCGAAAATATGAAGTATTAATTTCATTTTTTGAAACTTTCCCTGTTTCTGTACTGACGAGATAACACGTTCCTCGTGATTATAGAGCAAAAAGTTTATGTTACGAATATTAACTATGCCTTTCACGATCTGCTTCTGACAATTCAAACAATCATAAGAGCACATAACTCTCTTTCACAAAGCTACCTTAACACAGAGAGAATTTACATGCTCTTAAATCAAAATCTTTTGAGCAAGGTGTTTATATTCTTCTTTATTAATGTATGTGCCTACAACTACGTAGTACTATTCAGTATTCTGTGGTATAACTTCGAAAAGTTAATCATATTTTGTGTCCTTTTTTTTATCGCGGGGAAAAACGCGTTATCGCTACCACCACTGGGGGGTGAGTGGAACGGTTATGTTGGTCTCACACAGTCTTACGGCCTAATGTCGACACTCGGGAGTATAGCTTCATCCGAGCGAACATTGGACCGAGTCCCTAACACTATGTACAGTTACACCGGCATACCAACCAAAACCCGCGGTGGCCTTCTTCGGCGCCTACGGGACGGCCTCGGGGTATCTTGTTGCACGAAGATAGCTGCACGGAAACGCCTCTGCGCGATGCCTGAGAAGCATCCGAACTCTAAAGCACGCTTTTTGCGTCTACGACTGCAGGAGACCGACCACCCGCATTGTCGTCCACCTCGTAGTCGCTTACATTGGAGTAGTTGAGCAAGCAGACCCCCACTGCTCACTCTCGCCAACCCCATTTAGTCGCCTCTTACGACAGGCAGGGGATGCCGCGGCGAAATTCTTTAGATGCCCCCGGACCATAGGGCATAATATTATGTGCCCTGGGTAAAATCCGTAACCTCAGTCTGTGGCGGCATAATTAACGACACCGCCACCTATCAACACGGCTGGGAAATACTTAATTAAGTTGTCAACTAGATGATGCGATACTCATCGATCAGACATCGAAGTGGTATCGACGATTAACAGATGGCACCACACGATCCAGAATTGCGATGGCAATATTCGCGCTAAACGCAGTATATATACCACCTCCGAGTAGGAACCATCGGAGGGGCCGCGGCCGGTCAAGCGCAACATCTGCTTGACTGGGAATCTTCCCCTTCCATAGAGGAACGTAACCATCTGTTCCTCTACTGCGGCGACGCCCTTTCGCCGCCAAAAGTCTAGGAAACCCGTTAGATCGCGGCATGATATCCTCGAAACGTATTTCATTTCAACTTTCAACAGACAAACATTTTACATGAAGTTTGACATTTTAAAAGAATATCACCAACAAACTACATAGTTTTCTTCCAAAGTCACTGCGAAAGGCACGAATGCAATCTAATCTAGTTTAATTTGAAATAGCTTCACCAAGTTTACAGGAAACTGAAAATATTGTGGATAATTTAACAACATTTTTTCTAAGAAAATTCTTTCTTTCACCACAAAAATTATGTGAAAGCTTCGAAAATTTTTCGGGTGTTTTAAACAAAATTGTTTTGTGAAGTTTTTTGTTTCGTCCATTAGTAATTTACCTCATCGCTTCAGCGGTTACGTATTTATAAAACTGATGGGGACTATTCGATTCTCGAAACGGGCACCCGATTTTTTTAAACGTCTATCTTTTATCACGCTAATATAGTTTAGTACATTAGAATTGTGAGCTATATAAAAATAATTTCAACTCATCTTTACTAAAATATCATTTTTAACTTTACTTTATCTGGATGCAATAGTTGCACATCTGCCTACCCCTTAAGGGCTATAGAGCTAATAAACAAACCTCTCTAACATTCCTTCACAAATCAACGCTGTCAGACGCCCGGCTCTTTCGATATGTCCTCACTCCTCGTCAACCGTTCGTGACTTATCAAACGCGTTTGAGGGTACCTCAGTCCCCACGTCATTTCTTCTTATTTGAATGTCAACGCAACGTCTCGGAGCGAGAATGCAAAAAAAAAAAAAATTAAGAGGTCTTAAGGATCCTTGCCTCACGGGTCTCTTCGTCAACAATTATAAGAGATTGAATTGCTTGTATAATAATTACAAGTATATTTTATTCAAGTTGTAGACATTGTGAACAAACTGACGCTTTATTTATGTGACTAAAATTTTAAATATATTTCAGTAAAATATAAAGACGATACTTTGGGCGAAAAAGTTTCTGATGTGAAATGTCCCATAGAACTCATAACAGTTTGTTTTGATATTGTTAGATAAGTAAAAGTTTCGTTTATATTTACATAGTTAATGCAACTGCTCATTTGGCTATCTTAAACAACATGAATGCACAAAGTTTTTATTCTGGACAAAGCCCGGAATGCGGCAGAGTCTCGACTGAAACCTAATAATTAATAATCGAAAATGAATAACATGTCAAATTGAGTATCGTAGTTTAATCAGAGATTTACTATTGGACACCATGTTAAAATATCAAATCTCTATTTGAATCAGAACAGCTTACATTAAACCGATCCAATTTAATTATAATTTATAATTCGAACGAGGAAAATCGTACAGAATTCGGCAAAGAAACCAAAAGAATAAACGCTTCGCGCAAAGGGAATAATTTAATAAAGCATACGCGCTATCGCTTTCGTATTTTGTTAAGAATTTATCCCGAAATACTCCTACATTGTAATTATAATTTGTAATCCTACGCTCGCGTAATGCGTTGATTTCGAGATCAAAATAATTTCTTTGATCAGTACCAAGTCTGTGATTACAGGGTTGTGAAATGACGTCTCAAAGGACTTTACCAATGATTATTTCTTACCTTTCCTTTTTACACCCCCTTAACTACTGTATCTTTTACTCTCAAATCGTTTTCTGTAAGGAAAGCAATGGCAATAATTCTGATTAGCTACAAGCCTACACCACTCATTAATAACATTTATTTATGAAGCGGTAATTGTATGAATATCGACGCGGGAACATGAATGACGTATGTTTAACCTGACTCGTTGTAGAGCTAAGCTGTAGAATTACTTTTTACGGATTTAACCCGGGTTATACCGCAATCTCACAAAAAACGTTCACGAACTGACTTTTTGCTGTTGCTTTAGTTTTGCCTACTATTTTCCTATAAGGTATACGCAACAATGATTCTCATACGAGTATGAATAAAATAATTAAAAATGTTGAGCTAAAAAAATAACAATATTTCAGAATTCGGGTACAAAATAATGAAAAGGATGATGAAACATTATTCTGTTAAAAGACCAGTTAAGCGTTTTCCTACAGAATTGTGTTACTACTTTGGGTGTAATTTGAACCGCGTTCCGACCACGAGAAAGGTTTTTAAGACCGTTACTGGCATCTGTCCGCTAATTCATCTTCACCCAAATTACAGGGACGAATTCAGAGTCCAGTCTGGGTGCCAAATTATACATAAGTGTCCTTTTAGAAACTATACAATTATACTATATTTGAGATGGGTTATTAAATAAGCAATTTTCCTTTTGTTTTGAAAGCTTTTAATTTGGGCAACTAGACCCAAATTTGAAATAGGTTAAAAGCAAGTAAGAATTTGGTTTTTAAGAGCCTGTCAGATAGAATAAAATTTTGAAGAATTGTCTCTCCCATCCCTGTTTTTGTTGTTATTGCGTTATATTAGGTTATAAATCAATGACCTCTTTCAACTATAACATATGGAATGGTTTTCCACGCATGACGAAGTTCCTTCCACAAGGTTACGCCAATTTATGCAGCCTCCTGTACTCTACATTACGCCTTTAACCAAGAGAAAACTTCTTTCAATGGAATAATTTGTTGTTTGTACTCGGAAAAGTCAAACAACAATTTAGAAGACGTCATTGTGGAACAAGTTTTGGGCAAAATATTCAATTAACTCTCTCGCTAAGCCAAAACAATTTATTATTTACCTAGTGTTGTCGACGTTGTATTGTACGAACTTTAGTGTTGATGTTGCATGTTCGTGTAAATAATGGATAATTATAACTCCTATGAAAAGCATATTCGGCAATCCGTATCATGTTTATCATGTTAATTTTATTTGACAGTAGAAGCTATTGTATATAGTAATCATTTTAGATTTTGAGCATAGATTAGTGTGGCTTTTGTATTTGGTCAGCTTATACATTTATGGCCACTTTTGACAGGTCCGTCTGGAAATCTTTGGGGGAGGCCTATGTTCAGCAGTGGAAGTCATGTGGCTGATGATGATGATGTAGCATTTATCAGCAAGTGGTGAAATCGGCCCCAAATGGGGCATTGGAGTTGCTTTTATTATATCGATGAGAATAATCTAAAAAAATAATTAAATGAGTACTATCTACGATGGCTGTTTAATACGATAACTGTCAAATAAAATTTACTTGAAACCTGTGAAACTGCCATAAGGCAGGCCGAATAGATTCCATTCACGCTCCTCATACCTTAATATCTGTAATTCTCTAGCAGTTCTCTACCTTCAGATAACCCAGTTTCCCCTAGGTTATGTCACATCTTTCAAAACAAGCGAAGCAATTCGAATCGCGAAGTTGTTGACAGTGAAAAAATTGTCCGCACTCCACACAACTCTTCCTGCGTTTGGTTTGCCAAGTTTCCTTTGAAAGGTATCTACATATTGGCAATCGGTACAAACTATGTCTTGGCCGGGCTCTTCCGTTACTAAACGGGTCAAGGTGTTAGATTTTAGACGTAATCTGTTGGATTTGTCGGAACATAATAAACATTGAAAAATCGTGGGAAGTCGGTGCGCAAAGTGAATTGATTTATGTGTTTTTTTATGGTAACAAGGATGGGCGTATATCATTTCGAATGTTGCTTCTTGGGTGGCATTTGGATGATATATTGGTGAGTTTTAGAAGATTGCGTTTTTCATGACATGAGTCATTCACCTCATGGCGTATGCTTGATCACACACAGTTGTGATACCAGTCTGTATTGTAAAATTCTACACGAAATTTAGCTACTCGTAATCCTCAGACTTAAAGACTCGAGGTCTCATAAGTCCAGCGATTATACTGACTGCAATCTTAAAAGCGCAACACAACACTAATTGGACACTGATTGGCGGAAAACATTGGTAATCATCATCATTGGTAAACCCACTACCCAGACGTATTCTGACATACTTAGAAAATGTTAATACCCCTTTCTTGCTACACCTGTATATTAATTTTATTACATGTATAGTAGTAGTTATCAAAATGGTAGAAACTGTTTTATCGCTAAGCTGTATGTACAATTATTTAGATTTTCTCGAATGCCTCTTACAGTACCTTTGGGAATGGTCTTCGGATTTTCTCGCTCATTTCTCATGACTCCTTCGGGACAACTAAAACGGGCAATTAGTGCTGTAAGACCTTTGCTATGTGGCCAATATTTAAGGTCCCTAGTCGAAACATATTTAATTTTGTACACAGATTCTATATCTACCTATTCCTTTGTGTAGTAGCGCTCCTTACGGAGTATATGTGGAGTCACCAATGCTGATCGCATGAGGAATAGTATGATAAGAGATCGATGTAAGTTGAAGGATGATGTGGTGACTAAGATTGAAAGAAGTATGCTGAGATGGTTTGGGCACGTGGAGAGGATGAATGAAAGACGGAACACAAAAGGTATTTATCGAGCGAATGTGGACGGTACGGCTGGAAGGGGACGCCCAAGGAGAACGTTCTCTGACCAAATAAATGATCTCCGAAAAGGGCAGGTCAGGAGTACCCTTAACCGATGAAAATGTATGAAAAGAACTATGAATGTGGAAGAAGCGAAAGAGGTGTGTCAAGATCGTAGCATGTGGCGCTCAATAGTCTCTGCCTACCCCTATGGTATAAGAGCGTGAGTGTGTATGTATGTATGTATGTTTGTATGTACTAGTACTATAATGTAGGCAATTTTGAGAGCACGAATGTTACGGCGTGGGTTAGTGTCGTGTCTCACATAAAACAAATGTAAAGCAACAGGAGGGTAATTCTCTCGAAGTCGAGATTTATGTGAGTCTAGTATGATCACGAAGTAGGTATAATATTACACACATGCACATATACACGTCTTTTGTCCCTGAAGGGGTAGACAGAGGCGCAACTAGTGCACCCACTTTTCGCCGTGCGTATTCCGTCCCATGATGTGATAGGGGGCGAGCCTATCGCCATATCGGGCACAAATTTCAGACTCCGGGCTGATACTGAATAGAAAAATCCAATATCACTTTGCCCAACCCAGGGATCGAACCAGAGACCCCAGCATTGCATGTACCGTATATAACAACGTCACCGAGACAGTCCGTCGTATAATATTACATCAGAACAAATAGCTGTTGTAGATGCCAAACATTTCTGTCACATTTCTGATACGCCATTACTCATTTTGTATTAGTGACGTGTCACGTGACAATTTTTTTGCATGTCGTTCAGTTAGTTTACTGGAAGACGACCTAAAATAACTTATTAGTTTCCTTAAAATACACCAACGTACCAATAATTTATCTTGCACTGATGGTAATCCTCAGTGCAATTTGAGGGTAATCCCTCAAACGATCCATTTATTCATTTTGATACATTCAGCAATAAAAAAATATCTCCATTGTGCATTGAATAGAACCCTCCGTTTCAGACAATAGCTGTCTCCGACATAATCAATGAGCAGCTCTATATCTCCATATGCCATGAATTAATCAGTTTTATAGCAACAAGTGATCTGACTTTTCTAAAAAGTTATGTGTGTATTCTTTGTGAATTATCGCTCGCTTTAACTGTGAAGGAAAACATCGTGAGGAAACCTGCATACCTGAGAAGTTCTCTGAATTTCGAAGGTATGTGAAGTCCGCCAATCCGCACTAGGCCAGCATGGTGGACTAAGGCCTTAACCCTCTCAGTTGAAGAGGAGGCCCGTGCTCAGCAGTGGGCAGTATATAATACAGTACAGTACTGGTATGGTATGGAATAGTTTTTTGACGTATAGTATCGTCTAACGACTGTAGAGAAATACTTAAATGTTAACCTATTCGATACGAATATTTGGCGGAATTGTTTATTATTCGTACGTACAGCTGTGAATATTTCCGAAACATTGGTGCCCGGAATGGCAAACCCAATATTGTTATTGACTATTCCATTAGCTTATAACTAAAACACAAACATCGATATATGGCACTTGTTGCACTGACGTAACAGCGAAAGAAATATCGTACGATTGAATGAACAAATGAATCAAATTCCTCTTGATATGACGGCGAAACCCATTTAACGTGAAATGACAGGGAACGTTTCCGAAATGGCGGGAGGCGTGTTCTGACGTGATATCAAATCTCGCATAACAGAATGTTTGGTTGAGTACTAATGATAATATTATGTAAATATGTAACCGAACGCGAAATTGAAGTTTGCTTTAGGAAACGGTATTTTGAACAGACTTCCAGGAGGAGGTTATCAATTCGTGTGTTTGTATTTTTTTATGTATGTACACTGATTTCTCTGAAAATTACGAGCGTATTTCCTTGTTTCCTTCTTTATTTAGTAAATAACGGTCTCGAAGTGGTCCTATTTCAATATATCTTGGTTTAGGGTACATCATTTTATGGAACAGACTGAATAGACCTGAATCATACGAGTAATTTCATTCGACGACTCAGAAGTGCCCTTAAGAAAGTCGATTAGCTATGCATAAATTGGAGCTATTTTTTATTGAATAAAAGATAATACATATGCATGGTGACCCGTTATACGAATAACAGGGACTTCCACTAGATGGTAAGGGATAAATAGGCATATGAAACCATTTATTTATAGAAAAGTCAGAAATCGCGGAAACGTAGATTTGTCATATTGCTATCATAAAATGAGTATCTTAAAGATGTGTATGTACCTTAAAGGTTCCTCTATTATATTAAAAATCTTAGTAGCAAATATTAGCAATTCCTACAAATTTTAGAGCTCCACAAAACCCAAGAGATCCGGGATGCGGGATTTAATCTCACAACTCTATTGTTAGGACCATAAAAAGTTATAAGCTCTCTAATGAGGTCACGAATGACCCGAACCTATATTAAAACGAAATTGAATACATTGATAGTCCGTGTGCTTGCCATTTAGATAAGCTTAATTGAAATACGAATAAAAACACTAGTCGAGCCATTTGTCCGCGTTGAAGTTATTTTGCATATTGCACAGAAATTATGTTCTTGTTATTTGAAATGAAATTATTCATTCGAATCCACAAAATGTTTAACATTGGATTCAGTAACTTTTTACTCTACTGATCAGTCGAAAAACAATTTCCACCAGACAACAACATGCAGAAACTCTAGTGTTGCTCTTTTCGAAATCAAGTTGATTTTTTTGTACGTGGTTTTATATTTTTAATGGACTTTGCTTAATACAATAGTCAATAGTGACCCTGGAAAGAAATCCGTTCAATCTTCTTACATTGTGCACCAACAAATCGGACCGACAAGCATATTAATTAAACTTTCAACGTTGTACTTTTTTTTTTTTTTTTTTTTTTTTTTTTTTTTTTTTTTTTTTTTTATTGCATTTAATGACGAGACGAGCATGCCGTTCGCCTGATGGTAAGCGATACGACCACCCATAAACAGTAGCAACACCATCCAGCACCTTGACTAACAAAGTACTGTGTGGCATTCCACTGCGCTCGTCACCCTGAGACATAAGATGTTAAGTCTCATTATGTCCAGTAGTTATACTGGCTACAATGTCCTTCAAACCGAAACACAACAGTGCATGCACACTGTTGCTTGGCGGTAGAAATAGACATTGCGGTGGTACCCACCCAGACGGCCTCTTACATAATGAGAGACCTACCACCAGTGGCTGCTGAGTTATTGGCTTTAACACTCTGCCCCTTACTAACAACCTATTCTTTTCCTTAAAGCAATCAGTGGAACTATGTTTAGTGGGTTGAGCGGTTCACATCAGGTAACCCACTTGCTCACTTTCCGACCTAAGCTAAAAACACAATTAGCTGTGCGTGTTTTATTAACCCTTAAACCTTAATTGCTTGTAACTGTCAACCGTTGCGATGTCTCAATTCGCACCATTGGCCCTTCCGGCCCCGTACCCCACCAACAGGTTAATCAACGTGACATCGTTTCCAAGACACATTCAGGTCGGCACCGACAAACTTTCTTACTATCGGTATGTGTAAAATCTACCTTACGGGTACAGAATAAAGGTCAGATTACGACATGTTGGTGCGTGGTCTATATACAGATTAGCGTTTTCGCCGTAGCTAGTTTTCGGATTTGTTACGGTCATGGTATTTTTACGAGGTTTTCACCTATAATATGATCTTTGGAAAAAAAGGAGTTAACACTAGTCAGTCACTTTTTATTGGTGGTAGGAAATATTTTGTATCCACCCGGATAGCGACCACCATACACGCATACGCATACTTACGCCTTTTATCTCCAAAGGGGTAAGCAGAGGCCAAATCAGCAGTTTTTGAGAAAATCGCGGCCATACAAACTTACATACATACGGGTCGACTGCAGAACCTCTTTTTTTGAAGTCGGTTAAAAATAAAGGGTCAATTCGACCGCGTTGTAACCTACCATGAACCATTGTATAACGCCAGACAAACGCGAAGCAATGATCTGGCTGTTACGTTTCGATCGGACTTTGAGATTGGCGAAGACCCAAAACAATTATACAATGTAGTAACAGTTGCAATACTTAATTGAACAGTAATATGTAAATATAATTTCTCGGTTCTCGCATTTTTTATGTCAGCACGGGAAATCAATACTATAAATCCAGTTCATGAATACTTTAAAGTTATAAACGTCCGTTTTGTGTACTCTAGCCAAGAATTTCTATGCCTTATTTGTTACTTTTTACCCTTACAGCAAATCAAAATTACAAAATGAATTCATCAATACTAAAACCATTGTATCAATATTTAAAAACGATAGACGTCCATTTTGAAAAGCCTTTTCCAGACTCCCTTAAAATAAGTCTCAGCGGATTTGCGGTCGACTTTAATAATTCTGTCAAGCGGATCCTCTGTAATTTTGAAATGTAAACCATTACCCGATTTATTATGAAACGTCCGTCGTAATTCTATGTGAAGGGCAAGTTGTCAGTCGCAATTGTGGTTTCGATTCATTTATGGGTTCTTTTTGTTATTGAAGACGAGCAGGCCGGTCGGATTGTAAACGAGACGACGCGACGTGACAATGACGTAGCGTAGTTGGGCGGGTGGGGGTTGGTCAGTTCCTGGTGGCACTTTCAGGGGGGTGGTAAAAAACGTAAAATAAAAACTTAATTTTTGAAACTTTTGTCGCGTATTTTGGCTAGGGGAGCGCGCGTGACCCGTTTTTGTGTTCCCGCCCGGTTCCTTGGACCGGCAAGAACCCTCACTAGCCACTACGCTACTGCGACACGATTATACATAAAAAGCAGTAGGTAAGGCGGTTCAGAATTAAAAGACACTGGTCTCTTATATGTAAGAATCCGTCTGGGTGGATACCACCGCAATGTCTATTTCTACCGCAAAGCAGCAGTGTGCACACTGTTGTGTTTCGGTTTGAAGGACATTGTAGCCAGTATAACTACGGGACATAATGAGACTTAACATCTTATGTCTCAGGATGACGAGCGCAGTGGAAAGCCACACAATACTTTGTAACTCAAGGTGCTGGATGGTGTTGCTACTGTTTAAGGGTGGTCGTATCGCGTACCACGAGAACGGCATGCTAATCTCGTGATTTAATGCCATAAAAAAACACACACACACTACGTGACACTACACTACGCTAAACTCTAGTTATTAGATACAGGGACATAAGATGATGTCCATGCCCAAGAATGTCAGTTGCTGTCCCCCAAGTCAATGACATTAGCAAGACCATGGAAGTATCTACCATACCATACCATACCAGCCCTGTATTGTATACTGCCCACTGCTGAGCACGGGCCTCCTCTACAACTGAGGAGGTTTATCAAGGGAAGTATGTACTATCCGACAAAAATACATCATTTTCATAATCCTGGCTTGGGATAACTTAGAACTGTCCTAGTGCTGGAGCTATAACAGACAATACCATAGGATCTTAAATACCCATTGCCGCACCGAACATGTTATTATCGACTCATTACCCGCACGCGTCGTAAACACAAAACACAAATGTATCGATAATTTCGATCTATCGATAAACTATTGTTTAAACGGCCGAAATATAAAACATTTACGTTCGGCTTAACGCGGGCGTGCGGTTACGGTCACGTGCTATATATTATGTTGGTGGCACTGCGCAGAAATGGACTTTTTTAGATGTGACTGGATCGGAAATCTATTGATGATAATGATGTGATTTATAATCACCGTATTTTTTCATTAAACCTTTCCTAAGTAACAGGTAATATATTATGTAATAAACATTGTTTTATAAAATGTATGAACAGTAATTTACGTAGTTAAACACGCAAAAAATACACTTTGTTACTCTTGTCATGGATTATTTAACAAATCGGACCTTAATATGTTGCGTTACCCGTTTTTAAATTTTACTTCAGTTTTATCATCCTTGGTATCTAACTGGAATTTTCATTTTAACTCACAGATACTGCGATTTAATTAGTGAAAAGGATTTAGCGTCTGTCTCCCTTCATTCTTGAACATTTTAAATTAAATTACCTGCTTTTATCTCAAGATACGGATACTGAGTCAAACGCATAGTTTCTCAAGACTCGCGGTGTCGGAAATCTACCGTACATAAGACTTACTATAGCAAGCCCGCATAACTGTAGCGGGATTTTCACAGCAGGCCTCACCTTTTGCAACGTACCCATGATATTATGTAATCTATATCATGCACATACACAATGTTCTCGTATTAATTTCTGAAAGTAAAGACGAACCACGTAACTAGTCACCAGCGCTCACGGTTAGCCGAAATATTTCTACTCGTCTTATCGCTATATAGAGCACGATATATTTCTAGACGTAGGTATTTCCAATCAGAAAACGCACGTGTTCTTTTTCACACAAAAAAAAATTACCACAGAAAATCAAACCCAAAACGATTCACAATCTAACTACGATGCTTTTAACCAGGACGACGATTACGCTACAAAAAAAAACTAAAAAAACGTAACAAACCCAGCTGCAGCGGCGCGCTAACCACACCATAAACACGGTATGTTTACAACAAAGCTTAAGTTTTATTACTCACTGCGACATACACTATAGTTATTACTCACGTAACATCGTATTAGATGGTTTACGATACAGCGGGGATATTAATCCACGTTATTAAAATTAGTTAATGTATTGTTCCTGTTGATTTTTTGGAAGATTTACAGTGTATAAACTATTATAGCTCAAATTTCTATAAAATATTTTTTATGATAAATGTCTGTGTCTATCTTAAGAGTAACAGGTATGCTGAATTTCACATAAATCGATGGGTGGTTTAGTTGGGAATCGTGTTCAAACATAGTCATATTACGGTAAAATAATAGAAATGACATCATAAAAAAATTACGTCTCAAAATGACCATGTGAAGTGCTATGAAATCTATATACATGAAAGCGAAAGGTCACTCACTCACTCATCACAAAATCACAGAAACTATAAGCGCTAGGTGCGAGTCTCAAATTTATGATGGTTCCTTTTAAGACGTAGGTGTTCGCTATGACGGGATTTGGCGAAATGAACTCCTAAGGGGGTAAAAAGGGGTGGCAAAGTTTGAATGAAACTTATAGAAGTATAGCAAAACAGTGGAGTTTTAATAATAGGTTTTATTCTTTCACTACTAGGGTTCCTGTTACATTACTCCATAGCGCTATAGTTTATATCCCGGGAAAATATTTAATCCTGGAAAAACTTTTACTCGCGGGCGGGGCCGCGGGCAAATACTAGTTCTTTCTAATTAGGTACTAAAGTTGATATTGTTAAGAACAGCTGTGGCGGCTAAAATCTTCAATTTATTTCTCTTTAAATTATATAAAAATCTTTATTATATAAATTAAAAACCGTAAACATTTAATCAGCAATAGATTCTCATAATTAAAACGTCTGTTGCACGTGGCCCGGCGGCCTTTAGGGAGGTGAGGTTCGATACAAACGGGGGCAAATAGTCTAATATTAGTAATTAGAGCGCCGGGGAGCACTGCTAATACGATAAACCGACCCTTGGCGTGATTATTTTAAACCCTCAACGATCTTTGCGGATGTGAGCTAATTAAATTTTGACTTACACACGTTAGCACTTGGATGTTGATTTGATCAATGATTAACGAAAAGTTTAGTTTCTTTAATGGATATGCCATACTGTAACCCCTGATTTAAATACTTGCCACGAATAGTCACAAATACGAGTGTTTTGAAATAATGCTTGAATAATGAAAAGTATTAAAAAAAATATGAGGTACATATACATTATAAAGTCTAATAATATAGTTTAGGGCAGCACGTAAAGCCCTAGACCGTACCAGTAATGACGCTATTTGATACAGGGCTGATATTTACATTGTTATTAATGAAATAACATGAACCATATTTCTAATTTTGCGCGCGGTTCTGCCCGCGTGGAAATGTTTTTCCGGGATAAAAAGTAGCCTATAGCACTCAGGAGTAATGTAGCTTCCTATTAGTGAAAGAATTTTCAAAATCGGTCCAGTAGTTCCTGAGATTAGCGCGTTCAAACAAACAAACTCTTCAGCTTTATGTAATAGTATAGAGTATAGATAAGCTAGATAAAGCAAATCTCAGCGTAACCAGAGTTCATTTCATTATTTCAAATATTAATGAAATAGCAATTCCAATTTCTAGTAACTTACACAAAAAGTACAAATTAATTTCAACAAAACCTTTGTGTATTAAATGGATTATTTATAACAAAAAAAAAGTGCGAGTTGGACTCGCGCGCCGAGGGTACCGTACAAAATATTATTTTTTTCTTATTAAAATACATATTTACGGTTTTTTCCTTAACGTGTGCTATAAGACATTGCTTCTTGCCAAATTTCATCATTCTAGGTCAACGGGAAGTACCCTATAGGCTTTGATTCCCTTTTGAAATCGCAAAATATGCGGTATAAACGATCATATCCATTGTAGGTTTTTTCAGAGCTGAAACAGACCGTAGACGCAACTATTTGATATAAATTAAACTTGCTACCTCTACGCGTTACTAAGAAAAAACGTCAGACAGACGGACAAAAAGATGATCTTATAAGGGTTCCTTTTTGAGTTACGTTCTACGGAACCCCAAAGAAATATCAAATTTCGCGAGTAAAATGAGAGCTTACCGCCGTATGTTTGTGTTTAATTATAAAGATTTTTTCATCATGTTTTTGTTTAATTTAATTTTAAGTTAAGCGACGCGGGCGGTTTTGGCACTTTCGTACCATCTCTAGGGCCCTGAAGGTGAAGTTTTGCTAACGACCCGTTGGTCGCTTGCTGGTATGTAATTAACAGAGCCCAATGAATAATTTACGTGGACGATAGCCTAGTTGGGAATGGAAAGGTCTGCCGAGACAATGTCCGCAGGTTCAAAACCCAAGGCACACACCTCTGACTTTTCGAAGTTATGTGTGTATTGTTTATCAGTTATCGTTCGCTTTAACGATGAAGGAAAACATCGTGAGGAAACCTATATACTTGAGAATTCTCGATAAGAATTTCGAGGGTATGTGAAGTCTGCCAACCCGCACTAGGCCAGCGTGGTGGACTAAGGCCTAACCCCCTCAGTAGTAGAGGAGGCCCGTGCTCAGCAGTGGGCAGTATATAATACAGGGCTGATTGCATTGCAATGAATAATGCTGGTGGTTGGATATATTTTGAATCTGCCCCGATAGCAACGACCGTAAGGTGTGAAAAGAGAAAGAAACCCGCCATAATGGCCCACGGAAGTGTGTCGCGTTCCGGAATCAGCCTAGTTCAAACAGGCCGGCATAATTATGTTGACTGATGAGGGAATATCATCGCTGGTCAGGTGACACTCTATCTGGACCTCTCTCCACTTACCATCAGGTGTAGTGGAGAGAGTTGAGGTCACTTATCCGTGGAAAATAAAAAAAATAAAAAAAATAAAAAATTACACAATAACCGTGGTCTCAGTAAGGACTTTATAAAAAGGTTATACTGGATCTTCGTTAATCTTGCTCGGCTTTCGAGCCGCAATAGCTAAAATACCCCTTCAATATTGTCTGTGAGACAACAGGCCAACTTTAATCAAGGCGGCCCATGTTGTAGATTACATTGGGAACAGGACAATTAATTTACGCCGTTCAATATTCCTTAACCAAAGTCCTACTATTAAATTCACAAACTCTATCTCCTAACCAATTAAGCTATAAGACTCTTCTGTCACGATCTTCCTTACACCTAATAATTTGGAAGTAAAGGGACAAACATTGATTGAAAAATGACATCAAGCAAACCCTGTATACCACCAGACAATTCTAAAACAAACATCTGTTTCCTCATAGTTCAGATTCCAGAATATCCCAAAATCATTACTTCGCGCGCCTACATAATTTTAATTAAAATTGCTCTTTATTCAGCGGCCTAACAAAATAAGAGCGACGGCAGATAGCCATGGTGTACACAATAGAACATTATTAATTAGAAAGTTTTCAATTAATGTCTGAATGGCGGGCCGGGCTCCAGTGAACACGAGATTATATTTATCTATAAAATAAAAATATAATTGGTGCCAATAACAGTCGTCTCAGCGGGAAGTGCTGTTTGTGAAAAGTGACAGCTGTATCTAGTCACAGTATACATAGTAAATAGCTATACTTTGATCTAGTCTACAAATAACATGACTATGTTATTTGTTTGAGGAACTTTTTGCTATATCTCGGTCGGCATAATTTTACAAAGGACATGTCCAAAAATGGGCTTTAAATTGTAACCAAGATACTTCATATATTTGAATAGTACTCCCAAAAACTAGGCCTTTGGAATAAATCGTATAATTTTAAAGACCCCCGATTTTGAGATTTATGTAATTTTATTTTTCTTAGAACCTACACTCAAAATGAACGTTTTTAAAAATGTTAATTATAAATGGAGGGATCCAATTTTTTTTTTTATTTATCCAAGATCCATATTTTTCTCCTTTCATATCCATAAAGTTTGACCCTGGCTAGATTTTGCTGCCCAGTACCCAAACAAAAAGCCGACATCTTCTTTTATAACCTCCATGTTCCACTCAAAAGACTCTGTATATTATGAGGGAGAGAAACATATGTGTATATTGGCAGGCTCTTTCACAGCTGAATGGCACCAACACTTCGCGATTCAACAAAAGTCAAACAAATATTTAACACCCAACATTCGGGGAAAATATTCAAACCACTGAGCCATAAGAACGCAAAACAAATAGACTCGGAGGAACTCAGTCAAACTTTTCTAATTTAATGTCCCCTAATCGTAAAAAAATTTGTTCAACGAAATAAGTTTCATATTTCACAGAATGTTTTTGTACGCATATATTTTCTCGATATAACTCCATAGACCATAAGCCACCCTGGGATATTAGAATTTTTGACGTCTCATAATAACCAGTAATTAGTTTAAGAGTACCAGCTAGCTGGAGGATATCGGATTGATGTATTCAGATAGCAACCGTTAGCCGGTTAATAACCCGCCATAGTAGCTCGATCTTAGAAGTCGCGTTTGGTGGTCCTCCATTTTTTTTTATCAAAACCCTAGCTCCCCCAGACGCCGGAGCCGACAACACACTATTAATATCCCCTATATTAGAAGGAACACGCTGGATGCAGGCCGCTTTTGACAGGTCCGTCTGGAAATCTTTAGGGGAGGCCTATGTTCAGCAGTGGACGTCGTGTGGCCTAATGATGATGATGATATTATTACCTAAAATACTCCAGGCAAAATATTGTACGTCTTGCCTCACTAGTCGGCGTAGTTTGGTCAATCGCTCTCATTGTAGAAAAGTATCTACGGCATCTGGTGTAGTATGTGGATATGCCGGCATAATTCTGGTTACCACTAAGGGAAGCAGCGTCACTCAAAATATCTCGATTACACTGTAGTTATCATCAGGTTGAATGTTTGCCAGGATATTAATACAAACGCAATCGCTACCATTTCTTTCGAGTCGGAATACAAAAATGTTACTTGGAACGTAAAAGTCTGACGTGAAACGGTCGAAATTCATAATCAATCCTTGTGGCTATTTTCAAATCGATCCCGAAAATAAACCAATTCAAATAATAATAATAATAATATAATAATAATAAATTTATTTATTGCCAACCAGTACATACTATTTAGAATATTGTGTTCTGCTGATAACTAAAATAGGAGTCCCTGTGCTATAGGTACCAGCAACTTTCCAGTATGACATACTTATCCGATACTTATATAGGTACATATTTGAGGTAAGTTATACATATTTGAGCATTACGATCCAATTTATCGTTCGTTTTCCACGATAGATCCAAAGATATCTGTCAGGATTGTGAACTAATTTTAGTCTTCAGTAGATATAATATTCTATCTCCACATCGTTTGGCACGTTGAAGTTAATCTAAGTTACGAGTTGCCATAAATACAATATGCAGTTAAACTACAAACATAATTGTAGTAAAGTTTAACTAACAATGGGAGTTCCACATATATCCGCTATGCCGCATAGCATAGCCTATGCTTGGGTGTTTCAATTTTGTTTCTATTTCCCTATGAATTATTCTGGTATTTTATTCCACATAGAAATGGGCAACCGAATAAAATTCAGATATCAGATTTAATATCCACAGCTCAAGTTAAATCTCAATGTATTCTAATGTTCAGCAACACTGATTCCCATATCGTTTGAAAGTTATGTTTTATTGTTTTTCTTGGTGTTTGTTTAATTGTACCGATAAATAGTTGTTTTGTTACGTATAATAAAGTGTTACGGTTTTAACTTAAACAAGATAAAATTAAGTGATAATATAACATTGTAGTGGAAGGTAGCCTAGTTGGGAATGGAAGGGTCTGCTGAGAGAATGTCCGCAGGTTAAAAACCCAAGGCACACACCTCTGACTTTTCGAAGTTACGTGTGTATTGTTTATAAATTATCGTTCGCTTTAACGGTGAAGGCAAACAACGTGAGGAAACCTACATACCTGAGGATTCCCCATAAGAATCTCGAGGGTATGTGAAGTCTGCCAATCCGCACTAGGCCAGTGTGGTGGAATAAGGCCTATCACCTCTCAGTAGTGGAGGAGGAGGCCTGTGCTCAGCAGTGGGCAGTATATATTACAGGGCTGATTTCATTGCATTGGATTGCATTGCATTATACCATTGCAATGTCTTTTTACAAGGTTTTATTTAACTTGCAATGTATGTATGTATGTTTGTTCGGGTGGAATCTTGCAAGTCAATTTTGAAGCAGTTACCCTTAACTGATTGTGTTGAAATTACGCATACTCGTTCAGTTTGGGTGACAATGCATTGTTAGCTAAGTGACGTCATTCTGAATCCATATGGCGGACAGCCCAAGATAATGGACTAGTTATTTTTTGCGCACGCTCATAATATGGGTATCAAATGAAAGGGTCTGCTGAGAAGAATACAAAAAATTAAATGATTTCTCTCTAAATACAATATAGCGGACGATCCAAGATAACGGACTAGATATTTTTACGCACTCCTATAATATAGGTATCAAATGAAAGGGATTGCTGAGAATAACTCGAAATATAAATAAAAATAAATAAAAAGTAAAAATATTTTTTTAAAAACAAGCTTGTATTTAAATGCTCTAAAAAGAAAAAAAAATACTTTAAATTGAACCAAACTTTGTTTAATACTATGTAGAGATAAAAGCTTATCGCGAGATTTACTTTTGTCAAGATCAATGTTTAAACTTATAATCTACTAACTTTGCTCGCGGTTTCGCCTGTGTGAAAGAGATTATCGAAAATCTCATACTAAATTATGTCTTCAAGTTTGGGAATCGATCCTAGAACCTAAATGAATAATAATTCTCAACTGTACTTATGATTAGGAATTCGGGCATTGACCAAGTCGTGTGTTTCATAATTCTAAGCCTGAATTTAAAAATATATTCAAACAATAATTGAGTAATAATATATTCATTTGGTATAGCAAGAAATTATTTATTATTAAGGAATACTTACAGCTCAAGTTAACACTTACAGATTGTATGAAGTTAATTACAGATGGCTAATGACAAATTTTGACATATAGGTACTGATACAATTAGTAGATGAACAGCTAAAACTAAGGGCACAAAATAATGTATCTTGAGCTACTCACTCTCATTATACATTACGAATTAAAAAAAGTGTTGCTCATTTTCCTCTTAAGTTCAGGTATGCTAGTGTGAAATAGTTCCAAATTCAAATCATGCGCTAATGTATTAAAAGATCTACTGGCTCGTATTAGAATAGTTTAAAAAACTTTAAAACACGCTTTATAGAAAATCCAACTAAAAAATAGAAAATAAATTTGAATTAGGAATAGTGTAAATAAGAAAAAAATGTATTTTATTGTAAAAAAAGCGTGCTTTTTAAGATATTATCAAAATGATATTGTCACCATGCACCCCACGCTTTTTTTACAATAAAATCCTTTTTTTTTTCTTATTTACACTATTCTTAATTCAAATTTATTTTCTATTTTTTAGTTGGATTTTCTATAAAGCGTGTTTTTTTAAACTATTATTTATTTTTATTTTTTTAGTTCTGTTCTACTATTGTCCAACAAATGTCACTAAAAATATATAAATTGACAAAAATCTCATTTTGCAAATTGAATAATGGCATAATCTTATCAAATTAGTGTATTGTTATCGGTCCTCGACAAACCTACAAAGTTTGAATAAAATCTGACCGTATAAAGTGGGTCAAAATCGCGCCTAAAGGAGTCGGAGTCTGAGTCGGAGAGTTACAAACATACAAGCATACAAACAAACATACAAGTGAAGCTAATATAAATCGTGTAAAAATATGAATTTGTCGCAGTGATTATTTAACACAATTTGTGCAGGATTAAATAAGTGAAATATTGCTGTAGTGCATTTGACCTAAATTCGATTGATTGTGTTAACCACTGCAGACAATTAACGATAAGCTTTGTTGTGATATAATGATTTCATAGAACATAAACAATACATTAAACGTGTCTATTTCCGTACCGGATTTCAAAGTAAATCGTAAATACACTCCACTTAGCTGATTGTAAAGGGATTTCTGGTACTCTGACCGTATCAATTTATAATAAGATGACTTAATTGTTATTAAGATGCACACGTACTTACATTCGAATGCAGCCAAACTCTCAACCTAAAATTGTGCAACAGAACATGAAAATAAAAACCAGGTCATTGTCCAAATAACACACAACACAGACCAGAGCGTACACTATACAAAAAGGACAGATCAAGGCAAAGATTACTGCAAGATTAGTGAAATATAAGAATTATTTTCATTAATGTTTTTTATAATTACAGATCGCACGATTTGTACCGACGAGCGACATAGAAACCGCGTCTGAACGTTACGGCGCTCGGCGCGCGACTGAAATTCAGTACAGCCAGGCTGGGGCGCCCAACAGTCTCCGCCAGGTGTATACCACGGATGTATAACAGAATGGATGTGCACACGGGAGATGGCAGTATTGCTATCTCTTTTCTTCACACACATTCAACACTAATCAGACAGAGACAACAACAGCCAATCGTTGATACAAATAAGAGCACGCTCAAAACCTTATCCATCGTAGCATGCATCTTCGTGTTCCCGCCCTACAAGCCGACTGGAGGCTCGTTTAAATATTCAGTGCGGGTTCGAATTCTAGCGAGCCATGTTGCCATTAGTTATGTTTGCGAGACATTTGATCAAATTACAATTGCGTCGGAAAGTTTGAGACAATACTAGTAAACCAGTGAAGGGTTGTTCGCCAGTGAACATTTCGGCCAATCGTATTTATAGCGATAACTTGATTAATGCTATACGTGATTAGGTTGACGCCTAGACGTTTATTATTGTTTGATAGTTTTATGTCGAAATTCCAGTAGTTTCGGCGTAATTCGGGTTGCAATTCAATTAACATTGTTTTGCTATTCAGCATGGGAGTTTGGTTGAGCAAAATTCATAGTATTCGTAAGTATTTTATGGATATTTTAGCACTGACAAGATACTACTTATTTGTTGTTATTGAGCTTTCAATTTGCAAGCACTTATTAAACCATAAAAATATTTATCTTCTTATAAAAGCTACACTTACCTCCTTCTCCTTGGCGTAGTAGAGCGTGCGCCCGCGCAGCCTGAAGTACCGCCGCTGCCATCGCTGGAAGCTGCGGGTCTGCTTCATCAGGTAACCCTCCTTGACCACGGGCTGAGGGCAAAAACAAAAACAAATTTTAATACAAAAAATCTTCTCTGTTACTTGCCTACTGAAGTCAGAGAGTAAATAAAAGTAAAAACATTACCATATAGGTAAAGTGTGTACGTTTGTTTGTAGGAAGTAATCTCTGAACTACTGAACCGATTTCGATGAAATTTGGTATGGAGATAATTTAAGATCGTGGGAATGACATCAGCTACTTTATCCCGGGGAAACATAAAGCGGGACTTTTATTCATCGAGGTAAAAGTACAACGTAGTACATTTAACTCAATGCTATTATTCCAGAAAAACTTAAACGCAGGCTGAGCCACGAGCAAAAGCTAGTATTACATACACCCGAAAAACATCATGCTTCTTCGGCCCAGTCGGGTAACAACAACCGTCAATCAGATATTTGACATTAGTTGTGAAACTTTTAGGCCGCGTCTCTTTAATATTCCGTGAAAGAAAAATCTTGTACAAATGTCAACTACCCACTTTTCGTATTATCTCTATTGTGTTCAAACTTGGGTGTAATTGACAGATCTGAACAAAGGTTTTATTTTAAAAGATGTCAATATTTGTGTATGTTTAGTTTTATTATTCACAATTATCATATAGGTTTCATAATCTTACATTATATTATAAAGCAAAATACCCCGCGGCGTCTGTCTATCTGTCTGAATGCGATAAACTCAACAACTGCTCACTTCACTGGTGGTAGGTCTCTCATGATATGTAAGAGTCCGTCTGGTTCTGTACCACTGCAATGTCTATTTCTACCGCCAAGCAGCAGTGTGCATGCACTGTTCTGTTTCGGTTTAAAGGACATTGTAGCCAGTGTAACTACTGGTCATAATGAGACTTAACATCTGATGTCTCAGAATGACGAGCGCAGTGGAATGCCACGTAGTAGGTACTTTGTAACTCAAGGTGCTGGATGGTGTTGCTACTGTTTATGGGTGGTCGTATCGCTTACCATCAGGCGAACGGCACGCTTGGCTAGTCATTCAATGCAATAATAAAAAAAAACTACTGATTTCGATGAAATTTGGTATGGAGATAGTTTGAGACCCTGGGAACGACATAGGCTTTTTTATCCCAGGAACACTTGCGCGCGGGCCAATCCGCGAGCAAATGCTAGTAACTCATTTCTCAGAAGCAAGCAAAGGAACGAGCGAGTCAGATAGTATTTAATTACTATCGTCTATTAAACATTTTATCAGAAGAATTAGTGCAGTAATTAAAAGGATTGTGCAGACAACAATAGTTTAACTTACAGCAATCGCACTGATCGCGTAAAACGCATCAGTAAAGTTGTCTAAAAGATATTTCATTCAAGACCTTGATTATCTCAGTCCCATATAACGTAGGTAAAATTTATCATGGCATAAATCTATCAATTTGTTCATCTACCGTTTCTACTTTATCTGTCTATTTGTAGGTACAAGCTTGTTGCAGTAAAAAAGTTGTTTAAACTCTTCTGGGGGATCCAGTCCCGAGAATGAACACACACACATTCACGCCCTTTAGCCCCGAAGGGGTAGGTAGAGGCGCAACTAATGCACCCACTTTTCGCCTTACGTATTCCGTACCATGATGTGACAGGGGGCGAGCCTATCGCCATATCGGGCACAAATTTCAGACTCCGGGCTGACTTTGAGTAGAAAAACCTAAAATCACTATACCCGACACGGGGATAAACCCGAGACCTCAGCATTGCAGTCGTACCGTAATACAACTACGCCACAGAGGCAGTTCCGCTAATGGTTGCAGAAAATTTACACAGTGTCACCTGATCTCGGAATTGAACCAAGCAACTTCCGGACTTCAACTCGTCACACGTTAAAACATGTTCTTGTAAGAAAGATGTTCATAGTGAAGTGGTACAACACAGATTGCGTCTGCGTCACGTGCCTCTCTCCAAAATTCGCGAGGTGCAATGATCGCTATGTTTACTTAATTAAAACTCACAACAGGCATAAACTGGGTGTGACCTAGAATCTAGATAGAGAGAATTCTATCTATGTATATTTTTGCATCTCATGCGGGCTATCATCATAATTTATTCGATCCTTGCACAGTTTTCTGAGTGTTAGTGCCGCATGTTGGTCTAAAGTAAAGTTGCTGAAACTTTATCATCAACGTACAATAGATATTATTTAAAAAAAAATGCATTGAATGACGAGACGAGCATGCCGTTCGCCTCATGGTAAGCGATACGACCACCCTTCAACACAGCACAGCACAGTAGCAACACCATCCAGCACCTACACTTGCAAAGTACTGTGTGGCATTCAACTGCGCTCGTCATCCTAAGACATAAGATGTTAAGTCTCATTATGTCCAGTAGTTACACTGGCAACAATGTTCTTCAAACCGAAACACAACAGTGCGTGCACACTGCTGCTGGGCGGTAGAAATAGACATTCCGGTGATACCCACCCAGACCTATAAAAATTGTGTAATATTGGTGTAAAGTCAAAGGTTTGCCGCTGCATTTCGTTATTGGTATAACTCGAGACCAAAAACAAAGGTTCATATTTGCTTTACTGAGGTTATAATTAAAGGTTAACAGTTATAGAATTCTCGATAAGAATTTCGAGGGTATGTGAAGTCTGCCAATCCGCACTAGGCCAGCGTGGTGGACTAAGGCCTAACCCCTCTCAGTAGTAGAGGAGGCCCGTGCCCAGCAGCGGGCAGTATTTAATACAGGGCTGGTATTATTATATTATATATAGTTATGGGCGTATTTAGATAAAATAAATCGGTTGGAGTTTGTCACGATTGGAATGTCTTTGATTAACAATAGACTTGCCCCTATTGACTATGTGAAGTACCCAAGCTATGCAAAGTACGGTTGCACTAATTGTTGTTACGGGATTAACATAAAGTTAAACCTTCGCAGATAATGTATGAGTTTATGCTGTTTATATGACAGCCAGTGGCGATACTTTTTTTTCACCGAGCAGCTCAACCAGATTTTATTTATTGGTAGTAATTAACCAGTAGGTCATTGTAATCATTTTTAATCATGTAAACATACATACATATGGGTCGAATACAGAACCTCCTTTTTTTGACGTCGGTTAAAAAACTAGTTGCGCCTCTGCGTACTGACAAAAGATGTGAGAATGTGTACAGGTATACTATGTATACATAAACAGTTTTATGGGTGGTCGTATCGCTTACAATCAGGCGAACGGCATGCTCGTCTTGTCATTCAATGCCTTAAAAAAAACACTTTGTCCGACTCAGCATTCGAACCTAGAACCCCAGAGCAATCCCCTCATTAACCTGTATGAAATAAACTAATATTTACCCCCATCACCCGCGACACTGAGTAAATCTGGATACAGAAGCAACACAAGCATTAAAGTATATAACAGTATGATGCATTAAAACATAAAAAAACACTGAAGTCAACGCTGGCGCTAATGAGTAATCCGTCTTCTGGTGCAATGGACAGTCACGTCGCAAAGAACGCCACTCGGTGAATTAATATTTAATCTCATTAAAACACTAGTTAAATAAGTGGGTTTGTTTGTCTTTTAACTTATTGAAGTTATACTTCTTTTGACGCGTTAGGGAAAAATTATTAGAGTAAATTTTTACGATGCGCGCGCACACCGTCACGAAAAATCGACACCCTGAAGTTAGCTATAGTCAACATTTTAGTTTTGAATTTTGAACGTAGAATAAGGCGAAAGATAAAAATTTAAAAAGATTTTTATCTTGTTACACCATTAAAGTATAACTTTCTAACGCGTGTACATAAGTACGCACACACTTTTTTTTTACGGGAAGGTGACCCCACTACGTCTGATGGTAAGTGAAGCAGGGTCCAGATAGAGTCGACTGACGAGATGATTATCCTTTATTAGTCGACACAAATATGCCTGTTTGAACTGGATATGCATAGTCTGATCCCGGATGAGACACTTACGTGGGCCACTATGCAGATTATAACCTTGTGCACGATGGTCGTTATGCTTTTTTTTTTTTTTTTTTTTTTATCCCTGACTATTCTGCCAGTAGCCTGACGAGGGTCAGGCGGATACAGAATATATCCATCCAACCACCAGCAATTTCAAACACCACCAGCGCAGTGCGTGATCCTGGCGAAACAAGAGGTAGCGTGGTACGATATTTGTACGGAAACAAATTTTTGTGCGATCAAATATTTATTTCAGAGTGTCATCCGTTGGATTGTTGTAAAAATATAAATTAAGTAAATTTAATAAGCAATTTATTAAATGTATTAAAATAGACATTTTGGATATCTAAAATATGATATACTGGTAATTTTTTGCCTTTAATGAATCTATGCGATACTATGTAGCATAGTAAATATAAATAATATTATCTATGAACTTATTTTTTTATTCTTACACCCTAACACGGCAAAGTTTCTTAGCTGTGTATAAATCATGAAATCTGCCGGACCAGGCCAACTACCTTTACACTTTACAACACACAACGGAAAACAATCTCTATAGATTTAAAAACACGGAATCCGTTATACCTGCAAAGTGTTTTTAAAACGTGTCTAGAGGTAAATATTTAACGGACTCTACTAATGGGTTCCTTTGAAATTTTCACATAAAAATTCGCCGATGGAAAACCCGGATGTAGTTGCTGTTTATGAGTAGTCTTGTGTGCCATCAAGCAAACGGTTTGCTCGTCTCCTCATTTTGTATAAAACAAACTAAACGAACAAACAAAATACATCACGCCTTTATCCCCGAAGGGGTAGGCAGAGGTGAAACCAGGGCACCCACTTTTCGTGAAGTGCGTTCCGTCTCATGTGATAGGGGGCGAGCCTATCACTATATCAGGCACAAATTCCAGACTCTGAGCTCTCTTAGCAAATAACCCAATATCACTTTGCTCGACCCGGGATTCGAGCCCGGGACATGAGAGCAGTGTCGCACCGCGCACGCAATACAGCTATGCCACAGAGGCAGTCAAGTCAGTAAAAAGCTACACAAGATAAAATCCACCATAATCTCAACAGAGAAATCCTATTCCAAAATCATCCGATTTCCTATACTTAAGGCTGTTAGAGAAAAACTTACCGATGGCCGAAGCCGATCCAATAGATACTTACTAAAGATTAAAGCGGAACTTGAAATAATCGAAGTGATTACAGCTATATTCATATACCGCAAACCATAATACACTCATACATATTATAGTGCGGTTTAAAATGAATGTAGTGCGAGGCGCGATCATCACGCGCGCGCCGTCTCCGGCCGATATTTGCATCGTACTTAAATATTATTCATGCAATTTCAGTGTACAAGGCGGTTGAGAGATATCGGACAAGTTGTTAGGGGCAGCGATTTGATTTTTAGGGTTCCGGACCTTAAAAGGAAAAAAGGAACCTGTTATACGATCACTTTGTTGTCCGTCTATCTGTCTGTCACTAACAGATACTGTCAATAACAGATTTACTAAAATCTGTTATTTAGTAGTTGAAGTACCTATTTGGTGCTGACCTCTCCGACCATTATGTTTACCTGTTTGTCAAACTTCGATTATTTATCAACAGATAATGGACTATGGAATACTCACATATAATACCACAAGAGCTTCAAAATTATCGGGTATTTTCCGATAGGTTCGTTGCAAACAAATGAAGGAGTTTTGAGGTTAAAAAATCACGAGCGCGAAGCGCGAGTGATTTTTCCTGAAAAACTTGACGACTTCATTTGTTTGCAGGGAACCTTGAGGGAAATGCCAGATAATTTTGAAGCTCGTGTGGTATTCGGGGGATTATTTTTCCGTCCCAAATGTCGGCCAATAGAATTGCACCATGAGATGAAATGAACAGTCAACAAATAAGAATTTCATAATATATAGTAACGACCAGAGAAAATATTCAAAAAAAATTGTTTCTTATTATATAGTAACGACCAGAGAAAATATTCAAAAAAAATTGTCAGTATAATACCATGTAGGTTGTACCACGTGACGTCGAATGGTGCAATTCTATTGGTCGATATTTGGCTCGGAAAAATAATCTCACAAAATTTACTTCTCAAAGAAAAAGCGTTACGTTTCTGTCGATCTGTGGCGTAGTTTTCACACACCTTTGAAATAATTTACTTCTATGAACCATAGAAAAAGGACAAAAACGCTAATTTCCAAAATACGATATTAAATCGGACTGCCTTGGTGGCGTAGTTGTATTACTGTACGACTGCAATGCTGAGGTCTCGGGTTCGATCCCCGGGTCCGGCAAAGTGATATTGGATTTTTCTATTCTGTAGTGTAGTGTGCGTTTAGTATATAAGTCAGTTGTAAGATAGTTCTAAGCACTCTAATAAAGTATCTTATACCAACAACACGTGTACTTCAAAACATCCATTACATGGCGACCCTGCCAGTCGCGTCGGCGCAGTCCTGCGCTAGCGCGCGACGTGAAAGGAAAATTAATTAAAAAGAAGAAAGAAAAAAAAATATAAAATGCAATTGAAGATATTAAGTATATAAAGGAAATAGTAAAAGTTTAAATAAATATTTTTACGAAGAAAGGAGACCAACATTATAAAATATTAAGAATTAATAATTTAAGATGAAGAAAATACGTAGGACGAACGAAAAATGAAGAGAGGAAAATTATATTAGATAATCAAGAAAGCAAAAACGAAGAATGAAAAATGAAGATTTAAGAAAATAAAATAAGGAAGAAATATGCGAAGAAATAATAAACGTTAAATAAGAAGAAAAATGACAAATAAGTGTACAAGAAAATAATTAAGAAGGAAGAAAAATAAAATAAAATGAAGATGTTCGAGCGGTGTCCAGGGTAATCCCGGCCCAGGAGTCCAGGGTATAGCCCGGCCCACCCAGTAAGCAGCACTAGGCAGCAGCTCAGCCACATCGTTGAGCCTCGAGCGAGTCCTCGAGTTGTCTACGTGGAGAAGATGGATTTAGTATCCTTTTAAATTTTATATACATTTGTATACTTTATTATTATTTTTACATACATCTGATAGGCTCTTGTATCTAATTTACATTGAACATTATATTTTAAAAGGCCATGATATTCTAGGTTATTTTACTGTTTCAATAATTTTATTTTTTAGTTCAAACATTAAGATTTAATTTAAAAATGGCAGAAAATTTTGATTTTGAAACGGCTATCGATTTTTTACCTGTAATGACTGGCGATGAGAATATAACAGTACAATTAATTAAAAATATTGATTTTTATAGTAGTCTGCTAAATGAAAAATCCAATAAATTTTTGATAAATTTTGTTCTAAAAACTAGATTGTCTCAAATTGGAAAATTTTATTTGAAACCGACCTATAATGATATTGGAAGTTTATTGTCAGATATGGTTCATTATTTGTTACCTAAAAAAGTACAATTGGAGTTAAAGAACAGTTTAGATTATTACAAACAGGCTAACAATGAATCACATACAGATCATTCGCGCACCATATTAGAAAATCAGATTCAGGTGTCGAGTAGCGAGTGCATTCCGCGAGATCAGCAATCTTCGCATAGCGACTTGTCGGAGTGCATCGTTTTAAATCATTACAATAACAGCGTAATGAAATTTGATTCCGACGCTAGCCCCGTATGTGACAATAATCAAGCCGCTAATTACACGAATGTAAATGTGTGTAATGAAAATAAACTTAATGTAGTTGCAGTTATAGAGCCATTAGAACCTGAAATAGAATTAATAGAGCCTAGTAAAGAAACAAAAACTTTTAAGGAGCCTCGAACAGATAATTTTAATGAATTAGAAAAGAAGTCTAAAGATAATATAGTAGTTAATAAGTCTAAAGATATAGAGTTGATTTTAAGAAATAACAATATAGATGATAGTATTAAAAATAAAAAGATAGTTAAATCAAAGGAAGGGTTTTGTAATTATGTACCTTCTGAAAAGAAAATATATTTAGACTTGAAGTTTTTAGAGATAGGTAAGATTTTTATAAACGATTTAGAAATATTGTGTAGGATTAGAAATATTAAGGAATTAAAAATAAATAAGAATAAGAATAGTAGAAAAGATATTAAGAAGTTTATAAGATTAATAAGAAAATGTAATGTAATATATCCAAGAATAAGAATAAATAATGAATTTATAGATATTGTAAAAGTCAAGGAAGTTAAAAAGAAATATAGAAAAAGAAATGGTGATATTATGAAGAATAAAAGCAATGATATTAATAAGATGTTGACTATTAACAATGTGAGTAAAAAAGATAAGATGTTAAGAAATAAAGATAAAGGGTCGAATTATAATATGAACCTTGGAAATAATAATGAGTTTAATGAAAATATTGTAATGCATTGTAAGGTTGAAAATAAAGGAAGATTTAAAGCATACATGATAGAGCAAAAGGAGATAAATAGTTTTATAACATTATGTGAAATTTATGATGAGCGATCTGTAGGTATAACATAGATTTAGAATAAAATATATAAAGAGGTTATTTTTTAAAAAAAATATGAGCATGATTTAATGGCAGTGTTTTTTTTAAAGTATAGATTAATATTATATTTCATAAGATTTTAATTTTATATAAGTTTAAAAAAAAAATAAGAATGTATTGTTACATTTTATTTTTTTTCCCAAAGGGGGAAGGTGTAGTGTAGTGTGCGTTTAGTATATAAGTCAGTTGTAAGATAGTTCTAAGCACTCTAATAAAGTATCTTATACCAACAACACGTCTACATCAATACATCCATTACAATTCAGTATCAGCCCGGAGTCTGGAATTTGCGCCCGATATGGCGATGGGCTTCGCCCCCTATCACATCATGACGGAATAACGGCGAAAAGTGGGTGCAAAAAGTGGGTGGGTGATGTTTTTTCTATGAACTTTAGCACATTTAAGCAATCCTTGTATAACTGTTACCAAAGTAAACAATTAAGGAATTACGTTTATACAAGTATAATTAAGCATAAATTATTGTTATAGTGTTTAATTCCTGTAACCACTATCATAAAAGATAACTTTAAACAATGTTATGCATGCCTGTAAAATACATTGTGCTTTATAATTTAGTGTTATTATTAAGTATTCTAATTTGTTTTATTGTTACAGTGTAGGTGGTATGCTTATTAATAAAATAAATAAATAAACTAGTTGCGCCTCTGCCTACCCCTTCGGGGATGAAGGACGTGAGTGTGTGTGTGTGTGTGTGAACGATATTAAATCGCTTCGCTCCGTTCCGTAGACAAACCTCCCCGGGCCATCTAATGGATGTCGAGTGACTCAAGAGCTCCATTACAGTCGGCTAGTGAACGATAGCGTATACGTACACACTCGTATACACTCGTATCTACTCGTATGTACGGTGACATTATACAGCAAACTGTTTGAAAGCCAATACAAAGCTAATGGCGCGAACTGTGAACTCATTGTAGATGATGTTAAACTTGTAACTGGATTTATTGCAGTCTCGTACAACTTTGTATCGCTAATTTGTTCTGAAAGCTATGTAAACTAATGCCTAACTCTAAATGTAGTGGAATATTGGCTATTATCTAGTAGGGGAGATGCGTGCAAAATGATCCCCTTATGAAAAACTTTACTGCGCCTAAAATTGAAGACAAAAACATAAGATTTGAATTGCTAATAATAGTGAATTTAACTTATTTTTGTAACTGCATACCTTTTTCTCATGATATGTAATTGGTTTATTACTTTCGTCATTACTTATAAAAGTTTAATAAGGGATCGCTTTATACACATGTATGTATAAAACGATCCCTGGGGATACGATATTTAATATTAGAAAAAAAAACCAGCTGTTTATTTTAATCATATATGTATTGTTTTAAGCAACAAAAATATGTGTGTTACAAATAAAATTTTAAGTATTGAGACAGGCATTCAGTATCACTTTCCTTTACAGAGGAATCTGATTTATAACTTTTTCGCTTATTTTTTCCTATTAATTGGCAACGGGGTTTTTTTATTGTTTTTTTTTGTTCTTTATCAGTTTTCTATTTGTTTTATTTTTCTTTTAATCTATTTTATTTTTACCTTTGGCTCTTCTTTTAAGGCCATTACGGGCACTGAAAACTCTCTACTTTCGGTTTTGCATACAATCACTGACGGCATTTAGAGCTTTTGCATTTGTTCCTCCGGTCAATATTGGTGAGTGGTTTTACGTTGATAAACTCGCGGCATGATCTGCAAAATAAAAAACCCTAATGGGGTAAAATGATTCCAGGGATCGTTTTATACACACGAAGAGGAATCATTTCACCTCAAACACCAAGTTTAAATACATCGATAAAAAATATAACCAACAAATACAATGTGCGGTATGCAATAATTGCTCAAATATAGGAGAACGTTAAAAGAATCCGTAAAAAAAGTGTGTGTGTGCTTATGTACACGCGTTAGAAGTTATACTTCTTTGGCGTAACAAGATAAAAATCTTTTTAAAGAACGCGCCAAAAGAATTATAACTTCAATATCTTTCGCCTTATTCTACGTTCAAAATTCAAAACTAAAATGTTGACTATAGCTAACTTCAGGGTGTCGGTTTTTCGTGACGGTGTGCGCGCGCATCGTAAAAATTTACTCTCATCATTTTTCCCTAACGCGCTAAAATAAGTATAACTTCAAAAACAACATTTCAATAAAACTTAACATGGAGAATGTAATTAAACTCGGAAAATAGACTTACCATAGATTAAAAACAGACTTTTTGTCTCATAAAACCATGCTGCGTGCTCACGTCGCGCTGTCATAAGATTGTGAAGCTACTGGTGGGGTCGCAGGGATGACATTTGTAGCGTTTTCGGATAGATTTAGGTAGTAGTCACTCGGATATGGTGGGGAATCATTTTACCTCAAGGATCGTATCACACGCATCTCCCCCTACATTTTTTAACAACGTAATGACAAGAATAAATCGTTTGTTTCCGAACATATTTACTATTTATTTTTCGAAAAGCGGACAATAGGTAGGTTGATACCAAAAACGACGTAAGCGGTGTACTGCGTAGCCAAAGTAGAAGTGATAATAGCGCAACCAATTTTCGTCACTTAAACCGTCCCATGATGATATCCGAGCCTATAAAAGTATGAATTCCAATCTCGTAAATACAATCTGTATTATCAAAATCGAATAACTAATTAATTTAATAAAGAGAATATTCTAACACCGGCGGAAAACTGAGATGGACGCTGGCGTTGGTCCAGGGCGAGCATCAGTATTCAGTGTCGGTCGTCGACCCCGAGGCTGATGGATGGACTTGGGGTGTGGCCTACAAGATGACTGATTGCAAGGCCTTTCATTCACTTGTCCATTTCGTGTGACAAAACGAGGAGAACCCTGTTGTATAGGACAGAGATGGATGGCTGAGACGTAAGACAAGTAGGCTGGAGTATGGAAGCTGGTCGGAATTTTTTGTTATAGTTGTAGTAGTTAATGAGAAAGTTACATGCAACGCGGTTGATTGTATTATGATTCCCAATAAGCAGTATCAATTACCAACAAGAACTTGTAATTGTAAAGCGCTTCATTAAAGTGCTCTGCGCTCGTCACAGCAGATCATTTTTTTTTATTGCCTTGGTAGGCAAACGAGCTAGCGGTCCATACGTATAAGTACGTGGAAGCGATGATATTTTTACATTTATATGAATGATATTAAAAATCAACTACTTTCCATCAACTGACCGTTAAAAAGTTTGAGAGTCACTTGCAAACAGTATTTATTACAGCACAAGCGCTTCAGATTGATAAGAAAATCAAAGGAATCTTCTGCGAGCGTGATACTGATAATAAGATGCGGTAGCGTTATCTCAGACACATTCTGATTGATTACTCCCAACTGAGGGATGAGCAAACGATTCTCAATATTTTAATACATTTTCTTATTCCATATACGATTTTATACTGATGGAAATAACATTGAATATAGTGAACATAAACATGCTGATATGTGTATAAAGGTGTATCCAAATTGATTATTACTGTTGATATTTGAATTAGAATAAATTAAAGACCCTACACCCTATTTTTTAATACAATGCGCATTACGCATATCACGCCATTTATCCCCGGAGGGGTAGGCAGAGGCGCAACTAGTGCACCCACTTTTCGCCATGCGTATTCCGTCCCATGATGTGATAGAGGGCGAGCCTATCGCCATATCGGCCACAAATTATAGACTCCGAGCTGATACTGATTAGAAAAATCCAATATCAGTTTGCCCGAACCGGGGATCGAACCCGAGACCTCAGCATTGCAGTCGTACCGTAGTACAACTACGCCACCGAGGCAGTAAAAAATATGTTACAGTCAAAACGAAAATATTCATTTCATATCATACTTAAAATTTGATCTACAAAATGAGTCGTTCTGTATTAAATTTGCATAAATGCTAATTTAGACACTGTTACTAGGTAGTATGTGTCTTATATGTGACAGTCCGTTTGTGAAAGTATTACCGCTTTGTCTATTTCTGCAACGAATCAATGTGCAAGTGCTGCATTCTAATTTAAAGGATCTTTTATCTAGAGTAAATAATTTTATTAATTAGGGAGATAAATCTGAACATTAATTAATCTCAGGGTAGCGACCTCAGTGCAGCGTTATTCAGAACTTTATAATTCAAAGTTGGCGGTGAAGGAGAGTTTCTTGGGTTAGCACCTTAAAAACGTATCGTCAGCTGAAACCACTACGAATAGACTATGTTCTAAATACCAAATCAAGAAATAACCTAAATAATGAAAAGGTGGCTTTTCTTTTTTGCGATAAAACCGCCTATTGTCGCATTTGTTTTGACTGATTCCTACATGTTTTGTTGTTTGTGGTGAAAAATAAAGTGTTGCATTCATTAATTCATTCAAGATTAGCAAGAAAGAATCAAACAGCAATAAAAACACTACTATTCTGTCCAATTGAATAAACGTCTAAGTTTTGATATCTCCCAAATCAAAACTAGGTCTCCATTACCCAAACAAACACGTAAGTGTATGAAACCGGGCTGACGGGGAGCAGCCAAAAGATTGACACGCGCAGGAAGCGCGGGCGTTGACGCGGGGGCAGCGAGAGGGGACATGTGACATGGATTTTGACATGCGGGTTTCTGTATCTTCTAAATTTTGGCGCGAATTTGTGCAGTCTGATTGGATTGAAGGGCAACGTTTAAATTGACCAAGCCTTACCAGTACTCGGTCATATCGTTTTAATGTGTGTTCACCATTGGGAGTGCCCTAAAGGTGAGAAAAGGTGAAAACGGGTATTATTCACGTTTTCTAATTGACTACCTCCGTACCGTGACTGTCTCGGTGGCGTAGTTTTATTACGGTATGAATGCAATGCTGAGGTCTCGGGTTCGATTCCCGGGTCGGGCAAAGTGATATTGAATTTTTCTATTCAGTATCAGCCCGGAGTCTTGAATTTGTGCCCGATATGGCGATAGGCTCGCCCCCTATCACATCATGGGCCGGAATACTCACGGTGAAAAGTGGGTCACTAGTTGCGCCTCTGCCTACCTCTTCGGGGATAAAAGGCGTGAGTGTGTGTATACCTACGTATCCTGGCTGGACACAAATCAGCTGAAACACCCCTTCCACGGGGTCATTCCTCGTACCAATACTATACTTAAATGTGTCCTGGAATTATTTTGGTTCTGGATCTTGTAGGACGATTATTTTTGTGACACAGAACTTGTATGATGTATCGTAGCATAGGGTCATAACCACGTTTGCGAGTCGAGTACCCATACTTTTTTGATAAAATTTAACTACAAAAGGTCTGCGATCGCAGCCAAACCTGGGCCATAAAACACCAGTAAATAGGACGCTTCATCTAAATTATAATCCGAATTTGAACATGAAACAACCCACGGAACCCGTCAGATAAGGGAAGACACGACTTTTCAGCCCTGACAGCGACGTTTGTTCGCTTTGTTGTGAGCTGAGAACAGTGGAAAGACAGACGTGCGCCGGAAGAAACCGTCCGCCTATAGGCACTGAGTAGGTTAACCATCATGCCCACACATGACGGACATATTCCTTCGAAGTTCTATGTTGGAACCTATAAGGTATTGATTAGTGTTGTAATAGTAATATAATATTGTATGGTTATTCGGTAATACTCGTCTTCGGATCCCAAGACAATCTTACCTGCACGAGACTGCTAACACACAAAAACAGCGAAAGAGAGCCATCAACCTCTATTAGACCAAAATATAGATAAACCTATTAATAACTATTTTTTACAACATAAATGCATTTCAACTGAAGCGTCATCTCCCTTTCCCTTCTGAGACATAATATGCTCATTAATTACACTAGGTACGATATATTTTAAAACGGCATTTCTGCCTGCATAGCGCCAGAAATAAACACCACAATGTACTCACAATCCAAATATTTGTCCATACTCAAACACATTTTTATTCCGGATTATCATAATAAGAACATGTGTATGTAAATCCTGACCACATGTAATTTGATAAACATACAACATTGTAATATTAGGTGAAACCACGTCTCGTGATATTTTTAGATTACGTAGTACGTACGATATTATGGATATGACCATTTATACCATTAAAAAAGTCTATTTACATTTTGACATTGCGTTACTATATGAAGCCACATACTTATCTTCTTGAAAATAACACTGCTATAAGTTACTGGAACCGTAGATGAACACGCTATAATCGCACTAAACTGTAAATTGATAAAAAAATCAGAAAAGTAGTACCGAGATTTATGGTAAAAATATTTATGTAGTAAAAAGAGTATGTGGTTTTATTTATTAACGCAATGTCAAAATAAACTTGTATATTCTTTTAGTATTTTTTTTTAGTTTTTTTTTATTATTTACTGAATGACCCATGCATAGACCTCTATCTATCAGATTACTAGGTGTCTTGAAGAGGCAATTAAACTGTTAACCTAACACGCTGATCTAAAGCACGTTATTTGCACGATAGCAAGGTATAATTTTATGTGCATGCAAAGAGCTTAAATCTCGACAAGAATAAGAACAATCAGTAAGTACCTTAATTCCTATCTCGAAGAAATATTGTTTTTGACCTTAAACTGGTATTAGTAAACCACTATGTGTTTGCGATACGATTACAAACTATAATGTAAACAAAACCTTGAAATTAAACAATTATAACGGATTTTATCGCGGTTTTTTATTTAATTTTTCTCCCAACGTTTCGAAGGCTTTGCAGCACTTCGTGGTCACGGGGCGGACTCCGAATAGTTTAATTTCAATGTCTAACATTCGCGTAAACATAAGGAATCATTATGTAAACAAAACCTAATGACAGTTGTAATATAGTCTATACTAACGAATCATACACCGAACCCGAGCTAAAGTTGATTAACTCGGGAAGTTCGTTGCAGTTTGAAAGGGAAACTAACTTGTAGCTTACCAATATTAATTTAATTATTGGTTTCCTCTATACTAGCAACATTGGCTCCAAGCTGATACAGATAAATAAGGGTTTGCTTGTTATTGGATCAAAATATATTTAATAAATTTAAGCATAAGCATTTTCATTAGTAGTGACTAGAGAAGGCTCAGGCCCAGGGGGTCAGCACTCAGTATATAAGGCTTGTATTATTAAACAAATTCCATCGATCTTAGCTAAGCAGCAAATGATATGATCTGAGTGCAATTGAGAAACGATAAGCAGCGTCGAAAACCTTATCAGTCACAATCAGTATATCTGTTACTAGTAGATTTAGAAGACTATACGAAACAAAACTCAGTACAGCCTAAGGACATCCCACTTATCGTTTGGATGTATTTTTTACTTTCAGATGGTGGTTTAGTTATTTAAATGGGATCTTTAATATCAAAATGGCGAATGAGCCATGACGGCTAGTGATGAAATTATCACCACCATAGAACATCCACATTTCCAAAATTATGTGTGGTGTTACTGATCTTTGAAATCAAGAATGTAGAATTAATTATTAAATAACAGACTATAATTTCACAAACACGAATTTACACGAACAAGAACTAGCAATAAGGTTAGCTCAATTCCACTGTTGCCTCTAATTGGCCCAAAATAATGACGACTAAGGGCTAATCTCCTTTCAGCCGCGGTCGCTGCGAGCTACAGAGCTTAACATGCACCGGCTTTACTACAAACACGGGTCTATGTGGCTACTGTACCATTATTTTAACGTGACATAGCGCATAACAGACAAAGTACGTATTCCGTAATTATTATATGATGCTGAACACCATCACCGGTCGACAGACTGGCAAAGGAAAATCATCTCTCGTCAAACGATACTATCTGGATGAAACTGAATGATTGACTAGGTTTGACTAGTTGACTGGTAGATAATGCCTACGGCATTAAGTCCGCCAATACTTATATGACTTCATCATCATCAGCCACATGACGTCCACGTGCTGAACATAGGCCTCCCCTAAAGATTTCTAGACGGATCTGTCAAAAGCGGCAAGCATCCAGCGTGTTCCTGAACTGTACTTGAAAAACTGACGGCAGATGGGGCAAAAAGGTTCTCGAGTGGAGGCCACGTACTAGCAAGCGCAGCGTCAGCCGTCCACCTGCAAGGTGGACAGACAACTTGATATATGACTTGTAAATAAATAAATGAATAAAGTTAAAGAGATTGTTATGGTTTGAACACGCTTATCTCAGGAATGCAATCCACATAATTATTTCACTAAAATCAAGCTAAGTTATCCCGGAGTGCTTTAAGCTACTATTTATTACAGGAACTGACTTCTACACGGGCGGACCCGCAAGCAAGCAAGCGCAAGGACGTTAGAGTTTAGAAGATATTTTAGATAAGACTTCTATGACGTAAAAATGATAGTCTCATTTGGGAATTGTGGGACTAAAATATAATTAATAAGGCATTAAGTCCGCCTTTATACATTTGTATATGAAGTGCTTAAATTAAATTAAATTAATTTTAATGACCTACTAATCTGTCAGCGTTGGGATGAATATAGAGCGAGTTCTAGGTTTCTACTCGACTACTATATAAAGGCTTAGATTAAGGATTATCAAACGTATTTAGACGCCACCCTACCCTGCACACCTGTTGTTCCCCTTATGATCTGAAGTGACATATTATTATAATAATGTATTTATTTCTTCAATTTTCTGGACTTTTGCAACGCTTGAAAATTCTAAAATTTTCATCAAGTAATAATTTGATTATTAAAACGAAGCTTAGAAAAATTAACTGCTTGTCTCGCATTCAGTTGTATAAAATACATAAACATATTTATTGTAGGTATATTTTGTTTGGGATATACTTGCATCGAATGCGGTGAAATTTTAAACGAAAACGTCGCGTGAATCCCGGAACACGGCGAGCGAGCCATTAATATCATCAAAAGCATTTTTGTACAAATGTAACGGTTAGCGACACCAAAAGAACTTTAAATACGCGGGAATGCAACTGACACAACGGCGCAAAGCTTTTTGTGATATAGTTCATACCGGTTAAATTAAAAGTAGTATAGGTAAAAGAGAAGCTTCTTCTATGTATTTAATAACAAATTTCATTAAGTTTGTTATTACTGTCTTAAATCTTTATGATGAGCTTACTGAGTAGAGTATGATAAAGTTTGTCTTATACCCGGCACCTTTGTCTCTGGAAAAAATACCTTAGATTTTCATATTAAAAAATGGAATAGTTCTGTTGGTCAGTGATTAATTATAAAACTACGCTAAACAATCAATAACCCACAATAATATGATTAGTTTCTATTATTTGTTATAGGTACCTATTGGAGAAAAAGGTAAAGAAAAAAAAGTAAATCAAATCGTGTTTTGTTATCGATATTTACACGAGCGGGATTTTTAAGTCTCGTGATGATAAATAGATATCTCGAAAAGATTCGGTTACTGCTATTGTGAAATAAGTTATTTTGTAATTAAAATTTCTTATTTTGATCTCGATAACGGTGAATTTTAATGTTTCGAATTTTAATCGATTAATTTCGTAACAGAAAATAAACTGCTATATCCCAGATTTTCGCCAGAGAATCGTTGTCACCTTAGAACGCATTCCCTCGTCCGGATCTCATTCTCACATAAATAGGTCAAACGCCTCTATAACTCATTACCTCAACATACAAAACTCATGTGCCAAAACAAACAATTGTAGAACATTTTCAACATTGAATTTTCAATACATTACATATTGACGGTATCGAAGCAGAGCTAGCGGTGACGAAAACCCATTCAGTCACTCATTTTTAATACGATTATAGTACGCTAAAAGCCGTTTGTTGTTAAAAAAATTGATCTTTGAAAATTGGGTCCGCCAGCCCTGGCGGCGGGCACATGGGCTTCACCCCCGGCCGCGCGCCCCCCCCGCCCCAGGACGTTTGACAGCTCCGGCACGCCCAACCCGTATTTATCCGATGCTCCTCACTAAACAGGCTGGTGGACTCACCAGTCTACCGACGCATTTGCTGGTTGAAATCCTCCGCAAGAGAGGTTTCCGTTCCGTATCATTGTCACTGTCCGTGCTGTCTTCACAATAACCTGTTTTTTTTTCATCTGCGGCCGCGTTTGCACCCACCTCTGACATCACTCCGCGGGCGAACTCTCACCGCACACACCGCTCGCGACAATTGCGACTACATCATACAGGATTATCAAATTATTTAAGTTGTATACACGGAATCGCTACCTCGCTGACATTTCAAGCGAGCGCCGTAACAATAATGACATTACACCGCCGCTGAAAACAAAACAAGCTGAAAAGATAGTGGCGCCATCTCATAGTGTATCGGGGAACTTTTTGATAAGGCGGTGAATTTAAATTCTGTAAGTTCTTAATCTAAGTTCCAGTGTGTTCATGAAAATATCAGCAGATGGCTCTGACGTGGCTGTTATTGTAAAATTACAGTACTGATAGTTTATAACTGGCATTGTTTAATTCTGGCTAGAATTAAAACCAGAACTTTATTTCAACATTCATAAAAAATCTGGAACACCGTTTGAAATTCAAAGAACCCCGATCAACCATATCCCGGCTCATTTTTCTGAAATCCGATGTACGATGCACACAGTGTGAAGTTGCGCTAGATTTTTTATTTTTTTATTATTTAGTTTTAAGCTAATGTTAAGCTTCAACTTTGTGAAAACGTTTTGATAATTTTGAGATAAATTTACAAGTATTCCGAATCGTAAGAGATAAATTTTCAAGATGCGGGAAATCATTAATATGCAAGTTGGTGCCTGCGGGAATCAGATCGGCGGAAAGGTAACGTATACACCTGATCAGTGAACAATGCTGATTTAGCTTAGACAATTCAACAATTATAGCGTCATATTTTTAGGGGTAGCCAGAGGTTTTACGTTTAGCTCCCTATGTTAGGTCCCATTTTATAGGAGGCGAAGGCTTCCGTAGACAGGTCGTATATGTTTCGGACAGTCCGTCAAACAGTAACTATACTGTGTAATCTTACTGTACATTCCATTCCATTAAAACTGCGATTAGTCATGGTAAATTTTCCCCAAGGCTAAGTTTGCGTAGTTTAGCGAGCTACGCAGGATATTTTATTTTGAGGCACCCTACATCTAGCCGTTTTGTGCAGTAGGTACGATTCTTAATGGTAAGGATTAGCAGGTTGTTAGATCAGATGAAACTGCACCAATAAAGTGCAATATGCACCCTGGAACTCTCCTACCTATAATACGGAATACATTATTTTGGTCCCGCTTTTGAGCACTTACTACATCTATATCGCGAGACTATAGGTAAGGCCTCGTTTTCGTAGACGCGGCGAGTCTCGCGGCGCGTGTGGCATGGAGTCGCGGCGCGTCGGGCGATTGTTTCGTTTATAGCCGCCGCAAATATTCTCCGTAAACACTCTTATAACGCCATATGTTTGAACTTAATGCGCGCCGCCCCGCCCAACGTCACGCGCTGCGGCCCGCGTTTCTGTAAATGAGGCCTTGGCGCTTTTCGTTCCCCAAACTGGCTTAACGCGGGTTGCTTTTTCTCTTGCTCTAGTATCTTTCTTACCCGACATATCATTTTCAGTTCTGGGAGGTAATCTCCGACGAGCACGGCATCGACCCATCCGGCTGTTACCATGGAGACTCTGATCTTCAACTGGAGAGGATTAACGTGTATTACAACGAAGCATCGGGCGGCAAGTACGTCCCGCGCTCGGTACTCGTGGACCTGAAGCTGGCGACGATGGACGCCGTGCGTTCCGGACCCTTCGGCTGCCTCTACCGCCCCGACAACTTCGTCTACGGGCAGAGCTCTGCCGCCAACAACTGGGCCAGAGGACACTACACGGAAGGAGTGGAGATCCTGGAGTCTACCCTGGACGTGGTCCGCCGCGAAGCTGAAGCGTGCGACTGTCTGCAAGGTTTCCAAATGTCGCACTCGCTCGGCGGTGGCACCGGTTCAGGCTTGGGCACGCTGATCGTCAACAGAATCCGCGAAGAGTACCCCGACAGGATTATACTGACTTTCTCTGTATTTCCAAGCGCTCGGGTGTCGGACTGCGTAGTTGAACCATACAATACAACGCTAGCGGTAAACCAGCTAGTGGAAAATACTGACCACACATTTTGCTTGGACAATGAAGCATTGTACGACATCTGCTTCAGGACACTAAAGCTGACAACACCCACATACGGCGATCTAAACCATTTGGTATGCGCTACAATGTCTGGCGTCACGACGTGCTTGCGTTTCCCGGGACAGTTGAACGCTGATCTTCGGAAGCTGGCGGTCAATATGGTACCGTTCCCCAGATTACACTTCTACACCCCTGGTTTTGCGCCGCTGACGTCACGAGGTGCCCAGCAGTACAGAGCGCTGACTGTGCCAGAGCTTACTCTGCAGATGTTCGACGCAAAGAACATGATGGTGGCTTGCGACCCACGACACGGCAGATACTTGACAGTTGCCACAATATTCAGAGGAAGAATGTCCATGAAAGAAGTGGACGAACAGTTGGTAAACATCCAAAACAAAAACAGCACATACTTCGTTGAATGGATACCTCACAACGTCAAGATTGCGGTGTGCGACATCCCGCCGAGAGGGCTGAAGATGGCTTCGACCTTCATCGGAAACACGACAGCTATCCAGAGCGTATTTAAGAGGGTAGCAGAGCAGTTTGTGGCGATGTTCAGGCGGAAAGCGTTCCTGCATTGGTACACTGGTGAAGGCATGGACGAGATGGAGTTCACAGAGGCGGAAAGCAACATGAACGACCTGGTGTCCGAGTACCAGCAGTACCAGGACGCGACGGCTGACGATGAAGGGGAGTTTGAAGAGGAAGGCGAGGGCGAGGGGTTAGAAGAATGACGTTTTTGACTTTCATTTGTGTATGTCCTTGTATATTTGAAATAAACTGGAATCGTAATAAATATTGCTTTTACTTTTTTCGACGTAAACTAAAAGGAAAGCCATATGAATTATGAAATACAGATAGATACTACATAGGTATTCCCTATGCTCTATAGGCAGTATACAAAACTGTACTTTGGATTCTTTGAGAAGTATTCTACCATTGGGTACTATACATATACATTGGTATAACTTTCAGTTAAAACCTACCCCATATGCACTTGAGCAGCTACCAGATAAATTTATTGAGCCTTCGGCTAATGTGTACCACCGGTAGAAACCAGTACCTACGTGTGTGTAATATGTAGAATGGGGATTTATGGATGGATATTTTATTGTGGCACCACATATAATCTATTTATTATCTGGGTATTTAGTCAATCCAAAAACTTTGTACTTACAAGAACAGTGTCTATATTAATTGGCCCAAAAGGCGAAAGTATTTCTTCGAATACACTGAGAATACTATGAGTGCGAATATTGGCCGCATTAAATTATGAATGTACCTACTACATGGTTGGGCCACATACCTACACAAACAAACCTCACCTCCTCATTCCCCAAAGGGGTAGGCAGAGGTGCAACCACGAGACCCACTTTTCGCAATATGTGTTTCGTCCCATGATGTGATAGGCAGCTTATCGTCATATAGGGCAAAAATTCCCGACTCCGGGCTGGTACTATACAAATAAACTCAATCATCACTTTGCCCGAAAATTCGAACCCGGGACCTCAGCGTGATAGTCGCAAACTACAACACCGAGATAGGCAGTTGGCCCACACACTCCAGCGCGAAACGCGCAACCTGTATAGATGAACTACGATAGCATGGCTCGCCGATAATTTGATATTAGTGACACCGCTAATCGAGCAAAAAACCCTTGAATTTATTTTTCTTATTGACGGCCCACTCGGCACGCACTGTATGCGTTGCGATTCTTGGTGGGGCTTTTTAAATACTTTCACAAATACTTTAAACGTTTTGAATTATGGAGGTGCGAACTATGTTATCGTAAATGATCGATACAATCCGCGCGTGAACTCCGAGGAATATTAAGGAATGTTGACGTAATGACGTAATGCAGTGGCTTAGTCGATATTACGTTACATACTCAAGGATGTAAGTTTGTTTATTAAAATTAATTTAAGTGTATGAGGTATTCTGTGGTTAGGACCAATGGCGATTCAAGCAAATTACAAAATAAATTATACTTAACCAATTAAGATTACGGGTTGTGACTAATCTGTAAAATCAAATAGTGCAAAATTAAAACTATACTCGGTGGAGTAGCTCTGTATTATAATGTATTGCATTCGTAGTACGACCACCTCTCTGAGGTCCGAATCCCGGGTCGGGCTAAGTGATATCGGCTTTTTCTGCATCCTCAGATCATCTGGAAACTATGACCGATAAAGCCATACTCTCGCCTCTATTACATCATGGGCCGGAACACACAAGGCGAAAAGTCAGTGCCCTGGTTACACCTCCGCCTACCCTTTCGGGGATAAAAGCGTGATCTGCATTTTTTCATGACCCCAACGCTAGGTACTTGTCCAACGTGTGGGTCGAGAAATTTGCATTGGATCCACAACGTTAGCGCGAGTACTGGGAGTTGGCCGTCGCGTGTCGGTTTTATCAAAAGAATCTGCGCCAGCGCTCGCGATACTTTCCCATGTTGGCGCCAACGTCGGTCTGGTTGCAACGTGAGCATGACGTGTAGGTATACGTGTAGCTGATATTATAATAGTCATTGCGTTAAACGAAAACATCATCCTAAAGAACAAAATCGCCATCATCATCAGCCTATATTTTAGTCCACTGCTGGACATAGGCCTCCTCCAATACGCGCTATTTACCTGGTCTTCGGCCTGTCGCATCCAGTTCCTGCCAGCGACCTGCCATCGGCATGGCTAAAATAAAAAATTATATAGTTTAATTTTGTTTCGGAATCCTCACGTTGGCTGTGACAGGACAACTATTTTCATAGCCAACGTATAGATGCCTCACGCTTTGAGCCTCACGTAATTATACAACCAACGTTGGCAATAGCTTTGGGACCAACGTGTGGGGTCGCCCTTTGATTAATCAATATCGGCCTGAAGGCCCTGAAGCTTTGAGTATTTAGCTCAAAGGCCTGAAGAGGAGGCATAATATGATATCGCCGTTGTTAAATACTCATAGATATCGCCACATTATAACTGGCTGATAAAAATATAACATTAATTCAAACTTCGAAATATAATCACCGTGCCGAATAACAAAAGAATGCGTGCTCATTATTGAAGAAATTTTCACGTAGGATGCACGTGCAGTAATCTTATCGCATTTTTATATAATTTATTTTTGTATGAAAAATTTATAGAAGTTAAATCTTGAATCTAGCTTTTAGGCGCAAAATTTTTTGTGTACCTAATCATCATGAGGGAAATCGTCCACATCCAGGCCGGGCAATGCGGAAACCAGATCGGAGCCAAGGTAATCCGTCGCACGACTACTCCCACACGTACTATACAATATTATTTCCAAAAATAGACTAAACACTCCGTACAGGATACAAATCCTTAAATTTGACAGTAGATACCGTAATTTGCTATCAAAAAAATTGATCCCTTGACAGGGCAGAATTCTTTTTGACCGCACAACATCACAGCAATGTGTTTACAAAATATTTACAATACAATGTATTTTACACAGTTCTGGGAAGTGATCTCTGACGAACACGGGATCGACTCCACTGGGGCGTACAATGGCGACTCCGACCTGCAACTGGAACGCATAAATGTCTACTACAACGAGGCGTCAGGCGGGAAGTACGTCCCGCGCGCGGTGCTAGTAGACCTTGAGCCTGGCACCATGGACTCGGTGCGCTCGGGACCTTTCGGGCAAATCTTCAGGCCAGACAACTTCGTCTTCGGCCAGTCCGGCGCGGGCAACAACTGGGCAAAAGGACACTACACAGAAGGAGCAGAGCTGGTAGACTCTGTGCTCGACGTCGTCAGAAAAGAAGCAGAGGGTTGCGATTGCCTACAAGGGTTTCAGTTGACGCATTCTCTTGGAGGAGGCACAGGATCAGGCATGGGTACCTTACTCATATCGAAGATAAGGGAAGAATATCCTGATCGCATAATGAACACATTCTCGGTTGTGCCAAGTCCTAAAGTATCTGACACTGTAGTAGAGCCATACAACGCAACGCTATCAGTTCATCAGCTGGTTGAAAACACTGATGAAACCTACTGCATAGACAACGAAGCACTGTATGACATTTGCTTTAGAACACTCAAATTGACGACGCCTACGTATGGAGACCTAAATCATCTAGTGTCAGCGACCATGTCTGGTGTGACCACATGTCTGAGGTTCCCGGGGCAACTGAATGCGGATCTGCGGAAACTGGCTGTTAATATGGTGCCGTTCCCGCGTCTGCACTTCTTCATGCCTGGCTTCGCACCATTGACATCTCGAGGGAGCCAACAATATCGCGCCCTCAGCGTCCCCGAGCTTACTCAGCAGATGTTCGACGCAAAGAACATGATGGCGGCGTGCGACCCTCGCCACGGCCGCTATCTGACCGTCGCAGCTGTTTTCCGCGGCCGCATGTCTATGAAGGAGGTGGACGAGCAGATGCTCAACATCCAGAATAAGAACAGCAGTTATTTCGTAGAATGGATTCCCAATAACGTCAAGACAGCTGTGTGCGACATTCCGCCCCGTGGCCTCAAGATGTCTGCAACATTTATAGGCAACACAACAGCTATCCAGGAACTATTCAAGAGGATATCGGAACAGTTTACTGCAATGTTCAGGCGAAAAGCGTTTTTGCACTGGTACACTGGTGAAGGCATGGACGAGATGGAGTTCACGGAGGCGGAAAGCAACATGAACGACCTGGTCTCCGAGTACCAGCAATACCAGGACGCGACGGCTGACGATGAAGGGGAGTTTGACGAAGAGGTGGAAGAGGAAGAATAAATGTTTGTCCTGTAATTGTATTGTCTTGTAATGTCATTGTTTAGTGTTAGACGTAACTTAATGTTTGGATGTTATATTAAAAAAAATATACACGATACTGAAATTGTTTATTTTTGTAGTTGCACTGGCAGATTGTTTTAAACAAACTAGAACCCTCGTGCGATGAATAAAGATATACATACAGATCTAGCACACCAAAATTTGTGGGTAATTTGAAACTGAGTAACTTTCGGTCGACACATCTTGAAACAAATCGTTATTCACAAATCGCACCAACATTTCTGTGTGGGAATCAAATGCGCGACCACCTTGTTTCAACATATTCGTCATAGTAGATATAGGTACTCGTTTTCTGATGGCTCATTTACACTCTCGCCTCGTCTTATCATTCGCCTCGCAGCTCGCGTGATTCGAGTTTGACCAAAGAAGTTTGACCAAAGAAGTTTGACTCTCGCGGTCAGGGGCATGACAGTCAAAGTGATCTGTCAGATGCTTGTCATATTTAAATATAGTTTCTTTAAATTACCTGAAGATAGCACTAAACTTACATTTCAAAATGTGACCGTGACCACGAAGTGCTGCAAAGCCTTCGAAACGTCGGGAGAAAATATTAATTAAAAAACCGCGATAAAATCCGCAAAATAGTTTTATTTCAATTTCAAAATAGTTCAAAACAGTAAAATCTCTTTTGTTGCAACCTTGTTTAGATTTCCGGTTTTGTCATTTTTTCTTTTCTTTTGTTTGTGTGCGCCAAATTGACACCGTCAGTCAATTAATTTATTTTACATATTTTGTTGTAATAAAAAATATTAATATTATTTGAAATGGAAATTACAAACATATTTTGCGTGTATTAATTATTACGGTAAGTAAATTATTTTTTGCTTAAATTTAATAGGTATAATATTATGTCAGTTAAAATAAACTCCTGTTTTCTTTTCATGCATTTGATTTTCACGTTATCGCTAAATATAATTGTGTTATTATTCTAAGTAAATATGTCGAAAAATACGATTACATTTTATTTGCAATACCTTAATTATTATTGATATATTTCTTTACATGTAAGTTTTATTATTTTAAATTGCATTTATTTTAAAATTTTAACAAATTTGTTTCTTTTTGTTACAGGCACAGATGCCCATCCATTCTCTTAACCCTAAAATAAAATAGAATTTTGGCGCAAATATGTGGATAATAATACAGAAAAAGTGTTTGATACAGTAAAAAACTACCACGATTGCACCAGAATATATGGTTATGAGTTTATCCTGCACTCAGTTTGAATCTGGGGGTATGGCAGTGCCCCCACCAAGTCGAGCAAAAAAGCGGCACGGCCGTACCATCCTTTTCTCGAAGCAGTTCAGGGCATTTTCGGCCCCCTGTAACTTCGTTGTGGATAAAACTAGAATAAATCTTTAGACTGTGTGGGAATCCGATTTTTTGTGCCAAATAAAGCATATCAAACATTGAATAACATATTGACGAACTTCTTCCAACCAAAGGATTAAAAAGATATAATATTATGTCTTATGATTGTAAGTCATTGATGTATAATAAAAACAACCCTTGTAAGTATATATATTAGGTAATATATCGGCGCCAGGCGGAGGTGCTAGATAAACATATTAAAATTAAGCTAAAATTTAATTTATATTTGAATTATCGTTTAGGAATTTTATAAGTTATGTTTTTATACTATAAAACTCATAATAAAGATTTTTAGTTGTAAGAAGTAACTTAAATCAAGGCCAATTTATGCCATTCATTTATTTCGTTCATCAAAATTGTATACCTAATAGGTTTCTTTTTTGACAACAAATGGCAATCTACGCATAAGTCGATAATAATATTAAAATACAGTAAGTTTGTGGTTAAACACGTTTGTATTCATCGTATAAATAAATAAAACATATGATTATCATGCTGATATTGCTTCTTTGAGTTACATTTTGTTCATAATTTATTATTACTTTATAAAAACACGCAATTAAACGCAGTAGCGTAAAAACAGTTTGATAATAATCAAGCTTTGTTTAACTAACCACCCTATTACTCTCAAAAGTGTATTTATGGTTAGTGATAGTGATATACTGTAAATAAGGGATCTAAGAGATTTCATTACGATGGCGCGGCAGATACAGATTGCTTAAATTAATGTTAACTGGAAATATAAAATTTTCTTTGGCTTGCTGTCATGTAATCTACTTTTAGAACCCTTATTTTCCAGTGTATTTAACAATAACTGTAAACAAAAATATTAAGCAAGATATTGTGGTGCCACCTGCAGGATTTTAGCAGCAATAAAACATCATCCGTGGCCTCTGTTGGTAATTTTTGAAGACATGCCATAATTTGACAGTTGTTGATTGGCAGAAAAAGGGTACAAGTAGGTTCTCTATTTCAGTAGTATTATAATTCTCTTTGCTCGCGGTCGACGGTGGGTTCATTTGTTTCAGGCGAGCATAATGCTCAGGGTCGTGTCACTCCTTAACTATCTCTATCTCTTTCTGATTTCGTTTTCAATTTAAAGTGTAGTTTTCGAGGTCTACACGATTGGTGGCGCTAGATGTCTAGTTAGATCAAAAGAGACTGTAACTACGTTTAGAAATCTACAAAAATCATATTATAACTGAACTGAACCCAATTTCTGAACGATATGGATGAATTCAAACGTCATAATTATTATATTTTCGTTATTCGGTTGCCAATGGCAACCGAATAACGAAAATATAATAATTATGACTTTTGCCATATTTTAAATTTCTCTTTGCGATTGTTTGCGATTTGTGGCGGTTTGTGTGATTTCAGCGAACTAAGTAATTTCTTGATTTATGATTATTTCTTAACGACTTGGCTTGATTTTCGGACTTCTGCACTTCTTCTTCTTGTGATTTTGTTTGACCCCTGGCTCGGACTTGGTATCGCTTTGATTGTTTTACGGATGCATTTGGCTTTCCATACGGATTTCGGTTTGCTCGCGACTTGGATTAAATAATTGAAAAAATGACCAAAATTCAACACAAATCATGTTATTTTGGCTGTGTTGTTGACGGTAAGTAAATAAGAGTTTGAAGATTTGCTGAAAACTGGTGACAATTAAATTAGCTATGTTCTTCGCTGTTAAACAACTTCGTGAGGAAATCTACATTCTTAAAAAAAAATCAAAACAAATTTAGGAGGTATATTAAGTCTGCGCACCCACACTAGTTCAGCGTGGTGTACAAAGGTGTTTGTGCCTTGTCGAGGAGTGGATTACCTTGTTGGCGTAGTTATATAGCATCTACGTTACGACCACTGCTTTCAGATCCTGGGTTCGAATCCCGGGTCGGGCAGTGATATTGAGTTTTTCTACTCACTGTCAGCCCGGAGTCGGGAATTTGTACCCGAGATAGCCATAGGCTCACCTACTATTACACCATAAGATGGAACACACATGGTATTAAAAGTGAGTGTTCTGCTTGCACCTCTGCAACCCTCCCTATCGCTTTGGGGATAAATAGGGTGATATATGTATTTTAGAGGAAAAGGCCGGTTTCCAACACTCATCAGTGTGATAGTACTTTGATAATTATTATTGTGTAGGTGTATATTAGGCAGCAGATAAACACATTTTACTCATAACACTTATAATGTATCCTCACACATTGGTTTACATCGGTACAGAGAAATGCCATATTTATTTTTGGGCACAAATACAACAAATAGTGTTGCCAGGTTACATAAAATATTATATTGCTTAGATTACATTAAAGAGAAACAAACACACTATTACACCACCCCTCAATAAATATTTTATGAACCTAAGCACAGATTCCCTTTAACAAATAACTACTCCTTAACAATTTAACATACTTGATCAAAGTTACCACCCCTTAATTACACCCTTTATTTTTTATTTTATTTTTAACATAATTGACACATCACCCCTCAAAGGCTAAATCCCTAAGCTTTCTAAATATAGTTCCACCCAATGCCTTAGTGAAAATATCTGCTACTTGCTCACCGGTATTAATATAATGTAAACCAATATAACCTCTCTCTAATTTCTCTTTTACAAATGACTGTTTAATTTCTAAATGTTTAATTCTAGAATTACCACTGACCATAAATGCAATTTTAATAGTAGACTGGTTATCTTCATATAAATTTATAATCACTTTAAACTCAAATGTTAATAGTATATCTCTTAACCAACAAGCCTCACTTGTAGCTGCACATATTATATGCTACACTATTAATTTTCTACATTTACTCTCAATCTCAACACTTTCAGAGTAATCCCTTTTTAACTCCTGAAAATTAAAGATTTTATCAATAGGTAATGACAATGGCTTACAATCGGACATATATGATTTTAACAATTTTTCAAGGTATTCCCTTTGTGAAGTAGTTGTTACCCCTTTAATCAAATCCTGTTTAACTTCAATACCCAAGAATTTACTAATAGCTCCCATTTCTTTCATTTTAAAAGTTTTACACAAGGTCTTTCTTAATAATAACATCTCATCCATGGCATTGATATTCGCTCATAATTCTAAGGCTATAAATGCTTATAAGTAATGCCCATTACACAGTTACAGTGGCAACAATGTCCTCTATCCCCATAGGTACATAAGAATGATTTTACACGACAGCTTTGTGACTTATCACCAACATTTTCTATTCACAATGTGTAAAGAGACCAATTGACCGTTCCAGACGTGAGCAGCAGTACCGTCTTCACCGGCTCCTAGCTTACGACCCTCACAACGTGTGTCGCGGCATATTCGCCGACTGGTTCAGATTCCCTGCTTGCTGCATGTGCAAGTGCTACGACGTACCGGTGGAACTCCGCGCCAGGTCACCCAGAATCCTGCACCCGCAGTATGATAAGGAGGTTAAGAGGGTCTATGAGGATGTGGCGAGCGACTGGTACTCCATGACCGTGGTTGATGACGGTTTGCTATGAGGTAAGACACAAAAATACCTACAGTTTCCGACACCTAGACATTTCCCCTGCCTTAATAAACTTTTGCTCTACGTTTTAGCTCACGTTACTAACGGGGAATTAAATATTGTGGGTGCCATTACTTAAGCTTCTATGTACGAATCTCTGTCGTATCCTTATGCTTTTGCCTTCAACAATAACGACAGGTGAAATAGTCCCTCACACAATAAAATATCATGATTAACTAATAATATTTTGTTTTGCTCAGAAACCTATATTTATACTAAAATCATCCAATGTTTTTTTCAGAAGCTGTGGACAAGGAAAATATAAGATCCATAGAAGAAAATATTATTTAAGTTCCCACCTGTATTACTTTACACCTTGATGGTGATAACATATACAATTATGCGATAAAATACTTCGTAAGTCAAATTAATGATGTATCTTTATTATTTTATTAAATTTGTAACTGAGTATTCGGATTCTGTTACTTGTTGTTTATTAATATTTTACAATTAATATTATTAATTTCTTTTACTCTCTCGCAATTCAATGAAGGAGATGGTTTTTTTTATTAATTGTGTAAATAAATACTTAGGTAATCCAAAGTGTGCCTAACACAAAAAAGTAATATTGTGAGTTCCATGGCCGAGAACTGAGAAGTGCCACATCGCCTTCTACAACCGCCTTTACGCGGCGTTATCTAGCGGTCCGCCTACAATTGTGAGAACGACTCAAAAGTTAATCCCTGGACCATTTTTTGAGTACGTTTGGTTGGTCGATTCAGCTTGAAAGATAGTATAATTTTGACCCGATAAGTGGCGCTGTGGTCAGATTTAAAGAGATGAAAGGTATTTTACATAAATGCGATCTAGGTAGAATGTTTTCTGTGTCAGGACAACGTCTGCCGTGCCCAATACTTAGCTTTACTATATTTTTTTTGTTATGTGTAGACAAACTTAATTACCTAAAAAAAAAAATACTATGCCAATTTTTATTAACCAATCTGTTTATTTGAACTAAGTTGAAATTCAAAGGTACTTTAAAAATCTCCATAGGGGCAAACAGCTTTGATTTGAACGAAACAAATAAATTAAGTATCAAGTGCAAGTGTTACTCTTTTCACTGACGTCTTATTCGTGGAAGACATCTTTGTCGTAAAATTGTTCCTATAGCAATAATAATATTTTCTTGCCTTTCGTATCTGCTTTTTCTTGTAGGGTGTAACATAAAAGACGACACTAACTATAGCACCTAATAGTAGCTGGGAACGCAATATGCATCTATTTAGGCTTAGTGTATATGATGTATGCATTTTTTTTAAAATTTTATTGACAGTTGTCTTTATCACTAAACTTAGTAATTGCAGCTAAACTATTGCGTCTACAGTGGTTATACTTTTAAGACCTTTATACAATAAATAGCCTTTCTTATCGCCATGTCATTAGATGTAAACTTCGAACTTTGAACGGCTTTAAAATAACAAATTCGCAGGTTTTTGTATAACCTGTTCAAAGACACTACTTGCAATCATGAGAATTAACCCTCCAAATTCATTAAGGCTAGCAGCGGAACATCTTATTAAAAAAAAGGTATTGAATTTAGTTAGAATCCAAAATAATCATTTAAATTTCTCCCTTTTATGCTCTAAGTTTACAATCTATTGACCTTAGACTAACAATATCTCAGCTATTGACATGGCGACTAGACAGGCTCACTATTATACTAATAGCATAAAGGTCTTAAAAGTATGATCACTGTAAACCCAATAGTTTCGTTGCATAACTTAATTTAGTGATACCTAAAGACGACTTTCAACATAACTCCACAAAAAAAATGCAATCTTTGTACAAAACAACATCAGACTTCACACACAGGGCCTAAATGGATGATTTCGATCCGATTCGCTATTACCGTGATTCAGGTGATTTGTCTTTTATTTAATACTTTTATAAATTTATGTTCCAAGTGCCTTTTTTTGTATAACTTACCCGCGCTTTACCTATTTGATACTATAATTAATTTCGTATTTATTGTCTGTTGGAATTCGAACTTTAGTATTAATTATTTCATCAATGCAATTTATTAAAAAGGTAATATTATGTATATAACGGCGAAATTATTAAGCTTTTAATATGATAATTGTTCGAATGCTACTTTTTTTCTGTGAATATTTACTTTAGATTACAAACTATTCTGTTATATATTTTTATGGCAATTAGCAACGCATGCATATTGGGCTGTTTTATGTTTAATGCTAAGCTTCATAGACCTGTTTCAAGCAGTTCTTAATAATATTTATAATCTGTCTTATAATTTATTGTTAAATTAATGTGTTAGATGCATTAAATGATTTTTTACATCAAATTATTATAAATCAGCGCACGTTAGAATAAGTATTTTGTTAATATTTGTAGTTCCTTTTTCTGTGGATACATTGGGACTGTGAAATCGATTTTTTTCATTGAGTCAAAGTTTTAAGGGTCATGGGGTTTGTTTCATGGATTAATTCGATTTACCTAAGCAAAATATTGTTCTTGATATCAATAGGCAGTTAGTATAATTTGCATAGAAGGATATAGCATTTTAAAGACTTTTTCAGTCAATAAGGACAATTATAATATTTATGCCTCATAAAATCGTCTTAACTTGTTTTTTTTCAATTTGTAAGATTATGCAAGCATGTATTGTAGGTAGCTGTACTCGATTTGTTATGTTTTTTGTAGTTTTTTATGGAATACTACATCGTGAGGCAATTTTTAATAGCAGTTAAGTCCTCTTTTAGGCACAATCTACTCACACATCTATTAATTTTTTTTTATATGACTGCATATATTATATTATGTCGTGTCTAATAACTACTTTTTAAAGAGTTGTTTTTCTTTTCTATTAATTTAGTTGAATATTGTTATTTATTTGTTTTTATGTGACTGCCTCGATGGCGTAGTTGTATTACGGAACGACTGCAGTGCTGGGGTCACGGGTTCGATTCCCAAGTCTGGCAAAGTGATATTGGGTTTTTCTACTCAGTATCAGTCCGGAGTCTGGAAATGTGCCCAGTAAATGGCAATAGATCCGCCCTATCACATGGGACCTAATATAGCTGGCGAAATTTAGGTGTGATACACCTCTGCCTACTCCTGAAAAGGGAAAAACGCGTTATGCCCTGTATGTATGTATGTAATTTAGTTTTAATATAGGCACCTATTAACCTCTCGAAGCATTAATGGTGATTATATTCAGTGTTTGCGTGACGCTCTAACTAAATTCAACCTTATATTTATTACAGTCATATTATTACGATTAAAATAATTATGCAGAATTACATATGCCGATATTAGATATTTATGGAATAAGCTATTTTTATTGTAAACTATGTTTCGTCCATTTGCGATAATCAGTGACAGTGAAACGAAGACTCAAAATGAATTATTATTACTTATTGTTAAAAATGTTCAATTTGTATTTTATTTCCATAATAAATTAAATAATAGTTTCGTTGCAATACGAGTAAAATATGAAATTATTATTCTTATTCCTACTATTTGTAGGTATCCTGAATCATAAAAGTAGTCTGAAAAATTTGTCCTTATTCAAATGTATAATACAATTAGTTTTAATATAACAAAAGTGTTCGAAATCGGTTAGTTTTAGCGGTTTTTTTGCAGTGGTAAATAATGTTCATACGTATATCTAATATATCAAAAGAAAGTGCAATTATTTTAACGTTCTCACTTGATTATTCATTGTAGTTTTAATGATCGAGATAGGTTTGTTTTAAGAAGATTGAATGTATTAGTTATTAATAATCATTTATTCAACAATATAGCTCTAAATACCCTGTTAGGGTGTCTGCATTAATTCTAATAACTAAATGTATAAAAATATAAATCAAAAGTATAAAACTGTAAATGTATTACTGTTATTAGAATTGATTAAACACTTGATCATCCATGAGCCAAATTGCATATTAAGTATATTACTTACTACTTTATATAATTATTGCTCGCGGCTCCACCCGGTTGAATAAGTTTTTCCGGGATAAAAAATAGCGTATGTTACTCGCTGATACCTCATGTAGCTTTATATTGGTGAAAGAACTGTTAAAATCGGTCCAGTAGTTTTTGAGTTATTCGTTACACACATACAAAAATACAAATCTTTCCTCTTCATAATATTAGTATAGATTATTATAGCTAGTAACTAACTATTCAATGTTAAGTTATATTGATACAATATCTATAGCTACATAATTACATTATGAGACAAAATTTTGAATCTTTAATGGTCAACACGAAAATATAAAGGCCTATTATTATGACGTTTTAATTTTTAAAATGTAATTTTATAATAATGGATGTAGTTATTGTGATGGTAAGTTTTGTACAATATTTATTACTAAGTACGTGCTTAAATCTTATTGTAATAAATCCATACTGTGATTATTAAGGTTTTTCTAGTTAGCCACCCTATAACTATCATGATATGAATAATAAGTGATTGGTGATTGTTGTATACTGTTAAATAAGGGTCTAAAAGATTACATTGCAACGACGGATATTGAAATATTTGTGAAACAATATTCTTGAGAATTAACCTTACCGTCTTGTTATGTACTTTTAGAACCCTTATTTTGCAGTATATTTAACAATCACTAAACTAAAATATTAAACAATATATTGTGGTGCCACCTATAGGATTTTTGTAGCGATAAAACATCACCAGTGGCATCTAGCGTTTAGTCCTGCAAACGCGCCGTTATTTGACATTTGTCGATTGGCATAAAAAAGGTACAAGTAGGTTCTCTATTTCCGTAGTATTATAATGCTCTTTGATAATGCTCTTTGAAGTTTGAGGCGAGCACTGCGAGCTACGAGGCGAGTCGCGAGCGCACTGTTTACACCAAAGAGCATTATAATCAAAGAGAATTATAATACTACTGAAACACTCGTCTCGCTGCTCGTGCAAGAGAATAAATGAGCCATCGTATTTCTTATTGATTACAGTTATAGACATCCTTACCCCAGTAAGTATTGCCATTTCTAGGAAGGAAGCCCGGTATATTATAATGCTCTTCGAAGCCCAGCTTCATAGATTACAGCATATAATATTATAAGACAAATCACGAAAGTCTTCAGACTTTCCAAATACATCCCAACAAAGAGAATTATAATACTGCATCCCAAATAAAACCCACTATAATGCACAATTACATAATTTATATTTTATTGAAAACAATACATTCTCCTATTCATCACTCTCGTCATTCTGTTCGTCGCCTTCCTCTTCCTCGAAATCCTGGTCGTCTATGGTCGCGTCCTGGTACTGCTGGTACTCCGATATCAGATCACTGACATTATTGTCAGCGTCAGTGAAGTCTGCCTCATCCATTCCCTCTCCAGTATACCAATGTAGAAACGCTTTCCTCCTGAACATTGCTGCGAATTGCTCAGCAATACGTTTAAACACTTCTTGAATTGCTGTTGTGTTGCCGATAAATGTGGAAGACATCTTCAAACCCCGTGGCGGGATATCACAGACTGCAGTCTTGACGTTATTAGGTATCCATTCAACGAAAAAGTCTTTATTCTTCTTCTGAATGTTGAGCATCTGCTCGTCCACCTCTTTCATGGACATGCGGCCGCGAAAGACGGCTGCAACGGTCAGGTAGCGTCCGTGGCGAGGGTCGCACGCTGCCATCATATTCTTTGCATCAAACATTTGTAATGTCAACTCTGGTACAGTGAAAGCGCGGTATTGTAGACTCCCTCGTGATGTTAGTGGTGCAAAGCCTGGCATGAAAAAGTGCAGTCGCGGAAACGGTACCATATTCACCGCTAGTTTTCGAAGATCTGCATTCAATTGCCCCGGGAACCTTAAACAGGTCGTCACGCCTGACATAGTCGCTGAGACCAGATGGTTTAAGTCTCCATACGTGGGTGTCATCAATTTTAACGTCCTAAAGCAAATGTCATAGAGCGCCTCATTATCAATGCAGTACGACTGAGTTGAGTTCTCTATAAGCTGGTTGACTGAGAGTGTTGCATTGTAAGGTTCCACCACAGTATCAGATACCTTTGGACTAGGCATGATGGAATACGTAACAGTGATCCTATCGGGGTATTCTTCGGTTAGGCTGGCTAACAGTAATGACCCCATTCCCGACCCAGTTCCTCCACCAATTGAATGCACCAATTGGAACCCTTGCAAGCAGTCACAACCCTCGGCTTCTTTCCTGGCGACGTCTAGTACTGATTCAAGCAAATCTGATCCTTCTGTGTAATAACCTTTAGCCCAGTTATTGCCTGCACCGGTCAGACCGTAAACGATGTTGTCAGGACGAAAGAGTTGTCCAAACATCCCGCCACGGATAGAGTCCATAGTCCCGGGTTCCAGGTCGACTAGTACAGCCCGCGGGACGTACTTTGAGCAAGAACCTTCGTTGTAGTACACGTTTATGCGCTCCAACTGAAGGTCGGAGTCGCCATGGTAGCATCCATTGGGGTCAATACCATGCTCGTCCGATATTACCTCCCAGAACTGAAAAAAAGAATCCGTTTTAAATCCCTTATGGTTTGCTTGACAAGAACCTGCTGCAATAGAACGATATTCAGTGGGCTTAGAATGTGACAAAAAACACGTCACGACTTCGTTTCGTCTTATTGGGATTGGTTGAGAGACTAACACTTGACTGACGTATTGGTCTCTCGATCAATCACAAACATCAAAATTAAACGACATCGTTTTACGAGTTACGTCTTTGTGTCACATTCTAAGCCCACAGAGGTGTTAGGGGTTCGTCGGTTAGGCAATCGGCTGTCGAAACTATTAGGAGCACGTCGGAATCGGTTGTGAAAAACTATACGCCACTTATAACACACGCGTCAGTGAAGACTCTACGCAATACTTGAATGGCATTTTTGGTTGGGGCAAAATTATAAAATAACCTAACATAGAATAAAAATTTACCTTTGCTCCAATTTGGTTTCCACACCTTCCTACTTGTACGTGAACTATTTCGCGCATTCTTACTAGAATTTATTTAAATAAATAAATTATTAAATAAAACAATAAAAATAATTTTATTAAATAAATTACATCTACATCTAACTTAGAAATAAATTATAATGAAATTGTTTCATGGGTGCATAGATTTGCTTTAAAAATCTACTTGGTTAGGGAACGGTAGTACAGCACATGAGCGTCACCAAGGGGATCAATGGGGGCAAATGCCCCCCAAACATATTTTCGAAAAAATATAGTAATGTCGCTGGCATTACGTTTCTTTTTTCAGACGTGTGCTCCGGTGTTACTAGCCAACCTCACACAATCCGAGTGACCTCCCAAACCTATGATTAAATCTTACATCACTCATTCCAGTAAATAAACTTTTTTGTAATTCCATATGACGAGCTAAGGAATTAAACACGCTTTTTACGTGGTATAAAAGATTTATTTCACAAAATTATAACAAATTAATTGCACTGAAATTCTTACAATTAATCTCGTATTATTTTAGTTATTATGACTAGACGACATATACCTATACTTATAGTTATTCTATGAGGAATAAAAACACAATTTATTGAAAACATTACAAATATTGATCCAAAACTTGATTTTTTTATGATTTTACATTTCGTGTATATTATTTAAGATTCGCTAGTAAACTGCATATGAATCAACGGTGAATCACAGTATATATTACTGATCGAAACTTAACAAAAAACCTAAAGGCATAAATGGTAACTGAGTTAATATAGTACTTGATAATAAATCTTTGTCACATCTTTTTTTATTACAAAACGGTTTACAGCGGTCACTGCCACTACTGCGATACGGGCCTGGAGCCTAGGGTAGTGACCGCTGTAAACCATTTTGTAATCATTATTTTGTGACAATAAAGATTTTCTTTATAAATCTTAAAAAACAGTTGCAATTTCCTTAAATTGCATCTGTTTTTGAAGTCATACTTCTTTTGGCGCGTTAGGGAAAAATGATGAGAGTAAATTTTTACGATGCGCGCGCACACCGTCACGAAAAACCGACACCCTGAAGTTAGCTATAGTCAACATTTTTTTAATTTTGAACGTAGAATAAGACGAAAGATAATTTTTTTAAAAAGATTTTTATCTTGTTACGCCAAAGAAGTATAACTTCTGACGCATGTACATAAGTACACACACACACTTTTTTTTTAGAGTTAGATGGAAATAACAAAATAACATCGTGAAAGTTATAGTAAAATAACAGATATAATTTGTTACTATTAAATACATAAATAAGCTTTACTAGCATATACCTATTGCGGTAAATTATTTTAAGTAACTATCGATCATAAAATAGCTGAAAAACCTGATGGTAATTGATCAGAGATTTCCGGCAGGCGTTGATCGTAGTCAAATGTCATACAGTAATTTATATTTCAAAGATTTAGGTAGCATTCCTTCTGTTTATGCCCAGCCCCCTTATTCTCTATGACACGCGTTATTTTGACAGCTCGTAACAAGCGCGTAACGTAACTCAGCGCGTTTATCACTATGGAAACTGCCCACTTATTCTCTATGACACACGTTTTTACACCGCTCGTAACAAGTGCGTATCGTAACTCATCGCGTTTATCACTATGGAAATTGGCATACAGAATACAATTTAACGCTAATGACACAAAGTTAACGTAACGCGGCCGCTTTACGCGTTAATATTGTCATAGAGAATAAGGGGGCAGAAGTCGTAGTAAATATTGAGAAAGCGACGATTTGTTTTCTTAGATATTTGAATGTATAAGTAAGTATTATTATATATTATGTACTCCCGTTTTCTTTATCTAAGAACGGCACACCATTCTTATTATATTGGTGTAAGTTAACGTAACCATTGAAGGCCCATTTAATTTTAAAACCTTCATAAAATCGTTTCTTGAAGTAATATACAGTAAAACCTTTTATTAAATTGCAATATACCACAATATATTATTAAACTAGTATTGCTCGCAGTTCCGCCCGCGTGAAAAAAAAATTCTAGGATAAAAATATTGTCCCGGGAGAAATAGTACCCTATAGCACTCAGGAGTAATGTAGCTGCCTATTAGTGAAATAATTTTCAAAATCGGTTCAGTAGTTCCTGAGATTAGCGCGTTCAACCAAACGAACTCTTCAGCTTTAATAATCGGAAACATGGATGGTGGGCCATATTGACAACTGGGCTTTCTTTGGTCACACTACATTAAACCGTGTCAATTTATTTTAACGATAAAATCCATTAAGATGCATTCAAACCATAATAATTTAGGGGAGAACGACTTTAATATTTTTTAAATAAATTCTAGCCAATACTAAATGCTTGATACGAATTGTACATGATATGTATTATATTTTATTGTACCATTTTTGTATTTTGTAACCAATCGGTTCTCGGCTATGCTGCAGACCGAAGCGTTTAGACCAAGATTTATAATACTAACTTCATATTAAACCATGGCCTAGTTACAGCCACATGCTCACTGAAAACAGACTATTCACGGTTTTGGAAATAATAAATTTACGGTAGCAAATTATTTTACATAATTACTATTGGCGATAGGCTTATATTACAGAAGACAACAAGATTTGCTCATTAATAATTCTATATACTTAATTTAAAATGATTTCTAGCGCACTTCAGAATCAACTAACATCATTTTAAGTCTCAATCAAAACCTTGTACAAATTACTTAATAAAAATGACATACCTGCGGCGCGGATGTAACATATATTAACCTGTTAGGTTCACCAATTCATAAGATGTTTCGTTTTAATGTGATTAAAAAATCTAGCGCAATTTAATACGCTTAAATCTGTTTATCTGGGGGGTCACGAACCCACAAACATCTCTCCAAATCCGCGCCTGCACACACAACCCTTATCACAATTATAATAACTTATTCTTCAACAGATACAAATTCCCAAACACGTTGTTCCTGTACGACAACATTGGAACGTAGAACGCCCTGAATATTTTATGCGAACGGTCCGCATTTAGCATTGGAATGGTGGTCACTGTGTCCCACTTGGCGGTGTCTTTGTGGTACGCCGGTTGTAGAGAGCTGGGCTTGCTTAAGTCCGAATCGACGAGGTAGTGGCATTGCGAAGGTCGGTAGTACGTCCGGTTGTCACCTTTGTTCAAGTCGTTGAAGTGTGGGTGGATGAGACGGGTTGCTGGAAAATAAACCATCAAATATTTATACTTATACTACTATATTACTATACTGTGTCCTATATAGGGTGTTGCAGAATATGGGTTATCAACAATAACTATATTTACAAAGGTGTTATCACTCAATGATATCCCTAAGCATGAAACCGCGTATATGTATTTGTTTCACATTAATAAATTATAAATAAAAAAATATTTAAATTTTCCTTTTCTAGCTTTAATAATAAGGAACATTATGTATACCATTCAATTTCACACCACATTTTGTGATAGACTAGAGTTTGTCACTCAACACCCCTCTCGCTCTACATTCGATAACGGACTTATCATTATGAGATCAATAAGCACACACACATCACGCTTTTACCCCCGAAGGGGTAGGCTGACGTGCAACCAGGGTACCCACTGCTCGCGGTGTGTCTTCCATCCCACGGGCCGCTCGCCCTTAGCCATATCGGGCACAAATTTCTCTGGCCTAGTACGGAACAAACAAACGAATAGACAATATCAATTTGCCCGACCTGGGACTCGAACCTAGGACCTCAAAGAGGTGTCGTACAGCGCGCGCCACACAACAACGCCACCGAGGCACTTAAACAACAAGATCAATAACATGGCAATATACAATCACTCACCATTATGAACGTTAGCGTACGGCGCAGGCAACTGTCCCTTAAACTCGCTGGGCACGAATCTGATTTCGTATCCTGGAGGCAGGTGGAAGCTTGACGGTGACCGGTACCACTCCTTGCCGAAGCATACTATGCCTTGACCTTCGGGCAGGTCGTGGAGAATGCTCATGGGCGCTTGATAGCTCGTGTACAACGCCGCTATGCGAGATACGCCTGCGGATATAAAATGGCAACGTTTTATAATCTTTTGGATACAGACAGACAAGCGAGGAAAAGTGTAGAGAAATCTACAACCCATTCGAGTTTCGACATAATCGTCCACTACCGGGATTATAAGAAATAAATATAAAAAAAAATGTATGAGATTTGTTTCGAGGTTATAATTCTTTTAAAATTATATAAAAGTTAAAGTTTATGGAGTTGTTTATATTGTTTATTTTTTTAAACGCAGAAAACGCTAATACACGGATGAAGCTTGATCTGACTTCTCTTTATTCTGGTAATTTTCGGAACTTTTATACCGGGAGAAGAACTTCACACGGCCAAAGCCGCAAGCAAAAATTTACAAAAAAATAATAAACTCACCAGCCAAGCCCGCCACTATAGCACACAGCACCATCAACGGGCCCGTATATGCGAGGTAGTGTCGTCTTTCTCGCTCCTTCCTCCAGCGGAACAGCTCCGTGCCCACAGCGAACGTCATCTTCTGGAGGCAGTCCAGCCCTATAGCACCGGCCAGGACGATCAGACTGTACGCTGGGTATAGGAACCTGGAAGATAAAAAATACTTTAGTCAAGAGTCAGTATTGGATATAGCATGAAAATGATTTGATAGGATAGTACAGTTGCGTCATAGAATACTGATTGGAAGCTATGTCTTTTTATTACGAGAAGTGTGATCAGTGATATATTTAGGCCCTCTTTATTTACCAGTGGTTCTCGATACCCAGGATTTTGCACGGAATTGTCCATGAGCGTCAATATCTCATATCAGATAACGTTCTCAATTATCATCTCAAATCTATACTAATATTATAAAGCTGAAGCGTTTGTTTGTTTGAACGCGCTAATCTCAGGAACTACTGGACCGATTTTGAAAATTCTTTCACTAATAGGAAGCTATATTACTCCTGAGTGCTATAGGTTACTTTATATCCCGGAAAAACTTTTCCACGCGGGCGGAGCCGCGCGCAAATGCTTGTTCTATTATAAAGCCGAAGAATGTGTTTGGTTGAACGTGCTAATCTTAGGAACTACTGAACCAATTTTGAAAATTCTTTCACTAATAGGAAGCTACTTTACTCCCGAGTGCTACAGGCTTTTTTCCCGGAAAAACTTTTTCACGCGGGCGGAGTGGGGAGCAAAATCTCAATTAAAAAAAAATGCCCAATTTTATTGACTTAAGTCATTTAAAAATGTTCCTTACCTAAATTGTAACAAATGAACCACCCGTATGACTCGAGTATACATAGTGAATACATATACATATATAGTGAAAGTTCACTCACCTCTCCTCTTTATGCGGTTGAATCATGAAAACTCCCAGCCAGAGTGCTAACGGCATCAGATCCAACCAGTACGGCGCGCAGAATGCCGCGCGGGATGTTGAACGCGTTGCTATTGCTGTGCAGGCCAGGAGAAGTAGCGGGCATGACAGCGCGAGCACCTGGAAAAGAAGCAATACATTTTTATTGTAACAAAATTTTACCAAAAAGTTTACACATTTTACAAGTAATTGTAATTGTAGTAACTGCACTTCTGTGTACTTTAGCTACTTTCTGGGCATGGAAACAAATTTAAGCACTTATTATGTTAATTTTAAAAGACAAAATAATCCTGCTAATATTATAAACGCGAAAGTTTGTAAGAATGTATGGATGTATGTATATTTGTTACTCTTTCACGCAAAAACTACAGGGTAGGTCATGTCCTGGATTAACACATAGGCTACTTTTTGTCCCGGGAAAATATAAAGAGGGAATTTTATCCCGGAAAAACTTTTCAACGCGGGCGGAGCCGCGGGCACAAGCTAGTATCACATAGTTCGAAGGTTTTCATTAAATTTGTGTAGTGTTAAAACTTATATCAGGCATAAACAGAGATTCAAAAATATTTTGACGTGAATTTATTTTAAATATATACTTATCGCTTACCCAAACAAGGTTGAAATTCAAAAATCCATTGACGAAATAATACGTCCACGGCTCCACGCCATATAGATCTGGCCCGTGCTCAGTGAATATATTATATGCCACAATATTCCAGGGGGCCACGACCAGCCTGCCATAATGCCAGGAGTCGACCAACACGGTGGGCACTAAGATGACGACCAGGGAGATTATCGACCACTTGAAAAAGTCCACAAACATGCGCTTCATGAGGAGCATGTCTATCGCTATTGGCAGACCGAGGAGTGCTGTGAACGGCCAGCCTATGAAGAAAAGTTATGTTTTAACAAATTGTCTTAAGCTGATGATTTTGTTAGAACAAACACAAAAAAACCAGTTAGGTATATTTTTTAAAGACAGCAAAGTACTGCTAGTATATGAGGAGTACAGGAGCGGCAACAGTTAATCGCCACTAATAATCGCATCGCTGAATAAACAACCGTCATACGTATACATAGAGCAGCAAATTGTATAACTTACTCAGTAACGTAGTGGCGGCGGTAAACGCAATAGCAAGCGGGTACCGTCGGCGCCACCAGCAAGCAAGCGCGGCGCTGGCGAGCGCTCCCGACCACGCCGATGGTAGCATCGCGCTGGCAGAGAAGAAGTTACCGGCCGCAGGGAGAGACAGGGCCAGCCACACACGACCCACATGCACTCCGAACTCGTGGCAGACAGCTCTGTGAAAAAATAAATTATTTTAAGATATGTGATATAAACACCTGGCACGGGATAAGCATCTTCTCCTCAGTTAACGCTCTATCTGGACCTCACTCTACTTTACATCAGGTGTAGCAGGTCACTTCGCAGTGCTTAAATACTGGTGGTAGGTCTCTCATATGTAAGAGTCCGTCTGGGTGAGTACCACCGCAATGTGTATATCTACCGCCAAGCAGCAGTGTGCATGCACTGTTGTGTTTCGGTTTGAAGGTCATCGTGTAACTACTCGACATAATGAGACTTAACATCTTTAGTCTCAAGCTGACGAGCGCAGTGGAATGCCACACAGTAAATGAAGGTAATAGATGGTGTTGCTACTTATGGGTGGTCGTATCGCTTACCATCAGGCGAACGGCATTCTCGTCTCGTCATTCTATGCATTAAAAAAATAAATATAATAAAAGCGAAAAGAATAAATATAAAATTGGAAGAGTAAAGCTGATAATGTCTGTCAGTTCGTCAAGAGTTATGACACTGTTATAACATCATGACAGAATAGTTTTAAATGGTGCAGCCACTACTAAAGAGATAATTATGGTACTTCTCACTAAATGAGAAACATGGACACTGCCATAATATTTTAAAAAAATGTGAAGATCATAATCATACATGGCTTAAATATAATCCAAACAATTCTTCAGTTTAGTATTATCGTATCAATTAACATACTTGTAGAACATGAACTCGGCACACGCCGTAAGCACAGCCAACAGCAGCCTCAGGGTGTAAAACACGGAGACGGGGCTCATCAACAGTGACAGTATCTTCGCTGGCACAGCAAACAGCCACAGTGGCATGTATGAGCGGATTGCGTACACTGGACTGTACTCCCATGTTTGTAGACCCGTGCCATACACTGCAATGAGAGTGGCGTTAGCTTAATTTTTATTTCATTGCTTCTGAATGACGAGACAAACATGCCGCTCTCCCGATGGTAAGCGATACGACCACCCGTAAACGGTAGCAAAATTATACATAACTTTTAATTATAAAGTACTGTGTGGCACTCTACTGCACTCATCACCCTGAACATTAGATGTTAGGTCTCATAATGCCCAGTACGTATATAATAAGAATCTTGGGATATTAATATTATGATTACTAATTGTAATAGATGAAAAATTAGGAAGTCACACACATGACTATAACTAAAATAATTTTATATCATCATATTATGCTTCTTTCCAAAACATCTTTATGAAAGGGTTGCCAAGAGTTTTACTATAAATTTTATAAAGGTACACATTACCGTCCAAGAAAAATTTTAACTGTTATCCTGCAATTCTTACTGATGGTAGGTCTCTTATATGTAAGAGTCCATCTGGGTGGATACCACCGCAATGTTTATTTCTACCGCCAAGCAGCAGTGTGCATGCACTGTTGTGTTTCGGTTTGAAGGGCATTGTATCCAGTGTAATTACGGGACATAATGAGACTTAACATCTTATGTCTCAGGATGATGAGCTCAGTGGAATGGCACACAGTACTTTGTAACTAACGGTGCTGGATGGTGTTGCTTCTGTTTATGGGTGGTCATATCGCTTACAATCATGCGAACGGCCTGCTCGTCTCGTCATTCAATGAAATATTTAAAAAAAAATCCAACTATCTCACCTAAATAATGCAAGGGCTCCCAATAATTGTATGTTTCATCACAGTCTGATATCTGCCCCCAATAAGCAGATATGATACGAGCAGTCAACAGGAGCACCAGTGCAACAGCTCCACCAGGATATGATATACTCCGTAGATCTGATGGTGCATTTGTTACGAGAAATTCTCTGCAAAATGAATGTAAATATTATAAAATTAAGTAATGTTCAGTGTCCACATTAAAGTAAATATAGATTAAAGATCATTGTATCTCGGCAGTACACACAATTATAATTGCATGTGGTGTGGTGGCTTGTAACAAAAAATTCAAAGGCTGATCTAAGACCATGACACACTAACATAGGGCACTATGGTGTGTTTTATAACGTGTGTATGGCATTCACTCATTGGGCAGACACAATTGTCCTTTGGCCTACCACCAACTTATCAGGGTAAACAAGCAAGTAGTGGCAGTCAATAACACTTGACAATACTGGCTTACCTTAACAAACTTATCAATTAAGTGTACCTAAATAGACAACTAGTGTCAGTTCCCCATTAATTTTCACCCATAGTTATTGCTGATAATTAGATTTTTAATATATGTCGATTATGTAATCTGAATTAAATAAATAGAATAGAATTTCAAGGAAATGGCCTTTAGTAGTAAATACTGGTAACAGATACAGGCCAATATTCTTGTAATAGTAAGTTTTGGTAAGCAACAGAAACACGGAAGTAACGACGAACATGTTTTCATGCTATTACAATAACTTTCAAGATGAGTAAGTAATGTGTAAAAAAGACATTCAAGCCTTCACTAAACATTGGACCAGCACCATACACGCTAATAACGCGTCATTAGACAAAAACTATTCTATTTATTAGTTTCCATGCCTAATTAACGTCAGCAGATAGACTTTACCTTCGCTTGTAAGCTGGATTCGCGCCAAACTGCAGTATAGCGGAAAAATTAAAATTAACTTGCGTGCACAATAGAAATTATAACCTATTAGTGAAGCGACACTTTAATTTTGTAAATAATATATGTAAAATCACGTACAACAATTATTATAGGCGTGTTATAAAGCATGACAAAGATAATATTACCCCTCGGCAGCTTTTCGTTTTCCTTTATTAAAACTTGCCGCTCTTTTAGCACCATTTTTATTGTGTATGCTTCTCTGGCGAGCTGTCAGGGGCATTGTGATGAACAAATTATATTATGTACATCAATATTATCGGTTTCTTGTATTAATCTAAATTTTATGTAAATGCAAAATTTTCGTGGAAATAGATTTCTTTCAGAATTTTCACGAGAACGAATGAATTGAACGAATGGTTTCGGTAATGTCATGTTGGCAGAGGACAAATTCATGTTTACGAAGAAAGTAATTCGAGGAAATAGCGTAAAGTATAGTAATTACGAAAATAATAATTGCTGATGACAATTTAATTAAAATTATTTTATAAAAAGCAGACTTACTAAGACTTAAAAATTACGCAAATACAAATAACATCACCAGAATCGTTATTGAATACTACAATTATCAGAGGATCCCAAACTAGATACCCGGTACCCACAAACGTCAGGCACCGCGGGTTTTGGTTGGTATGGTATACCAGTATACAATATACATAAGATCAAGACTCGGTTCAATGCTCGCTTGGATGATACTATACTGTATAAATATGTATACTGGACTTAGGAGTGAGGCGTATTTATCGTAACAGTTATTTATAACAGGTATAAACAAATAGCAATCGATAACTGTTTTGAACAAATTGAAAAAAGCAGTTCCAGTTCCACACCTCACAAAGTGACCAAAACTTTCGGTCCAAAAGTTTCTTTACACAAAATAACAAGCTTCTCTTTATTCTTGCTTATGACATTTTCATTAATAAGAAAGGGATAACATCTGTTACGAGTGCCAATCTGTTATAGACAGTTCCATATGTTCCAGTTTGTTATGATAACAAAACGTTCTATACCTTTTGTCACAAGCTTCTCTCTAGTCTTACTTGCGACATTCGTCTTAGTAAGAAAGAGATAACATATGTTAAAGTGACAGCCAGTTATGCTCAGCATCGATTATAGGCCGATTGGACCGCAACAGTGTGGCGAGCATTTTTGCGTAGTTGTCAGTGTTTCCACTTTGAGGGATTTATCCCTTTTTGAGGGGAAATGGCCTAATTTTGTAAGGGATTTTTTGCCATAGTAAGGGATTTAGGAAAATTTAGAGGAAAATCAAGATTAAAGTTTAAAAACTAATAGACACCACTCTATTTATATGTTTTGAAGGGAATTCAATCGATTTGTTGTAAATGTTATCTATTAAATCAAATTTATCATGTTAATTTTTCTAATGCCAGTTGCAAAGATCGTTTTTAGACGATATAAAAGTTGATCCAGGTTAAGAGACCCTATAGAACAAGTTTTATTCGTACTTAAGTACCTATTTTCCGTTATTAAATACGTGAAACACCATTTTTATAATAATGTTCGCTCATATAGGTTTTTTTTAATCTGAGGAATTTCAGGGATATCTCTACTAATATCTAGGGTAAACTCCAAATGACAAGGTGAAACCACTGGTGCTGCGTTCATTTTGTTTAATTTTCGAGGTGAGCTGCGACCGCGGCTCGGCAGACAAATTTTGATTTACAGTTTTGAAGCTTCTGTCCAGTCTGACATGCGATATTCCTATGAGTAAGAAAGAGATAACCAGTTTCCAATAATAGCCTGCTACTTTTTTGGTACAATCACAACACAAACGGTAACAAGTTCTAATAGTCACTATATAGTAAGAAGTAACAACTTGTTATTTTGTAACAGGATTTTGGAACTGCTATTTCAATGTAACTGGAACAGATGTAACAAGTATCTAATTTTGCCTGTTATGACTCACGCCTATAAAATATTCGTTAGAATCAATTTTTCCCGTTTTCAACGTATCCAAATCCGCTAGATAACACCAGATACAAATAAACTAGATATCACGGGAAATCCTTTACGTTGGCAAAGCTGGTAATAACGCGTTTTCCCGGCATAAAAAATGGTAGCCTTGGGCACAGTATACATATTTATACAGTAGAATATCTTCATACAAGCTGTCAGAACACGAGTGATACCTACGCGCCTCGAGTTTGGTACACATTAGGTACACAAACAGTTACGAGTGCGCCGCAGTGACGAATGAACGGCGTGTTGGTCTTATAAGCAGTAAGCGTGTATTTTGTGCATATTTGAATTAAATAAGTACAAGTACTTACTTAATATGGCAAAGAGCAATTATAGACTATAGTGTGTTGTTTTTGGTTGCTTGAATTTTCGTCCATGTTTCCCAAAAATATATATTTTCATTAAACTTTACATCCAAATGAGGATTTTGTATACTATTTTTAACAAGCTTTTCGTACGTCTTAGTCGAGGCGCAAAGGTGTTTTTTTTTAATTAAATCTCCTAATCAAAAACACAACATCTATATTAATTGAACATTTCTTATTTCATTCACGAAGAATTTCATTTTTTAAATAATATCTTTTACAATCCCAAAACTAGAAAGAAACTCAAGTATCTTAGATTAAATTAAAATACTGTAGACGGGCAGCCCTATCGCCTGTTTACGTACCGCGCGGCTGTAGGTAATTATTTCAAGGACACGGCCGAGTCAGAGTACTTGTAGATAGCTATACTTTGCCTTGCGTGCAGCCCGTGCATGCGTAATATCGCATTATGCGCAATATTTTCTCCATCCCCTCACATATCTATGGTGTGGCTGGACCATAGAGTCGTTAAGAGGCTTTATAGTCGCTGCGTTAAACATACGCCCGAATTAGTTAAGTTATTTGAAATTTTACTTTAGTTTAAAGATCAGAAACTGGGGAGAAACTACAGGAGAAACAAATACAATCATAGAAACATCAAATAGTTTTAATTCGACAAAAATACAAATACATTGTCAAAAAAACAGCCATCCATACATCCTAAACAGTACACATCTAGGCAATATCATTTCGATATTTGGAGCACTACACAGTCACTTAGAATTGGGTATATATAAACACATAGCTAATTATGGTAGAAATTGAAAATAGTAGAATAATGCTACTAAACATATTATATTCCACTCATTTACGCCTACATAGTACATCTTTACTGCAACACTAACTAAGCTTAGGTATTACATTCCACTCAGTGGGAAATTAATTCACTACTATATTCCCATTTACTGTGCAATGTGCAAGTAACCATATCCATTCCATAGTCCATACATTCCACTTATATAAGTTTCTAGTTTCAAATAACACCAATGTTTGTTAATAAATAAATAGAAAATGATTAACTCACCTCAAGATTTATATACAAGAACCTGTTTTATATGATGATATACCTAATGTTCATATTTATAGTATGTTAAACTCAATACTAATATAAAAAAATATAGTAGATTAAACTTTCAAAATGGAAAAGTAGAAATTACACCATTACTGTGAAAGTACCACATTGTATAAAATATTATGGAAAAGGAAAATAAATAAATCAATACTTTAGAAATATAGCCACATGGCATATAACACTATCATGGATACTATTCGAAACTAGATAACAAAGTACTAAAGCGCTAGTCTTCATAGTCTTATTTCTTTCTTCGTGTCCTGACAACCGTCCAGCCTGGTTCCACATCCTCATCCATTGGTTCTGGCTCTTGACTAGGGATGGAAGCCGATGCTACATCACCATTCATAGCATTCTCAGGTTCACCATCTTCATCACTGCTGCTTGTTGTGTCATCATCAGGGTTGCCATGACACTGATAAAGTTACATTCCATTAGAATAAAAACAAAATAAAAATAATAGACATATTATTATTTTATGATAATGTCACCAAGTTTCTATGGTATAAAAGGAAAAACACCTCATAGTTAGTGATAACTGATAGATTTAAAAATAAAATGTTGACTAAAAACTTGATCCTTTAATATTTTTTTAGAACATTTAGTACATACTTGTGGAGGTACAGATTCATGTATGGGCTGACTAAGCCATTTCTGACATTTTGGCATGGCTTCAATTCTTGCTCTCAATTCATCATGTCTGCCATCTTTTAAAAGTTCAAGGTACAAAAGAAGTACTGTTGCCACCTCTGAAAAATCAAATGATTACAGAAAATACACATACATGCAGTTCTTAAGTATTTTGCATATAAACTTTATCTGATTTGGAGGCACTTTTAAAAATTTCACGCCAATCCCACTATTATTTAAAAATTTTAGTTATAGTTTTTTTTTCATTACTTATTTTACTTATTAATTAACTGACCTTTAGGTGAGTTATCATGGCACACTGTGTCAAACTCCTCATCCATCAGATCCTCAATAACTTCAGCCAGTTCATCTTTATCCACTACATTCTCCACACAGTACCTTGCTATGTACACTGACATTAGCTGCGCTGTCTGCAACACAAAATATTCTGGGTTGTACAAACAAAATCATACACAATTTATTGGGTTCTAAGGTTTAAAAATATATTTGCATGTTTCGAACACTTAAAATACACACAATTATAGTTAAAACAATAACATATAGGTTTCCATGCATATACTAGTAATTTTCTATTATGGACCAACACAATTAGCAACTGACAAGAATTATTTATCACTTGATATATGCTCGAAATAATAAAATTTTAATATTTTATTTGTAATTGATTAACTTTTAAGGTTTCAATGACCAGAACACGACAAAATATCACCTTTTCACCGCCCGGAGCACCCATTCCATGTTCAACAGCAAGTTGAAGGGCAGTCCAGTTGTTAAGAACTAAATCAACAATAGGTTTAAAGTCATCGTAAAGCATTTTGACTGTTTTATTATCTCAAAACAAAAACCTAATTTGAAACAAATATTTACGATCACACATTTTCTAACCTATTACATATTTTTTTTGGGAAAAATAATCGATGACATTTCTTGGCATACGTCTAACTTTGTACGCAATTCGTTCAGAAATATTATTAATTTAATTTTGTGAATATATTTTTTTATTATCCTTATATGGCATACAACTAATGGCCTTATTTACGTATACATTTTACGGTTGCAATTTAATAAATAAACCAATTTTCCCCCCGAAGGGAAGAAAATTAATATTTCGGGTCTTGCCGTAGGCCTGACCGCCGAGATTACGTTCTCCTATTTACGCTCACGAAGTGGGTGTGTGTACCTATTACCTATCCCTTTCCCTCCCTAACCTACGTAGTTATCGCTATCTCCTTCTTATGCTGTGCTTGCCGGCTAGGTTCGGGCCGCTCCGAGGCGGGAGGCCCGCCATATTTCGTTAGTACCATCAGGCGGCAAGTAATTGCCTTGGTCAGGCCTACGGCAAGACCCGAAATATTAATTTTCTTCCCTTCGGGGGGAAAATTGGTTTATTTCGGTTCTGTGCCTACGGCCTGACCGCTGAGATATGTCTTCAATCTGCCGGCCTGCTAGTTAGCGGCACAGCGGCGTACTGTGATAACTGATAAATTCATCAGTTAGTGGAACTGGATAGGTTTATGAACTTAGATTGCAACCCAAAAGGGAAACAGATCTAAATTAAGATAAAAATAATAAAGTTTCTTCATAAGTATCATCATCCTTTTTATGTAAATTGCGAAATAGGTATTGGTATTTAACATACCTAAGTATGATACTTTAGAATCTCTTAATGCTCAAAAAATAAGAATAGCTAAGTAAGTACTTGAACTGTCTATTTCGGTTAGACTTGTGTAAAAATCAGGTAAGTTGTAATGAAATAAGGATGGAGCCGGTCTTCTCATTTATGTCACAGTTCAGATAACAAATTCTTCTAAATCTTCTAAATAAACTTAGAATTTATTTTCATAAAAGTAAACACGCAATTGTTTCACTAGAAAATCTGTTTCTGATAATTTGATTAAGACTTCTTAATTTCTTATGTAATAATGTAAATAACCTTACATGAAATCTCTAATAAAAAATGATTATAAATCTCGAAGTAAGAAGGAAATAAATCACATATTAAATATAACGGAGGTACACAAAATTTCGTGTCAATAGTCTTAGTGATATTCTCATTTTCACTCCCTAGAGATGTACCAATCGATTAATAATAGGTAATGTTTTAAGAAGGTGATTGACGACCGGGTGCTACCTGCTCCTACTTTAATTCTTGCTGACACTAAAACTGCTCGTACCCATCCTGCAATAGCTACTTAACGAAAGGCTCCACCGATTCTATTATTTCTCGTGTCATGACTTGTGACGAATAAAAATGGGTTTACTTGACCATTGATATGTCTTTCTTAACTTTGATGTCAGTGTATTTTTCAACCCCATTTAAAATTTTATGTCATTTAGATTTTTCAGATTGCCAATGTTTTAATAATTGCTTGTCTTTTATCCATATTGTGGCCTGAATTTTTTTTTTTTTTTTGTGTAGAGTGCGTTGCATGTGTTTTTGCTGCCACATGACAAAAAATAATAATCAGGTATACACCCCCCCGACCGCCTGTCGAATAAATTTGAGAAATGTAGAAGGATATTTAGCTAGCCGAAGGTAGTTTTTTGTTAAATATCCCGTAAGCCGTTAGAAAGATAAGTTTAGAAAACTTATACAAATCCGTAAGATATGACGGGAAATCCGTTAAGTTGGCAACACTGTTTGTACCAAAGACATTAAAACAGCAGTGGTGCCAGATTAGGCGACTTTTTGCCATTTAGGCCACCTCGGAGAAAACCAACCACCAAACCACCAAAAATTGTGAATGGCGACTGGTCGCCGTTTAGGCTATGCGAATGGCACCCAGTTGCCAATTTGGGCTACTTTGGAAAATTTGTGTTACAAACCTTGTTTTTGTCGGATTTGAGGATTTTTGTTTTTTATTTTTAGCTCCTTCACCTCTCCATATACGGTGCGGCGACTGGAGGCGACTTCATAATGATTTTTTCGGCGACATCAACCGTCATACATCTGGCAACACTGTAAAACAGTATAGTCATACACCGGACATCAGGCCCTAATGTTTCGTCCAAAAGTTATTACTCGTGGGTAATAAGTCGCCGTCTATCTGATACGCAAATGCGCAAATTTTGTACAGAAAACAATATTTTGAAAGGAAATATGCCAATATGCGCCTTACGAACAGGCTCAAAATTTTTGTATGAAAATTTTTCAAATGTCCTCTCTATATATTCTTAGAACTCTTTGGTTTGTGCCTACTATATAGGTACTCTGCATCTATTCATGAAAGGTTCAATTGACCTTTTTACTAGAAAATCAAAGTATAGCTAAACTTAACGTCTCAACGTTTATGTTTATCTTTTGTGTACAGAAATCCGAACGGGCCTATTCTGCTATATCTGTCACTATGAGAAATGACACTGACAAGTGAGATAATTACTCCAACCAAAACAAATTGGAATTGGATTGGAGATAATTACTGACTACTGAGATGCATTTGAGAAGAGATAAGTTTATAAGAAGTTTAAGATTACAAGACAACTCTTGTAAAACATTGTTTGTATCTCGAGGAATGCAACACGCCCAATAACATATCTATGTGCCAGATTTTCGTCTAATTATAATCTGTGTTTGATTTTGAGGTCTCTTATAATATTGTTAAGATTTTCTCAGCATTTAGATAGTTTTAAAATATTGCTATCGTTAACTTACTCTACAGATACCTTAAAATTTGGCATCTTTGCAATTTTTTAGCAGTTTCCAAAGTGTTGACAATTTTTCTAGAAAAAGTCTATTGGGACTATTTTCTATTGCTTTCAGAGTATTGCCTATTCATCTGTATAATACGTGGACACAATTTAAGACAATACTTCAAGATAGTTTATGGTGAAATTAAACAAAACATATGGCAAAATTACCAAAAGGTCTTACAGGAGCAGAAGACATAAATCCGTAGATGATAGTACAAATTCTCAATTCATAACCCGTCTAACAGAAAGCATGTATGGATTTAGTGTATTATGTAACAAGCAACTGTACAAATTATAAATCTGTTTCAGGGTTATTAAAAATAATGCAATGAATTTATTTGTAAAATAAAAAGTTTTAACGACTTTAGCAGAAGATAAAATCAACAAAAAGGTCTAAAATAAAATCAATCTGAAGTAATTTTGCTTTAACTGAATTACAATGAATCCATGTTTGAATTTTCTTTTATGTATGCATGAAAATTAAAATTACTTCTTCTCTATGACATCTTAGGCAAATGTTTTATTTTACAAAGGAAAATTTAAACCATTTGTAACAATTCCATCCTACTTGTAAGTAGATTCTTATTATAAGACACGTTTTTGTGCAGTCTTGAGGAAAATGACACCCCAAAAAATTACAAAAGCAAACAAAAATCATGGCAAAATTAAAACATCATATATTGCTATTAATATATGGTAATTTTACCAAGCATTTTAAATAAAATTTACCCATCATTGACAGTAGGTGGTTACAAAGGTGTATATGCCTGCAGTCGCTATTGTACAATCGAAATTTGTAAAATTTCTGGAGCCCTCACGGATGAAGATAAGTAAAGAAAAGGTCATTTCGCCTGTGGTAATCATACTTTTGCTAGTGAATATTGTTATTTGCAAAGTCACTAACCATTAGTTTAGTTGCCAGGTTTTAAGATAGTTATTTCAAAATACAATTCTTATACCAATAGAAGTAACAAAGTTATTGTGCCATTTCCATGGGTGCGGATCGTTTTGGATTTCTCCCTTATTCTATCCTGGCTCATCAATATTGTTGAGTGAATACAAAAGTTTTTTCACCAAATTAACCCATTGTACTTTCATGATTCCAAATACAAATCTTGTATCTTGGCCGATTGATTTGAAGGTCTAGCAGATACCTTAATTGGACCCTACTGTATAGGGCTCTCTTCTTGGGGATCGGATGCCAAGACACATTTTCCCATTTAGGGACTATTACTATGAATGTACTTTGACTAACGCGCTGTAGCATTCTGGGTATTACGGTGGGGCTGGAGATTTCCATCCTTGTACTAAAGTCTTACATAATTGGGAAAGCGTTTGACGTATTCTGCGACTACTACATCAGTAATAGTTGCAGGATCATCTTTAATTAAGAATAAGTCGATGAATGGCGTGCCCGATTTCTTGAAGACCTCTTTTAGTATTGCATTCGATAGATGCCAGCCCAGTAGGCTCTCACCCCTTGTGGGGCTAAATTCGCATATAACATTGTATTGACCTTGGATATGTTCTATTTGTATTTCTATGCTTCTATGTTTTGCGAGGTTCAAGATATCTCCTGCAAGTTTCAGGAGTGTTATAAATTTGGTACCATCTTGTTTTTTGAATTAGCAGATATCTTGCAATCTAATTCTCGTATGGATCATTTTTAAAATTTCTACATGTAACTAGTAGGTGTTTGGTGATTTGTAGTTTTCCCGAGAGCCGAATTTCGTAGCTTTTAGGGATATTTATGACGTATTTCGTAGCACCCAACTTTTAATGCCTAATAGGTGGTCGGTTAGTTGTTCCTTCCGGGAGCCTTTGTAGTCAAGGATAACCCAACTCACCCCCCCCCCCTTTTCTTTAACCTTTAGTTAGTAAACTTTTAGTTTAAGGTTACTTGATGTTAAGGCTTTTGGGGGTTGCAGTTCACTGTGGGAGGCGAGATGTCGAAACTGCCTTTTCTTTTTTACTGTACCTATATTTTTGGATTATACGATGATGAGGAGGCTTAACAATTTTCGAGATTCTGTGTAATTTCATAGACTCTTACTGTTTCTCTTCGTCCCGTAGATGGGTTCCCAACGGTGAACGTTGGGATCTTAATTAGAACCGATTAGTAGGTAATAATTAATATTTAGGTTTTATAATTTGTTTGGCAGAAATTCATTAACTTTAACGCATTTGCTATAAGTGTATCCACAAGTGCAATTAATATCTTTTTCAGGCTTTCAGGGACTTCAGGGTGTTCTGCTAGTTTTTTTTTTTTTTTTTTTTTGTAGGGCAAACCTCGTATCAAAAGTCCATATTGTGTTATGGAAACATATGCAAATTAGCATAACTGATGTTTTAGCTTTTTAGATTTAATAGACAACTTTCCAGTGTTTAATACGCCGGAAGTCTCAATTAGATGATTATATTAATTTTACTCAAAAATTAGTCGTCATCCTCCTCACAATTACGACGCGATTATCATCATGTGCATCAGCTGTCATTTGGGAAAAGAGAACTTTTAAAGTATTTAGCTATCATCGGTTGGCTAGTTAAGCCAAAATTATGATACTGTTCGGATCAAACTCCGGAACCAGTCTTCCGAGTAAGTCGCGTACAATTTCCGTCGGGCTACGCTCAGGATGGCCCTCGGCTCACACTATAGGTCCGGTCCGGCCGTACTAGGGACACGGTCTAGCCCAACTACGGGCCCTGTCAGGCCACGTTACAGACTCGGTTGAGTTAGACTCCGGAGCCGGTCGGGCCAGAATCCGGAGCAGGTCGGGCCAGGATTCAGACCCGGTCGGGCCAGACTTCGGAGCCGATCGGACCAGACTCCCACTAACACGGTCGGACTAAACTCCGGACCCGGTCGGGCCAGACTCCGGGCATGTCGGGCCAAACTCCGGACCCGGTCGGGCCAGACTCCGGGCATGGTCGGGCCAAACTCCGTACCCGGTCGGGCCAGACTCCGGGCATGGTCGGGCGAAACTCCGGACACGGTCGGGCCAAACTCCGTACACCGTCGGGCCCAACTCCGAATACGGTCGGATAAGACTCCGGGCAGGGTCGGCCCAGACACCGGACACGTGCGTGCCAGCTTACGGAGCCAGTCGGGCCAGAGTCCTGACATGGTCGGCCCAAACTCTTGATCCGGTCGGGGCACTTGATCCGACGGTCGGTCCACTTGATCCGTCGGTCGGCCCACTTGATCCGTCGGTCGGCCCAGAATTCGGGTCCGGTCGGCTCAAGCATTCCACTCGGCCGTACGTATATGTTATACGTAAATTGAGACTATAATAACCGTCTGGGATTGACCCGAGAGCGGAGTCTCATTCGTAGTTCACATTACCAACTACGTCTGGTCGCAAGCCGAGATGAGTGGATATTTAACACATTCTTGTTACGATCGTCGTATCTGAGAAAGAAAATGAATTAATACACTTTATTATACTTACCAATAGTATTTTTATTACTATTAATATTGTTACGAACGTCACACAACGTTAAATTAGGATTTTATTACATAAATATCTATGTAGATGAACACACACCACTCGCTTGCGTAAACAAAAGCGTACTAACGAAATATGGCGGGCCTCCCGCCTCGGAGCGGCCCGAACCTAGCCGGCAAGCACAGCATAAGAAGGAGATAGCGATAACTACGTAGGTTAGGGAGGGAAAGGGATAGGTAATAGGTACACACACCCACTTCGTGAGCGTAAATAGGAGAACGTAATCTCAGCGGTCAGGCCGTAGGCACAGAACCGAAATGAACACTACGTTATAACAGAGACAAATAAACTAGAGAGACGGTTAACTTCATACATATTTTTTAACACGATAAGGAAACCCTCACATGCATGCATTTTATGTCTATAGTCTGTTATACAATTAATTCATGAATAGTTGGGTCTCTCTTTCTTTCCCGCGTCAATTGCCTTATGTGCTGTTTTTTCTCTTTCGCACGAAGGTTATGTTTAAAAATAAATATGGCCGTAACACTAGAGATGTAACCGTATTAAAAATCGACTCTGCGGAAAATAGTAAACTTTAAATAATTAGGGATGTCCTTAAGGCCAGGTTCATACTATCACCTAAAATTAAATTTTCTCTATAATGAGTATATGGCTTAATCGTGGTTCCGACACATGTAATATTGACTCAAATAAAACAAAATATTTTTCTTGAATTATAAATATTTATTTTTATTATACTATTTATGTAAATTTTGTTTTCACGCCCAATTTATAATTATTTCCGAACCTACCAATAACCCGCGAAATTCAATTATTATAATTGCAGCTTTATAATAGGCATCTTGAAAAATTGCATTTTCTGTACGATAAAATATACCTGAACAAAGCTACAAAAATACGTAAATACGTAAAAAAAATAGATAATTTTATTATTACTATTACAATTAAATCACTACATACATTTAAAATTGCGAATAAAATTTATATATAAAAATATAAAAGCCAGCTCGGGCTGGCCAATAACAATGCTTTTATTTAAATAGGCCCTAACCTAGCTAACCCACCAGCCTTTCCCTAGCTACCTAAGTGATGACTACCCGAAGAAGAAAGGCAGAAAGAAACTCCGGGCTTATTTTTTTGTCATCAATTACTGTTCTTTTTTTTAAGCATATTGTGTACATAGTAGTCAGATAGCTTACATAAGCTGGTGCACGCACAGCACCGATAAAATCGGATGAATTCAAGGATTGCAGGATCAATACAGGGATTAAAAACCTGGACATGCATAAGCAAATACCAAAAAAGAGGAAATTAATAAATAAATGGTGTACAGCGTGCAGTCGCCTACATTTACAAACGTTATTTTAATTTTCATCTTTACAATTCGGTATTATAAAGGCAAAATGCAATGAAATGATCTTTTACTAGTCTTCCGCTAAATGATATTATGTCATATAAATCAAGACCAACATACAAAACCCAACACTGGATTGTGAATATTTTGCAATACCCGATTAATTACATGCGATGTGACATGATTCAATGAATGATTTAAAAGCGGAGCTATCAAAGAGGTGCAATTTTATTTTTCCCGAACTTATCGACACTATGCAACACTGCGGCGTGTTTGATGTTTTATTCAATTGTATTGTACGGTATTAGAAATAATTTAAATCTAAAATCTATTACCAAGAGCGTAATAACAAATTTTACATCTGTACTGGCGCCAAATAGGGAGCACAAAAACGGGAGCCCCCATTAAAGTTAAATATGCATTTACAAATTAACTAGTGCTTCACAAAAAGCATTCCATGCATAATGTTATATTTTGCAATATCATGTTAATGGCACACTTGCAAGTAAAAATGCTACAAAAAATTGTTGCGATCCACTATAATGAAAATATAATATTAAACAAAAAGGTAAAATTAAGAATTTCTGCACATTGTAAATCAATAAAAATATGAACAATTGTGGAAACACACAAAAAATACTACTTTTGTAGAAAGGTGATTATTCGACAATAATATAGATTCTAGTAGGCTAATTTTGATAATTACTTATTTATTTAACGGCATGCAAACTTATAGGTAACAAATAATATTTATAGTCCTACACACACACACTCACGCCTTTTATCCCAGAAGGCGTAGGCAGAGGCGCAACTAGCACACCCAATTTTCGCCGTGCGTATTCTGTCCTATGATGTGATAGGTGGCGAGCCTATCGTCATATTGGGCACAAATTCTAAACTCCGAGCTGATACTGATTAACAAAACCCAATATCACTTCCCTCAACCCAGGGATCCGACACCTCATCATTGTCGTCGAGCCTTAATACACTAGTGCTTAAATAACATTGCAATGTTACTATTATTTTTAATAAATAATCTTATTTTTCCAGTAAGTAGTCTTAATATTATGTCTTACTCATCTAATAGTAATTACAAGTAACAATTTTATAGTTATTGTCTACCTCTTTTTTATCTATAATAATATAATGTTATCTATACATATAATAAATCAGTAGTACCGGTGTCTGTACATTTAAAGAAATGTGATATAAAGAATGGGGGCGACTAAAGAAGAGTAATGAAAACAAATCAGCGATTTTTATAATTCTTTTCTGTCCGTCTGTTTTTGTTTGTTTGTTACAGGACATCTCCGAAACTACTGAACGGATTTCTATAAAATTTGGCATACGGGTAGATCATATCCTGGATTAACACATAGGCTACTTTTATCCCGGAAAAACTTTGTCGAACGGGCGGAGCCGCGAGCAAAAGCTAGTAATATAATACAGTAATAGTAAAAGGTAAGATTCTAATTTTAACATCTTTTTCTATACAATAACGTTTAAGGTAATGTTAATTACTTTTTAGTTGAAAAAGTCATCTAATACGTAAAATGAATTAGGGTGTAGGAGCATAATAATGCATATAGGATTTAAAAAAATGAATGCTCAACACTCAGCAAAAGGTTAATTAATAATTTTAAAGACTACCACAATGATTTTATACAATACAAGTGGTCACACTTAGCCTACTATACAGTATGCACATAAACTAATTTAAACACACAAAAAAACATAACATGCTTAATTATACTTAAATATACATTTACAAATTATTCCCTCACGAAAAGCATTCCATGCATAATGTTATATTTCGCAATATCATATAATGGCACATTTGCAAGTAAAAATGCTATAAAAATTAAAAAAAAATGTTGGATACACTATAATGAATATATAATTCTAATAAAAAGGTAAATTTACTGTTTATAAATGAATAGAAATATAAACAATTTCAGATACACTCAAATATACAACTTTATACATACAATTATCTGGTAGGTGCATTTTAAGGTGTAAGAGCATAACTATGCACATAGGATTTAAAAAAAAACAAATCCTTAACAGTCAGCAAAATAATAATAAATTTGAAGACTACCACTATGACTTTACACAATACAAGGAGCCACCCTTAACCTACTATACTATACACTATAGACATTAACTAATTTAAAACCATAAAAATGTGGCTAATACACTTTCAAGAAAGAACAATTTAATTTGCAATAATTGTAATAATCGTAGACAAAATACTATGAAGAAAAAACATACTACAATTAAGTGTGATTAGGTACTACGCCTTCTTACTGATCTATAACTCAATCCTTTTGTGACTTTTTCACGGATTAGAGTTTCCATTTCTACATCTTTAGGCCTAGAATCAACATTATTCATTCTATTATTAAAATTAATACACCATTGCTTAACTTGCATTCTAATCATGTATACCCAAAAAGCTTTAATAAGAGCTGTTTTATGTGAATTACAATTGTACCACGCAGTGTCAATTTTTTTTTTTAAAGTACCTATTAAATCAGAATAAACATAAACACTGCAAATAGATGGCATCATTTTGTCAATAATATAAATACTCTGCCAGACTATTTGACTAAAATTATCAGAAGGATAATATAACCTGTCTATATTAGAGCTATACTCTCTTAAATGAATTAGTTCGTGAAATGACTCTCTCTGAGTTAATAGTGCTTTTGTACAATTATCACAATCTTTGCAGTTCAAATTGGACATCAAAAAACGACAAACTGCACCAGCAATATATGGTACAGCCTTATGTTGGAATATATTCTCGTTAGGTATAGTATTTGCTATAAAGTTAGATTCATCACAATGAATATTTTCAGTGTATGAACCATATTTTTGGTGGCTGACTAAATGTTTTAATGTACCCAACATTTTGTCATCATCATTAGAACAATTAGTATATAAAGATTTACCAGTAGTAATGTTGTTAATTAGCAAGGTTTTAAAAGCCGATACAAAGTGAGTACAATTAGGATTTGTACTGAAATTACCATGTGCCCTTATTTGACCGAAAAAGTTTTCTATTGGATCTTGATTAAGACGTCTAAGACTTAAAAATTTTACACCATCAATTCTCAGTAGATCTGACCATAAATGTCTTATTGTTTTAATATTATGCAAAAAATGCTTTAGTGATAAAGGCTTCCCTTCCCTTTCATTGGAAGCGTCAAAACGCATTGAAGATAGCTTTTTCACAGCATCATTCCAGAATGCAATGTGATCAGAATTACATGAAAGAGCATGTTTTAACTTATTCCCATAATGGCCAAAACCATTTAAACTATCAAACAAATTATTTATGAATAGAACCATTTCTGCTGTGAATAAACCATTTTCAATGTCTGCATTTAAACTTATGTAATCATGATCCTGGAGAAATAGCAGAGACTTCATGTGGATTTCTAGTGATGAAGCCACTTGCCTGCTAAAAACTTGGGCTGCAAATTTGACCTGAAATGTTTATAATATACATATTAGTTCATAAATAAATAGACAATTTTAATTAATGGTATGATTATTTTATCTGTCATGATATTTTATTAAATGGCATAAAGAAATCTATATAAAACACACAGCACTTTCACAAGAATATGGTAATTAAACATATACTGAGTGTACTATTATTTACAAGCGGCGCTAGCCTAGTTGAGAGTGGAACGGACTGTCTAGACGAATGTCCGCAGGCTCAAAACCTAAGGGCACGCACCTCTGACTTTTCTAAAAAACTATGTGTGTATTCTTTGTGAATTATCGCTCGCTTTAACGGTGAAGGAAAACATCGCGAGGAAACCTGCATATCTGAGAAGTTCTCTATAGGAATTTCGAAGGTATGTGAAGTCTGCCAACCCGCACTAGGCCAGCGTGGTGGACTAAGGCCTAAACCCTCTCAGTTGTAGAGGAGGCCCGTGCTCAGCAGCGGACAGTATATAATACAGGGCTGGTATGGTATATGCTGAGTTTAGTAAATCGTATTATTTTCTATTCCATATAAAGTAATTTACAAAATCAAATACAGGAAACTACCCTATTCTCTTTGCATTGGATTCAAGAAGATGTCTTTTATAACTAACAAAAAAGCAAAAAATAAAAAAAAACAGAACCTTTTAACAAAAGAAAAACTGACTCCAAAAGCCACCACAATCCAAAAAAACAATAATGTACAGACATTGGCCTGTTACAATTTTATTATGTACTAGCATTGCGCGCGGCTCCGCCCGCATGGAAAAGTTTTCCGGGATAAAAAGTAGCCTATAGCACTCAGGAGTAATGTAGCTTCCTATTAGTGAAAGAATTTTCAAAATCGGTTCAGCAGTTCCTGAGATAAGCGCGTTCAAACAAACAAACAAACTGTTCAGCTTTATATATTAGTATAACGCATACTCACGCCTTTCATCCCCGAAGGGGTAGGCAGAGGCGCAACTAAGGCACCCACTTTTCGCCTCGTGTATTCCGTCCCATGATGTGATAGGGGGCGAGCCTATCGCCATATCGGGCACAAATTCCAGACTCCGGGCTGATATACTGAATAGAAAAATCCATAATACTTTGCCCGACCCGGGGATCGAACCCAAGACCTCAGCATTGCAGCCGTACCGTAATACAACAACGCCACTGAGGCAGTCGCACCGATATATTAGTATAGATAATACATATATGTAGAGATTAATGAAATCTGTTTCAACGTAGAATCCAACATGTTCCTATTGCACACCTTCTGTCAATCAGTCAAGACTTATAAACAGAACTGTAATAGAATAATGTATATTTAATTACCTTCATTTTGTCATATGAAGTTGGATTTATGTGTTTCTCAGTAAGTTTGGTGCTTCTTGCTCTGCCACCAAAACCATCCACTTTATAAAGGGTCTCAATATATTCCCACTTTGCCCTTTGGTTGCCAATGAGAAGATGTTTTTTCTGAAAATTATTTCGAAAACATTTCAATAAATGAGGTACGTCATAGATATGGTATAATTGGTTGGGGCCTATTTTATAACAGTTATCATTTGTACATTTGTTACTACGTAAGAGTTCAGCATTAGAATCTGATATTAATGACTTAATAGCAGCAACATTGGCAGAACCTTGATCACTGATTGTAGCTCTTACTACAAATCCTGATTTAAAAACTGCAAATACTATTTCTTTGATAATATTCTTTAGAACAAATGTTTTAACCCCATCTCGAGCAAAATAAAATGCAATTGGAATTTTCCAAGGAGAAAACAAACCCCGTAACATGAAAACTAAAGCTTTATCAGCCACATTGCTAGTACGTTTACCAGAACCTATATCTTCAAAACCTTCAATTACCCCAGTAAAGAAATTAAAATTTAAATGTTTTTTAATGGACATCTCATCAAACATTAATGTGCATTGCCTGTCTATTTCGGGTTTATCCAAGGCAGCGTCTGCCAAATGTTTAAATATAAAGTCATTAATACCAGGCCTCAAAGGAATATTGCTGAGGAGAGAATTTATTCGAGATTTACATGGTAATGCTAAATGTTTTCGTAAAAATCCATAGCACTTAGGGCTTAACTTATATAATGACAAAGCAAAGACTTTTTCTGCATCTGTATAACGGCGACCTTTTAATGAATTACCAGACAAACGTAATTGTGAATCTACTAATAACTTCCCATATGTACTTAAAATGTTATATTTTTTCAAAAACATCTTTGTTTTTGGTGCATGAAGGTCAAATCTAGTCTTTAATTTTTTATACCTTGATTGCAAGAGACGTAATTTATTTTTTAAAATGTTAATTGAAGTGCGTAAAATTTGTTTACGAGGGGTAGCTTCACCAGGATTTAATCTAATACGATTAACTAATCTACGTTTTACTCGGCTGTGAGTTTTTAGTTTTTGTTCATTACATACAGCAGTGGTGGTTGATGTGGATGGGGTTATACATATTGGAAGATGTTCCGTATTGTGAGGTATAATAGGAGTGAGTTGAGATGGAGTACTACTATTTGCTTCATTCAATGAGGCATGAATTGATTTTTCATTACACACAGCAGTGGTGGTTGATGTGGATGGGGTTATACATATTGGAAAATATTCCGTACTCTGAGGTAAATTAGCGGTGAGTTGAGGGGGAGTACTACTATTTGCTTCATTCAATGAAGCATGAATTGATTTTACCGCGCTAGATAGCTCAGAATCTATTTGTACACTAGTACAATTTTGTTCTATAGTAGGTCGAGTAACTTCAGAAGGATAAACGACTTTAAAAATAAAGGGTTCAGTAACGCTACTAGTGGGTGAAATTTCTAATATCAAACCTGGGTTTATTTGTTTATCAGAAGGTTCTAAGTTTAATAAGGGAATCGCATTGGGTGTTAATTTTAGATTCTGGTTAATATGTTCGGCAAGAAAATGCTTATGACAAAAACGGATCCCTTCACGTTTAGTGGGAGGATACTTTTGTAAAAAGGGACATAACCTCAACCACACTTCCCACCTTGTTTTATTTGTGAAAGGCACACAAAAATATTTAAAACACCGGCCTCGAGTACTGCACCCGGGAACACAGCACTTATAACCCATTATATTATCAAAATAAATCGAACTATACGAAGAAAACAATTACACGTTTGAACTGGTAAACACTAAGATTGCTTTTATAAAGTACTGTTTACAAAAACATTCGCACACAATAAACGAGATTAATAAGATAACGAATAAATGAAAACCGCCTTTAAATCGAAATTGCGAATTGCAACACAAATTTGCACGCCACGGACAGCGACTCAGAGCAGCGGTTAACCACAATATAAAATGGCGGTGTACGCATTGTTTCAAAACTATCTGACGTTTATTTCTTATCGAATGACAGCTTTTACTATAACACACACACTAATAAAGGTCAGAGTGTAGAAAGAGATGCACGAGTTTACTATTTATAAAATGTATGGAAAAATTGTGAAAAGTGCGATAGTTGCGTAACGCTATTGTGTTACTTTTTTTCGCTGAGTTAAACGGGCCTGGTTATAACATATAATATTTTTTTTGTGTCTGTTCATTTATCTATGGTTTTATTCGTTATGTTCATTCAATTTGTTCAATCGTAGTGTCATCTCATTTGCCAATGTCAGACAAAATTCAAATAATTTTGTAAACAATCTGTTATCGGAATATTGGAATTTAGATATTTCGCAGGATAATGAATATTTAGCCCCGGTCATTGCACGGCCACAATATAATTAACTATGACTGACGATATAAAAGTTACGTTTATTATACCGAATACTTGTGAAAGTGAGGATGAATGCTCGGAGGACATGCAATTGGCTTTTGTCGTAAGTATCCTAACAAATTAATTTATATATGATTATTTCTTATGCGATTATTTCTTAGTGAAAATATCATATTTAGATACTGCGCATTACTACGAACAGTTCATCCTTTATTACAATACAGTTATATTGTCCATGCTAAAAATTTACCGCGCTTATGATCTCAGCTATACTGTTTACGTCAAATATTAGGTATAACCTCTGTTACATCCAGCATAATATTGAAAAAAAAACAAAACAATGTAAAGCAATAGAACATTTTTAGTAATTTTATAAGGCTAACATGCTACTAATACCTAAAATCATTAAATAAATACAGATAAAATTATGAACAGCATCTACTTATTTTGATGTATAAAGATTCTGTAAAAGTCCATTATTATAAAAATATATGAATAGATGTCAATGCCACAGTTACAATATAGACAAACATGTCCCAATATATTACACCAGTGTTTCTCAAAGATGACTGGACCATGATCCACCTAACAAAAACTTGAAAATATGAGAATAAATGTTTGTCTTTCATAAAGAAAATAGGGGCATAACTTCATGAATGATGAACTGTTTAAATAAGAGTAGAAATGTAGAATGAAGGGTAAACTTTAATACCAAAAAAAAAACCTGATGAAAACCAGTTATAATAAACAATACTATTTTTCTATACACATTTTACCAGGATGTTGCCATTTAGTCTATAAATCTTCTGATTTCAGGGCAACAGTTTTTTTTATGGTATTGAATGACGAGACGAGCATGTCGTTTGCCTGATGGTAAGCGATACAACTACCCATAAACAGTAGCAACACCATCCAGCACCTTGAGTTACAAAGTACTGTAGTTAATTGAATTACCTTGCAAAAAACTGACCTACCTTAAGAAAGTATGAAAGGAAATGGCAACTGGTGATATATTAATATATGATACATAATAAACGCATAATGATGCAGATATTATCCAAAACCTCAAGTACTAGTTGTAAGTTTCCCAACATAAATAAAATTCAACACTTGGGAGTCTTTTTACATGTTTTTTGAGTGAATATTAATATTAACATTCTTTAAATTGTTTTGTAGACATGTGAGCAGCACAAGGGTAGTGGTCTTCATGCCAAATGGGTGAAGGAGTCGCAGTGGAAGAAATTCGAAGGTCTCTCTAAAAGGGATGTGTTTGTCCTGTCTGAGTTTGAAGGAGAACTGTTTCAGAGGTTGAGGGCTACTAAGTGCCTGTAAGTATTAATTGAAGATGTAATAAGAACTTTCACTTGGAAAGTGAACATTAAAAAAGTATGTGATGTCCAAAAACAGGCCTAAAATTCTAACCAAGATAGTTTATATATATTTGGATGGAACTTTGAAAAACCAGCCTTTTACAATAATTTTAAAGACCTCCAATCTTGAGATTTATGTAATTGAATTTTACTTAAAAAAAACACTTAATTTGAATGTTTTTAAAAAAGTTAGTTATAAATGGAGGGGTCTAAAAATATTTTTTAATAGATCCAAGATCCATATTTTGCCTCTTTAATATCCTTAAAGTTTGAGCCTGGTTAGATTATGAGGCCCGGCACCAATACAAAAAGCGAGCATCTTTAATAAAATTCAAAAGTAATTAGGCTGTTTAAGTACTTGGTATTATAGGAGAATATTACAGAATGTTAAGGTAACATCATTTTATTATGGATGGACATTAGTGATCATTTGATCGACCCTTCCCTAATACCGTCAACGCCTGCTTCTATATAGATATAAGCATATTTTCTATATACTCGGACACCGGTGTCCACCGTGGGCGTTGACGGGTTATTGACAAGCAGAACACAAAGGTTAAGTTCCATCAGCAATAACTGTGTTAAATGGTCATATGTATATATATTAATTGTATGTAATTAGTGGTCAATCAGATGGCAGAATTATAAAGCATTATAAAAAATCAAGTAGACATAGTAATAATAATTTTAATTACCAGAACATACACCTAGAAGTATAACGAGATTGTATATTTACTACACTTGAGAACCTTAATGCAGAAACACCCCTCTCAACCCTCTGTTCCATCGTTTAACATTATATTACAAACCTCAATTATTTTATTCAAGGTTAGTTGGTCCCCGTTGTTTGTCATGTTGTTTGACGGAAGGTGCACCAATACCATCTGGTCCAGAGCCAGTGTACACAGTGGCTATGAGAGGCTTGGTGGTGACTGCCAGTGGATTGACGAAGGAAAAGAAGGTATGTAAAATAGAAGAGTAGTACTTGGTAAGGTTGTGTGATAAGATGTAAAAACTATCTAGCATTGTTTATAAAAACTACACCGCAACTAATGCATCCACTTTTCGCCGTGCGTATTTCGTCCCAGGATATGATAGAGGGCGAGCCTATCGCCATATCGGGCACAAATTCCAGACTCCGGGCTGATACTGAATAGAAAAACCCATTAGCATTTTGTCCTGACCCGGGGATCAAACCCGAGACCTCAGCTTTGCAGTAATACCACTACGCCACCGGAAGTCTATCAGCACTTTTTTTATGGCATTGAATGACGAGACGAGCATGCCGTTCGCCTGATGATAAGCGATACGACCGCCCATAAACAGTAGCAACACCATCCAGCACCCTGAGTTACAAAGTACTGTCTGGCATTCCACTGCGCTCGTCATTTTGAGACATAAGATGTTAAGTCTCACTATGTACTGTAGTTACACTGGCTACAATGTCCTTCAAACCGAAACTTTTGAGAATATATTAAAGATGTTCTTCTTCTACATGCTTTTATTCCAATGTTATGTGTTCAGCTAAAGAAATTCTATTAAAGTTTGTTGTTGAAATGTATAGTTTTTACTATATGAATAACGCTATATTGAATAAAAAAATATTTGAAACTTTGTTCTCTTTTATATTGAAAATTTGTTTTTCTTTAGGAAATCATCAAAATCAAAGTACACTGGATGGGTGGAATTTATAATACAGTGTTGACAGACGAGACAACACATTTAATATCTGATACAGTGTTATCTGTCAAGTATGTGGTAGGTGGAATTATTGTAATTTTTAATGGATTTTTCCAATTGCTTAGTAAAAAAATTCATAAATTATGAATTGTTATTGTGACTGATAACGATAATTTTCTCTTACATTCTCGCCTCTATTGTTACTCTTTTTCGTTCATGTATCCCCATTACAGAGATCAGTAGAAACAGGTATCCCAGTCATGTCCGAGGCATGGGTAGACGCGGTATGGGAGGCGTCACTTCGTCTCAACATTAGTGGATCATCTTCAGACTTCGATAACTACCGTCTGCCACCGTTCGCTAACTTAGAGGTGACTACCTCAGGAATACCTAAGAGAGACAAGCAGGTGATAATGAAGCTGGTCAATCAACATGGTGGCAACTTCTTAGGAGCGTTTCAGAGTGAGACTACCGATGTGGTTGTACTAACTAAGTAAGTTTATCTTAGAAATAATCATATTTTTTTATGTTTATAAAAATCTTTTGTTTTTGTTATCCTATTGTGATGGAACACATTCCATGAGAGAACTGGGACTAAGGGTGAAATAGTTCCAAGGAGGTGAACTGATCACCCGTCTGTGCGACTGCATACGTCCCCAATAGACATACATACATACATGAGAGAAACCCACAAGTTTCTCTCACAAAAAATGCTAAAAGAGTTCACAACAATGTGATTATTTGAGTGAGTGAGTGATATGAGTTCCTGGCTTGTTTCTTGATTCGGTTGTATGAAAACAATATTTTTTATAATACAAAAACACCTCTTACAGAGAGGGTGTAGGCAGCGAGAAGTACAAAGCGGCGTTGGAATACGGGAAAGTGTGTGTTCTACCATCGTGGGTGAAGGATTCGGCAGAAAAAGGAGTCGCTTTACCAGTGGCTAAATATAAAGTTGTAGGAGCGTCTACATCGTCACCACTGGCCGAACATCGACTGCCGGATATGAGTAAGTCATCATCATACCTTTTTCCACGAAGGGGTAGTCAGAGGTCCAATCAGGGTACCCATTTCACCATAGGGGCGAGCCTATCGCTATATCGGGCACAAACTCCTGAAACTGAGTAGAAAAACCCAATATCACTGCCTGACCCTGGATTCGAAGACGGGACGGCAGAGCGCGAGTCATATTAGTTATTTATTTAATAACACACAATAATCACTACACAAACCTGGGCTCATAAGATGGATCGGATACAACTGTTGGTAGATGACACATACATCTGGTCTGAGAGTAGCTGGAAATTATGGCAAAAACAATACCATACCAGCCCTGTATTATATACTGCCCACTGTTGAGTTTGGGCCTCCTCCACAACTGAGAGGGTTTAGGCCTTAGTCCACCACGCTGGCCTAGTGTGGGTTGGCAGACTTCACATACCTTCGAAATTCCTATAGAGAACTTCTCAGATATGCAGGTTTCCTTACGATGTTTTCCTTCACCGTTAAAGCGAGCGATAATTCACAAAGAATACACACATAACTTTTTAGATAAGTCAGAGGTGCGTGCCCTTGGGTTTTGAACCTGCGGACATTCGTCTCGGCAGTCCGCTCCACTCCCAACTAGGCTATCGCCGCTTAAAACTATACACAATAGGGAATATGCAAGTGATTTAAATTAACTTGATTATTTTATCCTCGATACTTTGTGGTCCTGATGTTACTCCTAAACCATTATTTTCTTGTTTAGTTTGCATTTAATGGCATTATTTGGTGTACTTCTAATAGGTTTTTGGCACATTGGTACCATGCAATATCTATAAAATGGTTTTTTAGCTTCTTCCATAACTTAACAGCGATTTAAACTGAAAAACCTTCAATCATAACTCTCTATGCATACAGTAAATAACACTGAACGTGCTCTGTGACGTCATCCGAAGCGCGCGAAAAATGGGGGCGTTTAAACACGTTAAATTTAATCGTTATTTTACACATTATTTAAAAAAATAATTAGTACACTTTCAACAATATTTATATTTTTTACTTTATTATAACGAAGTAAAGGCTGGATTAAACAAATAAAAAAATGTATGCATATTCCCTATTGGAAATTACACATTGAGCTGTAGAAACTCATACAATACTCGGCAGTGAAGAGTGCATTTTGCATTAGCACATTGGCTCTAAAAAGAGATGATATTTTGGCTCGTACTTGCAAAACTATGTCTTTATAACTCACATCTATGTGACGTATTGAAGTTGAATTTCTGATTCTTTTTGTTTAATATGTAATATGTAATATTTGGTGGCATGTACTATAGTTTATTGTGTCGTTGTTTTTGGTATTCCAGGTTTAAACTTCTCTAGAATCACAAATCTCAGACCACCGAGTAACTTCGTGGACGAGACGAGATCGGCGGATGTATCGACCATGTCAGGGAAAATGAAGGTATTTGAATAAATAAATACATACTAACCACAATGAAATTTAAAATGTCTGATAAAGAAAGCAAACTATAAAAAATTATGAAAATAAGCTAAATTATATTAGAAATTCTTTTGTTATAGTTGTCGCAAGAAGCACGAAAATCCAACGACACCTCCAACGACAAGGAGTTGCAGATGGAGCTGGACAGTTTCGACATGAACGACATCAAAAAGGCGGGCCCTATATTTGACGGATTTTGTGTAAATAATTTCATACTATTTATCATACTAAGAGCCGATTTCACTGTTTGCTGACAAACGTTGATTCGTCACATAAATGTATAAGCCAACCAAACTCTAAAGGCACACTCTAATTTGGGACCAGATAGAGCATAGAGCTTGCAGAACTGACGCCATAGGGGGGAAAAAATTCTCGAGTGGAGACGTCCGGAAAGCCCAGGTTGACGTCCAGATGGACGCAAAGTGGATAGACGATAGACTCGCTGATGCAAGGTGGACAGACGGCTTTATATAGGTCGTAGGAACACGACGGATGCAGGCCACTTTTAGCAGGTCCGTCTGGGAATTTTTAGAGGAGGCCTATATTCAGCGGTGGGCTTCATGTGGATGGTGATGATATGTGATTCTAGTGCAGTCGTACTCAACCTTTTTGTTATAAGAGCCATAAGTCGTATTAGCTATGGTCGGGTCGCAACGTAAATTCATTGACCGCCATTTGTACTTTTCTTTTTATTATCGTATTCTTTATTTAAATTGTGATACTCGTGTGCAAAAAAGAGTGAAATAAATAAATAAATTGACCTACGTAAGTGTAGTAGTAATTTATTCATCAGTATTCACATGTAACGCAATCATTGCATCCTTATAGTGTTTGTCCATACAGCTCAAATGATTTTGGGAATATTTTCCGTAGTTTTAGTGTTTTTTTTTTAAGTCTGTTGGTTATTGGCGTAGCTAGTCATTTTCCATGGGGGGCCAGTGTCCTAGACTTGAAAAATTTAAATTACTTCTGTATGCTTGCCGATCTGATTTTTTTTTTTTTAATTTAGTAGTAGTAGGCTGCTTCAAAATCCTAGGGGTGGGCACCAAGCAATTCTGGGGTGGGTGCGGATTACCCAGCCCCCCTCTATATACGCCTATGCTAATGGGCCACTTGCATTAGCTAGGCGGGCCGCAGGTTGAGTAAACCTGTTCTAGTGGAATGGGCTGCGATGAGGTAAAATGAGATGTTTGCTCGTCTAGATCTGGCTCGTGAGCATGTCGGGGCGGGCGCGGGAGGTGTGCGCGGCGGCGGTGTCGCGGTGCGGGGGCGTGCGGTACGACGCGCCGCACGCACGCCTCACGCACGCGCTGCTGCAGGCCGGGGGCGGCGCGGGGGGCGCGGGGGGCGCGGGGGCGGGGGCTGCGGCAGCGGCGAGGGACTTGCCCCCCTCTGCGCGGCTACTGTCCCCGCTGTGGCTGCTCAGGAGCGTTAAAGCTGGCAAGCCGTTGGATGAGACGCCGGTCAGTACTTAATCCTATTTTGTTCTAGTGCTGTGTTGATTGTTCTGGTATTTCATCAAATTGTATTTATAAGATGTTTTTGACGCATACGCATACTCGCGCATAGTGTGATAAGGGGCGAGCCTATCGCCACATCGGGCACTAATTCCAGACTCCGAGCTGATACTGATTAGAAAAATCCAATATCACTTAGCCCGACCTGAGGATCGAACCCGAGACCTCGGCATTGCAGTCGTACCGTAATACAACTACGCCACCGAGGCAATGTTTTTGAAGACCACGTTTAATTCCATATTGTACAATGTTATATTTTTTGTCGATTGAATCACCTTAACATGTAAATAGAACCAAAGCTCATCTGAAAAAAATCTCTTTCATCCAGTATCTAATACACACAACCCCGTCGACACCAGTGAAGAGCGCACGCAAGAAGCCGGCAGAAGCGTCTCCCATGAGCAAGAAAAACTTGCAGCTCCTGCGCCGGGAGCCGCTGGACCTCCCGCCTCCGACCGTGGAGGAAGAGCCTCAGGATGAGCTGGTCAACCATTATTTGAGCCGTAAGTCATTTGTAAGGACATCATACAATTTTAACGTCCAGTCTGAAGTTAGTCACAGCCAAAGAAATGTGAAGTTAGTCACATCCAACAAAATGTGAAGTTAGTCACAGTCAACGAAATGTGAAGTTAGTCACAGCCAACAAAATGTGAAGTTAGTCACGGCCAACAAAATGTGAAGTTAGCCATAGTAAAACTAGCTATAGTGGCTCACGTGTATATGTCGCGTCGCGTTCCGGGAGCAGCTTATGCGTCTGGTTTTGAATAGGCCTGCATAATTGAATCACTGACGACGGATAAATCATCAGTTACCCAGTGGCGTAGCGGGTGTTTATGCCGCCGCGCCGCCCGGAGCGGTCGTAAAAGGAGATGTCCGCTTATTATAGCGGTGCTGGGCCTCAAAGTCAACAAGGCTCAAACTTTAGGGATGTTAAAGGGGCAAAATATGGATTTTAGATCCATTAGAACAATATTTTTAGACCCCTCCATTCATAACTAACTTTTTAAAAACTTTCATATTAAGTGTAGTTTTGAAGCAAAATTAAATTACATAAATCTCAACATAGGAGGTCTTTAAAATTATACGATCTATTGCAAAGGCCTAATTTTTGGGAGTATCCAAATATATTATGTAAAGTATCTTCGTTAGAATTTTAGGCCCGGTATCGGACATGTCCTTGCAAAAGGTTTTATTTTTGGGCCCTCCCCCCGTCACAACCACGCTACGCTACTGCACTTATCATCAGGTATATATCTCACTTTACCATGCCTCTATAGATAAGGCCTGAAGTTGCATCCAACAATATTATAATTCTAAATAGGAATTTCCATGTACAGTCACCAGCATAAGTAGCTGAACAGATTCAAAATTTCAAATTGCCTACATACTTTTGTGTTCTTACTAATCATTTTTTTCTCTTCACAAAAATAAAATAAAGAAGAAGAAAATGATTCAGTTTAACTTAACGCATATATAGGCGATTTGAAATTTTTATTTTATACAGATATTTATGCTGCTGACTGTACATAAAATGTTTTTACTACTCAGAAGCCGCAGTAGAAAACGTACCGTTAGAGCGAGAGAAAACACCAGAACGAGTTGCTCCTAACTCCACTACAAATAACCAACCAGACATCACGGAAGATGGTGAAGATCCTACTGAAGAAATAGAACAGATATTTAGAGGTGAGTGAAAATATTTAGTAAAAAACAGCGTAGTGTATTTTGACGAATATTTCCATGCGTATTTCTATTCGTAAAAGTTGTATTCTATTAATACTAACTAGATATCGCGGCGTCACCCGCGTGAAAAGCCTTTTACCCCCACAAAAGTTCCTAAATCACTTTGGCAATCCGTAACAGCACCTGTATGACACCAGCGCCATCTATTTAAAAAATCAGATATATATTCAAATATTTCCTACATGGGCCAATTAATCGGAATAAAAAGTATCCTTTTTGTTAATCAAGGATATTATGATCAACCCTTATTCAAAATTTCATCCAAATCCGTTCAGCGGTTTCTGCGTTTACTTCTAAACAACATCCAAACATTTTTACAACGTTAATATTAGTAAGAGTGAGACGATGTTGTTGATGATGATGATCGTGTGTCATCCAGGTATAAAGCTAGAAGTGCAAGGGCTGGACGAGGAGGCGATCATCGAGATCGGCGCGGAGGTGTCGGCGGCGGGCGGGGCGTTGTGCGGCGCGGGGGCGGGCGGCTCGCACGCGCTCGTGCCGCTGGACTTCGACCCCGAGGAGCTGGTCACCGCTGATGCTGAGCCGGTCACTGTCTTCTGGGTGGTGAGTAGATACGTTGGTTTGCTTTTTAACCGACTTCAAAACAGGAGGAGGTTGCCAATTCGATTTGTTTTTTTATGTTTGTGACCTTAGAACTCATTTAGATTTTTTTTATTTGATAGAATGTACTTTCTGAATGGTCCTATAGATTTTTTATGAAAATCGGTTCAATAGCTTGGTTTTTAATATTACCTATATACTGCTTACTAATTTTGGAGTAGGTGATTAATTAAAATTGCTAGTTAAGCTATATAAATATACCAACTAATATAGGAAAAAATAAAAGCAATGACACCATAATTGGTGGCCAGTATTTATTGGTTTTTAGTAGTTTTTGAAGGTGTTTTAATTATTTTACTTTAAAGTTTTAGTGTAATTGTGTAATTTACATAGTAGGCAGGCGGTTGGTCCTTTAATCTATTAATGTTAGAAATAAAATTTTGAGACTTTATGGAGTTTTTACTGACTCAGTCTGGAAGTCAAATCAAACTTATCGTTCAAGTACCCAACCACAACTAATGAGACATCATCAGAAAAATACCAGTAACACATAAATCAACTCTTACAGAAAGACTGCCTGTCCCAACAAGAGCTGGTGCCGATCCAGTACTACCACCGTCCGGTGCGGCTGGCCGGCCTCACCGCCGCGCCGCTGGTGGGCGTGGTGGCCAGCCTCAGCACCTACAGCGGCGTCGAACGGGCCTTCTTGGACGAGCTGGCCAAGCTTCTGGGAGCCACGTAAGAAAACATCGAGTCTGGATATTATTTTTTTTTAGATAGGCGATCCTGCATTCAACATCAGGGAAACCTGCGAATGGGATACTGGAGTCCTCCGGCTTAACGACTGCAGGTGCCTGGGGGGGAGAGGAATATGGAAGGGAAGGTGGGGGAAGGGATGAAAGTTCCCAGGATGGGCGGTAAGTGAGAGTGCCAGGAAATGTTAGCGGGCTCTTTTAGGCCTCAATGTGATTAGTGATTTACAACCAAGAGGTATACATACTGACTGTGTGCCTCGGCCCGCGACTAATGTCCCCCCGCGCATGGGCGTGCATTGGGTGTGAAGACCCAGCGCACAAGAATTGCCTCGGGGCGCGCGAGTCTGGATATTAGAGACTAGACTTATGCTCGCGGCTGCACCCGCGTGAATGAGTTTTTCTGGGATATAAGTCCCGCTTTATATTTTCCCGGGATAAAAAGTAGCCTATGTTACTCGATGATAATGTAGCTTTATATTGGTGATTTTAAGTAAGTAGTCTTTTGGTTTATTCGTTACAAACATACAAAAATACAAATCTTTCCTTTTTATAATATTAATATAGATATGAATACTGTCAGCTACCTATAGGTTAAATGAAAAGACCTCAACCAAGTTCAGTTGGGACAACTGTCCAAGAAAGATACCGAAACTGACAAACCCTATAAATTATAATACCAAACACCGAAAAGAATGGTCAGAATAAAAAGTTCGGCGCTCTGATCGAGCCAATTCATACTGTAGACAAAACTAGCTACTGTATTAATAAGGGATCCAAAGGGGGCGAGTTACGTATCAAATAACGAAACCTCTCCTTCCCTCAACACACTGATGTGAAACACAAAATGAGATGTCCGCTTTTTGTATGGGTGATGGGCCTCTAAATCTAACCAGACTCAAACTTTAGGGATAATATGGATCTCGGATAAAATCTCGGATCCAGTAAAAAATATTTTTGGACCCCTCCATTTATAACTTTTTTAAAAGCGTTCATAGTAGGTTCTAGTTTTTAATGTAACATAATCTTAATATATATAAATCTCGTGTCACAATGTTTGTCCTCAATGGACTCCTAAACCACTTAACCGATTATAATAAAATTCGCACACCATGTGCAGTTCGATCCAACTTGAGAGATAGGATAGTTTAAATCTCAAATTATAGTCGCAATTTTAATTTATTGCTAATTATTTGTCTGTTATTATTTGACAGTCACAATTATCTGTTAACTCCAAATGATTCTAACAGATGTCGATACCTTTCGACTGGGTTGAGTAAGTAATCAATAGATGGCGCTGCTATGAATGATTCTAACAGATGTCGATACCTTTCGACTGGGTTGAGTAAGTAATCAATAGATGGCGCTGCTATGGTAAATCTACGAACGTGTCATATAAGCTACATTTTAAGCGGGACTTTTATACCGGGAAAACTCATTCACGCGGGCGGAGCCGCGGGCAAAAGCTAGTATTACATAAATCTCAAAATCGGAGGTCTTTAAAATGAATCGGTTTATTGTAAAAGGCTAGGTTTTAGGTGTTCTGTCCAAATTATAAACTGTCTTGGTTAGAATTTTAGGCCCGCTTTTGGACATGTTGTGAATAAATGGATTCATTGTGAATACCTTGGGGGGCAGAGATTTGGTGATCTAACTCATGCTTATGAAATAATTTCAGAACCCAGCTTCGCTTCTGCCGTCGCAACACTGCCAACGCCTTGGCGTCCACGCATCTGATATGTCCCACGCCGGTGGGAGACAAGTATACTGGCGCTCTGAAGTGGGGGCTGCCTGCGGTGAAGGCGTCGTGGTTGATGGCGTGCGCCAAGGAGGGGAAGAGAGTGAGCGAGACGGGGCATCTTGTTGGAGATACTAAAGGTACGGCTTACGGCGGATTGTAATAAATGTAGTGCTATCTTCGGATCGATCGCAGAATAGTGGGCTTAGAATGTGGCAAAAAGACGCAACTCGTCAGACGAGGTCGTTTAATTTTGATGTTTGTGATTGATCGAGAGACTCAATACGTCAGTCACGTGTTAGTCTTTCAACACACACACACTCTCACGCCTATTATCCCCGAAGGGGTAGGCAGAGGCGCAACTAGTACCCCCACTTATCGTCGTGCGTATTCCGTCCCATGATGTGATAGGGGGCGAGCCCATCGCCATATCGGGCACAAATTCCAGACTCCGAGATGATATATAATATAATAATAATACCAGCCCTGTATTATATACTGCCCACTGCTGAGCACCGGCCTCCTCTACTACCGAGAGGGGTTAGGCCTTAGTCCACCACGCTGGCCTAGTGCGGATTGGCAGACTTCACATACCCTCGAAATTCCTATCGAGAATTCTCAGGTATGTAGGTTTCCTCACGATGTTTTCCTTCACCGTTAAAGCGAACGATAATTGATACACAATACACACATAACTTCGAAAAGTCGGAGGTGTGTGCCTTGGGTTTCGAACCTCCGGACATTGTCTCGGCAGACCGTTCCATTCCCAACTAGGCTATCGTCCACTTCGAGATGATACTGAGTAGAAAAACCCAATATCACTTTGCCCGACCCGGGGATCCAACCCGAGACCTCACCTTTGCAGTCGTACCGTAATACAACTACGCCACCGAGGCAGTCTTTCAACCAATCCCAATAAAACTATTTTTACTTATCTAGAGGTGTTTTATTTTGATAGCTTTATTAGAAAAATATCGAAAAAAATGTTCTATTCTTCCAGCACCACCGTCACCTGCAAAACAACCGGAAGAGGCTAAAGCCGATGGAAATCATATCGTACAGCCAAATGAGTCTGTAGACAAGGAGAACGCTATGCTGCCGCCGCAGGGCCCGGCGGTGCCGCGCCGTGGGTCTCTGCCCAGCCCCGAAAACACACCTAAGAATACTCCTAAAGCGAAACTGGCCAATGGTATGTGTTTTTTTTTTATTGCATTGAATGACGAGTCGGGCATGCCGTTCGCCTGATGGTAAGCGATACGACCACCAATAAACAGTAGCAACACCATCCAGCACCTTGACTTACAAAGTACTGTGTGGCATTTCACTGCGCTCGTCATCCTGAGACATAAGATGTTAAGTCTCATTATGGTTTTTTGGCGGGAACTTGGAAGTGTCATGAGGTGCTCTTGTTTTAATTCATTATTTTGGTGATACTTAGTGTTATATTGCATAATTATGGTGGTATATTATCCAATATAGTTCTATTAAAGAGCTCAAATGAAGTGAATTGAAATAATTGTGCTAATCAAGTGTTTTTTTCTGTTGCCGCCAAAACTCCTTGATAAAGTCTTGGTAAGGTAGCCACTGCTTTACTTCGACATACTACAGATAATAAAATATACAAACCCAAACTTGACATTGGCAAAATGTGAAGACAAATGCCATTAAAAAAAAAAAAAAAAAAAAAAGTCTCATTATGTTCCAGTAGTTGAAAATAATTTATTTATTTATTTGAAAATAATTTTATTTACCATGTCCTTTAAACCGAAACAAAAGAGTTGCACACTGTTGCTTGGCGGTAGAAATAGAAATTGCGGTGGTACCCACCCAGACGCACTCTTACATATGAAAGATCTACCACCAGTAAGTAAGTGTTTAACGACATGTAACGTTTAGTTTTCAATGTTTGTTTTTTTTTACGAATTAATGTCGAGTATCGTCTGTTGGTTTGTGCGATGCTTGTCAGTGTAAAGTAACAATGCCACCCAATATGTTGCATTATAAAGCTGACACCACTACACTCGCTACCATCGTACAGGAGATGCATAATGCTTAGGAGTTACTATAGGTCCTCCTTGGTTGCCTATAGTATAGGATGGTGTAGGGACACACTGTATATATGTCATAGAATTTGTATTTTGCTTATTTTACATTTTATATTATAATATTTCCAACTCTTCCTTATCTTTCTATTTAATTAATTTCGTTGCGGGTTAAAGACAGACTAGTGTTCCCCGAGACTCGCCGAGCTTTACCGCTCGGTGTCATAAATGCGTGTCACTGCTGATGCTGGCTTACAGGAGTTGCAGTGGCGGGTGTGAGGGCGGGATAGTCTACGATTTTCCATTTTGTAGCTGCGCAGGAGCACCCTCATCGGCGTTCGTTAGTCGTTCCCCGTCACGCGCCATGATAGCCCACGTAACCGTAGACATTACCGTACGCACTATAGTGTTAGTGAATTTATGTATATGACCAACTAGCTTTTGCCAGCGGCTCCGCCCGCCTTGTTTTTCCGGGATAAAAAGTAGCCTATGTGTTAATCCAGGACATGATCTACCCGTGTGCCAAATTTCATCGAAATCCGTTCAGTAGTTTTTGCGTGAAAAAGTAACAAACATACATCCATACATTCTTACAATTTTCACGTTTATAATATTAGTAGGATATAGACAGAAGAATTACAAACTACTGAACATAATGAGACTTAACATCTTATGTCTCAGGATGACGAGCGCAGTGGAATGCCACACAGTACTTTGTAACTCAAGGTGCTGGATGGTGTTGCTACTGTTTATGGGTGGTCGTATCGCTTACCATCAGGCGAACGACATGCTCGTCTCGTCATTCAATGCCACAAAAAAATAAAAAAAATTAACCACTTTTAAACTTTTATTTCCAACCATCTGAGAGTCAAGTGGGGATTACAAAGAGTATCCAGAACACTATAATCACAACCCCCAATCAAACAACAAATGTGACGAATTGTTTATATAACGTTAATACACTTGTTGCCGTACCGTTGTTGTACAAATGTACGATAGCCCAGTTGGGAATGGAACGGTCTGCCGAGACAATGTCCGGAGGTTCAAAACCCAAGGCACACACGCTGACTTTTCAAAGTTACGTGTGTATTATGTATCAATTATCGTTCGCTTTAACTGTGAAGGAAAACATCGTGAGGAAACCTACATACCTGAGAATTCTCTATAAGAATCTCGAGGGTATGGGAAGTCTGCCAACCCGCACTAGGCCAGCGTGGTGGACCAAGGCCTAACCCCTCTCAGTAGGAGAGGAGGCCCGTGCTCAGCAGTGGGCAGTATATAATACAGGGCTGATTGCATTGCATTATACACTTGTTACCCATTTGAAACGCATGCATATGCTAATGTTTATTATTTGTAGACGGCGCGGATGAGATGTCTCCAGCATCGAGATACATAGCGATGGCCCGGCAGGGGTTACTCGGTGGGGACTCCCAAGAGACGCCCAGCAGGCAACATGAACTGAGGGACGATGATAAAATAGGTACAGTAACTAATCATTTTGCCTGTAGCATTTAAAATTAACAATAGTTTTTTTTCCTGACGCTACGCCTTACAGTAATTAATAGCAACGTCATTCACCCAAGAAGCGGTTTTGCTATTTTTATTTCTAATTTATAATGACAGTCGGACAATGGAGCTACTTTTTTGTAACGTCAGTAAATTCCAATATCCAATGCTCTTGGAAGGTGGCCAATACTCCAGCTATTTTTTTTACCGCAGTGGGATTTTCATGGTCAGTTGTGACCTTCCTACTTTTGATTAGTTACTGTATAAAAATAATTGTTCGCTTTTTTGTATGGGTGCTGGTCCTCAAAATCTAACCAGGGTCAAACCTTATGGATATTAAAGGGGCAATAATATGAATCTTGGATCCATTAAATAATATTTTTAGACCCCTCCATAAATAACGTTCATTTTTTTTAAGTGTAGTGTTGAAGCAAAATAAAATTACAAAAATCTCAAAATCGGAGGACTTTAAAATTTTACGATTTATTGTAACAGGCTAGTTTTCCGGAGTTCCATCCAAATATATATAAACTATCTTGGTTTGAATTTTAGGCCTGTTTTGGACATGTGACGTTGACGTTCGCTTTAACGGTGAAGGAAAACATCGTGAGGAAACCTGCATATCTGAGAAGTTCTCTATAAGAATTTCGAAGATATGTGAAGTCTGCCAACCCGCACTAGGCCAGCGTGGTGGACTAAGGCCTAACCCCTCCCAGTAGTAGAGGAGGCCCGTGCTCAGCAGTGGGCAGTATATAATACAGGGCTGATTGCATTGCATTTGGACATGTCCTTTAACAGAAAGTATCTTAAATTGATAGATAGCGCGTCAGTCCGCACGCCGCCGCTAGAAGACGCTCTATCAACCCCTAATCTGCAACTACTGAGCCCGACTACCCGGCGACGTCTGCAGGCGTTACGACGCGGTGATATGCCGTCCGATCCAGTACGCACGCCCCGTGATCCATGTGAGTCACCGTATCTACTATTAACTTACGAATAGAAAAAAAAAAAAATTTGAATTTATAGGCTGTAGAGCCTGGCTGTGGCCAGTTTTATGATAAGGACGAACCGCCTTTACTATGTCATAGAAAGCTGATGTCAAGTAACAGGCTTGTTCATTTATGTTGTACAGTCAGCAAAAATATCGAACGCCCATAATATCTTCACCCTAGTTAGTGTCATAAATTACTTCGGTATTATGAACATCCATAGGCCACATTGTTGCCACATAGATACTTGTAAAGGAGATGTCTGCTTTTTGTATGGGTGCTGGGCCTCAAAATTTAACCAGGCCCAAACTTTATGGATATACAAGGGGCAAAAATATAGATCATGGATCCAATAACAAAATATTATTACGCGCGCTAATACTCGCGGATAGTAGCGTCACCTATTGGCTAGAAGTGGTACTATCCGAATGTGGAAAGTTCGGCGATGGAACATTCTCGAAAGATCTCGATGTCTCCAGAATGTCGTGGAAACGCGATAACTGACCTATATTTGCGAGAGAGTTCCCGACTATTCCGGATCTTTCGAGAATGTTCCACAGACTACTTGTAGCCGGCGGCCGCGGCCTTGTGACCAAGGCCATTAACCGAGTATAAAAGGCGGCGCGCGGCCGCCGCCGGGGATTCAGTCTCGTTTACGACGCGATCAAGAGCGAGCGATAAGCGGACTACGAGCGACGTCGAAGCGAATTGTGATTTGTGTGTGAACGTGTGAGAGTTGTAGTGTGTGACTATAACAAGTGTATTCGAATATTGTAGTATCCAGTGCAGTGTTTTAGTTAGTTTACTTGTAATTTTACGCTAATAAAAACTTAATTGGTGCTTTTATCGCAATACCGGCGTTTAATTGTTTATATCGAACCCCAGCGACGTAACAATATGTTAAGACCCCTCCACTTATAACTAACTTTTTAAGAACTTTCACATTAAGCGTAGTTTTTAAGCAAAATAAAATTATACAAATCTCCAAATAGGAGGACTTGAAAATTATATGATTTATTGCAAAGGCCTAGTTTTTGGGAGTACTATAGAAAAATATATAAAGTATCTTGGTTAGAATTTTAAGCCCGTCTTTGGACATCTCCTTTTCAATTAAAATTTTTCGCAGTCGACAAAAACCTACCGACACCTGACAGTGCATTTGGTGCTGCGCTAAGGCCTGGCTCGGGCAGACTGTCGCCCGACGCGCGGAAACGATTGTGGCGCGTCGTTAACGAACTACCCTCCAAACAAGAACAAACCCCCACCAATGTTCATACTGTGAGTATCATTATATTGTATAGATCAACATGGATCATGTCACGTAAAACTTAGCCGAGTATGTATTTGGGTTTTAATCTAATCACTGTCTATTTTGGGGGATTACATATTATTATTTATGTAATGTAACTGCCTTGGTGGCGTAGTTGTATTATGGTACGACTGCAATGCGGGTTCGATCCCTGGGTCGGGCGAAGTGGTATTGGGTTTTTCTATTTAGTGCCAACTCGTAGTCCTGAGTTTGTGCCCGATATGGCGATAGGCTCGTCCCCTATCACATCATGGGATGAAATATGCACGGCGAAAAGTGGGTGCATTAGTTGCGCCTCTGCCTACCTCTTTGGGGATAAAAGGCGTGAGTGTATGTATGTATGTATATCTTACTCAGTACAATGCTATACAGAATTTTGTAATACAATTTTTTGGGGTGTTGCTACTGTGTACAATATTTAATTGAAAGATGGCCCGCTAGGTCCTCTCTTATGACAGAAATTATAATATGTTTTCGTCAGGTCGATTCAACAAATTCTGAAGGCTTTATCGCCTGATTTTAAAGATAACTTTCTCCGCGTAATTACCGAATCCTACTAATATTATAAACGCGAAAGTTTGTACCTATGGATGTATGGATGTTTGTTACTCTTTCACGCAAAAAGTACTGAACGGATTTCGATGAAATTTGGCACACGGGTAAATTATGTCCTGGATTAACACATAGGCTACTTTTTATCCCGGGAAAACTCATTCACTTGGGCGGAGCCGCGGGCAAAAACTAGTTCGTCAGTAGGATAATATTGGGCATTCTAGACCACCTGTCGCTCGGCGAAACAAGTTCGCCATCGCTCCGGACGGTGGTCTAGAATACCCAATATGGAATGATCGACTCAAAATATGAATTCACACCACAATTTTATACTCTGACAAGTTCGCCATCGCTCCGGGCGGTGGTCTAGACTGACAATGTGGAATGATCGATAGATCGTAATGCTCTGCTGTTTGCAATGCGTTCAAGCCGAATATTATATTAATGAAACAAATACATACAAATAATTATTGTTGCTTTGACCGTATATATGACCGGACGTTTGTAAATAATGAAATTTGTTAAACAACCACATTCTCTTATTGTGGATCCAATTTGTGTTGAACCTCAAGGCGACACTCATCGACATGGCAAACTTTTACCAAATACTATAAGATGTATTATTTGTGGTCCGTCTAACTGCGGAAAAACAAATTTAGTAATCGGTCTACTTTTACATAAAGACGGATTAAAGTATCGTAATGTATATCTATACTCAAAAACTCTAAATCAACCGAAGTATTTGTTTTTAGAAAAAGTGTATGATATGGTTCCTGATGTATCATTTTCCAAGTTCAAGGACAATGAAGAAGTATTGTGCCCCCAAGAAGCTTGTAGTGATTCGATAATTATATTTGATGATGTGGCTTGTGAAAATCAAAATAATATGCGGGATTATTTCGCAATGGGTCGACATAAAAATATAGATTGCTTTTATTTGAATCAAACATATAGTAAAGTACCAAAACAACTTGTTAGGGATAATGCAAATCTCATTATTCTTTTTAAACAAGATGATATTAATATGAGACATGTCTATGATGAACATGTTAACACAGACATGAAATGGCATGAGTTTCGTGAAATGTGTTCACAAATATGGATAGAACCATATAGTTATTTGGTTATAAATAAAGATTGTCGAAAAAACGAAGGATGTTATCGAAATAAATTTGACAGATTTGTAGTTTTCGATTAAGAATTTCTATAAATATCGTCATTCTTACAATATTTTTTTATTCTATTTGAAACATTAACAGAAGAACGAAGTACTTCATAAATGGATCAATCATTCAAACGACAAATTATTAACGCTGCTGAAGTCGTAAAAAAGAAAGTTCGTAAAATGAGAAATATTGAAGTAGATAATGAAAAGACCTTGCAAACCGTATTTAAACCACTGATTACCCCTTTGAATCAAATAGCATCTAAAAATGATTTAAAACAAGAACCTTATTTAAAGTATGACTACAATGGGCGTCAAGATACTAGTTTACCTGAAGATGAGAATACGAAAATCGAAAATTATTGGGGTAATATTAAGGTTCATTCGGACTTTAATGATAATGATCACATTGAAGATGAAAAAGGAGAGGCTGAAGTTTCTGATAATGATTTCGAAAATAGTGGTGATTCATATAAAACATTAGATTCGAACCCTAGTGTAAATCAAAATACAATATCATGGTCACTATCACCCGGAATGTACGAAGATGTTACTTTCGGGGTAAGAATAGATAAAGGAAAATTAATGTTAGGTACGTCGAACGTAATGGTTAACAATAAAACCATCAATGTTGGTGAAACGTCGTATAAAAATACACCAGGTTTAAGAGAACTCTTGTTAAAAAAAGATCCTAATTTAAACTTAGTAACGGAAGTAGACAAACAGAATTATAAATTAATGCTGTTAGAAACCAATGCTCATAGACGAGATTTCGATCCTAAAAAGCCTATAAAGAGTAATAAAGGTAGAAAGTATATGTATATAATTAAACCACTATTTAAACTAACCGAGGATATAAGTTGTAAACAAATACCTAAAGGTAAGGGTTTGCCAATTTTAAAGAAGTGGAATAAGTTTGTTGATTATGTTTATTGGGATGATCCTAATGAGTTAGTTGATAGGTTAAAGTTATTAATTGCGTCTCGAGATGCTGGGAATACTGGTGTAGACAATGAAATTTTGTCGATTATAGAAGAACTACGAGAAAATGGAATCATAAATCAATAAATACTTTGACCTTCAGCAATTTATTTCATTTTAAATTTAACTTAAAACAATATCGGACGCAATGAATGTTGATAAGTTTGGTCATCACATCCACAAACGGATGCGAATATCTGATATTTTTGATATAGCTGACAAAACAATTACCAAATCAATAAATGGAGAATTTGATTTACAACAGAATCGAATTTCTGGTGTGATTGATCCTACGCAAGCTGATCATGTTTCAAATAAGCAGTACGTTGACAACAAAATTAAAAATTTGTGCAATAAAAATTACGTACAAACATTAATAGATAAATCTAAGCAAGAAATTATAAGCGAGGTACATAATTCTATAGAGCATTTAAAAGAAAATATATTTTCATTTATTAATCAGAATAATTCAAACTCTTCAACTAAAAAGACCAGTAAAGCCATTCAAAATGATAAAACATCAAGTCGTCAATGAATTGCATCGATCGGCTCGTAAGAATTTTATTCGTCGCTCAGTGATCCTTAAAGGCATAGATGACTTATGGCAAGCAGATCTAATTGATTTAAGAAACATAAAAAAATACAACAAGGGATTTAGTTATATATTAGTTATAATTGACTGTTTTACTAAGTATTCTTGGGCAGTCCCTTTAAAGTTAAAAACAAAAATAGAAGTATCACACGCTTTTGAAAAAGTACTTAAACAAAGCGGTCGCACCCCAGTAAATTTGCAAACTGATTTAGGTACTGAATTTTACAATGAAACGTTTTCAAAATTAATTAAATCATTTAATATAAATCATTATTCCTCGTTTTCAACAAAAAAAGCATCAATAGTTGAACGATTAATAAAAACTTTAAAAAATAAACTTTTTAAATTATTCAACATAAATGGCAGCTATAAATGGATAGGAAAGTCATTGGATAGTATTGTAGCAGACTACAATAATACAAAACATAGAACGATTGGCCACAAACCGAATGAAGTGGATTTTAATAATGAACAAAAAATAAAACAACTTATTTTACAGTCACGAAAACCGTTAGCATTTAGACGGAATAAGTTCAGTATAGGTGACCCTGTTCGTATTAGTAAATATAAAAACTGTTTTCGAAAGGGTTACACTCCTAACTGGTCAACTCGGCTCGGCGAAACAAGTTCGCCATCGCTCCGGACGGTGGTCTAGAATACCCAATATGGAATGATCGACTCAAAATATGAATTCACACCACAATTTTATACTCTGACAAGTTCGCCATCGCTCCGGGCGGTGGTCTAGACTGACAATGTGGAATGATCGATAGATCGTAATGCTCTGCTGTTTGCAATGCGTTCAAGCCGAATATTATATTAATGAAACAAATACATACAAATAATTATTGTTGCTTTGACCGTATATATGACCGGACGTTTGTAAATAATGAAATTTGTTAAACAACCACATTCTCTTATTGTGGATCCAATTTGTGTTGAACCTCAAGGCGACACTCATCGACATGGCAAACTTTTACCAAATACTATAAGATGTATTATTTGTGGTCCGTCTAACTGCGGAAAAACAAATTTAGTAATCGGTCTACTTTTACATAAAGACGGATTAAAGTATCGTAATGTATATCTATACTCAAAAACTCTAAATCAACCGAAGTATTTGTTTTTAGAAAAAGTGTATGATATGGTTCCTGATGTATCATTTTCCAAGTTCAAGGACAATGAAGAAGTATTGTGCCCCCAAGAAGCTTGTAGTGATTCGATAATTATATTTGATGATGTGGCTTGTGAAAATCAAAATAATATGCGGGATTATTTCGCAATGGGTCGACATAAAAATATAGATTGCTTTTATTTGAATCAAACATATAGTAAAGTACCAAAACAACTTGTTAGGGATAATGCAAATCTCATTATTCTTTTTAAACAAGATGATATTAATATGAGACATGTCTATGATGAACATGTTAACACAGACATGAAATGGCATGAGTTTCGTGAAATGTGTTCACAAATATGGATAGAACCATATAGTTATTTGGTTATAAATAAAGATTGTCGAAAAAACGAAGGATGTTATCGAAATAAATTTGACAGATTTGTAGTTTTCGATTAAGAATTTCTATAAATATCGTCATTCTTACAATATTTTTTTATTCTATTTGAAACATTAACAGAAGAACGAAGTACTTCATAAATGGATCAATCATTCAAACGACAAATTATTAACGCTGCTGAAGTCGTAAAAAAGAAAGTTCGTAAAATGAGAAATATTGAAGTAGATAATGAAAAGACCTTGCAAACCGTATTTAAACCACTGATTACCCCTTTGAATCAAATAGCATCTAAAAATGATTTAAAACAAGAACCTTATTTAAAGTATGACTACAATGGGCGTCAAGATACTAGTTTACCTGAAGATGAGAATACGAAAATCGAAAATTATTGGGGTAATATTAAGGTTCATTCGGACTTTAATGATAATGATCACATTGAAGATGAAAAAGGAGAGGCTGAAGTTTCTGATAATGATTTCGAAAATAGTGGTGATTCATATAAAACATTAGATTCGAACCCTAGTGTAAATCAAAATACAATATCATGGTCACTATCACCCGGAATGTACGAAGATGTTACTTTCGGGGTAAGAATAGATAAAGGAAAATTAATGTTAGGTACGTCGAACGTAATGGTTAACAATAAAACCATCAATGTTGGTGAAACGTCGTATAAAAATACACCAGGTTTAAGAGAACTCTTGTTAAAAAAAGATCCTAATTTAAACTTAGTAACGGAAGTAGACAAACAGAATTATAAATTAATGCTGTTAGAAACCAATGCTCATAGACGAGATTTCGATCCTAAAAAGCCTATAAAGAGTAATAAAGGTAGAAAGTATATGTATATAATTAAACCACTATTTAAACTAACCGAGGATATAAGTTGTAAACAAATACCTAAAGGTAAGGGTTTGCCAATTTTAAAGAAGTGGAATAAGTTTGTTGATTATGTTTATTGGGATGATCCTAATGAGTTAGTTGATAGGTTAAAGTTATTAATTGCGTCTCGAGATGCTGGGAATACTGGTGTAGACAATGAAATTTTGTCGATTATAGAAGAACTACGAGAAAATGGAATCATAAATCAATAAATACTTTGACCTTCAGCAATTTATTTCATTTTAAATTTAACTTAAAACAATATCGGACGCAATGAATGTTGATAAGTTTGGTCATCACATCCACAAACGGATGCGAATATCTGATATTTTTGATATAGCTGACAAAACAATTACCAAATCAATAAATGGAGAATTTGATTTACAACAGAATCGAATTTCTGGTGTGATTGATCCTACGCAAGCTGATCATGTTTCAAATAAGCAGTACGTTGACAACAAAATTAAAAATTTGTGCAATAAAAATTACGTACAAACATTAATAGATAAATCTAAGCAAGAAATTATAAGCGAGGTACATAATTCTATAGAGCATTTAAAAGAAAATATATTTTCATTTATTAATCAGAATAATTCAAACTCTTCAACTAAAAAGACCAGTAAAGCCATTCAAAATGATAAAACATCAAGTCGTCAATGAATTGCATCGATCGGCTCGTAAGAATTTTATTCGTCGCTCAGTGATCCTTAAAGGCATAGATGACTTATGGCAAGCAGATCTAATTGATTTAAGAAACATAAAAAAATACAACAAGGGATTTAGTTATATATTAGTTATAATTGACTGTTTTACTAAGTATTCTTGGGCAGTCCCTTTAAAGTTAAAAACAAAAATAGAAGTATCACACGCTTTTGAAAAAGTACTTAAACAAAGCGGTCGCACCCCAGTAAATTTGCAAACTGATTTAGGTACTGAATTTTACAATGAAACGTTTTCAAAATTAATTAAATCATTTAATATAAATCATTATTCCTCGTTTTCAACAAAAAAAGCATCAATAGTTGAACGATTAATAAAAACTTTAAAAAATAAACTTTTTAAATTATTCAACATAAATGGCAGCTATAAATGGATAGGAAAGTCATTGGATAGTATTGTAGCAGACTACAATAATACAAAACATAGAACGATTGGCCACAAACCGAATGAAGTGGATTTTAATAATGAACAAAAAATAAAACAACTTATTTTACAGTCACGAAAACCGTTAGCATTTAGACGGAATAAGTTCAGTATAGGTGACCCTGTTCGTATTAGTAAATATAAAAACTGTTTTCGAAAGGGTTACACTCCTAACTGGTCAACAGAAATTTTTAATATTGTTAAAGTAAACGACACAAATCCTGTTACATATAATATAGAAGATCAACGCAAACAACCGATTTTAGGATCTTTTTATGAACAAGAAATTCAGAAAACAAGCTACCCCGATGTTTACTTAATTGAAAAGGTTATAAAAAAGAAAGGTAATAAGTTATTTGTAAAATGGTTGGGTCTACAAGAAAGTGAAAACAGTTGGATTGATAAGTCTAAAGTTGTTAACTGATGAGATATCATATATTAATCTTTTTTCTTCATGACAACAGTACATTCAATTACAAACAATGAACGGAGGCGGACTGGTAAATAGTTTGATAAACAATTTACCGATCGAACTACACTTACCTGGTTATAACTATTGCGGTCCAGGAACAAAACTTGAAAGGCGCTTGTTGCGCGGTGACAAAGGCATAAATAAGTTGGATGAAGCTTGTAAAGAACACGATATCGCATATTCAACATTCTCAGATTTACCCAATCGACATAAAGCAGATTTACAGTTGATAAATATGGCTAAACGGCGTTTAAATGCTCAAGATGCGGGAAAAGGAGAAAAATTGGCTTCTTGGATTGTTAGCAAAGTTATGAAGGCGAAACTGAAAACCGGGTCAGGATTGAAATCATTCGGGTCCTTAGTATCAAAAATTCGCGCACATATTAAAAAGTCCAAGCCTAATAAAACAAATTTAATAAAGTATGCCTATCTGGCAGCGAAGAAGTTATATCCATTAAATTCAAATAATAAGATTTGTTTGCCAAGAGTTATATCGTTACCAAAAACTGGTGGAGTTTTGCCTTTAATACCTATATTTGCTGGGTTGTCTGCGTTAGGTTCATTAGCCGGAGGTGCGGCTGGAATTGCAAAAACTGTTAATGATTATAAAAATGCTCAAAAAAATTTAAGGGAATCTGAACGCCATAATAAGGTTATGGAATCCATAGCAATCGGTAAAGGTTTGTATATCAAGCCTTACAAGAATGGTAAAGGATTGTTTGTAAAGCGTTCAAAAAACTAAATATGAGGTTACCTAATCATGCTCTAAGTAATATCGAAATCATGCGTTACGCACAAAATATACCATATTTTCGAGGAGTATTTATGAAAGACCAATTACCTAAGAAATCGAACCCCATCGAATGTGGTATTGTCAATTTGGATAACTCTGTCAACGAAGGAACTCATTGGGTAGCCTATGTTAAAATAGATAAATACTGTGAATATTTTGACAGCTTTGGTGATTTAAAACCACCTATAGAATTAGTAAATTATTTTAAACATTGTGATATACATTATAACTATACAAGGTATCAAACATATAATTCTGTAAACTGTGGTCAATTGTGTTTGAATTTTTTGTTTAAATTTTGGAATAAAAGTATAAAATAAATCAACTTGTTTTATTGTCAGCAATCGCAAGATGTCTTTCACGCTGTCTATAACAGGCACCTCGTCAATACTTTCCACATATTATTCACCAAATTTGCAACTTGAAGGAGAATATGAATGTGCATTATTACATTTGTCTACATTTAATTCGATTCCGAATATTGATGAAAAAAATAATAAATTGTATTATGGTGATTACAACGAATTTATTGAAATACCTGAAGGTGCATATGAACTGCAAGATATCAACGATTACATTAAATCACAAATAAAAAATACAAGATTTCAACTACAGTGCAACAACAATACTTTAAAGACAAATGTATATTGCACGAAAAAGTTAAATTTTATAAAAGAAGATTCTATTGGTAGACTATTAGGATTCGACAAGAAAATTCTTGAAGCTAATATATTACACGTGTCACAGTTTCCAGTCGACATTTTATCAACGACCGTGGTGAGGGTTGAATGTGATATTATTAGCGGATCTTATGTGAATGGTAGACCTAGTCATATTATTCACGAGTTTGCTCCTAACGTGCCTCCAGGTTACAGAATTATTGAAATTCCGAAGAATATAATATACTTTCCGGTCAATCAAAATATTATAAATAGTGTTAATATAAGGTTATTAGATATTAACAACAATTTGCTTAATCTACGTGGCGAAGAAGTACAGTTATATTTACACCTAAAAAGAAAATGATTGATTATTACCCACTACATAAATATAGCAGTGCAGATACCAAAAACGTTAGTAAGGCACGAACCATCTCCAAAGCTGCATTGCATTCTAATAAGAGACAAAAGCTAAACAAAGAAAATCTCAATTTTCTTAAAACAATAGGTTTACTAAAATGAATATACTAGATCTTTTAACTACTCCATTATACGATAATACCATCGAAGGTATTGAATTTCATTCGTATAAACCCTACGTCACTAGTTTTAATAGAAATGATGAAATTCGTATACCTATTAATCAAAAAGATTTGTATGTTCTGCCATCAGCGAGTACTTTACATTTAGAAGGATTTGTGAATGTTACGAAAAGAGATACCAAAGAAAAAACAAGCGTAGAATTTACAAATAATCCGTTGATGTACCTTTTTCAAGACATCAGGTATGAATTGAACGGAGTGGAGATAGATAAAATAAAAAATGCGGGTGTAACTACTACCATCAAATCATTGATATCTATGAACGAAAGTGAATCTAAAACATCCCAAGCCTGGAGATGGGATATACATGGCACGAAAAGTGAGAATGGATTTTTTTCAGTATCAATACCGCTAAGTAATATCTTAGGATTTGGTGAAGATTACAAAAAAGTTATCATAAATTGTAAACACGAACTGATTTTGCTAAGAAGTAATACAGACTTGAATGCTTTGAAACTGAATAGTGGAGAAGTCATACAAAGTGTTGAAATTAATAAAATTGTATGGAGAATGCCACATGTGAAAGTGTCCGACAAAGAAAAATTGAACTTCATAAAAATTTTAGAAAAAGACCGTGCACTTCAATTAATTTTTAGAAACTGGGATTTATATGAATATCCTTTATTACCTAAAACAACAAAGCATACGTGGTCTATTAAAACCTCATCGCAAATCGAAAAACCACGATACGTTGTTATAGGACTGCAAACCAACAGGAAAAACAAATCTGGGGCTGACATGTCTAGATTTGATCACTGTAACCTACGTGAAGTAAAAGTTTACTTAAATTCAACTTATTATCCGTACGAAAATCTAAATACTGATTTTATAAACAATCAATATGCTTTATTATACGAACAGTACGCTCGATTTCAACAGTCTTATTACGGACGTAGACCAGAGCCTTTGTTGAGTGCTAAAGAATTTAAGGACATTGCTCCGTTATGTGTGATAGATTGTTCTCGACAAATAGATAATCTTATATCAGGTCCAGTAGTTGACGTGAGAGTAGAGTTGGAGAGTATTGTTGAAATACCTGATCAAACTTCTGCTTACTGTCTTATATTGAATGACTGTATAATTGAATATAAACCCCTAAGCAGTACTGTGAGAAAAATATCATGAATTCTAATAGTATAATATTGGACGTTCAAGGATTTAAAGACATACATAACAATTTTATATTAAAGGAATTATCTTTTGCAACTCGTAATTATACGCAAACGTTTTTAATAAAACCACCGTATCTTTTTAAGAACTTGTCAGATGAAGAAAAGAGACAGGTTAAATGGTTGGAGAAAAACAGGGGCATTTACTGGAACGAAGGATATATTGACTTTAGAGAATTTCAACGTATAATCGTTCCATATTTAGAAAATAAAGAAATCATTGTCAAAGGATTAGAGAAGGTGAAATGGGTACAAGATCTTTGTGTAAATTGCAAAGTGTCGGACCTCGGTGAAGAAAAGTGTCCTAGTTTTACAGTGTTACATAAAAAATATTGCGATGAAAAAACAAATCTAAATTGTACTCATCATTTCAAACATTGTGCTCTAAAAAATGTATTATGTATTAAGAAATATCTGAAGTGGTAATAAATTGTATATTTTAAGTTTCATTAAATAAAAATCTTTTTAATATAAATATATTTTATTACATAATCCATAATAACATCTGATATATCTAATACAGACAAGTTAAAAGTTCATGTTTAAATAAAAACATCATTATACTCACAATTTTTAACATAAAGTTTCTTAAAAATCACTATCTATTAAGGACTTAGAAATTTTCTTGACCAATGATTCAGTATCGTCCATGACGCTATCAATAGCGTCTTTAACTATGTATTGTGCATTTAAAATTACATTTTCTCTATCACTATCACTGTCACTGGTTTGAGTACTGTTGTTACAAAGGTCTATAACGAAAATTTTTATCAATTTGATGCCGCGTCGCTGTAATCTGCTCATTACAAAAGACGTGTTCTCTTTCTGTTTCGCTATATTATTGTGTCTTGACTTTTCCCGACGTCGTTTGGATTTCTTTTCTTTCGTTTGTTGATTGCAAATTTCGGGCTCGTTGCGTAGAATCTCGGAGAATCCTTCGAAGGGATCTTGCGCATACTGGTTAAATATAATATCTGCATCAGAAATCTGTAACAAAACAAATTAAATCATTACTAATGGTATTATGGTAATACAATCTATTATAATTAATACAAAGTTAATAAAATATAATTTAAAAAAATACATACCAACGACATGCTGTTGATGTTTAATGATTTTGCAATGTAGTTTAAGTACCTATTCGAACCAGTAATATGTGACAAGTGACTAAAAATTATATATCTCCCCCCGAAACAAACAACGGTATTATACATGTTAGAACACGTTTACTATAAAACGTTAAATAAGCATAATATTTTATTCATTAGAAACAAAACGATACGTCATATATTTAATGCTTATTTAACATTTTATAATACATTGAACTGAATGCTTCAGTAGCGTAGTGGTAAAGCGAGCGCGGTACGACTACCGCTTTAAGGTGTCGGGTTCGAATCCCGGGTCGGGCAAAGTGATATTGAGTTTTTCTACTCAGTATCAGTCCTGAGTGTTCGTTCGATATGGTAATGGTGTGGCCTACCCTTCATTAGTACAAGGTTTGATTGCGTGTGTGTATGTATGTTGAACTGGATAGAAGGCAATCTGAAGTATCATATTGTATATCAGCTAAGTACCTTCCTATAGTGTGATGGTTGAATTATATGTATTATAATCCATACTAATATTATTCCTGCGATGGTAAATATGTCAGTCAGGTTCGTAAATAAAACAAGTTATTACAATTCAACACATAATTATTTATATTTTTCCAAAAAAAATAAAGAATAGACAATAAGCTGTTAAAAGTACTTAATACTACAGTTACAATTTTATAAGTTAATAGGTAGATAGTATTAAATTATCATTCTTTAAAAAAATGCGCATGACCCCAGGCTCGCGTAGATATTTTGTCTACAGATATTGCTCGTTTATCGTCATTGCTAGATAATGCAATTTTGTTAACACTTTGTGTAAATATTTCATGCTTAATTGATTTAAACATAATATTTTTGCTACGAATGACTCCACCCTGAAATAATACTTTTTCATAATCTGAGATACTTAATCCTCTTACCACGCATGATTTTACTCCCTTTGCTTTTTTAATAATGTTATTGGGAGTTTTTATAGAATAAAGTTTGGATCTCAAACCAACGAAATCCGTTATATAATTTCCTCCCATTTCATCTTTGAAAAGACCTGGAACTTTTTTATTTATTAATGGTAACTTATATACATTAACATCATCATAGTTACTTGTGTCAAAATATTGCAAAAACTGGCATTTTAAGTCACGATAAAAGTCATTCGTATATATTTCATACACAAGAGAATCAGTATCTGTATAACATAGTTTCACTCTATCTCCGTAAAAATTCTTTACAATATTGTAATGAAAGTTATACATATGTGACTTAGAAAGTTCTAATACCGTAAATCCTATATAAATAGGCTTGTCTAAAATAATTTGATTGGGTTTCATTTGTATTGCCACCAAATTATCAGATAAAATCGAAGCACTATGGAAATAGGGGTTGGCTATTAGCCTCTCAGCGGATATTGATTTTTTAGTTTTATTATTTTTATCACTCCATTGATTAACTAAATGAACAGTTACTCTTTTTTCAGTGTTTTCTAAAGTTTTCCCAAAAACACTGTTATTTAATAACTTAAAAAAGTCTTGCTCAAAACTACTTTTAGCCTTTTGTCTCAACAAAGTGTTCAATTCTATATATTTTTTTAAATATGGACACTGTTTAAAAGTTATAGCTTTATGAATTTTACGTAATATTAAACCGTGTTCTATGCATTTTTTCAAATAAACGTAGTGTATTATATAATTATATTTATTATATAAATTAGCAATAAGTTTATTTGTTTTACCTCCTGGAGGCACACATTTTTCTGGACAAAATGGTAAATCATTATGATATTCGTGCAAATGTTCGGGATACAAAAGATCAACTTCTAATATAAAGCCCCACTCGGCGTTGTCCTCAACATTTTCTACATGTAAATTAGCTAATTCACTTTCATTAAGAAATCTAAAACTAGAATAGGGTAAATACTGACACATACTAAAACCATAAAGATTATTACAATCGAGATATGCTATGAAACAGGAAGGGTTTGACGCATTATATTCAGACATGTACATGTGATTGGCTTTTGCATGCCGATGGGAACACATGCACAAACCTCCTCTTATACCTCTTTGAATCATTCTTACGATTGCCAAGTCCGACAAGAGTTCCAAATGAACGTCTGTTTTAAGCAACATGGCGTCAAAAGATAAACTAGGAGCGGTGATGTAAAAGGCAGGGTCCAGTTTATAATGTTGTTTACATGTTTTTCGAAATTTTTGGAATATGTCTGTCAATAAAAGTACATCCGTTTTCAAGTACAGATCCGTGTATTCGCCTAAATTTTTTATACTAAATTCGTTCCAAACCGTTTTGGCATGATTATAATCATCATCGCTTATATTTTCGTTGGTCAATGAATTATAAAACTCGCTCTTGAGTGGTAACGATTTCTGTTCGTATCGTTTCCAATCAGTCATGTAGTCATATGGATAAATACCTTTCCGTGTCAATAAATTAAACTTTCTTCTATCAGAAAAATGCGATTTCAGATTAACAAAATCTTCGGAATGCATTGTTTTGGCAAGTTTGTCTAAACTCGTTCCTAAAAAATTGAAAGAATCTAAAAACCTTATTTGTATGTACTCATTATCAGTAATATGTATAAATTTAGAAAATGATGTATATTTTTCTTTGGTCTTAGGTATAATCTTTATTTGCCCGGGAATTTCAGCCAATTTTTTTATAAATAAATGACAATCATAACCTGATAAATTATGAAAAAATACTGGAATAAATTTTGGAACTTTATGTTGTAGATTACAATGTCGATGAGCCGCGCCACGATATCGACCTGTAATATGGCAGTGATCTCTTACTTTATCGCACCATAATAAGTTTTCACATATGTAACACTTTATGGCATTGGTAAAATCAAAGACATCTTTTTCTGTGAATATCATAGGTTCATTTTTAGACAGAATTTTGTATATTACTTTAACATCATCTATCAAAAATTCAACAAATTTCAAAACACAGTCTTTACCGCGATAAGTTCTATAACCTTCAAATGAATCCTCGAAAGATGATACTATATTGTAGGCGAACGCAGCCGGCACGTGCCGTTGTGAGTATGACGTGTTAGCGGTGGTGTTCGATTCACCGTCACCAATCGGTTCAAGCAACGTTTCAAAATCCGCATATATCACAAATGGAATGTTTTGTTTCCTATCATAATTTTTGAATTTTAAAAATGATCCTTTTTCTGGCAAAACTGTAACTACCCCTCCACATAAATGTGTATTAATTTGACTGAGAGTCGAAAAAAATAACAAGCACGTTTCACAGAAATATAATTTACCATGGTGTTTGGTGATCTGATTTCTAACGAGACGTGGTAAGTCCTTGATAAGGCAATAGTGGGAATTTGTATTATTTTCTAAAAATAATAAGTGAATGCTTTTAGATTTATTGTTGTTCATAGATTTATACAAGGGGCCTATAATAATCTTATTATTTTTCAACCCATACACGAAAATATTCAGAAAAGGATTATTTTTCTCAAAAATCACTATATCAGAAAAAGTTATGGGAAACGACAAGTCATTAATATTTAAAATGTTCTGAAAGTGCGGATAAGACGAAACTCTGTCCGAATGTCGGGTTGCAGGGCACAAGGCTGCCACAACACACCACAAAAAGCAATATTTGTCTTTGTTTCGAATATTCAAACAAGCTTTTTTATTTTTTATGAATTTTGGTAAATCTATAAATCCGCTTCCGCCGAGAGGCTGATATTTATTAATGTTTATTTCTAAATGTGAATTATTCAAAAAGGTCCAACCGCTATCTCTCTCCTGAAATTCTTCTATTTTTTTTAAAAGTAATGCAATAGCAGATTTATAAATTGAATCGAACTCGTAATTAACATGAACTATATAATTTTTTGTACCGAATGATTTAATTTCCCTTTGATCACTTTTATATAAAAGAAAAACAGAAAAGAGTTCAAAATTAATTTTAACAGATGTATGTATGTGAAGTGATCGATCTATTAAATATTTTACTTGATCACTAATACTATTCAGAAACATCTCTGGGAAATTATTTACTTGCTCGTCAGTTGCGGTTATCCTATAACTTACGATACGTCCTTTAAACGAAGTATTGATAATTGAAACATTGCCGTAAAATGGGGTTGCGCTATTGTTTTTATGTGCATTGCTCCTTGAATGACCCGACCATCGACGACTATCTACGGACACTTTGCAAACCGAACAGTATGGCATTATTTATATTATAGTATCTATCTAATTATAATTTACAATGCTTTATACTATTTTAAATTACAAAAGCACCAAGCGTGCTTATAAACTAGAACAAAAGTTATAATTGTTAAATACTTACAAAATATACAGTAAGTATAAAATCCACATCTATAAATTTCAAGCCGGATTTTAAATTGAATGAAGTGGCTTATCCAATACCATAAGACAAATGCCTGTGCCCCGTTGAAATTCAGTTGTCGTTTGTGCTTCTCGTTCTTATTCACGAAAGTAACTTGTCTTTTAAAACATTTCTGAAAGAGTAATGCATAATATTAGTCGAATATTAAATGTATTTTAAAGGTACAATCAACAATATCTTAAGAATTTTTATGTTTATAGTTACCTGAATTTTTGCCGTTTTTCTATTATAGTTAATATTTCTATATTCTGTAGCTCCATATAAAACTCAGTTGTTGGTATATCAATTTGTATGTAATATACCGATTACTTCTTATAAAAATATATTTATCGATTATTTTTTTTATAAATGCTGCTATGTCACTTCAACATTTTGTGGTAATGAACTTTGAAAAAGAAAAAATCAGCTTTTATAGTAATTTCAAATTCAATATTAAAATAACTATTAATCATAAGAGTCATATTATGGTTACTGTTCATACGATCTTCTTCCATTAGAAGGATATACTCAAATATCAAGTAAATAACATAGTTCATATCGTGACACGTGCGCTCAACCTATGTATTAATTTCCAGTCAGCAAAATCAAATTTGCGTCATTCAAGTAAGGATGGCACGTATTCAATTTTAAGTTTTTTTTTGGTTACGATATTCATTCAAATGAAATAATTTCTTACAATAACTATAGTTACAATAACATTATAATATTATACACAATATATTGTAATCATTACGATAAAACAAAATGGAAAAAAATAGGAAATAAATGTTGGTCACTATCATCATAAATAAAGAAATTACTTGTAAAGTTTGATGTTATTAATATATTATTTGAAATAATCTGTGATAACATAATTTATGGTTACTTAAATATTTACAATGTAATGTACGTTTCCCAACCCTAAGCATTTTTGCTGCATCGACGTTTAATGTTACTCGAACTCTGAATGCGCATTTTACATGAGTATAATACGTACACGGAAAAAAGTAACGTAAAATACATTATACCATAGCACATGCAACATTTTTAATGTTGTCAATTATCACACGTTTTTCGCTTATAAACAACTGGTTTTGATGGAAACGACATAACAAAATCAACTCTACAAGACTGGAAGTACTCTTGAAGAAGTAATCTGCGAATAACCGAACCCGCTGCCGAGCTGCTGACACTTGCCGTGCCTGCTGCCACCGACTCACCAAGCTTATTGTGCAGGTATATTCAAACAGCTGTTTCAAACGGAAAAATGTGAGTATAAATTATTTTAAAATCACTCTGACGTACTGATTTCTTAAATTTGTATATTTAAATTAATTGTTTTAAAATTTATATGATTTTCAGGTCTGAATCAGAATGCGAGTACTATCAACCAGCTCCAGTTTCTGAACAAAAAAAGAAACCCAACCGCAGCCTGTCGGCGGACAACGTCGGGAAGCGCAAGCCAGTCTCAACGACGAATTCAACACGAACAAGGTAAGAAATTTAAATATTTTTACGGACTTCGTAGGAAGAATGTTTTCTGTACCTTGCGATGGAACTTGTTTATAATAAGTAATATATTTTGAGATGTGTATTCAGTTTTCACAAACTACCGCGTATATCTCCGAAGTAATAGGCATTGTTTCAAACCATATTTTCTATTTATAAGAGTACCTATAATTTCGGACATGATCCTTACAAATTTATAGAGATCTGCTCCTCGGAGAACGATACTAAAACACCTCAACAAAAGAAACTTCAATGTATCAAAATATTAGTTTGGGTGGTAGTTATAAATTTGTTTCTATATAATTTGTTACTATACGACTGGTAGAGATAATGCATTCGTATCAATTTAAAAACGTTTTAGGAGAAACTTCAGTGACAATAAGATGAAAATTAACATTTATGTTTCATATATTGTTTCAGTAAAAAAACAAAGAATACTAATGATATATTTGGTATAAGTCGCAACTACGCAACGGACACAGAGCAAACTGAAAGTATTAGTCGGCTGTCGTCATATTTTGTGAACCGAGTGGCCAACGGCAGCGAGCGGCGAACAGCGAGCACCAGCGGTGAATACTACATCGACTGCAAGGTGTACAAGTCGAGCGACGCGCACGACACCGAACCATTGGACATGTGGAAGAAGGCGCTCATCCGTATCAAGTTCCAAACCGACACCGATTCCCCTCAGTGGCGAAAATTACAAGAGTTCGTGCGTTTATCCGATTTATTGTTCGAAGAACAACCGAAAACATATAATAATGTTAAATAAAAAATTAATAATTCGAAAACGTCACAGTTATTTTACTCAACCAAACCTTTCACATTCATAATACACATAACATTTCATATGAGTTTCAATCATAATTTGATGAATTCGTATAAAACACATTACAAAAACTTTATTTTTCCTTCGACACTCATTGATTGCCCGTTGTCAGAGTATACAATTGTGGTGTGAATTCATATTCTGAGTCGATCATTCCATATTGGGCAGTCTAGACCACCGTCCGGAGCGATGGCGAACTTGTCAGAGTATAAAATTGTGGTGTGAATTCATATTTTGAGTCGATCATTCCATATTGGGTATTCTAGACCACCGTCCGGAGCGATGGCGAACTTGTTTCGCCGAGCGACAGGTGGTCTAGAATGCCCAATATTATCCTACTTTCGTCATAATTTACCTTTCATTTTTGTTAACAACAGCCGCTATCAGAGATCCGCAACAGATTCCTGGCGCAGTTCAACGGAGACGCGCCGTCCACGCCGTCCGACCATCATCTCGCTCCGAGAAAGTTGCATTTGCAGGTAAACTGTATCTGCTTTGTAATTCTTTTGTAACATTCTGTATAGAGATTGAGATTATAGAGCCTTGAGTTACTCATGTTCGTAAGCGTCGGTTAAAATTCTTAAACGTTTTCAGGACCAAGAGGATACGCCGCCGGCTAAAATGGCAAAAATATCGCAAGATCAGGTTGGTTTTTAAAGTTTTTCCATCGTAAAATACTCGGTTTCATTGATGTGGATGGTAGATATTGTGTGGAAGAACCGAGTTGAAAATGTGGCAAATATCAAGCAATCTCGAGAGTGATCACCTTGTACAAAAATCACGTCTTATTGGTTCATTCCAACAGTTTCTTCTGGGGTCACATGGTGAACATCCAGTGAGAGCAGCCTGATCATTACGATAAAAAACGTCTCCTGCTATCCACTTCATCACCCTGAACATTACTCGAAGCGTCAGTCACACGTTCTGCACCTACTATTTTTTTTTATGTAGGCGATCCTGCAGTCAACACCGGGGGAAACCTGCGAATGGGATACTGGAATCCCCCGGCTTGACGACTGCAGGGGCCTGGGAAGGAAGTGGAGAGGAGTATGGACGGGAAGGTGGGTGAAGGGAGGAAGGTTCCCAGGATGGGCGGAAAGAGAGGATGCCAGGAAATGTTCGCGGGCCCTTTTAGGCCTCAATGTGTTTTACAACCAAGAGGTATACACACTGAACTGTGTGCCTCGGCCCGCGACTAATGTCCCCCCGCGCATGGGCGTGCATTGGGTGTGAAGACCCAACGCACAAGAATTGCCTCGGGGGGCTGCATCTACTATTGAAGACACAAGCTTGACCGTATTTATAAACTTCTGACAATTGTAGAGCGCAGGTGGTGCCCTAAACTCTAGCCTTGTTGAGGACAAGAGTAGAGGGTCGCCGCGTCCCCCCGTCACCCCAACCCCCGCGGTGCCCCCCTCGCTGGACGCGCAGCTGCAGCGCCTGAACGCGGTGCTGGCGGGCCGGCTCAGCTCCCAGAAGCCGCGCCGCTCCACCAGGGACTCCACCAGCCTCGCACCACCACCAGGTTGGTATGCAGACCGGCATAACCAGACCAGGGATGTTTATCTCTTGCCGGTCGACATTATTTTGGGCTTCACTTCATTTACCATCAGGTGCAGTGAAGCCACTTTGTCGAGCCATCGATAAAAAAAAAACCGTTTATAAACGCACGCCTAGCCAGATATCGAACCTGGGTGAGGACTGAGGACAAGACCCGTGGGTCCCTGTGATTGCAGATTTTAGAATCATCGCTATCTAAATCTCCGAGAAAAAAATCATCAAGCCTTTGTGAAGGGGCAGAGATGCAATGAAGTCACCCATTATTGCTAGAGGGCGAGCCTATTGTCATATGAAGCACAAATTCCAGACTCCGGATTGATCAGAATTCAGAAAACCAATATCACTGCCCAGCCTGAGATTCGCACCCGTGGTCTCATACCGGTATCGTACCGCGCACGCAATGCAACTATGCCACTGAGGCAATCGAGAATTAAAAAAACTTTAAACGACGCGCTTAATAAATGTTATTATTTTCAGCCCAAGAATCGGAGCCAGGTCCGGAGTCGCAGCCCAACACTGTGGGGTGGGACGACACGTCGCCCGCGCGGCCACTACAACCACCCCAATCGCAGATTAAAAAGTTTATGCTCTCTTCCAATGTCGATGTAAGTTAACTGAAATCAACCTTTCTACGTGTCTTTTCTTGAAGTTTACTCTGTCATATTTTTTTTGAGTATATTTATATGTATACTGGTGGTAGGTCTCTCATATACTGGTGGTAGGTCTCTCATATGTAAGAGTCCGTCTGGGTAGGTACCACCGCAATGTCTATTTCTACCGCCAAGCAGCAGTGTGCATGCACTGTTGTGTTCCGGTTTGAAGGACATTGTAGCCAGTGTAACTACTGGACATAATGAGACTTAACATCTTATTTCTCAGGATGACGAGCGCGTTGGAGTGCCACACAGTACTTTGTAAATCAAGGTGCTGGATGGTGTTACTACTGTTTATGGGTGGTCGTATCGCTTACCATCAGGCGAACGGCATGCTCGTCTCGTCATTCGATGCTATAAAAATAAATAAATTATTAGTTACATGCAAACATGAATTACCATTTGTTTAAATAGTTCCCTTGACTAAAAATATATACTATATAATACGGTATAACAAACACGATACGAACGTCCGTGTCATTTGATTGTGATTGGTCGAGAGATTAACTCGTGACTCACACGTGTGTCTCTCGACCAATCACGACCGTGTCTTGTTTCGTACCACAGTCTAGGATTGCTGAACCGCTATTATCAAGTCAGCCGATAAGCCATTCGAGCCTATAATAATTTTACATGAATTATCTTCCAGAATCGCGAAGAAATCATCGAAATGATCCAGTACCTAGGCGGGGAGGTATGTGAAGGCACCGAGCTGGACCCGGAGATGACGCATCTGCTGTGCGCGGCGCCGGGCCGCAGTGAGAAGATGCTCGGGTCCATCGCGGCGGGCCGCTGGGTGCTGCACCCCGCGTACGTGGCCAGGAGTCGGCAGGCCAACAAATTCCTATCGGTAAGGACGTGGAGACAGTTTGAGATTATGCCCAGGACTTTCGAGTATTATATTTACGGTTTACGCTGTTAGTTTCGTTTGCAAATTTTTTTAGTCGACAGCAGATATAAATTAGCAATAAATTGGTTTAGTCGAATCTTTGATACCAAATATCTGACAAGAGTTTTTAATGCGCTAATAAACCTCGTAACGAAATTCGACATAAAAAAAACGAGTGTGCTTTAGATCACACGACTGAAGTAAACTTGTTTAGCTCCATCTATATGTATGTGTATTGCTAAATTAACATTATTAATTTGTTATTAGTCTGTAAGCTTTCCATTAAAATATATATATTATGTATGTATAATGCATACATTTATATAAATATACACACTATTACAACATACATAACTCAAGCGTGCGTAAAGAAATTTTACTTGAAAAATGTGACGTATATCATCCAATGTACGATTCCAGGAAGAAGAATTCGAATGGGGCAACCCTATAGCCACGTGCCTTCCCGCCGTGTCGGGGGCGGAGCGCGTGCTGGCCGCGGCGGCGCACCGCTGGCGCTGCGGGCGCGCTGGTGGCGGCGCTGGTGCTGGTGCTGCTGGTGGGGGCCCCTTCACGGGCGTGGTGGCGTTGCTGCACGTGCCGCCGCCGCGACGACGCCTGCTCGCGCGACTCGTCGCCGCGGGGGATGGACTCGCGCCCGATGACGAGTTAGTATTGTACAGTCAGCAGCATAAATATCTGTACAAAATCAAAATTTCATATCGCGTTGAGTTAAACTGAAACATTTTTTTCTTCGTTTGAAATAATGGAAATCTCTGTTATTTTATTTTTGTGAAGAAAAAAAAAGAACACAAAAGTATGTAGGCAATTTAACATTTTGAATTTGTTCAGCTACTTATGCTGGTGACTGTACATACATATACATACACACTCACGCCTTTTATCCCCGAATTTTCTCGCCATCCGTTCCATGATGTGATAGGGGTTGAGCCTATCGATTAGTATTGTTCTCCATGAGATATCATTGCTCCGGTAAGTGTTCCGATTTGTATTAGAATTTTATTTTGTGAGGATCTCGTATCCCTTATTCCAACAAGGGATGAAAATGCTATGGGCAAATTTAACACTTACAATTTTAATTAAAGCATTATATGTATGATACGTTTCATAATACAAAGTATATAACAACACAATTTCTTAGTTACTACCAAAAACTCGTAACAATATTTCTTGCTGGTAAAAATAGACCAACAACGGTATGGTAATGATAGACGAGATATCGCATACGAGAAACCAGCCCAAAGTTTCAACACCTATTCATTTTCCCACAGGCCTCCGTACAACAATGACCGCGTAACAGTATGCTTCGCGGATGTCAAACGATATCCAATCTCTGCCCGCGACGCGCAGTGGTTGAAATCAAGAAGGATACCTGTCTGTGCCCCAGTGCTTCTGAGTTCTTATCTAACTGATGACCCACCGCCGAAACCCGAAGAACACTGCCTACCCGAGTTTAGACTGTCTTAGAGCCGTGAACGTACGGTATTTTAGAACCTACATTTTAACCTACCCGATGTCAAGATGTGAGTGGTGAGGATTTGAGGGAATCTTTAGTAGGGGAGCAAACTGGCAAAGGCAAAGTATGAGGAGTGATAAAATAACACTCAGTTCAATACAAACTTGGCTAGGCTGAAGTTAGTCACGAGTTGCGTGGAAATTATTGTTAAGCGATGTTTAGATTAGTAGGAAAACTTGCCGACGTTATCTTCCACAAGCTACTTTTACCGTGTAAACAAACATAGTAATCAGACCTGCATTTTTTTGAGGTTGCTGGGTTTGCGGCAAGTTGAATTTGTGATAGACTTACACTGCCGCTAGTGTAAATGCATCTGAAAGTCTTGCGCCATATATTCCCGCTAGAACTTACCAGTCTAAACACAGCTTTAGATAAGTAAGAAACATTGCAGCAGTCATTTTCCGCAAGTAACATTACCGCGTCAACTGTCATGGCAAGCTGACTTCTGCAAATTTTGAAACTTGCAGTACTTGCGGTGAGTCAACATGTGCATAGAATTTTTGACACATTGGCGCGCATCTGTAAGTTCTTGCGCCATATATTGCTGCGATAACTTGCTAGTCTAAACTTAGTTTTTGAGAGTGTTGGAAGCGTAGACGCTTGAACTGACTAACTTCAGGCCAAACCATTTAAATTACGCATGTAGTTTCAAAGTGATGAATCTTACGATTACTTCATTTAGGGGTTATTTTTGTTTAGCATTACAGCAAAAGATGTTATATGTGGATTGTGAGGTATTTCAGCCGTTGAAAAATACGTAATTATATTTCGGACCTTTAGAACGAAAATGACACTATTAAAAAAAAAACTAAAATTGATTTATCGCATAAAGTGACTTAAAACTGGCCCTTTTTTTTATAAAAATATAACAAAAAAGGGACCGATATAACAGTTTTGTCCTGTCTCGCTTGAATATGGCTGTGTTTGAACTATTGTTGTATTGAGAATTTCGTTTAATGTAATTTTATGACAATAACTCAATTTTTGTTTTTTTTTGGTTTGTGTCGTTTTCGTTCTAAATGTGCGTTTTATTTAAGATTGAGTAAATGACGTATTGCACTGTTTATGGCCGTCATTCGAGACTCTAGCACATTCAAAAAGGGTTTAATATAAATTACTTCAAAACTAAATTAGAGACAATGACAGCGCACAAAGGTGAAATTTGAGTTAAGTTGATTAAATAAATATATAATATAATAATACCAGCCCTGTATTATATACTGCCCACTGCTGAGCACGGGCCTCCTCTACTACTGAGAGGGTTTAGGCCTTAGTCTACCACGCTGGCCTAGTGCGGGTTGGCAAACTTCAGATACCTTCCAAATTCTTATAGAGAACTTCTCAGGTATGCAGGTTTCCTCACGATATTTTCCTTCACCATTAAAGCCAGCGATAATTTACAAAGAATACACACATAACTGAAAAGTCAGAGGTGCGGGCCCTTGGGTTTTGAACCAGCCGACATTCGTCGGCAGTCCGTTACACTCCCAACTAGGCTATCGCCGATTAAATAATTGCAAAACATACATTTTTGAATTATGTCTCGTTGCACTAGACGTAATAATCTAGCATAGATTGGACTGACTTGTATTGAAGTGGTGAAATCGGTCCTTGGTAACGGTTTGTCCTTTGATTAATTATATACCTAGATAGACACTAAGCTTTTCAAAAGCGTCGAAAAAAATAGAGGTGAGCATTTCCCCACTAAATGAGTTAGAGTGAATTATTTTTTGTTGTTTTCATGGATATAATTTTATCCCCGTTTTAATAGAAACCATGTAATAACTGGTATCATTATGCGCGCACACAAGGATACGCAGAATGATGCAGCGATAGCGTATGATACAGCTGTCACACATACTAGCTTAAGAAAAGTTGGCCTGTTTGTTTTAGCTTCATTGCAGCGCGTCACTCTATCTAGGTATACAGGGCCATTTTGACATTGCGTTAATAAATGAAATCACATACTTATCTCTTCGAAAATAACGCTTTCCATTAAGTTATTTTAAACACAGACGTAAAATAAAAAAGTGTAAGTTTCAAACAAAATAAATATCAATAAAAAGTAACTAAGTTTACACGCCCTAATGCTACTACTATTGCTCTAAGATAACTCGTCGCAGCGGCAACATTATACTTTCATTCAGAAATACACTTTCACAAACCATATTCGCACTAAACTACGAAATGAACAAAAAATTTTGAAACTACTACCGGTATTTTTGGCAATAATATTCGTTATTCATGGATGATTTTTGGCAAGATGTTAGAAGAGGTAAAGACGAATATGTGGTTTCATTTAGTAATGCAATGTAAAAATGACCCTGTATAATTAATCAAAGGGTTTGTCATTAGTGTGCATTGTATTATTTTAATATTTTATCTGTGTATTCACGTGTTTACGGCATTTACCATCACGCTACATTACAAAGACAAATAGAAACCGATGATGGACTGATTTATATTCAACTCTATGTATGACATGTATATTTTTATTGTTACTCAACTGTTTTAAAGACAATAAATATATTAATTGATTCTTATTGTTATTTTGTTGTTTTATTTCACTCTCATGAGACATTAAATATGTTTGTATGGAAACAAAACGATTGTGTAATATCTATCTATACTAATAATATAAAGAGGAAAGATTTTATTGTTTGTTTGTAATAGATAAAGTCAAAAACTACTGGACCGATTTTGAAAATTCTTTCGCTAATAGGAAGCTACATTACTCCTGAGTGTTATACGCTGCTTTTTATCACGGAAAACCTTTTACACGCGGGTGGAGCCGCGAGCAGAAGTCTAGTGTTTAATAAAAACTGATAGTACTGATTCTAAAATTAGTGACCCGTATATAAAGTTAAATTATTTTTGGTTAATGATTCCTTATGTTTACGCGAATGTTAGACATTGAAATTAATTTCGAAACGTCGGGAGAAAAATTAAATAAAAAACCGCGATAAAATCCGTTATAATAGTTTAATTTCAATGATATTTTTGGTTTTTAATGGTTTTCAAGGGGTTTTATATTTTGTTAAAACATTTTTCATGATTCTTAGGTATTTGTAAAATTTCCATATATGCAATTTCGAGTATCTATAGGTTGATTAAAATGTGAATGGATCAAATCATATTTAGGAGCTTCTTGTAAAATTAAATAAAAAAATGCTTACATTTGTTATAAATTCTATTGATATAAAATAAATATGTATTTTAATCATTTTAATAGTCGCTTCGTTGGTATTGTAGATTCGTTTTGCTCTGAAACCAGTGGAGTCGTAAGTGAAAAGCTAAGACGGCAATCATTCTACCTCCTACCTCTTACCGCCACTTCATTTTTCTCTGTGGCTCTCCACTTTACACGCGTTTAGACCCAGCAGTGTAGCTGCTTGACATCATTTCAATGCCAGCAATTAACAAGTCAAATTTACAGAAGAGACGTTTAAACAGAAAAATAATAAAACTTTTATAATACTAGAACTTTCTTAATGAGCGTTTTGTGTAAAACAAACTTATTTTTTAGACTGCCTCGGTGGCGTAGTTGTATTACGGTACGACTGCAATGCTGAGGTCTCGGGTTCGATCCCCGGGTCGGGCAAAGTGATATTGGGTTTTTCTATTCAGTATCAGCCTGGAGTCTGGAATTTGTGCCCGATATGGCGATAGGCTTGCCCACTATCACATCATGGGACGGAATACGCACGGCGAAAAGTGGGTGCACTACTTGCGCCTCTGCCTACCCCTTCGGAGATAAAAGGCGTGAGTGTATGTATGTGTAAGTTTCAGAAAAAAAAATATAGATGACTAAATATATTTTTTTAAAACTGAAAGTGTCCAACAATCGATTTGGTGTATTGTTAATTGCTGGTATCGATTTGATATCAGAGTGAAAGTACCGCAATACAAATAAAATTATTTGATTTTTTTTTACGTATGAACGCTCTGAGGGTTCTAATCTTAGAAAAATCGTCTTACAAAACTCATAATTATGTAATGCAACCAGCCCTGTATTATATACTGCCCACTGCTGAGCACGGGCCTCCTCTACTACTGAGAGGAGTTAGGCCTTAGTCCACCACGCTGGCCTAGGTTGGCAGACTTCATATACCCTCGAAATTATTACTTCACAACACCTCACAAAACTAACAATCATTTAAAATTGATTTAAAAATTATCGCTCTTTTTCATTAAGGTTAGCACTGGTAAGTACTGACTTATGACCAATATCCTTCAGGTAAAAATAGCAATGACATATTATTGTCGCTGTATTATTGCTACTTAACTACAAATACACATGAAACTGACATGAGAACATCAAAATAAAACTATTTTGCGGATTTTATCGCGGTTTTTTAATTATTATTTTCTCCCGACGTTTCGAAGGCTTTGCTTTTTTTTAAAAAAAAATTTTAAAAATGTATAATTAAAAAATGAAGGTAGATATTGTAACATTAACTTTTCGGACCACCAACACCTCAGTCGGCCCCGTGACCACGAAGTGCTGCAAAGCCTTCGAAACGTCGGGAGAAAATAATAATTAAAAAACCGCGATAAAATCCGCAAAATAGTTTTATTTCAATGTCTAACATTCGCGTAAATATAAGAAGTCATTATGAGAACATCAATAATTTAAATAATAAACTTGTTTTACTGCGAGAAATAATACTGTTGTAATAATAGTGTTTTGTTTTTCTATGTTATTGTTTCACTGTGACACATAATTTTGAATATCATTAAGATACCTATAGTTTCAGTTTTTGTGTTCAAGGTTATGTGTTTTAGGAACATAATTTACGAATAAATTTGTTACGAATGTCACTTAGTGATTTAAGGTTTAGATAACATTAAATATATGTAGTACTAGCTTTTGCCCGCGTAAAAAAGTTTTTCTGGGATAAAAGTAGCCTATGTGTTAATCCAGGATATGGTCTACCCGTGTGACAAATTTCATCGAAATCCGTTCAGTAGTTTTTGTGTGAAAGAGTAACAAACATCCATACATCCATACTTATAAACTTTCGCGTTTATAATATTAGTAGGATGTATATATAACTTTGTCTGGTATTCCGTTGCACGGTGTACCGAAAGAAAAACAAGTCTAAGGTAAAACATTATTTAATTATATAAAAACCACTTAATAATATATTAATAAATAGCATCACACTATAACGGGTACGTTTATTTAATCAAGAGCAGATTTTTTAATCATTATATTATTACCACAATTTCATGGATAAAAGTCACGGAAAAAATACAATACAAATAAAAAGTTACAGCTCTATGTATAATACAGGTTTATTGCTTGACATTTATATTCAGCCAGGTTATAATGTAATCAATGGATTAAAATTAAACAATTATAACGGATTTTATCGCGGTTTTTTATTTTATTTTCTCCCGACGTTTTGAATTTAATTTCAATGTCTAACATTCGCGTAAACGTAAGGAATCATTATCAATGGATTACTTTTATCTGACGATTGAAAAATTAGCCTAAAGGGATATGACATACTCTTTGTCCGTTTTACACTTAGAGCATTTAACAATACTCAAAGGTTTTACATAACACCAAGTACAGTCAGCCACAAAGTAGCTGAAAAAATTCAAAATTTCTAATCACCTATACAATATGTTAAGCTGAATTTAAACATTTATTTTCTTTGTGTGAAGTAAAAGCGTTTTTAATTTTTGTGAAGAGAAAAAAAATGGGTGTGGTCATAAAAGTGTATACGTGATTTGAATTTTTAATTTGTTCAGCTACTTATGTGGCTAACTGTACTTACAATATATTCTTAACAACAAAAATCTGCACCACCCTAAGATTGACAGGGAGTGAACCTGTGTACCTTGACTCCAAAGAAAATTTCGCCCCAAGTATAACAGTTAACAGGACGTTCATATTTAGTGTTGAGGATTTTCCCATAGAACATCACTATTAAACCCCGGCCATGGTTTCCACCTCATTCATACCCATATCATTTCGCTATCCACTCTATTCAAACTTCTTGATCATAAATTTGATGACTCTATCATCATCTCTAGGATAGTCGAGTCCTATTTCAGCCAGTTCCTTGATAGATATTACCAGCGCGTCTGTAAACCCGCATCGGTACGCCAACGTTTGCGATGCTATTCCCGTGAACACTGTTTCGGTGCCTTTCACGCCTTGTGATAAACTTAGCGGAGTTCTGGAATGAAGATTGTAGTTATGATAATGAAGATTCGATATACAGGTTGTAAGAAACAACCTACCGAAAACTGATACCAGGTGTTCAGTACATGATTCTGTAACCCCCAGCGTTTGAATTTTTCGTCGGTCTTTTTATGAATTTTTGATTTTACACCCTGTATAAAAAATCCCTTTTAAAAATGTTGTGTAAAAGCAGCATTATTTAACTGAGTGCAACGAACTGCCAATCGCTTTGAGCATACTTCACAAAGAACCTTCCAATGTCCGCATCTCAGAGTTCTCCACAAAATGTCAACGTGGTAGCCGACATTAGTTTCGTGGCAGTGTATTTTATCCGTTGACCGTGAGGTTTTGGATTCGATTCCATTAAGTAAATTATAGTTACCTAGCATTTAGCAGTCTGGCGCCAAACTTCGCTCCTCTATACTCCCTGGCGATGACCAGGCCAAGCGCGTAGAGTATCATGTCTGTGCCAAGTAATTCGTATGGGTCGTACTTTGATTCCCCATACTCGATAACGGCGTAAACATTCTTCCATTTCTTACCTATGACCTGGAAAATTGAATAGTCAAATACTGGTGGTAGGTTTCTCATTATTTAAGAGGCCGTCTGGGTGGGTACCACAGCAATGTCTATTTCTACCGCAAAGCAACATTGTGCATGCATTGTTGTGTTTCGGTTTGAAGGACATTGTAGCCAGTATAACTACTGGACATAATGAGACTTAACATCTTATGTCTCAGGATGACGAGCGCAGTGGAAAGCCACACAGTACTTTGTAAGTCAAGGTGCTGTATGGTGTTACTACTGTTTATGGGTGGTCGTATCGCTTACCATCAGGCGAACGGCATGCTCGTCTTGTCATTCAATGGTATAAAAAAAAAACTTAATGAAAGAATAGTAGAAATCACATTTTATTAAGGGTAGTTTCAAAGTAGTATGCGATCTGCGTTTGGGTAAATGTTATCGGTAAGTAATCTGTATGAAGCCTAACTAATCACCAGTTTATTCTCTTATTAAGTTATGTAATAGTTTCATTCCGTTGAACAATACAATTGGTATGTACTAGTAGTAAGCGATTTAAGTGATATTAAATTGAAATTCCTTATATAATATATTATTCCTTATAGAAACTTACATATTTTTATTATCAGGTTATTATTATTTTCTAGTTAAATCAGTAGTTGGTAAATAAGCAAGTGGGAACCTAAAAATGATATAATTACTACAGTTAATAAACACAATGTAAGAGGAATTGTAGATGCGTAGTCAACATTCAAAATGATCCAACGCAAACTTTTTAACAGGTTATCACGCCTTAACATGAAGCTAGGCGAGTTTCTAAGACTATCTTATTGTTTTTAATCTTTAACGAAATTGATCGAACAGTAAAAATTATATAATATTGTTGTAGGTATATTAGACCTTTCTCATAACTTTTCTTTAAAATTTTACTTCTACGCAAACTTACCTCCACTTCATCATGCTCTCCTTTACACCCCACGTAACATACATTGAGTCCCACTAGCTTTTTGACACCATTTATCTCGGCATAGCAACCTAGACTCATTCTCTTAGCAAGGTAATAACGCCAAAACTCCACTATACCACGAACACTCTCAGGGTCTTTGATGAGCTCTGTGGAAAAAGGAATGTCGAAGCGCTAGTAGACGAAGTTGTAGCGTTGACTGTTATATATTGTAAATTGACTACCTACATTGTGTACATTGATTCGGTGGCGTATTTTTATTTCGTACGTGGTACGACTAACGCTTTGTCTCGGGTGCGAATCCCGGGTTGAGTAATAAGATATTTGGTTTTTCTGCTCAGTATCAACCTGAAGTTTTGTGCATGATATGGCTATAGGCTCGCCCTCTATCTCACCATGGAATGAAATACACAGCGAAAAGTGGGTACACCAATTGCGCCTCTGCCTACCTCTTCGGATGTAAAAGCCGTGAATGAGTGAGAAATTTTTATGAAACTAGATATTTCAATTTAAACTTTGGATGGTGTTGATACTGTTTAAGGATAGTCTTGTCCCTTACCACTAGGCGAGTTGTTTGCGCGTTTCGTCATTAATTTGCATAAAAAAACCATGCTGCGACATCTGAGTATAGGTTACAAGTTTTAATTTGTAGCGATTATAGTGTTAAGTTTATACCTACTTAGCACATACAACGTAAAGAGTTTACAGAGTTCTCAATGTGCCTCCAATGAAATATAAAAACTACAGGATTAGTAAAAAATGACCTTAGGTTTTTTGTCGTTGAATAATCATTTGAATGCAGCGTCCAAACTAGATTTTTGTTTCGTTTATTATAATTATTGGGTATACATATATAAGCGACGATAGCCAAGTTGGGAATGGAAAGGTCTGCCGAGACAATGTCCGCAGGTTCAAAACCCAAGGCACACACCTCTGAATTTTCGAAGTTACGTGTGTATTGTTTATCAATTATCGCGTTCGCTTTAACGGTGAAGGAAAACATCGTGAGGAAACCTACATACCTGAGAATTCTCCATAAGAATCTCGAGGGTATGTGAAGTCTGCCAACCCGCACTAGGCCAGCGTGGTGGACTAAGGCCTAACCCCTGTCAGTAGTAGAGGAGGCCTGTGCTCAGCAGTGGGCAATATATAATACAGGGCTGATGATGATGATGATGATGATTGGGTATACAGAGTTTTGTTTTTGATGTATACTACCAGCTTTTCCTTTCAAGATAGCGTAAATATTAAAAAAATCTTCTATTTCTCTTTGACCAATTTTAAGCTAAGGGGCACCCCCTTCCCGTGTCCGGACCCCGATCCCTCCCCCACTTATATAAGAGGCGTACGTACGCCCATGCTTCGTAATATTATTATGTACATAATATAAAACTAGAATTGTTATAATTGTCCCTTACCACTTAAATTGCAGAGCACCTCGTCGTTACAAAAGTTCTCGACTAGGATTTTGATGGCTGCCTCATCGTCTTCCGCGGGCAGATCTTGGACTATATACGAGATTCCGTTTGACTCCCGCTTATCATACACTCGAGGATATGACTCGTCGAAGATCCTTTGGAACGGCATTTTGAGCTACAAAAATAAAATTTAGAGGTCTTGAGTTCGATTCCCTGATCGGGATTTTTTTTGTGGGTTTTTGCGATTTGTCCCTGACTAGGTTCTTCAGAGGAAGGTTTCGTGAGGCAGGCGGTAGGTCGTAAAGTTGTGCTAACCCCATAATAGAATACTATAAAACCAGGTGAAGGAGTGTTACGATCACAATATTAATGGCAATGACAAGGATGACGCACACTTTTCGTCCCATCGAGTTCATTTCAAAACAATGTTAAATGCATATACAGCAAGCTATACATTTTATACCAAGAATCATGTTGAATTACATTTAACGACAGAGAACGCGATGCAAAATATTGCTAAGGCCCTAAGTATCTGATTATGCAACATAACATAAATCTACTTTTTACTTCTTTACATTTTTATAGAGGAGAAATGTATGCGTTAGTCCTTAGACGTAAGGAAGTCTAATGAAATAGAAGGTTATTGTTTTATCAATCGCTATTAACCGAACCTTGTACTAGAGAACGGAATTTAAATAGATAATATGTATAGTATTACGTAAATATACAAGAGCACTGAGCATATCACTATTTATGGAATGAAGTCTATAGACATTTAAATTATAGCAAAGGAGTGTAAACAACCACCTAAGGTCAGTGTTATAATCCGCGTGCGATTAGAATCGAATGGAACAAAGAGCATTATAATACTACCGAAAAAATGGAACCTATGTCATAGTAAATCAATTCCCGAGCGAAGTAGCGTTCGTAAATTTCTGAATTAAAATTCATGAATTAAAATTTCTTGTTCATTTCAATTATTGTTTTGTAAAACCAAAAAGAGGTGGTGATTTTAGCAGATTTTCTTCTCCTATACTATGTATATGAGTTCAAAATACGCAAAAATTACGTAATTATAGTTCTATAAAACTTCACAAAATCTTTTCATGTTTATTTTATTTGTCTCTCTCGAACATCAGCGTGAGTTCGCCGACGCTGCCGAGCGGTCTTAGTTCCGAAAGGTCGCATCCCATTCTGATTGTACCGCAGATTATACCCTGCATGAATGATCATAATGTCGGAAGTATTACGGCTACATGGTCATTTAAAGAGGAGGAAGTGGTTTTAGGAATAAGGGAGAATTCTTTGCTATCTCACGATATGATATTTTGTAAGAAACGCATCAATAAAGCTGCGACATGTCGGTTTTTTACACGCTTTATATTAGCTTCACTTGTATGTATGTTTGTAACCGACTCCTTTGAGCGCAATTTTGACCCACTTTAAGCGGTCAGATTTTATTCAAACTTTGTAGATTTGTCGAGGACCGATAACAATACACTAATTTGATAAGATTATGCCATTATTCAATTTGCAAAATGAGATTTTTGACAATTTATATATTTTTTTATTTTTAGTGACATCTGTTGGACAATAGTAGAACAGAACTAAAAAATTAAAAGTAAATAATAGTTTAAAACAACTAAAAAACACGCTTTATAGAAAATCCAACTAAAAATAGGAAATAAATTTGAATTAAGAATAGTGTAAATAAGAAAACAATGTATTTTCATGTTATATTTTAATAATTAATGTTGTAAAAATATACTGAAATAAAGAATATAATCTTAACTTTTACATTAAAGCGACGCTTTTTACAGTGTTGTATACTGCAGTTTATGAGCGTAGTATTAGGGAAGTTTTAAAACGCTTGGCAACCAAACGTAACCGATTACTGGTTACGATTTTTACTGGTGGTAGGTCTCTCATATGTAAGAGTCCGTCTGGGTGGGCACCACCGCAATGTCTATTTCTACCGCCCAGCAGCAGTGTGCATGCACTGTTGTATTTCAGTTTGAAGGACATTGTAGCCAGTGTAACTACTGGACATAATGAGACTTAACATCTTATATCTCAGGATGACGAGCGCAGTGGAATGCCACACAGTACTTTGTAACTCATGGTGCTGGATGGTGTTGGCTGTTGCTACTGTTTATGGGCGCTCGTATCGCTTACCATCAGGCGAAAGGCATGCTCGTCTCGTCATTCAATGCAATAAAAAAAAAAGATTACTGAAAAAAATCGAAACTTTCCATGCAAATAAAAACACTACTGTTTATTTAAAAAATATGTTTAAAGTATATTTTACAAACAGTTTTGAACAATGCGTTAGATATTTAAAAAAAATTACACATTTCATACTCCAAGTAAGAAAACGAAGATATAATTTAAATCGTAGCACTATATTTGTTATTTTATTTTCAGTACACACTCGTAATTATTCCTTTGTAATGACTTATAACAGTAATAACTAATTTAAAAGTTATGAAAGGGTAATCGTGAAATTTTATCGGAAAATCAAAATAAACGACTAACAATATACTAACTAATATGTAAGATTTAATTATAATATAACTCTTTTTACATACGATAGTAAACTCCTTGAATGAAAAATCGATTGCATTCAAGAATCGATTATTTGGAGTAACAGATTTTTTGTTATCTTCCCTACACATAGCATTCCGTCAAGTGTCTATAAATTGTCATACCGGCCAGCTTAGTTTGTCCAAACTATAATATTAAGTATTTTTCATTTCCAGTACTTAATATTGTAAGTTAATATTAAAAGGTTTTTATTATTTCACTCTACTTCAAATAAATTCAAGGATTTTTTTCAGATATTTTTAGCCTAAACAAGTATCATCTATAATAGCGACAGTGTCACTGAACTTTGAAGATATTTTTGTGTTTTTTATTTAGAGCAAATCAAATTTATTTCCAACTCGAAGATAAAGTTGAGTTATTTTGTCGGCTTTTAACCTTTCAAGATTACGGATTTTATTTTTGATACATTATAATATAGTAACTAAATATATAGTTAATGCATAATCAATTTTGAACAAAACACCAATTGCAAATAGGGTTTGAATATTTTTTATATCCACTGGACTACTTGTAGATAACTGTCCAAGATGCCTTGCATCCCTACAAATTGTTTTAAAAATGGTGCTTGTGTTTTGACCTACAGTTATCTTAGATCACTTACTTTTGTTTTCGTTTATCAAGAGTAGAATCTAATCTAGATTTTTATAGATAACATTATATTTAATTATTAGTCATATAAGGTAATTATAATATGTATTTACGTATTATGCAATACACTTACGACCTTATTCATAAACCTATTCTAGTTATAGAATGTTTTGTCTTCTTCCTTCAAACTCAATTCAAAATTCGTTCGAAGAAGACAAAACATTCGATAGCTAAAATATGTTTATAAACTGTATATGGATAAGATCGTTAAATTGTAGTTATTTTAGTCTAGCCTAAGTCCCCTTTTGGCCATCAAAGTAGATAAAATTATCACTACACATACCCATTACCCACGCAATAATAATATTATGTGGGTAATGTGTGTGTATAAAAACATTTACTCACGTGATATCCACTACTGTCACACGTCCGTACAGCACGGTATCAACAATACAGTGCGGGACGGTTTGAGTCTTAGGTCGTCCGCTCACTAGCCAGATGCTTTTATGATTTAGCTCTCGATTTATCATTTTAATCAGGCGTTGCGAAGTTCAAGGCTATAAATATTGCGGGGCGTGAGTCTCGATCAGGATTTAGAGGATTTGTGGACCTTGTCAGTTGGAATGGGACATGTAGAGCTGACGTCTTGCATCTCGCGGTTATAATTAGTAATCTTTTTTAACCGAGGTTCAAAAAAGGAGGAGGTTCTCAATTCATGAGTTTGAATATTATTTTTATTGTTTCTGATTTTGAAATTTACTTTATAGTGATGTTATGAAAATTAAGCCCCGAGGTATCCATTAAGTAGTTTTATTTCAATGAAAATTTCGTTCACTTATTACTGATTGTCTAATGTTTACTAAAAGGCTGCGATGCGTCTTGTCCACATTACGAATACTTCTATCTACCATGGTGGCATCACTGCCTCATAGAAACCTACAATAAAAAACAATGTCATATCCATTGCTGTTACGTTTTGAGGCGTTTTTTGTCAATGGCTTTCCAGAACTGCGCGAGTGCAGACAACACGTGATTCCCCTGACATTACGAAGGTCAACAACAGTGGTGATTATAGATACTGCCATCCACGATGACACGCGCCATTACTTTTCCTAATTGCTTACAGTCCATGTGTGTAACATTCCGCTTGTGGTTTACTTCTGTAAGTACACACTTAATACGCATGAGTGCACACGCACTATACTATACACTACACTATACTATGGATAATCGAAGTCCCTTTAACCCGCGAAATCCCCGCCATAAAATTGGTAGCGCGTGTCATCCTGGATGAAATTATCTATACTTAGCGTGTGACTTCATTTGTCGGCTTTTCGCTATAAAAACTTGCTTGTTATACATTACGTTATTTAGCTTATAGTTGTGTCAATTTAAGCTTGCCGGTATGACAATTCAATTTTTTCGCGACGCGATAACTTTGTGAGAACGTCTACCCAAAAAGTATTTATTTATTTAAAAAGGTACATAACAGCACACGTATATTTAATACTCTAATACACTTTACTTAGGCTTAAAACTAATACATGTCCAATTACAGATGTACACAACATTACTTAAAAAATATATAAATTATGATAGTATTTTATTTTATTGGTTGTAGAAAACTTACAGCTAATACAAATGATAGTATATAAGATTATAATAGCGACAAAAGGCCAGTTAAAAGTTTTCACTTATAGGTTAGGTGTGTACCTACACATACAATTTCTTAATATCTTGCTTCTAGAGTGTTCTAGAAGCAAGATACTAAGAATTTGTTATATAATAATAATAATAATAACTTTATTGCAGACCCATGATCCATATCACAAAATAAACTTACTACTAAAAAAAACTACTTAAAAAAAACTATGATAGTTGACAGGTCATCTCCACCCAACGTCGATATGTTGCCGTCATCATCAACCTGCCAGCCAGACTCATAATAATGGAGTTCTTACACGAAGCAATATTACATAAAATTCAACCGTTAAAAATATATTTATCTAAGTTAAACAACGCATAGAACCGAACTCAGAGGAAGAATGCATCGCTCATGATTCTTTTAAGTTTTGGAATACTTGTGCAAAAAAGATCTAAGTCCATATCACACATTATATTGTTAAACTGATAGCTGGCTCTTTTGAGGAAGGCATTTTTGCAGTAATTTGTGTTTGTGTGGGGGATATTTAGCAATCTCGGACACGTCACAAAATTCGCAGGAGGTACGGGTAAATAGTCTTATATTATAACTTATGATCTAAAAGAACGTCTACATTTGTTATTGAAAATATCAAGGGAATCAAAAAATATGTCAATATTTGGCACTTTGGCACAGATTTCATTGTAGGTAGTGGATATTCTACGTATGGGCGAGTTATACCCAACATTTGTTCGGCTTTGTGGTAGGTGGAAGAGTTCAGTTCGCGGCTGTCTAGGCAGCCGGTATGGTATCGACAACCCAAAGCGCTCTAGTAAATGCTTGCACTGAGAAAACCCAGTAACACATCTGTATAAAAACATAAGGTCGTGTTTCCGTCGATTGCGTAACGCAAACATGTTAAAAAAAGAAAGACTAGTTAAAAATTCAACTATATAATTGCAAATATTAACCACGTTCTCCATAAATTATAGCAATGAGTATAATATTTATGTGCTAACCTTGAAATAATATTCTAAAAATATACCGAAATAAAGAATTTAATCTTGACTTTTAAATCAACGCGACGCCTTTACAATGTTGTATCCTTCAGTTCACGGGCGTAGCGGTGGGAAAGTTTTTAATCGTTTGGAAACGAAATATAAACGATTACTGAGAAAAATTGAAATTTGGAAATTATATGCAGGATGTATCACGATAGAGTTTTCAACTGAAGCAGGTCAATAGTTGTTGTTTAGGTACATATATTTATTAAAATATGTTTCAAGAGCATTTTTAAAACAGTCTAGTACAATTTATTACATAAAAGTACAATATATCCTACTAATATTATAAACGTGAAAGTTTGTAAGAATGTATGGATGTATGGATGGATGTATGTTTGTGACTCTTTCACTCAAAAACTACTGAACGTATTTCTATGAAATTAGGCACACAAGTAGATTATGTCCTGGACACAACATCATCGTCATAACACATAGGCTACTTTTTATCCTGGGAAAATATAAAGCGGGAGTTATATCCCGGAAAAACCTTTAACGCGGGCGGAGCCCCGGGCAAAAGCTAATTCGATATATAATTTATTTCGACAATAATTATAATTAATGTTTTAATTTTTTGTAATGCACCTGAGCGTACCAAAATTCATATAGCATTTCTAATGTAATTTTAGTAAATATGAGTCCTTATGCTACTGAATACGCATTAAGACTGTCGCACCGAACTCTACTAGGATTTATTAGATACTAATTGGTCTAAAAGAGCTGGTTGATAAAATCAACGAAAAATAAATTATGTCAATGTAATTTGAACTTCAGATATTTATCCACGTCCATCGTATATATAAATATATATTTATCATTTATATAAAAATTACCCTTTTGACTATCGATTATAAAGTCTCTGAACAAGAAATCGATATCTCTTAAGAATCGATTATTTCGGGCAACCGATTTTTTCTTCTCTTTACTACACATAGTATGAAGTGAAGTGTCAATAAATTGTCATACCGGCAAGCTTAAATTGACACAACTATAGACGTTATTACCTTTATTTTTCCCGCTTTGTCTCGTGAGTGAGGGTCACAGGATAGTGTGTCAAGTGGAAGTAATTTGTAGTGTAGTTATGTCTATCTTTATCAAGGTCTGTAACTATGGCCAAGGTGCAAAGCTGCTATGCAGAATACAAATTAGTTCCGAGATAATTGCACAAATAGTGGCTACACAGAAATATCTAGCTTTCAAACAATATTGCTCCGAATCATCGAAAAACATACGTTGAACCTTATTGTAACTGGGTTAGGATTGATTTTTCTGATGAAGAATTCGTTTTTATGATTTCGCGTTTTTATTTTTCCGTCCCGTCTGGAACAGCATATACGATCTGTGTTCACTTCACGTATATTTTAATAGTTCATTATCAAATATTAATTTTAATTGATGATTTATATCTTTTTGTATTCGGGCACGGCGAAGTGACTGCACTGCACTTGTTAAGTGGAGTGGCGTAGAGTATCAACGAGAGATAGTTATATTATTCCAATTGACGCAAGTATGCTTATCGGAATTAAAGGTACCTGTGCTTAGAATTCATGTTTATCAATAATTAGTTGTTGCTCGCGGCTTTCCCCGCGTGAAAAGCCTTTCTCGCTACAAAAGTTCTTAAAACACAGTACGGCGCCAACGCCATCTACTCAAAGAATCATATAAAAAATTGCTATTATTCCCATAGGAGCAAATTACCGGGACAAAAAGTAGCCTTTGTGTTAATCCAGGACATGATCTACTCGTTTAACAAATTTCAAACAAATCCGTTCAGGAGTTTCTGCGTTTGCTTCTAACAAACATACAAACATCCAAAAAAAACACAAACTTTCGCATTTATAATATCTAATATACAAAATTCTCGTGTCACGGTGTTTGAAGTTAAACTCCTCCGAAACGCCTCGACCGATTCTCATGAAATTTAGTGTGCATATCGGGTAGGTCTGAGAATCGAACAACATCTATTTTTCATCCCCCAAAATGATAAGAGTAGTCCACCCCTAAATTTTTATTTTTATTTTTTAGGTAAAACTTTTGTTCTTATTTTTTTATGATACAGCATTAAAAATACAGTTATAAAGAATTGAAATTTGGTGGAAGGGGAAGTTCTGAAATAACAGTAATATCAGACTGTGACGTCACCAAGTGTCACCGGCTATAACGCTGCGTGTGTGCGAAAGAGACAGCGCGATATCCCCGCCACGTCCCCACTTTTGCTTACGACAATATTTCAAATATGAATAACTGCTTATTTTTAACCAATTTTGATGCTGACTTTACAGAATAATTTCTTTTCGTGTTACTTTTTGTTACATATAAAATAATGTACAAAATCAAACATAGGAACCTACCCTATTGGACTTTTATATCATTAGGTGCTATCAGCGGGTCATAAGTTACATTTTTTTTCAGGATTGTTATAACACACACACACACACACACACTTTTATCTCCGAAGAGGTAAGCAAAGGCATAACTAGTGCAACCGCTTTTGCCATGTGTATTCCGTTTCATGATGTGGTAGAAGGCGAGCACATCATATTCTAAATTGCAGGCTGATACTGAGCGGAAAAACCCAATATCAGCGACCCGGAGTCGAACCCAGTACCGCACATGCAATACAGCAAAGCCACCAAGGCATAACTCAATTCGATCAAAAACATGTTACGTCGAAACTAAATTGATAATTTCAAAGACGAAGAATGAGTAATGCAGCATTGTTAAATACAACATAATAACGCTATTTTATTGGCATGTTTGTTTACTCTACAGTAGCTACGCATTACTTTAATTTATGAGTAACATTTTATCTCAATCAATCATGAAATCCCAAAGGGTGGTGTAGTCAATTTCGCGCGCACGGAATCGATTTCGATCCGTTAGGAAAGGACGTAACAATAGTTCTTTATAAATAAATATGTCCACTGAATGTAAAAATGGAGGACTAAATAAAGTGAAATTAGTAGCGTTATAATATAAGACTAAGGCACGGCTGTTTAAAATCTATTTAGGTTTTGCTTGAGAGGCGCAAAGGGCTTGGGTTCACGAAATCTTAATTTACGATAATAATGAACTGCTCTAAACATAAGTAAACAAATACTGAATTGTATATTTTTTTTTCTCTACATAATGCATTGTATTTTATACCTTGAACTGATTTTGAAAAGAGCAACACTAGAGTTTCTTGCCCGTTCTTCTCTAGTGAGAACTGCCTTCCGAACTGGTGGTAGAGTTAATATTGACGGAATCTAAATAATGTATAAAATTTTATGGGTTCGAATAAATTATTTCATTTCAATTCATTTCATATCATATCATTTCATTTCATTACGTTTTTTGGTACTGTAAAATTTTTGTTTTATATTTGTTATACCTCCGTGCTTAATTCAAAAGCCGTATCTCAAAAATATCGTTATCTTGATTTTTACAAGCTTTTTATGGCATCAGATAGCTTAAAAATGCACATTCACTGAACCATACTATACCATACCAGCCCTGTATTATATACTGCCCACTGCTGAGCACGGGCCTCCTCTACAACTGAGAGGGTTTAGGCCTTAGTGCACCACGCTGGCCTAGTGCGGGTTGGCGGACATCACATACCTTTGAAATTCAGAAAACTTCTCAGGTATGCAGGTTTCCTCACGATGTTTTTCTTCCACTTAAAGCAAGCGATAATTCACAAACATCCACTGAACAATATAGCCAAATAGCGGTATATTTTTTAAAACATGTAAAAAAAAAATAAGAAAAAGGTCCCTATCTCAGTTTTACCTCATATCACAGAGAGTGGAAAGAAAACTATATTTACAAAAGTCTATTTTCTCGATACTAGCGGTTCTTGACATACCGCTTTTGCGTTTAGTACGGCAGTATAGTAGTGATACATTGCTTCAAACGTTAAAACCACAAATCATTTAACGTATCGGAGTGACGAATGCAATGACATTACTTTATAATTCAAACGTTTCGGTGGTATTATTTAATGATCAGACGTTAGCCATCGTTAAAGAGCAATAATAATTTTATCTCCTTTCATTGTTAAAGATGGAGAATTCTTTATAAATAAACTCATATTTTAATGCTAGCTATAACCTCTGTTATGGCTCATAGAAGACGCCTCATAAACATTTCATACATACATACAGATATATATATATATATATATACATAGTATCACACTTCTATCCTTTAATAGAGTGGACCCCTACCGGCTCTTGTATTCTCACTCACCTATATATTTTCTCTGAGTCTCCTATCATCCATCCTCTCTAAATATTCAAACCACCTTAGCATGCATGTCAACAGGTGAATATTCAGTAAAGCCAGGAGTGTTCAAAGGTTTGATTAATTGAAAAATAGTTTAGTCCAAATATTATACCGAAATTAGAGTTACGTTTCTTTAAGTTCCGAATCATTAAATGTGGGGTTCTCTTGTGCCACAATAAATCTAGCATCCTCCCAGCATGTGACGTAGTTAGAATACATACATTGTTTGCCACATATTTACAAATTTGTTCTAAAGACAATACAATTGTGTTTGGAAACAGGATATGGTATACTATCATTGTATGTAACATGAGAATTCATTCGCACTAACCCTGTGAGACGCCTGGCAGAACAGAGTTGCCTTTGCATTTTTGGAATATGAAATTATCATTGGTATACCTGCTGTTCTGCATTAAACGTAAGTAACTAATATCATTTAAGTAAATGTCCGCAGGTTCATAGCGCAAGGGCACGCACCTCTTACTTTTCATTTCATAGTGTCTATTTTATGTGAATTATCGCTTGCTTTACGTGGAAAAAAAACATCGTGAGGAAACCTGCATACCCGAGAAGTTCTCTACAAGAATTTCGAAGGTATGTGAAGTCTACCAACCCGCACTAAAATAGCGTGATGGACTAAGCCCTAAAGCCCTCTCAGTTGTACAGGAGGCCCGTACCCCGCAGTGGGGCAGTGTATACAGGGCTGGTATTTTTATTATAACTGGCTTTTTCCCGCTCCGCCTACGTGAAAAAGATTTTCCTGGATTTAAATATTTTGCCACGATAAAAAATAGCTTATAGCACTCAAGAGTAATGTAGCTTCTTATTAGTGAAAGAAATTTCAAAATCGGTCCAATAGTTTCAGAGATTAGCGCCTACAAACAAACTTTTCCTCTTTATAATATTAGTATAGATATTTCAGTACTTACCACGTACATAATATGTGAGAATTATGAGATTTAGTATAAAATCTCTATCCAGCAGTGCAGTGAAATATAGTATTTTATGAATCAATGTCTTGGTGTATGTATTGCTATTATTTATGGTCAGGTGTGGCGCTTACCTTCAGCCAAAGGACCTGCTATTCCGTCATCAATTTATAAAACCGTAAATTCTGCACGAATTTAATAAATGTCATTAATTTTGGGTCGTCCAATAAAGTCTATACTTGGTTGACGCGGTACTGTGTGCTCAATAATGATGACTATTAAAGAAGACATTCGAATAAGCCGTATTTAATTTTTATAGGCATTATTAAAAATATCATGATCCTTACTTCTTTTCGTCTACATAGACGTTTGTTGAATCAACATGCAATTATACATGTTGATTCAGATGCCTGACAGCTATGATACTAAAGTAAATTAGGTTGCATTATTAACTTATCTTTGGATTGCTATATATTTAATTAGTGGCCAATCATTTTCAATTATTAACGAGATATTTTCCATGAAGTAGACTTACTACAAGATAAAATAATTCTATAGATTTATGTGGACGGTTTAGGGCATCTAGGATAAACCTATCGTATTTTCTGGAATTGCAGATTCTGTAAGAATATTTAAAGATTTTATAGGGCACCCAAATTTTGTGTCCAAAAAGCATTGATCTTGAAGAACTATCGTAATCATACAATTCATTTCAGACATACAAACCCAGTACATTCCAGTGACCAAAAAAAGCAAATCTCCATGCGACGCTTCCAACAAGAGCGTACTAGTCGAACGTTTCTTCAACATGATCTTCACTGAGTTCCACAACTCGCCGCCTATGTGTGTGTGCGTGCAAATGTGCGCCGGCCAGTCTACCTACTGTTACCCCAATGGGTGTCTGAAGCGTGAAGATAGGAAACGAGAAGGGGACCAACCAGTCTCGCTAATAGAAAACGCACAGTCTTCGATATTCCTTGTGGACCAGAAAAATGAAGTCACCAGAGATTTGTATGGTTCGGGATATGATAATGCTGGAAGTGAGTTAGGTATGTATTTATACCTCCATATTAACCAGGATAGACGACCTCGTAAAGGTCGCAGGAACCCGCGGGATGCAGGTCACTTCTAACAGGTTGGTCTGGAAATCTTTGGGGGACGCCTATGTTCACCAGTAGACGTCTAAAGGTTGAAGAAGAACAAGTAACCAGGGTAATATTTCGCAGGTTTCTGGGTTAATATAAGTGACAAAACTAAGTACCTATAAATAGTAGCAAAACCACTCAAAACTCTGCTAATCAGTGCATTACACTGCATTGCACTTGTCGGCCAGTGGCATAAAACATTAAATCCCATAATTGTAATCAGCAGAAGAGGAAGTAGTAGGTACTTAGCCAAACGGATTCATGTGTTCGAGACAATTCAAAACGTGATTATCACAAATTACACAAATGATAATATAATGAATGTAGTCCAAATAAATATTTGTAGATCTTCATAATATGATGTTTCGAGAGTTAATTTTTGTGTTAAACAAATATTGTCTATGAGAAACAGGCTAGTTGTATAACTGTATCACGTACTGTGAAATAAATCCGCGGGGAATTTATTTGGGAAATCTGTAGTAGGACATCGTAATATGGAAGCACGCGGAATAACCCATGAGAAAAAGTGGTTGTCGTCAGATAATGACAAATAATATATTCCGCAGTGCGTTTCAACTCTATTTGGGTATAAACTTATAAAGTGAATAATTAAAAAATGAAATAGGCAAAATAAGTCACCAAACACGATTAATTATATATATCATGTAATTATTATCATCTGACAATGTTACAATAGTAGAAGTAATTAAATAAATAATATCGTTAACACAAAAAAATGATTTTTAAAAGTATCGAACTAGATAAAATCCATTAGTAAAATCTACATTTCACTATACAAAACAACTACCGAAAAATAAATTTCTTCACAAAATGAAGCATTTAAGACCCGCAGCTGAACCAATGACTTTTACTTCAAAGAATTAAAATAACTTTGTGGAACAAAGAAAATTCTTGTCGCTGTATTTTTTATTTACATTGTATACGTAGAGAATAGTTCCCTTAATTAGTTAACAAATCGAGGGTTTAGTTTGTTCCGAGAGTAATTACTTTAGTTTATTCATTTTATATGAACAGGGAATTAAAATGCACGATTCAAAGGAATAAATTTAAAGGCATCAGATTTTTTTACGTGTTATTTCATCGATATAGTCTTAAGTCATACAAATTTGTGACAAAGAATTTGTAGTGAAACATATTTTTTTCTTAGGTATGAAAATGGAAGCTGTATCTGAAAAACCAGTAAATATACGTCCAGATCCTTTTAAAGATAAGTACAAATCACTGTTTAAATACAAGAAGATGCCCAAAGTTGAGCTGAGATACAATTTGCGAGAACAAGTTAAGAACACTAAATCGGAAGTTTTGAAAAGTGGAAGTGTCGATGTTTCCAATACAAGATGGCCACAAACCAAACATAATAAATTGAACGGATATACAATGTTACACGACATAAGAGAAACACACTCATCGTCGGCCAAACAGAAGAAATTTTTCATATCTTCTTTACCAGAGAAAGATTTAGTAACATACCCTATAAGATACTTCAAAAGAGATTTGACTAACATCGATGAAAAACTTAATGTAACTGCAAATTTGAATAAAGAAGTTTCTTCAAACTCAACTTTCTCGCTCGAAACTTTGATAGACAATATGATTGAAAATTTTCTAACAAACAATACAGTAGCTAAATTAGACGAGTCAAACAAAACTACATCGATTGAAATGTCAAAAGAATATTTTAACGAAACAAATATTGTTCTTATAAATTGTACAGATGAACATTTAGAGAATAGTAAATATACAGAAGCCATAAACTACACTAATATCTTCAACGAGTTGATTGCTAAACTTTCTAAGAAAATTGATGGACGCAACAACACTAGTATGGAGATAATGCAAAAGTTTAATAATAATGTTATACTAAGGGACGAAATATCAAATGAAATCGATGAAAAAGAAGTAAAAAAAGTCGACACTACTACATTTGAGCCTACAACTAAAGCAAAAATAACTGTACTTGAAACTACACCCATACCTTTAAATAGCTTAACAGACACTCTAAACACAACAGAGCAAACTCAATTGTCAAACACCATTCTAAACGATTATAATGAGCTAAAAACAATGAAAAAAGGTAAACAAAGATTTGCAAGGAAGTTGCTAAGCAAGAAAACTAATTAGAGCATTAAAAGCCGTGACACGGAGCGCTATTATAGGCTGAGTTAGCGGAATGTGAAATGAGAACCGTCAGTTTATTGTTACTGTAATAATTATTGTCGTTAACAAATAAAATGTCATGTTACTGGCTTAAGGATTATGTTGAGTTTCTTTTAGTCTGATATTTTAATTATGATTGTTTTACGATGTGAGATAAAAGATATATTTTCAGCACTGTAATTCTTTAAAAGATATCGATGGGAGTTATTTACCTACACGAAAATGCAATACTACATCCTAGTTTGTTTTTGACCTTATAATACTTTGAGGTAGTGAGATCCCATTTCCTTCTTTTTTAATTATTGGCATAGACAATGTAATATATATTATTGTCAGTACAGGCTATGACCGCTACGAAACTATGACCTAAATCTGTTTCTAAACAGAAGGAAATTAAATCTCTCTAGGATCTGAATGTTTATTGTGTAGATAATTATAACTCTCACATTTATCTTTATTTCATAAAAAATTAAAACCTTCGATCCGGAATTTAAATCTACGTCCAGACTTACAGATTATCATATTATAGTTTCAAAATCTCACACAAATAACTGACCTTCTATATTTAACCCAAAGATTTATAACAATATTTCTTAATATAATACGGACGTATAATGAATAAAAATATAAAATTAATTCAGCCAACAGCCGTGAAGTTAAAATAAATGCGAAATATAAGTTGGTTGTCTGGTGAGATAGGTACAGAAGGCTGGCCGAGCGGCCATCTGGGGCCGTTTTTGTGAAATGTGTCGATATGCAATAACAGTGGCTCTGAAACTTTTTGATGAAGCGCTGGTAAGAATGAGTTATTGAGACACGTTACTTGTTTAGTCTGTGGATTATATTTACACTGACATTTAGTCACCCGGTGCATAACTACTAGAGCAGAATGATAATATATCCAATATCCATGGCCGTCGGGAATTAGGTCGTGGGCAACACCAATAGGGTTTTTAAAAAGAGGCAATTTGATGTTCACACTTTGAAGAGCTGAATAAGACTAAACTTCGTTTATTTTTATGTTATATACACATATTAATACATTGGTTTATATAGAATACATGAGACAAAAGATTATTATAATATTAATGTTACCTGCTATTGCGGAAGGTGATCTTAATAGGTCCTCATAAGTCATAAATCCTACGTTATCGCTAAACTAAGTTAATGTATGGTAAATGTTTTATTTTGATATGAGTTGAGGGATGTAGCTTTTTTCATAGATCGAAATTATATTTACATTGCACCCAAAAGGTCCAGTATCACTGTCAGGGAAACCAAAAATTTTATTATTATTAGTTATGATAATTAATCTCATGTAATTGTAATTATCATTGTAATTGTCTGGACTTATGTTAAGTGCAGCTACTTTCCCTAATAAAGATTTATTTTTTATCCGCCCGCGTGAATAAGTTTTTCCGGGATAAAAGTCCCGCTTTATATTTTCCCGGGATAAAAAGTAGCCTATGTCCTTACTCCGGCTTTAGACTATCTGCGTACCAAATTTCATTTAAATCGGTTCGGTAGTTTTGGCGTGAAAGCGCGACAGACAGAGTTACTTTCGCATTTATAATAATAGTGAGGATTTGCACAAGTACAGTAATTAAGATAAAACTACTCAGCTGTGGTAATTTTGTTGTGTCCCGCTTTAATGATTGCCAATTCTACCCAATATTAAAGTTTGAGAGCCGTTGCCGAGCATACCGTTGCCTATTATTGCGTATAAAAGTAGGATATTACGCGATTAGGCTCTAGCGTTATGTACAATATTTTCTAAATTACAGTTATTTTTTATAGTATGCTCATCTGGATTAGCTCCTAATAGGTTTTCTGTTACGTTGGTACGGGTGTGTTTTCTGTATGGAACTTGTGTGGATGAATATTGTATGACATATTTTTGTGATTTTTTTACAACTGAATAAGAAGCGGGTCGCTCAAGGTAATGCCAACACTGTATATTGAAACTAGCGAAGTTAACCAGAAATTTGAAATACGTAACAAACAAATATAGGCGTTGACTATTTTTAAGATTGAGTTCTGATCGTGTCGAGATTTTACACACGCAGTAAATAAAAAATAATTCATCATCATCATCATCATCATCAGCCACATGACGTCCACTGCTGAACATAGGCCTCCCCCAAAGATTTCCAGACGGACCGTCAAAAGCGGCCCGCATCCAGACCGCATACCGTTACACAATTTTAATGATTACTAACCGTACCTATTCCTATCTAAGTATCTACCTATTTTTTTTTCCGTTATGTATAAAAAATCAGGTATCAAATGTACAAAGCTTGTTGAAAAAACTTAAAATTAAAAAACCATACAAGCAAAATCCTAATTCAAATGAGAGAAGAAAAAACCAATTTGTAGAGGAAACAAAGCAGGCCATTCTGCGGAGCCTTTTCTATTAAGTCGTAAGAGAAAAAGTTTTTCCATTTGAGCCATTAAGCGCTCTTGCGGGAGACCGTTTGGTTCGGGAGTTCGTTTTTAATAACGGTCTTTGAGATTGCCCGGTACTTATCTCTGAATTCGTACATTAATCTGTAGACTGTACACCTTTATGGAGGTTAGGGAGGAGAAAAATAAAAGAAAACCCAAGTAACAATCCAAAGTACAGTCAGACAATAAAAGATCTCGTAAAATTAGTGCATGATTTGGTATTACTTTAATAAAAGTGTTAATTGCTTAGAATAAAATGGTATTTTTTTAAAGCAAATGGTCTGCAAATGTAGAGTCTTATTATGCTCGTGTGTTCACGTTGAGATGTTCAAATTCAGACGTGGGAGTGTGCTTCTTGAGTTTCGAGAAACTTCATAATCATCTTCTTGAATGGATGGACTCCATGTTTTATATTTCGCATTCTCGATAAAACAATGACCTAATCCAAAATTTGGGTTGGTGAATTTTAGCAAAATATGGACCGTATAGGGCATGCTGAAATAAACATAGAAAGAGGCGTCCGCCAGGGCGATCCTATATCACCAAAGCTTTTCACAGCAGTACTGGAGGAAGTTTTTAGGCATTTGGAGTGGGAACGCACAGGTCTATCTATAAATGGAGAATATTTATCTCACCTGAGATTCGCAGACGATTTGGTAATATTTTCAAAAACAAAAGTTGGTCTCGAAAAAATGCTCACTGAATTAGACAGAGAAAGCCAAAAGGTGGGATTAGTAATGAACACACAAAAAACCAAAGTCATGACAAATGGAATTAAAGAACCAATTTACATAAACAACAACATTATTGATTACGTAAATGTATATATATATCTTGGCCAGATTATTTCACCAAATGAACTGACATCGAAAGAAATCGAAAGACGCATCGGAAACGCTTGGAAACGCTATTGGAGTTTTAAAGAAATAATGAAAGCTAAAGACACAAGCATGGCCATCAAACGAAAACTTTTTGACACCTGTATTTTACCAGTTCTTACATATGGCTGCCAGAGCTGGGCCCTGACTAAAGCACAGAATAAAAAATTTGAAACATGCCAGAACGCAATGGAAAGAAGCATGATGGGGAAAAGACTATCCGACAGAATAAAAATAGCCACAATAAAGGAATATACAAAAACGAAAGATGTATCAGTCACAATTAAAAAACTTAAATGGAGATGGGCAGGTCACATAGCCCGGGGGCCAGAAAAGTGGAGCAAAACAGTTATGAATTGGTTCACTGGTCACAAGAAAAGAAAACGAGGCAGACCGTGTAGACGATGGGTGGACGATATCAGAGCAATTGCAGGTAGTACATGGATGAGGACAGCGAGCAACAGAACCCTGTGGAGACAATTGGAGGAGGCCTTTGCTAAAGAAAAGCAAACAGACAAAGAACCCGAAACACAGATTAATAAATAGATTTATATCTTATTATATAGTGTAACAATGTTGTCTGAATAAAGGCTTATTATTATTATTATGTTGTATCTTTCCTGCGGGTAATCACGGCACGAAGGCCGGTCCTTTTGGAAGGCTTGCGTGGGGATATGGATCCAACACGTAGAGGCCCCTTTAAGATACATTACTCTAGTTGGGGTGTGTACACCTTGTAGGTACTCTCTCTGTCTGTACTTATGGAAATACAGCCAAAGACAGCGCCCGCAAGGTGCAAGGACTATTGCGGAGAAGATGGGAATTATACCGGGTCTATGGATGGGATCTAGCTGGACTGGTTGCTGGGCTATTGATTGAGACAACGGGACGCCTGCCAAGTAAAATGTCTCAATCATTTGTAATCAAGGCAGACGGTGACTTCCCCCCCACTAGATGGGCATCCCAAAAAGTGGCGCATGCCAAGGACGCAACATCGGTGTGGGTGGCTAAAGGGTGTCGAGAGGTGTGCACCGATTTCACCATCGCGGGTCGCTGACGCGTCCCGGAGCGGGTTTCCTCGCTATTACGCAGCTTGAGCACTTCCACCCTGGAGCTCAGGTTCTTAGCTCTTGCGATTTCCACCATTAGCCGGCCAGTTAAGGCAAGCCAAGGGTCAGGGGGTCTCATTTAGCCCCCACGGAATCGGGGTACGCGGTGTCGCCACTCACCGTCGGCTCGCCACAAAGCCGCCCCTGCGGGCTTATTATTATTATTATTATAGGGCATGCTGCATCGACTAAGAAAAAAATGCATCTTTTCAACATTGGGAATAGGGTCAAAATCGTTTATATTTACGTTCGTTCGCCACCCAACTAAAAAAAATATCGTATACAGTTAGTGTGTGTGACGATTCCCACATGTCGATTTTGGATTAGGTCATTGTTTTATTTAGAGTGCGAATTAGATTACAATAATAAATCCCTTCCTATCCGATTTCGGCCACGGCGGCCAATCTCAACGGAGATCAGCCAGGTGCGCAGGAGATATTATAGTGCACGAGTATGTGCGCAATAAACAAGTGCACTCACTATTCCTTTACTATCATAGTCCGGTGAGACGGCAATCCGACATGACCGGAGAGAGATCAGGCGCAGGACCAACGGCTTTACGTGCTTTTCGAGGCGCGGGAGTATCACACCGCCAACTTCCTGACTCCGAGCTGCGACTGAGTAATTTTTAAGATGGAAAAACCCAGTCACAATGATTTTGGCCCGACCCAGGATTCGAACCCAGGACCTCAGCGCGCAAATCGTACTCGTAACGCGTACGCAATATAACTACGCCACCGAGGCAGTCAGATTGAGATTACAAACACATCTAGTGATTCGATTATAAACAAGTCGCAATCTTTTTAATGACACTCTTGTTTCAGATACTCTACCCAACATAGATTTATAATAGCACTCTAGGCTCAATATGTTATTTCCGTTTCACATCCCCTCGAAATTCTCAGGTATTTAGGTTTCCTCACGATGTATTCCTTCACCGTGAAAGCGAACGATAATTGATAAACAATGCACACATAACTTCGAAAATTCAGAGGTGTGTGCCTCGGGTTTTGAACCACCGGACATTGTCTCGTCAGACCGTTCCATTCCCAACTAGGCTATCGTCCATTTGCCAGTTCTAATTACAGCAAAAAGGACAACAATAACAGATTATAACTACTCACTGGTATAAAAGTGACTTAGGAATGGCAGAACTTTCCACTTTGCAATCGCGATATTTTGAAACAAATGACCACAGCCATTTTATCTGGCGAAAAGAAATCCTAACAATTGTAAATCATGTTGCCGGCTTAAAAAGAGTTATCAAGATGGAGGAATTGGGCAAAACTTCGGCCCGACGACGTCGCGTTGATGGCTTTGAGTGTACTTGAGTAAGTTTTATTTTCCAGATTGAAAAATGGATATTGTTTTAATGGGTTTTGAAACCATTAAAATATATAAGATTAAATATATTTTGTATTGTTCATACTTCGAGCAGCGGTAGTTAGATAGATTCACATATGATTTTTTTGGTACGTACTTTATTGATGAGGTCTATTTTCATATGCCAGAGTCCATAGCTTTGTATAATTCTGATATCAAGCACTGTTTTATTTTACTTTAAATAATATTAGACTGGCTATTATGAGAACTGAGACGTATTATCTAATGGCCCAGGTTGACGAAGACATGGACCTGCTATACAATACTATGTTTATTTTAGAAGTCGTGGCTATTGTTATAAAGCTTGCATTTACAGTACCTACAGGCGAATGAGCAGCTGCTCTCAAAAAAAAAATGAAATTTGCATTTGTGCTGCGAAATGAGCAACCTCCGTGGGGCATGAACGTTTATTTTTAAATCAAAGGAAACCCATGTTTACAGCCTTTAAGCTAATAAAAATCTCGGCCTAAATGGATTTTTTTTACCGATACGAGGTCTCCAAAGGGGAACGACAAATTAATTGTAATTGTCGTAATGGGATTTAGGATACAATGCCGTTCAAATAAAAAACGGACTCATGTATCTAATGCGTACGCACTCAGACGTACGAATGTCGAGGAACGACCATGCTTCATTATGTGTCAACGAGTTATTTAAGTTTATCAACAACTAGCGGCCCGCCGTGGCTTCGCACAGGTAGCAAAGCATAATATTATATGCCCCATATTTATTTTTCTGCCGTACTAAATATTTATGAATGATACACATAAAACTTCCTCTTGAATCACTCCGTCCATTAGTGAAAAACATATGAAAATCCGTTCGGTAGTATTTGAGTTTGTCGCGTTCAGAAAAACAGATGCGATGGACTTTGTTTTATAATATTTAGTGATGTAAGATCATATATATAAAAAGACAAAAGTAGCCTGTCCTTCCCTGGCTCTCAAACTATCTCCATACTTATTCTCCCGCAGTTCCGCAAGAACATATTTTCCGGGATAAAAGTTCCGGTTTATATTTTTCCTAGTTAAAAAGTAGCCCATGTCCTCCCATGGATCTCAAACGATCTTCATACTTATTTTCTCGCAGTTCCACCCGAAAGAAACGATTTTCTAGGATAAAAGTCCTAGTTTATATTTTTCCGGAATAAAAGGTAGCCCATGTCTTTTCCTGGGTCTCAAACTATCTCCTTACTTATTTGCTCGCGGTTGCACTGGCGAGAAAAGATTTTCCGGGATAAAAGTCCCGGTTTATATTTTTCCGGGATAAGCAGTAGCCTATGCCATTCCCGGGGTATCAAACGATCTCCATACTTATTTGTGCGTGGTTTCACTCGCAAGAAAATATTTACTAGGTTAAAAGTCCCGGGTTATATTTTTCCGAGATAAAAAGTAACCTATGTCCTCCCCTGGGTCTCAAACTATCTACATACTGATTTATTTGCGGTTCCACCCGTATGAATATATTTTCCGGGATAAAAGTCCCGCTTTATATATTCCCGGGATAAAAAGTAGCCTATGTCCTTTCTAAGGTCTCAAACTATCTTCATACCAAATTTCATCGAAATCCATTTAAAAGTTTCGGATATGTGCGGTAACAAACAAACAGAAAAACAGACAGACAGAAAAGAATTATAAATATCGCTGATTTGTTTTCCATTGCTCTTCTTTGGTCATCCCCTTTCATTTTTATCACATTTCTTTAAATGTTCTACTGCTTTATTATATGTATAGATTCACATGTAATATAAATATCTAAACGTCTGTGAAGCGTTCCAATTTATTAAATGTATCTCCCACACATCTGTATCAGGATCCAAGATTTTGACATTACTTTTTTACACACGTTAAGGGAAATTTGCCTGTCACTGCAGTCCCAATTCCCACATTCGTCTCCTGTTTTTGCTGAAATCTGTTTCGTGCGTCTCGCGGGATCGCCCTTAAAGTCGCTTGCAATGAATTTTTATCCTCAAAAATGATAAAAAATCTGTAATGTAGTATTCATTCTTTTGAATTTATGTACGAACATTTTTGCCTATCTGTTTTTGAAGTTAAAGCTGAATAGATTTTATTTCCTTGGTTACTTTTCGTTTGACAGTTGATATTACGAAATTGGAACGTCGGATACACTGAGAGTTGATATCCTTACTAATATTATAAATGCGAAAGTAACTCGTCTGTCTATCTGTCTATGGCGCTGTCACGCCAAAAGTCTTGAACCGATTTAAATGTTTTTTTTTTTACACAGATAGTCTAGAGCCTGAGAAAGGACATAGGCTACTTTTTATCCCGGGAAAATATAAAGTGGAACTTTTATGCCGAAAAAACTTTTTAACGCCGGCGGAGCCGCGGGCAAAAGCTGGTATTTTCATACATTTGAAAACACTGTTGATACAGAAAATCCTGTTTGTTTAATTAGGTTTTGCGATTTCCGGACAGATACGACCTGGCGACCTTCAAAAACAGAGCGTATTCCCACCTTCTCGGGTATGCAGGTTTCCTCACGATGTTTTCCTTCACCGTTAAAGCGAGCGATAATTAACAAAAAATACACACATAACTTTATAGAAAAGTCAGAGGTGTGTGCGTTTGGGTTTTGAACCTGCGGACATTCGTCTCGACAGTCCGTTCCACTACCAACTAGGCTATCGCCGCTTGACTGGATATTGTCTTGTATTTAAAAATTACGATTTAAATGTAAGGATTTCGCTGCCAGCAAAAAAGTATAACAATTTAATGCCATTTTTAGTATTATAAATACTCAAAACGAGTTTCTATAAAACCCCAGACATTAAAATATAGCTATGATGAATCTATCAAACCTTATCCAACATTTTCTTGAGAAATATTGCGTAAGCCTTACAGAAAAATCTTAGGCCTTACAGTATTAGATTTGGAAAGGTACGGTCGGTTGGGCAAAAATTTATTGAATTATTATTTATTTATTCTCAGGTAGGTCTTGGGATGGTGCGGATTTGAATCGCCTTTCTGCGTATTTATCAAGGTTTATTATAAGATGCGGCTTTATTTTTTCTGGTGATGAGAAAAGAAGCAGGTGTGGTACCTGATGGTATGTTATAACCACTGTTAAACACACATGCACTATTTGCTGTTATGAAGAAACTTTAAGAATATGTTCACGTTTTACTGGTGGTAGGTCTCTCATATGCAAGAGTCTGTCAGGGTGGGTACCACCGCAATGTCTATTTCTACCGCCAAGCAGCAGTGTGCATGCACTGTTGTGTTTCGGTTTGAATGATATTGTAGCCAGTGTAACTACTGGACATAATGAGACTTAACATCTTATGTCTCAGGATGACGAGCGCAGTGGAATGCCACACAGTACTTTGTAAGTCTAGGTGCTGGATGGTGTTGCTACTGTTTATGGGTGGTCGTATCGCTTACCATCAGGCGAACGCCATACTCGTCTCGTCATTCAATGCAATAAAAAAAAAACAAAAGAAACTATTTGAATAAAGAAAATTTTGAGTTGAGTTTGAGAGCCTTTGATTGTGGCGTAACTTGGTTTTAAATATTCATTTTGTAGGGCCCTCATGGGAAACAGGGTGGATGTTTCGTGAGTAGTTGGAAAACATTGATAGATTATAAATATGGAATAGTGAGCAATGATTTTTGTATAAAGGTGAAATTTAATTCACTGTTTTCCTAAAAGTATGTACTCAGTAAATGTCATATAATAAATCTACAATGCAAAATAAAAAAATAAAAAAATTAGCGCCATGAAGCAAGTTTCACATCATAAAAATGTTTGACTTCGCTGATTATTGTCTTTTTTTAATTTACTATCTAAATGCTACAGAATTGTTCTATATCATTCATCGACTATGTATTGAGAAAATGGTGAATTAAATTCCACCGTGTATAATTGACAACGTTCCAGAAGTTTACAAGGAGTCGTGTATAAATATTGACTGCCTCGGTGGCGTAGTTGTATTAAGGTACGACTGCAATGCTGAGGTCTCGGGTTCGATCCCCGGGTCGGGCAAAGTGATATTGGATTTTCCATTCAGTATCAGCCCGGAGTCTGGAATTTGTGCCCGATATGGCGATAGGCTCGCCACCTATCACATCATGGGACGGAATTCGCACGGCGAAAAGTGGGTGCACTAATTGCACCTCTGCCTACCCCTTCGGGGATAAAAGTCGTGAGTATGCGTATGCGTGTATAAATATAAATTGGGGAAAAGTTTAAACCTGTTATAATTTAAAACATCAATTTGTGATAATTAAAGCTGACCGACGTTTTGTTCTTACACGCTGTAAGAATCTTTTCTCGGTAAAATTAATTTATCTTAAAAGGTTAATGCCATGTCTTAAAAGATTATTCTTGACCCTTTTTAGTTTCTATTTTTAGAAAATCTATCCAAATTTAAGCTATTTTAGATTTTCAGGGGAATAATATTCTCTATAATGACTAGATTCTGAAAACAAAACAATAGAATAAGTAAACAAAATTCACATTAAACGCAAAGCTGGACTTATGGAGGTAACGTATAAATATTTTTTGTTTTGTTATATCTTTGATTGTTAAATTCTCTTCATCGTGCACCTTATTACGACTCAAGAAAAAGGTTTGTTTTTTATCCTGGCATAACTAATTGACTACAATATATTGTGTCTTGAGTGTAAGTTTAATAGGGTGTACACTTATTTTACCCAACTAGGTGTTGCTCGGCTTCGCCCGCGTGAAAAGCCTTTACCGCTTCAAAAGTTCCAAAATTACTGTAACAATTCATAGTACCATCTAATTAAAAATTAGAATAAAAAAAAGAACGGGTTGCACTCCGGGAGTGCCGGCAGAAGTGAAAACTTGACGTTGAAAAACATTAACGTTGTGCATTTTGAATATTTTGGAATGGTTAGGGAATAATTTCGCACGAATTGCTTTATTTATCAGTATAAAAGTACTAGCATTTATTTGGTTAAATGGGTTTTTTAATACATCAATGGGTTAAATACAATATTTATTTATTGTGCTATCGTCCAGGATTGAGTGTCGCCATCTAGCAGTATTATTAGGCGTCATCTGCTAATTGTCGATACCTCTGCACTTCGATATCCGATGGATGAGTGTCGGGTCATCTAGTTGACTGCTGAATGTAGTAGTTCCCACCCAATATTCATAGATGGCGGTGTTGTTAATTATGCCGCCACAGATGAAGGTCAGAAATGCAATGGTCATCACAACCAAAGTAGAATAAATCAAAATTTGAAATAAGAATGTAACGTTCGCTTCTTTTGTCCTCGTGCCGTGCCAACGCTGGGGAAATAGCTTCTACGCAATGTATTTAAGGTTCATTTTAGATTAGTAAGGGATGGTTTTAATGACGTTAGTAAATAAAAATGCACTCGTTTCAAGAATTATAGCTTCTACGCATCGTATTTAAGGTTCATATTAGTAAAACCTCCATGCATTTTCATCAGATTCGGTCACGTGATCCTCACGCGAGTACGCGAGTTTAACATTTTATACCCATCCCAAGAAAAGTGCTCAAAGCCGCTAAAGAAGTTTTCACTTAAAAAAAAATCTAACATTTCCAATGGACCAATAACCGGGAAAGGTAGCCTATAATTATATGCTAATACAGGACACGGTCTATCTGTGTGCCAAAGGATATGTCATAAAACAGGCTTAAAATTCTAACCAAGATACTTTATATATATTTGGATAGTAGTGTCGTTACTGGATAATGAATAATGACACGTTAAAAACACGCCATATAAATAATATACTTACCCTTCCACCGCCCACCATATTTGTAAGTATAGGTGAAATCTTAGAACCTTAATCGGAACCTGACTTGACAGTAAATCTCAAGTAACTATAAAAGGTATAATTTGAACGTCAACATAATCCTTTGTTCACTCACGGACTAATAATAAAGTTTGCAACAAATAGTTTAGTCTGACATGAGTTACACGCAAATTACAGCTGGAATTCGATACTGGAACCAAACTACGTTAAGCAAAAGGGCTGTTATATTACACTGGAGTTCGGAATTCTGCAAGGTGTATGCCAATATGCATCTCTCTCGCAAAATGTGGGTGAGATACTCGATTTACACTTGAAAAATTAAAATGGTGATGTTGTGTAAGCAGGTATGTAGAAAGAAAAAAAGCTGGTTAATAGTTTAGAGATTCCACTGCCCAATGCTGAGCACGGGCCTCCTCTACTGCTGAGAGGGTTTTAGGTCATAGTCCATCACGCTGGCCTAGTTCGGGTTGGCAGACTTCACCAATCTTCGAAACTCTTATGGAGAATTCTGGTATGTGGGTTTCCTCACAATGTTTTCCTACACCATTAAATCGAAATAAAATTAATAAAAAATACACACGTAACTTCGAAAAGTCAGATGTGTATGCCTTGGGTTTTGGACCTGCGGACATTCGTCTGGGTAGACCGTTCCACTCCTAACCAGGCTATCGTGCATTTCTCATTATTCAAGTTTTATGTATAAAAGACTAACAGAAGAGGATTAAGTATAGCCAATTTAAAATACTCTCGGAGTATATGAAAGAATGTAACCAGATTTCCCTTTAAAATAAAATAAATAAACTTCGTACAATCATTCACAATTGGAAACGGAGTCAAATTGATTGATTATTCGTTTTACATTCGCGCGTCAAACTTTGTATATTTTTTGAAATTCGAATGTATTTTTTTCTTTAGCCGTCTCGAAATTCTTTAGCCATTGTTATGTAGATGTCGGTACAGTTTGTTAAAGATTTTAAAAAAATATTCTTTTATGTTCAGTGTTTATTCGACATTTCGGCTTCGGCATTTTACACAATTGGTATAAAGTTTTTATTGGTTATTAAATATACTGTAAAGGAAAAAGTGAGCTCTAGAACAACGGCTTTCTCAAGTTTCTGATATTTACCGCCTATACATAGACGCAATACATAGTAATGCAATGCAATCAGCCCTGTATTATATACTGCCCACTGCTGAGCACGGGCCTCCTCTACTATTGAGAGGGGTTAGGCCTTAGTCCACCACGCTGGCCTAGTGCGGGTTGGCAGACTTCACATACTTTCCAAATTTTGAAGAATTCCTCACGATGTTTTCCTTCACCGTTAAAGCGAACGATAATTGATAAACAATACACACGTAACTTCGAAAATTCAGAGGTGTGTGCCTTGGGTTTTGAACCTGCGGACATTGTCTCGGCAGACCGTTCCTATCGTCCACTCCAATACATAGTAGTTTGTTGTAAATGTATGACATATAACATATCCAACATACTTTTTTTAACATCTTATAAATCCATTTTAGAAATTACCCGATTTTTTTACAAAAAGTAGCTAAAACTGTACCCGTTTGGCTAAATAAACGTGAAGATTCACGGAAACTTACTCCAGAGCCAGTCATTAGCACGCGTGGAGCGCAGCTTGCCCTAATGTCCTTGCACGGTGCCTCTCGGATTTATAGCGGCTTCGAGCCCCGACAATTTGGAACAGACCATGCTCCTACTTTGTCGTGGTAATTTTGTTTTAATTAAAATTATTTGTGTTTGATTGACTTGTGCATTAATTGTCAGACATAAGAGATGATATACAATAATAAAAAAATATATTGCTTGTGCCCTGCTTGTGCCAGTGTAATAGGGCTCAATATTTTTTTGTAGTTTACTGAATATGTACCTACACTTCCTGAAATTATTAGGTCCTTACATGTAAAATTGGCATTTTATCGTTCTAGCCACTTTGATCTGAAATATCTCCCCTTTGGGTAAGAATTCCAAATTCAAATTTATAGATGGCATTTAAATGGTACATTTGAGTTTCGAAAACAGTCATTCATTTGTTTTTTCTGATTCGTTTTTTCTTTGGCGTGTTTCATATCGAACAATGGAAAAGGAGTTTTGGCAAGAACTTGGAAGTGTCATGAGGTGCTCTTGTTTTAATTCATTATTTCGGTGATACTTAGTGTTATATTGCATAATTATGGTGGTATATTATCCAATATAGTTCTATTAAAGAGCTCAAATGAAGTGAATTGAAATAATTGTGCTAATCAAGTGTTTTTTTTTGTTGCCGCCAAAACTCCTCGATAAAGTCTTGGTAAGGTAGCCACTGCTTTACTTCGACACACTACAGATAATAAAATAGACAAACCAAACTTGACATTGGCAAAATGTGAACACAAATGCCATTATAAAAAAAAAAAAAAAAACAATGGAAAACATGAAATATCGCTATATTTACGAGATTGAGTTCCACCGTGGCACTAGTGCTGTAGAAACAGCTCGAAGGATTAACGATGTGTATGGCGCTGGTGTCGCATAAGAAAACACGGTACGTTTTTGGTTCCAACGTTTTCGTTCTGGAAATTTCGACCTTCAGAACAAGTCCCGTGGACAGCCGGAGACCAAGTTGTATAATGAAAAATTAAAGACTATTGTGGAAGCGGATCCATCGCAAACCACTTCAGAGTTAGCTGCAGGCTTCGGTGTGAGTGATAAAACTGCTTTAATCCACTTGAAGCAAAATTGGGAAGTAAAAAAGCTTGTAACAACACACACTGCATAACAGACGTCCGCTAAACTAGAGGAGCTGCAATTGGAATGTCTGCCTCATCCACCGTACTCCCAAATTTAATCCTACAAATTACCATTTTTTCCGTGATTTGGATAACTTTTTACAACGAAAAAAATTCAACTCCGATGTGGCAGTCCAAACCGTCTGCAGTGTTTATTGATTCTCGCACCCATGGTTTTTTAGTAAAGGGATCAATGAACTCCCTATGAGATGGCAAAAGTGCATGGATAACGATGGTGCATACTTTGATAAATTAATTAAATTTTATTCCATACAAACACATACAAGACACCAATTTCATTTATAAGGATCTAATATTATTGTGTAACAATTTTTGTTATAATTTATTTTTAGTGTACTCTATATATTAGCTACTAACTTTAAATTTCAATTTCAATTTATTGCACTCCACAATCTATATTAATATCATAAAGCTTAAGAGTTTGTTTGTTTGGTTGAAAGCGCTAATCTCAGGAGCTACTGAACCGATTTTGAAAATTCTTTCACTAATACAAAGCTATATTACTCCTGCTATAGGCTACTTTTTATCCCGGGAAAATATTTTTATCCTGGAAAAACTTTTTCAAGCGGGCGGAGCCGCGAGCGATACTAGTTGTTGATAAAAATATATGCAGGAGTATTTAGATTATTACGTTCTATGGTTTGGGAAGACCAGTCAATAATTTTGCATTGTTTCTATTAATATTATAATTAAATAGGAAATCTGCCGAAACAAATAACAAATGCCAACTTAATTTTCCAAAGAGCTTGGTACAGTATCCAGAATCTTCTCAAATATAAGGTGTATTTGCATATAATCCGATCTCCGCTAATCATACAAAGTTTGTCCGTACCACGCCTTGCCTTCACCTGTGTCTGGTGTTGCCAGGTATTTCAGTCCCTAATTTTAAGATATTTTTATAATATTGCTCTCTGTGACCTTTAACTTACGATCTCCGAATTCTGGAATTAGGTATCGGACATGCTATGGTCTATATCATAACCTCTGACATCGAAAATATGATTTACGACATTTGAATTTTGGCTTGTGACCAACCAGGGGCCTTTGACGGTCTCACTCCAATGTAGGAATTCTGACGTCCCATATTACCCTAAACCCTCTCAGCAGTTTAAGTCACGCTCACGCTGGATTCAAGCCGCGTTCGACAGATTCGTCTGGAAATCTTTAGGGGAGGCCTATGGTCAGCAGTAGACTTCATATGGCTGATGATGATGAGGGTACCCGATACATTTTGTAGTTCAATAAGACAACCATCGTAATATGTGAAAAATCTGCGGTAATGTTTATCGAGTTACTTCTTTCATTTAATATTAATAAACCATAGTCGCTCTACAGTCGGGTCAAAAATATTTCATGCTGGCTCTCAAAAGTTGATACCTATGTATCCGAAAGGCAATGATCCCTAACTTCTTCCTTAATTGAAATTAAACTACTATACCTAACGGATTTTATCGCGTTTTTTATTTTATTTTTCTCCAGACGTTTAGGCTTTGCAGCACTTCTTGGTCACGTGGCGGAATGGGGTGTTACAAAAAGTTAGCGTAATAAATCTACCTTCAATTTACTTAATCTACTTTACTCGAAACGTCGGGAGAAAAATAAAATAAAAAACTGCGGTAAAATCCGTTATAGAAGTTGAATTTGAATGTGTAACATTCGCGTAAACGTAAGGAATGATTCTTCCTTGATATTTAGCATAGCTGTCATAACGTTTGAAGATGGAAAAATATTAATTATTCGCCTCAAAAAAAAAAATCCTTTTCTAGCCGATTTCGGCCACGGCGGCCGGAGATCAGCCAGATACGCAGGAGATATTATAGTGCACAAGTGTGTGCGCAATACACAGGTGCACTCGCTATTCCTTTACTCTCATAGTCCGGTGAGACGGCAATCCGACATGACCGGAGAGAGATCAGGCGCAGGACCAACGGCTCTACATGCTTTCCGAAGCACGGGGGTATCACACCGCCAACTTTCTGACTCCGAGCTGCGACTGAGTAATTTTTAAGATGGAAAAACCCAGTCACAATGTTTTTGGCCCGACCCAGGATTCGAACCCAGGACCTCAGCGCGCAAATTGTACTCGTAACGCGTACGCAATACAACTACGCCACCGAGGCAGTCAAATAATAATTGTAATAATAGTTTCTCAGAATCTGCAGACTAGGCTGGCAACCTTCTGTTGTGGTGGTATTGTATAGCACAAGTTGCTTCCCTCGCCAACTAATTGTGTCTAAATAAGTAATCCTGTACAGATCGTCTACTCTGTATTTATTGAAATAGTTTTGTGGACAACCTCATGAAGCGCTGTGCTTTCATATAGATGAGGTGGTTTTGTGAGGTTTGGATTGAGAACCATGCGACAGGGACCTAGAATTCATGTTTGCCCCAGATACGACGATATTATGCTATTATAAATAAACCACAGCGTTAAACACAGATACCTGTTCTCACACCAAAGTAGACATGTCTTGTCTTTGTGTGACAAGTGTAATAAAACCTTCAAATTTGCCGCTAAATGCCGCGCTCCATCCGTGCGGCGTGTCTACGACTAACTTTTGACTCTACAGTAACCATACTCGAAACAATATGCCGGAATCGACCACGCGATTTTTTGTTCAAAGCAGCATAAAACCACAGTGGTTGTGACATAAGACTTATCATGTAGTCATTCAAGAATCACAACTACTGATAACGATAGTATAATTTATTCAGCACCTAGTTCCAAAAATGTTAATAAATAGTCAACTTATAGCCTGTACAAAAAAAATGCTTTTGTTAATTCTGCCTATATTTAATAGACAGAATTAACAAAAGCATTTATTTACATAAGCCTTAGCAGACCTGCGAGCATTGCCGAGAAGACTGACAACGTTGACATCTTTCCATGGATTACCATCGCGACAACCACGACCACTCTACCACGAGTGCCCCCAACTGAGAAGATCTACGTGTAATACCTATACTATGCGTAGTTAAAATTGTCACAAAATTACACAAGAAACGAAATAAAACCATGTCAAAAAAAGAATAATCTTACGCCTCATACACTACACATTATTGATAAATAGGTAACAACTTGTAACTACTGGACATACTGAGACTTAAAATCTTATGTCTCAGGATGACGAGCGCAGTGGAATGCTACACAGTACTTCGTAACTCAAGTTGCTGGATGGTGTTGCTACTGTTTATGGGTGGTCGTATCGCTTACCATCAGGCGAAAGGCATGCTCGTCTCATCATTCGATGTAATAAAAAAAAAGGTACATATTGTTTACATTCGAACTACTGAATACGCTATACAATTGGAAGCTTGTACAACACCTGGAGAGGTGAAGGCCCGGCAGACAAGACATTAGGACAAGCTGCGCGCGACGTGACCGCTCGTACCAGAGTTTTACTACTAACTTTAGGACTTAGTTTCGTTGTAAAGTTTAATTTGGATATAAATATTAAATTCGTTAGGTGCAAATTGTAAAAACTGCATAGGATTAAAGATTCGTCACATTTTTAATAGATGCAAATTGTAAAAACTACTTGAGAATTAATGATTCCTCACATTTTTAAAAAGACTTGCAAGTCAAAATTAGACCGTCGAATTTAATATATTTGTAACACATGAATTAGAACTTATTATTTATAAACTTTAATTATGCCAAAACTCACACTGCTCAAAAAAATGGGTACAAAGTTTTTTCTTCACGTATTAATTTATAGATAAATAGCATATTTAATGCTTATGTATCTGTAAAGTTAAATTTCATATTTTATTACATTTCATAAGAAACATGTTTAAAAAATATTGTTTCATAAATTGTTTTTAAACGAATATATTTTAATAAACGAATTATAAATTACTATTATTTTTATTTATAGCAGAACAAAAAACGCAACGGGTGGTAAAATGAAAATAAATTTCAAAGTGTGGACAGAGAAGTGAGATCGATAGGTAGCCGTGGCAATGCCTAGTGAATCAATCTCTCTCAATCCATTTGGAACGTTTATATAGCACGGACTTAATGGATATAAACTGTTATTTATATGTATTAAATGTTGCAGACGGATTACTGAGAACTGATGTAAATCTGTTTTGTTTTGAGAAGTGTGACAAGTTTTGAAGCTGAATCGTCTTTGAAGATTAACGTATTTTAAATCATGAATTACTCATGTTTGTGTATTTACTTGTAGTTAGTATTGTCCTGGGTACGATTAAGTAACAAAACCCCAATAGTATTGTTCGAGCTGGGAATCGAACGCAAAGTCTCCCAGACCAGAGTCTACACGCTACCACTGAACCAAATAAGCGATATCATTTATGTACAGTCAGCCACGAAAGTAGCTGAACAAAATAAAAACTTCAAAACGCTTCTATACATTAACTTCAAGTGTAAAAATTGAAGTGCTTTTTATTGGTGTTAAAACATAGAAGTGTGCCCAGTGATGTGGAGTGAGTTTCACTTGGGGGTAAATTTATGAAGGTTTATTGTGAGTGCAATTTGCAAGTTACAAATAGGTAAGTATGCCATTGTACACACACATACATACACACGCACGTCATTTATCTCCGAAGGGGTAGGCAGAGGAGCTACTAGTGTACCCACTTTTCACCGAATGTATTCCTTCCCGTGATATGATAGGGGCCAGACTATCGCCATATCGGGCACAAATTCCAGACTCCGGGCTGATACTGAGTAGAAAAACCCAAAGTCACTTTGCCCGACTCAGGGATCGGACCCAAGACCTCAGCACTGCAGTTGTACCTTAGAACATCAACGCCACCGAGGCAGTAAGTATGCCATATGTAATTTTAAACACGAGTTTGCGTTGACCCGCGTTCACACAAGTTGGAACTTGTGGTACTTGGAACTTTACTGGTGGTAGGTCTCTCATTATGTAAGAGGCCGTCTGGGTGGGTACCACCGCAATGTCTATTTCTACCCCCAAGCAACAGTGTGCATGCACTGTTGTGTTTCGGTTTGAAGGACATTGTAGCCAGTATAACTACTGGACATAATGAGACTTAACATCTTATGTCTCAGGATGACGAGCGCAGTGGAATGCCACACAGTACTTTGTAAGTCAAGTTGCTGGATGGTGTTGCTACTGTTTATGGGTGGTCGTATCGCTTACCATCAGGTGAACGACATGCTCGTCTCGTCATTCAAAGCAATAAAAAAAAAACTTGTCTAAAGCACATGTATTCCTACTTCTACGGAACTAAAATTACTTGCATTGCTTGGTTAAGTAATATGGGTTCGAATCTTAGGTGTGGAAAAAATGTAGCGACAGTACCTTAGTGTTTACGATTTTTGCTTTTATCACAATGTCATAAAGACTAATTTGCTTTTGATTGCCACGAAAACAATTTAAAGAACTTTGGACAAGTGTCCAAAAACGGGCCTAAAATTCTAACGACAGTTAATATATATTTCGATAGAACTGCCTCGGTGGTGTAGTTGTATTACGGTAAGACTGCAATGCTGAGGTCTCGGGCTCGATACCCGGGTCGGGCAAAGTGACACTGGTTTTTTCTATTCAGTTAAGTTATTAGTATTACATATTTGCGCCCTAAAATACAACGTAAACTAAACACATCAAATATTCAACCATAACATTCTTATTAGAGAGTAATCAAGTGTCGGACGGCTGCAACCACAACATCCTAAACCAACACCGTCTTCATACAACATATACAAAGGGCGACCGTCTTAATTACACCATTAGGCACGCGTATGCACACCTTGTATTGTCTTTAGAATAGTGATGGAGTGGTAGCCGAAAGTTGTGGCCGAAGCCGAAGGTTTTGTCGTTGAGATTGGGAATTATGACAATTTTGTTTACCATTTTCGTGTGTCTGTCGTCATTTCGTGTTTGTGCCTCTGTAATTTCTATGGTAATAATTTTTATTGAAAGTCCAATAAATTGAGCTAAAAAGTTTATATAAATTTACGTATATAATACTATGTGTAATACGTATAAAAATATTTGTATTCACATAATTTCCAATTACACGTGTAAGCAATAAGTATCCAAGTAAACATGGGGAAAAGGCTAGTTTATACTAAATATAGAAATAAATGTCATAAAATAATAGCTAAATGTAGTAACGAATATGACAAGCAAAGTATTATTAACTGTAATAAGAATATAAAGAAAATATGGGATAGAATACATGATATGCTGGGGGTGGGAAACAAATCTGTCGATTACAATTTGATATTTAATAACGATAATAATAATATACAGGGAAATGCTCAGAGCATAGCTGATCAGTTTGCAACTACTTTTGACGAAGAAGTTAATTCAGTTAAGCATACCTGTTATGAAAAATGGCTCATAAGGGACAATTATGTGCATAAAATAGATAAGTGTATGAGGTGGCAGCGAGTAAATGGAAGCGATGTAAATAAAGTAATTAAAAATATGAATGCTAAAAAGGCACCTGGTAGGGATGAAATTAGAATGTCAGATTTAAAATTAATTAGTGATAGAATAAGCCCTGTGTTATCTAAGTTAATTAATATGTCAGTTGAACAAGGCAAGTACCCAGATAAGTTAAAAGAAGCTTTAGTTCGGCCCATATATAAAAAAGGTGACCGTAAGTTTTGTAATAACTACCGTCCTATAGCAATATTATCTAGTATAGACAAGATTATTGAAAAATGTATAGTAAACCAACTTGGGAACTATTTACAAACTAACGAAATTATAATTAAATCACAACATGGCTTTCAAAAAGGGAAAAGCACTAACACTTTACTATCAAACTTTACTGATGAAATAAATACCCATTTAGGTGATAAAAAATTGTAATTGCTATATTTTTTGACTTTAAAAAAGCCTTTGACACTCTTGACACCCACACACTTTTAAATGCAATAGAGGCTTGTGGAGTGATGAGGCCTCTGAACCTATGGTTTAGAGACTACCTCACTTCGCGATCTTACCGGGTGAAGTTAGGAGACGTGCTAAGCGAGGAGAAAAAGGTCAGGTGCGGTGTTCCGCAAGGCTCCGTATGCGGCCCAGTATGCTATCTTATGCATGTCAATAGTATATGTGGAGTGATAAAACATTGCTCAGCCCATATGTTTGCAGACGACCTCTGTGTGCTGCTCGCCGGCACTGATCTAACTGAGATCTCTCGCCTCGTTCAATGTGACGTCGACTCTATTGTTAAGTGGTCTCATGACAATGGGATAGTATTAAATCTTGACAAAACTAAACTGTTAATCATACATTCACCATACTTACCCATAACAGATATGTCGTACCCTATAATATGTGCACACATTTATGATTGTATTCATAATGACCTTGCTAATTGTAGTTGCAAGCCGATAGAAAGAGTTAGGTGCGTAACTTACCTAGGGGTAAAAGTTGACGAGCATTTCTCTTGGGCGGATCATGTAAATTTTTTATGCACTAAACTTAGGTTAATACTACTTAAATTTAATCAACTTAGTTATAGGGTCCCTAAAGGAACTCTGAAAATTATATATTCTTGCTTAGTGGAACCAATAATGGATTATGCTCTTGATTGCTATGGACTAGCGCACAAATCACATGTTAATAAAATTGAAAATATCCAAATTAGATTCTTAAAGCATTTAGTAGATAAAAAGGTGAAAAATAAAAACAAAAATGATTACAATAAACTTTTCAAAATTTGTAAAATATTTCCAATAAATATGAAGCATAAATATCTTCTTCTCGTTAACAACCATGGGAAATTGGAGCATACCCCATTATCATTGGTAAATAATATTTATAACACAAGGTCAATGTCATCAGGTAAATTCTTGGTGCCTAAAGTCAATAATATTTATGGTGATAGAACCATAAGTAAACGTATTCCTTTTATACTTAACCTCTTACCTGAGGACATTAGACGTGAATCCAACAAGTTTTTGTTTAAATCCAAGGTTAAAAAATACCTGTTAGAAAGCTTGCCTTAGTTATTAACCCCATAGTTTTTAATTATTTAGCCATTTCGCTGTAACATAATACATTTGCTTTTGTTATTAATTAGTTTTAAATACTGATCCTTCAGTCAAACTATTTGTATAGTTTTGAAGGACATTTGTCAGTATTGTATGTTCCTATTCTTTTGTAAAAGTTCAAATAAAAAAAAAAAAAAAAAAAGTGATTTTTCCGGCCTATAATTTCAAAATGAAATCCTCATTTCAAAGTCCAGACTAATTTCAAACGGGTTTAATGGAGAGTTTATTTTATAGAACTTATTACGTAACGGGTTGTTTGATTATAATTACTTATATACTCACATATATAGCATCACGCCGTTTCTCCATTTTCAGGGTTAGGCAGACGTGTAACACGCCTGCATTTCGTCAGCTATGTTAAGTCCCGTGTAATAGTGGGTGAGCTTATTGCCTTTTATCGGGTACAGTTCCAGACTTTGAGATGATACTGAGGAGCTGATCTGGGATTTGAATCCGAGACCTCAGCGTGGTAATCGTTGCACGCAATAAAAATATGCTACCAAGGTCCAAGGCAGAGTTGATAATTTCTAGTTACCCATAAAGCAATTCATCGAAGTACAATCACCCAATTTGGTGCTATACACTTTCTAGAAAGAAAGAAAGAAAGAAAGAAAAACATTTATTGGCAACAAAATTGGGTGGTGACAGTAACAATATAATACAATTATAAAAAAATAAAAAAACAATATACAAGAGAAAATTAAAAAAAAATCAAATTAAAACAACAACAAATGTGGATGATATATGTCCCACCACAACAGTGCCAAAAGGTTCTAGATCAGCATAATGCCAAACAATGAATTGTTTGGCGCTGATTTTCATCTAGAACCTGGCCCAGAGGAACGTCACCCAAAAAGAAAAAACAGTACAATTTTATGTGTATATAATGTGTGTGCGTGTGTCAACATTAAAAAAGTAAAAAATAATAAATAAATAAAAATAACATTCAAACGGATAGCACATAAAATAAAGGGCATAAAAAAGAAAAAAAAAACATAATAATTAGATACATACTCTTTGGTTAGCTAGTCTATGATTACAGCTGTCAAATAAAACAAAGGTTATATTGCCATTTGCCACGTATATGGCCACGTAGGCGAAAGTTAACAATTTACTATTTTCTTAATTAATCCTACAATATGATGGATAAATCAACGTTAACATCACCCAGTTCTTGTTGAGATTCCAGTAGATACCTACGAAGGCGTGTCCTAAATGTGTAAAGGCTACAAGATTGTCTAATTGGTGGTGGTACATTGTTCCAAATTTTGGCCGCGGCGTAGCGAAAAGTACCTTTGAAAGCTGCAGTTTTGTGCTGCGGCATACTAATCTGTAGTGAACATTGCCTACGTGAGCCATGTCTGTCACCCGATATCCACTGAAGCTTGTTGTACAAGTATGAAGGTTCCTTGTATTTGATAACCCCAAAAAGAACACATGCAAGATGCAATTTACGATGCAATTTCTCTAGATAAAACGCAAATTTTTCATATTTCATCAAGCTGGTGCGATTGTTTGGAGATGTAGAAAGGAAACAGCAGATAACTCTTCTTATCTACTTTAGTTGTAAGTTTCGTGTTGACAGACAACGCGCAAGCGACTCATTTAGAACCTTAAAGTGGTCGAGCATACACATTTCTGGCTGCCCATTGTAGTATAGTGTTACTCTGCAAAGCAAAAAGTTGTGTACCGCCGCACGCTATCGTTGCTTTACAAAAGTTCTTAGTTTATGTGCTGATAAGTTGTCACAGAGCGTCACTGGTGGCGTTTTTATCGTCACTTCCCTTTAATGTTAGTCTACTGCTACAAAAATATTAATAATTACGTTGTGTTTTGGGTTTGCACCAAATCACAACATTATGCTGAGTGGTCACCTACCTGTCACAGCCAAGACCAGCTGGGGATACATTTAATAAGCAATCCAATTTATTATTAGTTTTGTTTTTATTATTTATTTTTTGGTACTCTTTAGATTTGGTTTGTGTTTAATATTATTTGTTATGTTATTTCATGTTAATTGTTTTGTTGGGTTGTGAGTTGTGACTAATAAATCGTTTTTCTTTCTTTATTCTTTCTTTCTAATGAATTTAATCATCAAAACATGAGAGAAATTGCTATTTTTTATACGGCCACGGTAATTTGACCATTGCATCTGATGATAAGTGGTGTGCGGTACAGACAGAGAGTTGACTGACAGGAAATGTTTATCACTCGCCAGTAGACACAATTATGTCGGTCTTTTTCCCGTAGCTTCTAAATTGAATATGAATGCACAATGGCCGGTAACACAACTAGCCTAGCTCTTATTGATCTGGGAAAACGTCGGTACATTTTCTGGTGAAGCCACTTCAGTTCAAAATTTATTTTATTGCGGTTAACGAGACGAGCATGCCGCTCGCCTGATGGTAAGCGACACGACCATAAACAGTACCAACACCCTACAGAACTTTTTATTATAGAGTACTGCGTGACACTCCACTTCGCTCGTCAGCCTGACACATTAGATGTTAAGTCATTACCAGTCATAACCAATGTCCTTCAAACCGGAACACAACAGTGCATGTACATGGCCGTTTGGCTTGAAACCATAAGTTAATTCAGAAATACATATTATATCCACGCAAAAAGGTAGACTGCATCGGTGGCGTAGTTGTATTAAGGTACGACTGAGGTGCTGAGGTTTCGGGTTCAATCCCCGGGTCTGACAATTTGATATTGGGTTTTTATACCCCTGGAATGAAGTTTGTACCCGATATGGCAATAGGCTCGCCCCCTGTTACACCATGGGACGGAATACGCACAGCGAAAAATGGGTATACTAGTTGCGTCTCTGCCTACCCGTTCGGGGATAAACGTAGTGAGTAATGAGTATGTGTGTATGCAAAAAAGTTACAAATCATTCTATGTAATAAAAATATCGCACATTTTTAAACAAATTCGGTCTCATTTCGGCCTAACAGTTTATTGTACAACACTATCTGTAACATACAATTTGCATAGGACAGAAACTGGGCCGCACTGGATCTTGGGACCAAGTATGGACCAAAACTCGACCGTTGCATCTGCGATATATTAAGGTTATTACGGTATTACATGCTGTACCAGTACATTGTACATTGTAAAGATTATATAGAGGGGACATTGGGAAAATTGTCACACAAAAATGTTTAGCCTGTTCGTCAGTAACTCAATGTACCGTGAAATAACAAAATACCTATCTAAAATTCATTAGAACATACTTTGACATGGTGGTAATGCGTAAATTGGCATATTTCCTTCAATAATATTGTTTTCTTTACAAAATGCATTCAATAGTATTGCTCGCGGCTCCGCCCGAGTAAGAAAGTTTTTCTGGAATACATTTTTTTCTGGGATAAAAAGTAGCCTATAGCACTCAGGAGTAATGTAGCTTCCTATTAGTGAAACAATTTTCAAAATCGGTTCAGTCGTTCCTGAGATTAGCGCGTTCAACCACATTAACTCTTCAGCTTTATAATATTAGATTAGATTTAAGAGGCCGTCTCTAAAATTTCAACTATTTCAGTCAACTTTTCAAAAAATAAACTGATCTGATTGAATGAAAAAAAAACCCTACGTTAACACTTTCATTTTGTATGATTTTACATTGAAAATACAGAAATTGTCACTTTCATAATTAAGGCGACTTTTATACCAATAAACAGTAATTTTCGATGTTTGAGTCTCCATACAACAAAATTTCTGAAACAGACGTTGGAACTTGGTGAATAGATCGAAATTAAAGAAAGATATGAAAAATGTGGCTCGTTTATTTTATTAGTGTTGAAATAGTCTTTCCGATGACGTATTAGAAATTAATCAGATCAGTTTATTTTTTGAAAAATCACGATGTAAAGTTGACTGAAATAGTTGAAATTTTAGATACGGCCTCTGAATCTTAACCACTGATTATGTGATAATGTTATATAGATATATTTTTTATTGAAAAATATAATACAATGTAAAAGTAGATTGTACTACTACTGATTAGACTAAGAATGTACTTGTTTTGGTGCCTAGAATAGAATAATTGGCAAGTTATTCAACATGTATATTCATACTAGAGGTCTATGTGAGTGTTTGTTTTTTTTTGCTTCCAAGCAATACCCAGACATTGTTCTGAACCCTGTGAAAAGTATGCCTTGATGTCACATCGTCACGTTGCTCAATCATTATCGTTAATAACGATTAAAACCTCAGGACAATAACCTGGCGGCCAGTATAACCAGAGCCGCGACATAAGCCGCTCCGCTCACACAAAGTTTTTCAATTAAAATGGCTTTAGTTACGGAGACCACCGGCCGCTAACGAGATGTGAAATTTACAGTTTTTAACTAGCTGCGGTTTCGTTTTTTTTGTGCGCCAGAGCTATTAATTAGCTTTTAATAAAATAATGATTATTACACTGAAGTATGTATGTATGTAAGTATGTCTGTAGTATTACATTCCGCTGGATGCGGGCCGTTTTTGACAGATCCGTTTGGAAATCTTTAGGGGAGGCCTATGTTCAGCAGTGGACGTCATTTGGCTGATGATGATGATGACACTGAAGTATGTATCGTGAAATTATGAAGTGTAGACACTAGACACCTGTCTACTGCTTGAATATTTCAATTCGAGTTTGTAATCGTACCATTATCTATCTCCATTCTCTCATTAATCTTATCAAACCAGCACTAAATTTGCGACTACACACCAGGTTTTATAGTATTACCTCGGTCGAACCCACTCAGTTATCATCATCAGCCACATGAAATCATTGAATATAGCCTCCCTAAAAATTTCATTTTCATTCAATTCCAGACCGACCTGTAAAAAGCTGCCCACATCCAGCGTGTTCCTGCGACCTTTATCAAGTCATCTGTCCATCACTCAGTCATAATGCAGCCAAAACTGTTTTCAGTATGACTCCGCCATTTTGTATTATGTGGGTAGTAAGTTCCATATTATACACCCAAAATTGTCTTTAATGAGATTCCACCACTCACTATTTTCTGTACCTAGATAGCCTAAATTAATTTTTGACATTATTTTGATGCGAACACAGTGGTAACTGTATGCCAACTTGTCTCAAAAAGAACATTCAAACAGACTATTCTATAAAATGTTAGTGCAGCTCCATAAAACTGTCGTATTAGAATACCATTAAGTATATTGGTCGTTTTAAAAATGGTTATGGATGGTATAAAGTTATATGAGCAATACAACGGTTTTATCTCTGGAGTGTTGAGATTTAGATATAAAGTATTATATGGATTTAGATACTTTCCACTAATAAATACTAGGTGATAGATTCTGTATTCAATGGGCATTGTAATTGGCATTGAAATGTGATCCAGTATTGTTTTTAGGAACCTCAACTTACACATAGAAATGACGGCGGCATAATTTAATTATTTGAACGTCGATTTCACACGCCTCTCTATACGACGGTTATTTATCAAGCATTTGCTGTGATTCAAACGATACAGTATTTGAATGGGTTCTGGCGTATCACGCGATCCCCCGTTGTGTATTATAGTATTCTGAGGTAGTTAGTGTAATTACTAGGCATTGACTCTTTACACCTACATTTCAGGATGTATAGCGCAGTGTAGCCACATAGTGATTTATGTTTTTTTTTTGGGTGGTGTTGTCTGTTGCTACTGTTTAGGGTAGTTGTGATTTTTATCACCAGGAGAGTAGCTTTGCTCTTCAATAAGGTCTAATTACAACATGGCGTTATGACATGTTCTTTCGAAAATTAAATTTACAAGGATAAACCGTCGATAAAGACAGAATATTTTCCTGCTCTTAGACACAAATATGCAACTGTAATTTTAATACAGCATATGAAAGTCACTCCTCCAAGTGACGTCACACCGTCCGTCTTATCTGATGGCCACCATCATTCAAGCGCATTCTTAGACAGATTGGTAGCGCGCGTGAGTCGCAGTTTTTGCTGTCGCTTCGCTGAGAGCCGGTGTTGCTACGAGAGAAATACATATTAAAACTAACTTATTGTTTAAAATCATTCTGATATTATGATTTTTTAATAAGGTAAGTTACGGTGAAAGTGAGAACGAGGAATATGAATACAGTATCGATTTTATATTAAGAACTAAATGTGGTTCGCAGGTCAGCCCCTGAAAGACCTTTCCTGGAATAAATATCCATATCGTACTTTTACCAGATAAGGAGTAGTCTAAAATATGTTTATCCAAAATACGACTTATCTGTGAGCCAAATGTCATCCAAATCCGTTCACCCGTTTTGCGTTGACCTGTAACGAACATCCAAACACGACTGTTGGGTGTATATTTTATTGTTTATCAGATTTCTTTCTCCCCTGGTCACCCCGCCCGTAAAGAACGCTAAAGGCTGATTGGAAAATATTCTCGCGTTCCCTGCCGAATACGCTGCTCTGTCGGAATCTTAACCCTTTCAATGCTATTAATAACCCTTTTGCAGCCATTGTCTAAAGAATCCTATTTAAACCGAAGCCCCATATTGCACGGTTATGGGTCTAGCTATTGTGGTTTCTAAGGAACTTTAATTTATTAGTTGGATTTAGTTGGCCTCTGGTATCTTGGTGACTTAATTAGGTACAGTCAGCCACATAAGTAGCTGAATAAATTCAAAATTTCAAATCGCATTTAAACTTTTGTTTTTGTATCAACAATCGTTTTTTATTTCATAGGGTTTGCTTTATTTTAGATAAAGAATATTTCGACTGAAGCCTCAAGGCATTCACTTCTGACTTTTTGAAGTTACGTGTGTATTGTTTGATAACAAACGCTTGCTGTGAAGGAAAACAGCATGAGGAAAGCTATATACCTGAGAATTTTCCGTATGAATTCGATGGTGTGTAAAGTCTGTCAACCCGCACTAGGCTAGCGTAGTGGACTAAGGCCTAAACCCTCGCAGTAGTAGAGGTGCTCAGCAATGGGCAGTATATAATACAGAGCTTGGTGGATATTACGATTTGAATTTAACGTTTAAAGTGAACTGTATAAAGGCGGTTTTTGTGCGTTGGCAGTAAAACAAATAAGCGATTTTTATAATTATTTTCTATCTGCCTGTTTTTTTGTTTGTTTGTTACTGCATATCTCCAAAATTACCGACCGATGAAATTTGACACACGGGTAGATCATGTCCTGGATGGAAAAACAGGCTGCTTTTTATCCCGGGAAAAAATAAAGCGGGACATTTGTCCCGGAAAAGCTTTTTCACGCGGGCGGTACCGCGAGCAAAGCTAGTTTATTTATAATACTGTAAACGGCGTTTTATAATCAAACTGATGACGCATGTATTCGCCCGTGTGCTCTCCGCTTTACTTTTTACATAGTAGGGATTGTTAGCAAATTACAATTGCATCCATATCAAAGCAAATGAAACTCCATACAAACGCGTTCAAAGCACGTCCTGGTTTCATTTCAAGCGAATCATGTGCATAAGCCCTTAATTTCTAGTGGCAGATAATAGGGATGCACATAATATCTTCCGTACATATAATAAAGCAATAGAACCTGTGTGTCTGTACATTTAAAGAAATGTAATAAAAAAGAAAGGGGGCGACTAAAGAGGAGTAATTGAAAACGAATCAGCTACTTTTATAATTCTTTTCTGTTTGTCTGTTTGTTTGTTACTGAACATCTCCGAAACTACTAAACAGATTTCGATGAAATTTGTCACACGGGTAGATCATGTCCTGGATTAACACATAGGCTACTATTTATCCCGGGGAAATATAAGGCGGGACGCTTATCCTGCAAAATATTTTTCACGCCGGCGGAGCCGCGAGCAAAAGTTAGTTATTAAGTAAAAAAAATATCTCTAGGGTTGTACCAAATCTGATAAAACAAATATTTTCTAGGGTTGTAGGTACAATGCAATCACGGTGGTTCTATACGTCTATTTTTTTAAATTTCGTCGGATGCCGTCTAGGAGTAACAAAGGCTGCATAGTTCGCGGTGCTATTGTATTAAAATTCTTCGTGTAACGTCTGAAAATTGCTATGTCGCGTTATTCTGTCTCATTATTTTAAAATCTTTTATTTTATAATGATTCCTTATGTTTACGCGAATGTTAGACATTGAAATTAAACTATTATAACGGAGAAAAATTAAATAAAACACCGCGATAAAATCCGTTATAATAGTTTAATTTCAAAATCTTTTATTTTCTTGTGAGACGTGTGTTATCAGTTGTGCCGTGTTTCGAAAGATATTCAGTAGATCTTTCATATACGATTATCCTATGAGTAGGTGTTCTGTGTGGTTCATTTTTGTGGTAGCAATTTTATATTCCAATTTCAATGTCCGACAAGAATTTTAATACATTTTAGCCTGTATAATAAATGCTGAGCTTTGTAAGACTGCTTTATCCGAGAGTGATGAGTGCATGTCGGCACGTAATGCTATGTACTTAAAGTTTGAGTCGTGTCGCAACTGTATTATAGGCAGGCGTGATGCTTATCTTCCATCATGCGAGCTGTTTGCTCGTCTCATCATTCAGTATTAACAAAATTGCGTCCGTGTTGTACTTCGGCAGTCCGTTCCACTGCCCACTGGACTAATGCTATTTTAAACTATTTTTAAGTAACAGTAAAGAACAATGAAACATCTCTAAAGCTGGATTTTTGGATCGAAACCGTTTAACAGACAATGTCGGCATAGCATATACTTTTCACCCCTGTTTTACTTATGCAAATAAATTTCTTCAGCAGGCGAGACCGTGCTTAAATTAAAACGTATCGTTGCTTTAGTAGCGTGGAGTAGATTGTCAGATATTTCATTTTTTGTATTTTTATGTAAGACTAGGTGTTGCTCGCGGCTTCGCTCGCGTGATAAGCCTTTCCCGCTACAAAAGTCCCTAAAACACAGTACGACGCTAGCGCCATCTACTTAAAGAATCCGATTAAAAATATCCATTAAAAATATTTCGATTAAAAATATTTCCCATGGGAGCAAGTTACCGGGAAAAACCCTATGTATTAATCCAGGACACGACCTATCTGTGTGCCAAATTTCACCCAAATCCGTTTAGTTGTTTCTGCGTTTACTTCCTTCAAACATCCAAACATTTTCACAAACTCCGCATTTATAATATTAGTAGAAGATGACCTATGCCTGGCGATCTGCGAGTGTTCCGAGCTTATGGCCTTTGGACAGTTGGTAAATGACCTTTGGTGTCGACTCGTATGTGACTTGTATCTGTAATTGACCTTTTAGTTCGTTTTTAATTCAAGTGGCTGATTTTCTATTACTCGTTGACTTTTTTAAAAGTAAATAAAAATGTAACGAAACTAGTGTATATTTCCGCTATAAATAATAGATTAATCCACAATGATCTGAAATGAAATAATTTATTCGTACCCATAAAATGTTATACAATATTTAGATATCAAAATAACTCTACTTACTAGATTGGAAAGCAGTTCTCACCAGTGAAGAAAGGGCAAGAAACTCTAGTGTTGCTCTTTTCAAAATTAGTTCAAGGCATAAAGTACTGAAACCATAATATGGCATAGCTGTATGCCAATTGATAAATTTAATCCAAATCCATTCCAGAGCTTAACATTGAAACATCTTTACAAACCTTGACTTTTAATTAATATGATGAAAAAAAGAAAATTGCGGAGCACTTTATCTCTACACCAAACCTGACCTTTACAGTTTGTCATTAAATTAATAAAATTATTATAAAATTTAAGGAAAATTATTCAGCGACTCCCACGCTTTCCTGTTCCGGTGAAAAGTTCCAGGCGGTGAATCAAGGCCCTAATGACGGGCGGACAGTGTTACTCCATTGTATCTCTAATGGATGTTTGTTCCGTAATGACAGAAATATTTGTGTAAACTATTGTGTCGTTAGATTTTCAAGATTAATATTAGTGCGTAGGTGTAACCCATCATAAGTAGATCCGTGTTTAAAGCCAAAAAAGACTTTTTCGTCCCTTGAAACGATAAACTTAGATAGGTATAGATAGCTATAAAATGATGGACAGTTTCCTAAGAAAGTTTTCTTGTAACTACAGCGGTTAAGTTTCCCTTGCTGTCTCATCTCAAAAATCCATCCTGTATATTTTGCTAACATAATAGACAAAATACAAACTCATTTATAGATATATGAAATATATAGTTTGTTGTAATCACATCTATACTTTTTTATTTTGCCTAGTCATATAGTTGTACTAGCATTGCGCGCGGCTCCGTCCACGTGGAAAAGTTTTTCCGGGATAAAAAGTCTATAGCACTCAGGAGTAATGTAGCTTCCTATTAGTGAAAGAATTTTTTAAATCGGTCCAGTAGTTCCTGAGATTAGCGCGTTCAAACAAACAAACTCTTCAGGTTCATATAATAGTATAGATTAAAAAGTACTCACCAATCATTTGCTATTAATTTACAGCATGCATAGTCCATTCATCAACTAGGGATGATGTCATTATTTGGGGATGTATAGTTGATAAACTATCACATCCCCTTCGAATGGGAGCTACAAACTCTAGCACTGTCGAAGGAGAGCTACATACCCCAATAGGCTCTGGTCGATGTTTGTGGCGGGTCACTTTGCCACTGCGCGCATCATTCGGCTTTATCCAACAAATACTTTGTGTTCAAATACAGACGTCGTTGTTGAATGTTTTTGTTGTAAGTTCTTGCCGTTAAGGGCGCTTACAGACTTGTCTACTTAGATTTTTTATAGTTCTAGAACACATTTAAGATTCCTTAGTTTCTTAAATATTTTTAATTTAATATTCTTGAAACCAAATATTCTAATTCTATGACTCAGGCTTGGAATAATATTTTTTATTCGTTAGCAGCCTAATACTACACGCTATGAGCATCACGGTCTAACCTTTTTTAAGTTATAGTATAGGCTTGTGTATATTTCTTGTCCTTGTGTCCTTTTGACACGAGAGTTTGTCCGGCTTCATCCTCCTTAGTTGATCCGGATATGCACCACCCTGCGTTGTTTGTCACTTTGCAAGTCTCAGGAAATAAAACAGTTAAGCCGAAATTACCAGAGTCTTTAAATTTCTCAAAGATAAATTACGATGAGTTACGAGCGGATTTGAGATCTGTTGATTGGAACTGTTTATCTCGAGTTGATCTAAGTCCGGACGACAGCGTTGATATGTTTTACAGAATTTTAAATGACATAACACGGAAACATGTACCAGTAAGACATCCGCGTAACAGTAAGTACCCCATGTGGTATCCTAGGTCACTTATAAAAGCTCTAAAAGAAAAGGACAAGTATCATTCTAGGTACAAACGTTACAAAAATGCAATTGATAAGTTTACCTTTGATTTACTGAGAACGCGTTGTGATAGTTTGATTAAAGAGGCTTTTAGCAACTATAAAAAGCATGCATCTAGCCTATTGCGTTGTAATCCTAAGCAATTCTGGAGGTTTTGCAAAGGATTTAGATGTAACAGTAGTAGTATACCTAACGAGATGTTTTTTTATAATAGAAGTGCTATTGGTGGACAGTCAGTTTGTGAAATGTTTGCCGAGTATTTCCATTCTGTGTACAGTCAGGCTCCAGACTTACAAATCTGTAATTCTGGCAATTCTTCGAGTCACAACGCACTTTCATTTGGTAGTTATTACATCACGGTGACGGAAGTGCAGAGGCGATTAATAACATTAGACTGCAACAAGGGTCCAGGCCCTGACCTTATTCCTCCGATGTTCCTGAAGGTATGTGCTGACGAGTTATGCTCTCCTTTGCAACTGATTTATAATAAATCGCTTAAAGCTGGAGTGTTTCCCTCTGTGTGGAAACTGGCACATTTGACACCTATTCACAAAAAAGGTTGTACCCAGGATGTCACTAATTATCGCCCTATTTCCCTACTCTCTACCGCGGCAAAGGTATTTGAATCAATAATACAAAAGAAGATTCTCGCACATGTACAACACATAGTATCCGTAGACCAGCACGGATTTCTTCCCTCTAGATCTACCACTTCCAATTTAATGGGATATATTTCGGACATTTCTGAGGTTTTAGACAGTGCAGGTGAAGTACACGCTATTTACACCGACTTCCAGAAAGCATTTGACTTGGTCAACCATAACGTGCTTATCCAAAAACTAGAACATATGGGTATACATGGGTCACTTCTTCGTTGGTGTGAATCCTATCTTCGGAATAGGTCACAGCTTGTTTCGATGCACGGGTTTAAATCAATATCTAGGGTTGTTCCGTCAGGTGTTCCTCAGGGATCGCACCTGGGACCCCTATTTTTTGTAATCTTTATTAATGATTTGGTCGCGAATTTAACTTCTAGTTTTAGACTATATGCCGATGACCTCAAAATATATCGTTCCGTATCTAATTATGAAGATGTCTATAAGCTTCAAAAAGATCTGGTTTGGGTACTTGATTGGTGTAGAGACAATGGCATGACATTAAACGTAAACAAATGTTACCATATCAAATTCAGTCGTAAAAGAGTGCCTTTAGCTGCATGTTATTTCATAAACGACACTCCTCTTACTGAAGTTTCTCAGATTCGGGACCTTGGAGTCATAGTAGACGGCACGCTTTCTTTTAGGTATCATGTAAGTCACATTGTAAATAAAGCCACGAAACTTACTGGGTTCGTCTCTAGACAGATGAAACTCTTTCGCGATCCAAAATTGTCAGGCATCGTATATGCTTGCTTGATTCGTAGCATCCTAGAGTATTGCAGTCCAATATGGAACCTATGCTACCAAGTTCACTCTGATCGAATTGAGAGGGTTCAAAAGCGTTTCCTTTATTATCTTGCTTTTAGCGACACAAAATGCAAAAAACTCTATTCCTACGATTCGCGTCTAAGTTATTATAACCTGACAACACTCCAGAAGCGCAGAACAGCTGCTGACATTTTGTTCTTATATAAACTGGTGAACGCTCAGATTAGCTGTCCTGACATGTTGCATCGTCTTCGATTTAATGTATTTCGTCCAAGTAGCCGTTTACAGAATCGTAAAACCTTTGCTTTACCATTGTTCAAAACGAATATCGGTCAACATTCACCCCTTTACCGCATGTGCTCTTCCTATAACGTCATGTCAAATAAGTACGACATCTTTTTTGGTTCACTTGCCTCTGCTAAAATTAGCATACTTAAAAATATTATTTAAATATTATTTAATTTAATCTTCACATTTTTTATGTTGACACTTATCAGATAGTCAATTACCTGTTTTACCAACCGTTTTTAATTCATGCATGTCGTGTTCACATCTAGAAGGTTGCAAATATGTGTAACAACAGTATATTAGTATGACTATATTTTATGAATTTCAATTGTTTGTAACCAGTTTTGTGAACCTAATAAATAGAAAAAAAAAAAAAAATTACATTATATTTATTATTTATTTATTAATATAAGTATTATTTTGCATTTGATCTTCCAGGACTCTATAGTGTTAGTTTAGACCTCAGAACAAGAACAAGCACGTTTAGACTTTATAATATTATATCGCTTTATTTTCTCTCTCCTCATAAATATCCCTGACCACTGTCTGTTTCTGCCTCGGTGGCGTAGTTGTATTACGGTACGACTGTAATGCTGAGGTCTCGGGTTCGATCCCCGGGTCGGGCAGTGATATTGGATTTTTCTATTCAGTATCAGCCCGGAGTCTGGAATTTGTGCCCAATATGGCGATAGGCTCGCCCCCTATCACATCATAGGACGGAATACGCACGGCGAAAAGTGGGTACACTAGTTGCGTCTCGGCCTACCTCTTCGGGGATAAAAGGCGTGAGTATGCGTATTGTCTGTTTCTGAGATTATATTTCCCGCTGATTAGGTACTACAAACACTTCTATCTCGTTCGCTGTTCACGAAACAGTATCAATGCAAGTCTAAATATAATGTTGCCAAGGAAAAAGTTGGTTCTTCCACAACAAAAAATAGAATTACATTTTTATCCGCTGTAAATCCCCGCTATAATATAAAACCTTTTTCATTTCACATTGGAAAGTATTTTATTACATTTGTTCGCGTAAATACCAGTAAAATCTTCTCTGTATGTATTTTATGGTGGTTTAATGAACATTATTGCACCGATAGCCTACTGGTAAGCCAACTGAGAGATATTAGTTTTAATCCGAGATTACTCATCTTTAATCTTTTTGTCTTTGATTAATTATATACCTAAATAGACACTGAACGTTTCAAACGCGTCGAAAAAAATAGAGGCCAGCAGTTGTCCACTAAATGAGTTCGAGTTAATTATTTTTTGTTGTTTTTCATGGATATAATTTTCTCCCCATTTTAATAGAAACCATGTAATAACTGGTATCATTATGCGCGCACACAAGGATACGCAGAATGATGCAGCGATAGCGTATGACATAGCTGTCACGCATACTAGCTTAAGAAAAGTTGGCTTGTTTGTTTTAGTTTCATTGCAGCGCGTCACTCTATCTAGGTTTATAATTTATCAAAGCTTTTTGTCACGTTTGTAGGTGTTAGTTTTCGCTCTCTTTGAAGAATGTAGGAAGGCATTGGGAGGAATCTTATACCTACCATAATCATTTGTAAAATGGGTTTATAAAAATATTTGTCCTGCATTTATTTTATTTCTGCTTATAACGTGGGATATGACTATCATAGTATATTTTTAAAAGTCCCTAAATAATTGCTTCCAGATTTACCTTTGTGCTGACTTAACTCGATATTTTGTACTTACTGATGTGTAAAATTACCTACAGAAGCTTGATGCGACGAGTCGCGTCCGGAGTCCGTAATTCCTATGAACTGGCAATACCAACGACGTCAGCCTAATTCTGTCGTATAATCATAGATTAGCCGCGCCTCGTCCGGTAATCTCTGTCGCAAATCACAGCACATCGTGAGTATTAATTAACAGCATGATTTGCGGCGGACACGCTATTCATAATTAATTTATATATAATTCATAATAAGCTTATATTACCGACAGTGCCGTAATTAGGGTGGTGTCCAGGCATAGGGCGCAGACCCTGGAGGGGCACAGAAATGACCAGACCACTAACAAGTTACTGTACTGGTGGTAGGTCTCTCATTATGTAAGAGGCCGTCTGGGTGGGTACCACCGCAATGACTATTTCTACCGCCAAGCAACAGTGTGCATGCACTGTTGTGTTTCGGTTTGAAGGATATTGTAGCCAGTATAACTACCGGACATAATGAGACTTAACATCTTATGTCTCAGGATGACGAGCGTAGTGGAATGCCACTCAGTACTTTGTAAGTCAAGGTGCTGGATGGTGTTGCTACTGTTTATGGGTGGTCGTATCGCTTACCATCAGGCGAACGGCATGCTCGTCTCGTCATTCAATGCAATAAAAAAAAAAAAAAAGTTTTAGGTCGCGCCGGGCGCATCAAAGGCTAGTTACAGCACCGATCACGGGGTAGTGGCAACGTGATTGCTGTAGTAGATGTAGTCGTTTTTGATGTCAAGTGAATAACATAGATTCGAAAAACACAATAGGCCTTTAGAAATGTATGGCATGCCCTAGACATGCCTCTTAAATCTTCAGGAGACCACACACGATAACTATAATGTATATTTTTACATCTTTGTATCTTAAGATAAAGATACGAAAATATATTTACATGTATATCTTGATATAAGTGCGTCAATCGAGACGTATAATAATGGAATGAAGGGAATACATTACATTACCTGCTGTATAACATTTAAAATAATTTAAAGCTTTAAATCCCGGCATATCATGTATATTAATATACATTAATAATCTGCCGTGTGTGCTGTGCCTAATACGTCTTCAGGTTGAAATAAGTTAGGTAAACCATGGTGGCACTTTGCACCGGCGCCTACCTTTTCAGGATTAAAACCGCGATGAGCCTATAAATAAATAAGATTATATTACTCGTGACATTTTTTGCATATGTAAAAACTCCAGTACGCTTTATTGAACAAAACCTTTATTGTAACAACAATTCTGACAAACAAAGTACTACATAAAACTTATGTACGGAACCCATCATCATATCAGCCACATGACGTCCACTGCTGAACATAGGCCCCCCCCAAAGATTTCCAGACTGACCTGTCAAAAGCGGCTGCATCCAGCTTGTTCCTGCGACCTTTATCAAGTCGTCCATCCACCTTGCAGGTGGAACGGAACCCAACCTTAAAGAAAAGCTATTGGAAATTGAAAAATCCTCGCAGATGTCAAACAAGATGGAATAAGTAAAACAGACTGCCAAAAATAAATAACATTGATCCACGGCGGTGTAGACAGAATACGGAATTTCAGAATTGCATGCATCGGAGTTGAGGGCGAGTTTACTTCGACTAGTAACTTGATCGAGTAGGTCTAGTTATAATAAGGGTTTGTTTCAATGGTTTCAACCACATTTAATTTGACTGTTATGGTATTAAACAGGTAATGTAGATATTATTATTATGACCATTTGTTTTTGAGCATAGAGTAGACCAAATACAGAAGTTACACTCTAATATATACTTACAAAATAAAATGAGTACTATCTAAATTACCTGTTTAATACTAAAACTACTAAATGTTTAAAACTGACAAATAAAATTTACTTGAAACTTGTGAAACAGGCCCTAACAATAGGGTAGTTGACTACTTTTTTAAAATGTATTTATCAAAAAACAATCTTATCTAAAATGTAACGGGAAAAGTTAAGTACATGAAGTAGTTGTCAAATAACAGTAACATCAGACTGTGACGTCACCGAGTTTCACCGTCATTAACGCTGCGTGCGTGCAAACTGCAAAGGAGATAGCACGATATCCCCGCCACGATCCCCTTTTGCTCACAACAATATTTCAAATATGAATAACTGCTTTATTTTATAACCAATTTTGATGCTGATTTTACAAAATAATTTCTTTTTCATATTATTTTCTGTTATACATAAAATCATGGAAATCATAGGAAATTGCCCTATTATAAAAATATGAATAACATACGAAAACTCATTCTACTATCCTCGCTTCTTACGTCTAAACGCAGCACAATCTAGAGGCGGTGAACCCGCGGGAAATGCAGTTTTATGCAGTCTGCAGTCGGCACACAAATAAACTTGCTTAAAAGAAACCGCGTGCATTCCAAAACTTGGCAGTCCGAGTTTTTAAAGCGGTTTTTAAAACCCAAGTTCCTGTGCCGTGAGTTATTCAAGGAACGGTGTAGCTAGGTTTCGCTTGCGACTTCACTCCTTAGACCAGGGGGGTAATTGGAGAAGTATATTCAAGGAATTAAAATGGCGGATGCAGGAAGTTTTAAATACGATTTTATTAGTCGTAGAATGCGTGTGATTAATTTGTTAATTCAAAGTTTCCAGTGCGTTCGGCAACGGATTGACAGCGTCTACGCAGCGCCTTAATTCTTATAAAAATAAAAGACACATCGTAACTAGTACATATGGTTGGTTGTTTATTAAAAATAGTCGCTATTCAGGACATAATTCAGACAACAACCCAAACAAATATATTTTTTTATAGTAGAAGGGTAAACGAGCACGTTATTCACCCAGTAGTGGACTTAATTAATGCGGGGCTCTGGGAGGCAGATTTTTGTGAGGCCATTTTACCGGTTTGCTGAAAGAGCGTAATGTTTTTTCGTTGTGCCGCTTGCCAACGCGAGGCCCCTCGAAGTGGGTAACCTGGGCTATTGCCCCGTTCGCCTCCTAAGGCCACTTGGTCACCAGATACTTCACCTGGGGTCGCCGTCATAAATATACACAAAAACAAGAATCATCATTGGACTTCAGCTTCGCAACACTAAGAATGCTCATTAAAAATACAATTTCTTTTCAAAAGAAAGGGTCCAGCATACGTCGTATAAACAGATGTTCATACTCGAGACTCGCACCGCTTTCTCTTTATCTGCTTAATTTATTGGAATACATGCCCCATTAACGAGAGACAATCGAATCGTTCACACTGAATGTGGCATGCTGGAAGGGGCGGACTATATAATAAATGTTGTACAAAAAACTAGACAGCCTCGGTGGCGTAGTTGTATTACGGTGTGACTGCTATGCTGAGGTCTCTGGTTCGATCCCCGGGTCGGGCAAAGTGATATTGGGTTTTTCTCATCAGTATCAGCCCGGAGTCTGGAATTTGTGCCCGATATGGCGATAGGCTCGCCTCCTATCACATCATGGGACGGAATACGCACGGCGATAGTTGCGCCTCTGACTACACCTTCGGAGATAAAAGGCGTGAGTGTGTGTGTGTTGTATAAAAAAAGTTTAATTTTTTAATGGTAAGAAAAGTGTTGAAGATTATCTCTCGCCAGTCAACACAATTATGCCGGCCTGTTTGAACCAGATATACCCAGGCTGATCTCCGAACACCACACACTTACGTGGGCCATTATGGCGGGTTATATCTACTTTTTGTGTACCGTGGTCACTATTGGGGCGGATACGGACATTCTACCACCAGCACCACCAACGACCCCCAATTTAGTTATATAATACATATATTGTTATTATATAATACTAAGATCTTTGTCGGGGATAAGTCCTGTCTTTTAGGGATACAAACAAGTCATGGCCTGTTTGTTTTTTTTTTTATTTTTTTATGGCATTGAATGTCGAGACGAGCATGCCGTTCGCCTGATGGTAAGCGATACGACCACCCATAAACAGTAGCAACACCATCCAGCACCTTGACTTACAAAGTACTGTATGGCATTCCACTGCGCTCGTCATCCTGGGACATAAGATGTTAAGTCTCACTATGTCCTGTAGTTCCACTGGCTACAATGTCCTTCAAACCGAAACACAACAATGCATGCACACTGCTGCTTGGCGGTAGAAATAGACATTGCGGTGGTACCCACCCAGACGGTCTCTTACATATGAGACACCTACCACCAGTGCGTGCCAAATTTCATCCAAATCTGTTCAGCGGTTTTGGCGTTTACCTCTTACAATGATCTAAAGATCCAAACCTCAAAAGTCTTTACAAAGTTATACATAATATTAGTAAGATACCCACAGACCATTGCCATAGTAAAATTGTTCAGTGAAGTGTGAACTCTACGCTCTAAAGATCCGTCACATCCAGAATCTCTAATCTCCAACAAATTATTCCACACACAAACGAAATACGCACGAAACTTGAATTTCAAAGAGATGTGAGATTTTCTTCAGAGAAAAACGAATTTATTGCATAAAAATTGGATTTCATTATTTTAATTTGAAATTCCGATTCTGTTTCATTTGTGAGCGATTGAGACGTGAATTAATTTGCATTTTATTATGGATATTAAAGCTCGGGTTAAAAGTTGAGATGAGTTTTAAAAACACTATTATGGCTCTCAAATTTAAAATCTTTCTATAGTAATTTTCTAGTTAGTGTTCATCAAGATTTATTTTCGTGAGATGTTTTTGATGGTTACTACAAGTATTAGGTTCTTCTTATTCGAATGGTATAATCGAGAATTAAATAGTCATCATAGGTTAAAGATAATAATAATCCGATTTCGGCCACGGCGGCCAATCTCAACAGAAACCAGCCAGGTACGCAGGAGATATTATAGTGCACAAGTGTGTGCGCAATACACAGGTGCACTCGCTATTCCTTTACTCTCATAGTCCGGTAAGACGGCAATCAGACATGACCGGAGAGAGATCAGGCGCAGGACCAACGGCTTTACGTGCTTTCCGAGGCACGGGGTATCACACCGCCAACTTACTGACTCCGAGCTTTGACTGAGTAATTTTTAAGATGGAAAAACCCAGAACCAACCAGACACTATGATTTTTGGCCCGACCCGGGACTTGAAACCAGGACCTTAGCACGCAAATCGTACTCTTAACGCAATACAGCTACGCCACCGAAGCAGTCAGTTATAGATAAATAAATGGGTACTTTTTTTTTTGTACTTGTCTTAATTATTTCAGATCCAAGCTTTATATACCTAATAGTTTATATAGATGTCCGTTTAAGAAATTCTTTGCTATCAATCGAGCGTGTATCATATTACTTTCGAATGTAATTAAAACAAAAATTAATAAAAGAATCACTAAACGCGAGATGTTTTCAGCTCCAAATTGCACCACGTGTATTCTTGGACGCACTCGTGAACCTTCTAAGGTTAAAACAAGGTAATTAGGAAGGAGATTTAGGTAATTCATAAATTGTATCTCTGTCTCGTGTTGATGCGTCTCCTAGGCAGGTTGGGTGGAGTGCCTCAAATGAAGTACATGAAATTTCTGAACTGAGCTTGTTGAATATTTCGTGCGCCTGCATAGCGATCATTTGTGATGAATCAATCATGTTTCAGAGTGTGTCGTTAGTCGTATTCCATCCATCTATCGAGACAGGCAGGAATAATTCCATCGAAAGATAGATAAGACTGTCAGATGAAATAAATACCACAGTGCTTGTCGTCAGAAACAGACATTGGGATAGTACACCCCACTCTCCAGATGGACTCTCGTACGAGACATGCAACCTCCCGCCTAAAAAAGTTTCTTCGCATTTTATATGAAAACTCAAGCCTTATTTTTTCAAACTTTATTTACGTGTAATTTAAGTATATATGTGCCATTTTGTTCAATGACTTTCTGCCATCTTGTAGTTAGTGCCATGATCTCGTTGCTGTAGAAATTTTGGGACTTCTGATCAAAAAAACGCGAGAAGTAGTTTTGGCAGTCCTCTCTAGATGTTAACCTGGCACTGCCTAAAGAATTCTGAAGAGCCGAAATAGGTGAAAATCTGAAGGTGCAAGGTCAGGGCTATATGGTGGATGCATTAACACCTCCCAGCCAAACTCTCTTAATTTTTGCTGAGTGGCTAAAGATGTGTGTGGTGTAGCGTTATCGTGATGTGGCCGCTTTTCCTCAACTTCTTGATTTAATCTCATTAGTTGTTGGTAGTAGAGATCCGAATCGATGGTCCTGCCCGGCGGTAAAAGCTGATAATGAACAATACCCTTCCAATCCCACCATACACACAGCATTACCTTATTGCGAGTTAACCCAGGTTTTGCTACAGTCTGTGAAGCCCGATCGACCTTTGACCACGACCTTTTTCATACGTTCTTGTCGTACGTGATCGACTTTTAATCATCAGTTATCAATCTTTTCGAAAACGGTTCGGTCTCGTTACGTCTCAATAGAGAATCGCAAATGAGTACACGGTTCATTAGGTTTCTTTCAGTGAGCTCGTGCGGTACCCAAATATCGAGCATTTTGGTGTACCCAGCTATTATCAAATGGGTCAAAACAAAACTGTTTTGTGGTCAATTCTCAGTTCTGCAGCTATGTCGTAACTACTGATATGTCGATCTTGCTCCACTTTTTCCGAAAATGGCGTTCACTTTATCCATAACAGGGCGACCAGAGCGAGGTGCATCTTTGACATCAAAATTCCCCTTTGTGCTACTCTCACTGACACTGCATTAGGTCCATAAACGTCACAATTATTTTTCATGGTTTGCGGTGCATTTTTTCCTTTTTAACCGACTTCCAAAAAAGGAGGAGGTTCTCAATTCGTGTGTTTGTATTTTTTTAATGTATCTTTTATAATAAAAAAATTAAATATCTCGAATTTCTTTATTAGATTCACTCATTTTGACAGAAAGAACAATAAATGAAAAATAGCTGAAAACAACATTTAACTAATTTGTTTCTTTTTTGAAATGTAACCTTTTTAATGTCATCAAAACCAGCCAGCTACAAATAGTACAGCCAAAGAGATTTTATTACAAGTTTATACATAATACACGCGGAAAGACTTCTTCCCGGACCTATTATAATTTTCGTCATTGAAATAAAACCACTTAGGGCATTTTTTCGCAGATTTTATGTTTAATTGCTCGCGGCTCCGCTCGCGGGAAAAAGTTTTTCCGGGTTAAAAAGTAGCGTACTAAGGAGTAACGAAGCTTCCTATTAGTAAAAGAATTTTCAAAATCGGCTGAGTAGTTCCTGAGATTAGCGCGTTAAACCAAACAAACAATCAAACTCTTCAACTTTATAATATTAATATAGATTTTACTACTGATGTTTCGAAGACGCCTTTATGGTCACGGGTGGACTGAGGTATTGATCATCCGAAAACTAAAAGTTACAATATCTACCTACAAATCTCGCCTCTTTCCACACCCTATGACTGTAAACAATCCACCCATTGTGAATATTAAGCATTACTTCTGTAAAACCATTTAAAAAATTCTACCTAAATTTCAAATGTTTAGTAGTTTTTTTTTCTTTTTCTTTGTTTTTATTTTTTATTTCATTTTAATGTCGGACATCCATGTAATCATAATGTTAGTGCTGAAGCATCGACGATATAACCTATCCCGAAGATACTCAAATCGATAGAGCTTTAGAACCGTGTAAATATTCTAGAGTAGTTTCTACTTCAATAACTATAACTTGAAGCGTTCGATTATGTTAAATGTGTTCGCTGCGTCATATTAACATAAACGATAGCTACATAAATAAGAGGTAGGCAGAGATGTAATTTGCGCATTGAGAGGTCAACGAACTATTTGTCCACATTGAAATAGAGCTTAGTTTCTTCCACATAATATACCTAATAGGAATACCTGGTCACTCACGTGTGTTTATTGGAAAACTTTATTGTCTAGCCTGAGCATCAAATCCTGGACCCTGTTAGGCCAATAAAACTGTAAACTTAATCCTAACTTAAAATAAGTAATATTATTAGAAATATTTTTCCATGCGGCTACACTTAATAATAAAATAATGAAGTAGCTATAGTAGTTATGTTAATACACACATACACATATACGCAAACTCAAGCCTTTTTATCCCCGAAAGGGTAGGTAGAACTGCAACCAGGCCACCCAATTTTCGCAATGTGTGCTCCGTCCCATTTTATGTGATAGGCGCCGGCGCTTATCGCCATATTGAGCACATTTCCAGACCGATTCTGAGCAGAAAAGCTCAATATCAATTTGCGTAGCCCGGGATTAGAACCCGAGACTTCAGAGCGGTGTCGTACCCCGCACTCAATACAACTACGCCACAGAGGCAACCATTTTATATTTATAACTAGCTTTTGCGCGCGGCTCCGCCCGCGTGGAAATGTTTTTCCGGGATAAAAATATTTTCCCGGTATAAAAAGTAGCCTATAGCACTCAGGAGTAATGTAGCTTCCTATTAGTGAAAGAATTTTCAAAATCGGTCCAGTAATTCCTGAGAATAGCGCGTTCAAACAAACAAACTCTTCAGCTTTATAATATTATTACTAGCATTGCGCGTGGCTCCGCCCGCGTGGAAAAGTTTTCCGGGATAAAAAGTAGCCTATAGCACTCAGGAATAATGTAGCTTCCTATTAGTGAAAGAATTTTCAAAATCGGTCCAGTAGTTCCTGAGATTAGCGCGTTCAAACAAACAAACAAACAAACAAACTCTTCAGCTTTATATATTAAGTATAGATTAGTATAGATAAGTTTAGATTATTCTTAACAGTATGCGTATTTTCTTATATCACATCTCCATTTTGGAATAGCCATCCAGCTTATCGAGGAAGTACTAAAAACGATTCCCAACAGCTCGTGTGTTTCTCATAGACATCGCATAGGATAGTCATTTCCATTTCCACTAAGACTAACATCAAGGAGTGTTTAATACTAGTGCAATGTAAATTGTATGTTTTGGAACAGGGCCGGACTGCTGTTTAGTGGTATAAGGGCCCCAGTTTCAGGTAGTAAATAATTGTAAAATTGTTAGGCATGAGTTTTGAGCAATTTTTATGTTTAATTTTTTTTTGATATAGGGGACAAACGAGCATACGATTCACCTGATGGTAAGTGATAACCGCCGCCCATGAACATCTGCAATACCAGGGGCACAGAGATTCGTTACCGGCCTCATAGGTGGGAATACGCTTCTTTTTTTTTAAGGTCGCCAGGTCGTATCTGTCCGTAAATGCTGCTGGCTGCTGAATTTTTGATTGTATAAAAAAATATTCGTTTGTCTATTCGTTGCTAGCAAAATATATATACACTTTAGATTATGGTCTTTACAAAATAATCTTTCTCTACTACAAGAGTAATTATTTCTCAACAATAGATTAACTGAAAACATTTTTTTAACAGCTCAATCATTTTTGGCTTTTCTAAACCGTAGTCATTGTGCCAGTTACACTCACTATTCGTTTCCAACTCAGTACCGATTGGTTTAATTGGATGCGATCCCATTCATGCCAATGGCTCATCCATTGAAACTACCGTCGAGTGCCGCTCACCGAGAGCTTGTAAATACCATGTCACACTACGGAGAAAATCTGCTGTTCTGTCTTGTAGGTTTATGCATTTTGTAAAACTAAAATAAAAAAAAGAATATAACATAAATATTAATTTTCTTTGATGTGTGGTAACGCTGCCCATAAAACCTACCCAAATAAGTCTCAAAAATTGTTATATATAATACAAAACTATTTCAGGTTTTTATATGTGGGTTACATCGCTCACTATATCCCCGAAGGGATAGGCAGAGGCGCAACTTGTGAACCCATTTTTCGCCGTGCGTATTCCCTCCTATGATACAATAGGGGGTGAGCCTATCGCCATATCGAGGCACATTTTAAGACTCCGGGCTGATACTGAGGAGAAAAACTCAATATCTCTTTGCGTAATATATCACTTTGCGTGACCCGGGATTAGATCCCCCACTAAATGTACCTTAATACGTCCCCCGTCCAGTGCTGTGGCGTCTGCGATTGCTCTAATTGGCTACGATCTCATTCGTGGTGATAGCTCGTCCACTTGAGCTAACTTCTTTGAGAACTTGTGGAACGGTTATAGCAAACGCCACGTTATATTCCAATCTGTATTGATTTTGTGTTAGCTTTTGTGCCGTAGCAGATTACAGAGTTCAGCATAAATGCTGCTCACGTACAAGACGACCAAATACAAAAGTTATCTAAACCATACTTTCAAAATCCAAATTAAAGGTAATCAAATGAGTATTGTTTACATCAATTGTCTAATAAGTTACCTGGTACACATTTGACATTGTGAAACATATTATAAGTCAGAAAAAGGTCATGACTGATTGTAATTGTTTTAGGGCCTCTTCCACAAGTTTCAAGTAAAGGACGTGTCTAAACACGGGTCTAAAATTCTAACCATGATAGTTTATATATATTTGGATAGAACTCCTAAAAACTAGCCTTTTACAATAAATCAATTAATTTTAAAAAAACTTAGATTTTGAGATTTATCAAATTTTATTTTGCTAGAAAACTGCACTTAATATGAACGTTTTTAAAAAGTTAGTTATAAATGGAGGGGTCTTATAATATTTTTTAAATAGATCCGAGATCTATATTTTGCCCCTTTAATATCCCTAAAGTTTGAGCCAGGTTAGATTTTGAGGCCCAGCACCCATACAAAAAGCGGACATCTCCTTTATTTGATAGAATTAAATAGCTAATGTAGATAGTACTCATTTTATTAAACCCCGACAGAAAAAGAGGGGTTTTATAAGTTTAGGGTGTGTATCTGTTTATCTGTATGTCTGTCTGTGGCATCGTAGCTCTCAAACGAATGGACTAATTTTGACGTGTTTTTTTTTTTGTTGAAAGATGGTGTGATCGAGATGCTTCGTAGGTATAATTTATGAAGATCTGTTCAGGCGTTTGAAGATTATCAGCTCATTTCCAATTTAAAAAGCCCGATTGAATTTAAATTTGGTGTACTGTGACTTCGGCAATATTTTTAAACATGAGCTGATGCTGCAGCATCAAGTAGTTTGCGGGATACCCAACTCCTTAGTAACTTATAGAAGATATGGCGTGTTTGAGCTCATAAGGATGGTCTCATCGAGTAGGTGTTAGATAGTTGATTATCAAGACCCCATGATGGAGAATAAAGTTATTTAAAAAGTATGAAATATAAATGAAATTAAAATTAAAATAACCTCCGACACAAAAATCTCTAAAAAGTAAAATAATAAAGGTGTCTTTATCGTTTAAGTACCTAGTAATATTATGACTCAAGCGTCGTCGCGTTGGGGGACCGCTAAAGAAGTATTTTCGTCTCCCTGGTCCGGAATTCGGTCCCCCGACGTGAGGACGCTTGGCTCAAAATATTACTAGGTACTCAAACGACAAAGATACTTTTATTATTTTACCTTTTAGAGATTTTTGTGTCGGGGGTTATTTATTACCATCTATTTGGGAGCATAGATTAGAGTGTGACTTTTCTATTTGGTCGGCTTATACATTGACGTGTAATATTTACTCAGAAGTTATGAAACAGTTCTTAATATCTTATTTATATTAATATCATATATTTCGTACTCTAAATATGCAACAGTAGTAGATATAAGTATAGTATCTACGTCAGGCAATCGCGCTATCACAAACCAAAATTCCGTAGTCAAAGCCATACTAATTAAATCCTTACCACAAGAGGATGTATTTCGATTGAACTCTCCTCAACTCAGTCTCAGGAGTTATTTATCGCGCAAACTAGTTTGTGTTGCGATAGTTGCACTGTTTGTTTCATCTTTGCTGTTATTTGATTATTATATGTCTAGAAGGACGATGGTGGGTTGAAAAATTTGAGAAAATTACACATAATCATATTATCGATGATACTTTGATATCTTGGTGCCACATATTGTTAATTTTGTGAAATGGCACTGGAAGTTTAGTTTAATAATGTTTACTGGCAAAATCTGTAATTCTTTTTACATCGGATTAAAAAAGTGCTTGCAGTCTGCTATTTTCTTGTATAAATAGATACAATGGAACCTAGCTAAGTTTTAACTCATCTACTTCGAGATTTACCCGAAACCTGTCACAAAATTATTAAGATTTAAGAGACGGACTCGTTAACATTATAATACATAGATGGAAATTAAGTATGTAGTCTACTGATGTGTTTACGTCCTATTTTAATAGTAATTTTTCCTTATTATTTCTTACATTATGATTTTCCTACAATATAATATTCGATATTTTGTTAATTTAATTCTAGCTTTTGCTTGGCTTCGCTTGCGTGAACAAGGAATATCCGGGATAAAAAATAGCCTATGTCTTTTTGAGACTCTCAAACTATCTCCATACCATCACCGACATCAGTTGTTCGGTAGTTTTTGAGTGTATCACGTTTAGACAGACAGACGCGGCAAGACATTTCGTTTTATAATATGTAAGGATCTTGTTATTTCAGAGCGACTCGGTATCTAGACGTGTATAATCAAAGGTTGTTAAGGAAGCTTGGTTATCTGCTTCATTATAAATTATGGAGAGCTGCGTTTTGCACTCTAAGCACAATTTACTCATAACTACTACAACGTGATTCTGATGCAGAGCTTTCGAGAGATAATTTGTCTTGCGCATGTAGACTCAAGGAAGATCTTCTTTAACGCTATTTTGCATAATCCTATGTCTTATCTGATGTCTAAATAACATAAGAATGGATATTGGCTCAATCCAGAACATGACTGGAACGATAGACTTTTTACCAAGTGTATCGTGGTTGATATCCGCTTAGGTATATTGTGAAAGCAAATGTTTCGATGATTAGCTTAAGGTAACTCAAAAATCTATTAATTATTTTTTAATAACACATAATCAGATAAAGTCACGGAATAACATTTACACCTGTATTCTCAAATAATACTATGAGGACCACAGTGCGCCCGGATGCAGAGTAGGCTATTTCATAGTAGGTATAGTATATTATGCGATAGGTTTTTCACCATGTTATGCAATAATGTGCGTGATCGTATTATCGGTAGTCAAGTTGATTGTCCAGATAACATCGTCATCCGCAAGTCACTTGACGTATAGTGAAGATCTATGCATAAGTGATGAAAGGCTAGTGGGAGTTGCGGCTGCGCAGCGGGAAATGCGCAGTCTCAAGTCGACGGCAGCACGGAATCATCATTTCATTTCAAAACTTATTTGGACCTGAGGTTTTTGTGTCATTTAACACTGATATAATTCTTGAAATTTCGGTAGATTGTTTAATGAGGTATCACTTGATATAATACCATACCAACATACCAGCCCTGTATTATATACTGCCCACTGCTGAGCACGATCCTCCTCTACAAGTGAGAGGGTTGAAGGCCTTAGTCCACCACGCTGGTCTAGTGCGGGTTGGCAGACTTCACATACCTTCGAAATTCAGAGAACTTCTCAGGTATGCAGGTTTCCTAACGATGTGTTCCTTCACCGTTAAAGCGAGCGATAATTCACAAAGAATACACACATAACTTTTTGTTTTATAAAAGTCAGAGATGTGTGCCCTTGGGTTTTGAACCTGCGGACATTCGTCTCGGCAGTCCGTTCCACTCCCAACTAGGCTATCGCCGCTCCTTAATATAATAGTTAAATCTATATCGAAATGTATTGAACCGTTTTTACGTGATGAACGCATGTGTGGATTTTCCTACAGCCCTACATTACTTAGACAAAAGCATCTGAAGCAGCGCAATACAAAAAGCTAGCTTCTCGTAATATTTATTCTACGATGTAGAATATAATATAAACTTTAAAGGACTTTACTCGAAATTTTCTTGTTGCAAAAACATTTGAACTTCCCTATATAAATACTCGCGATGGTTTCTCAGCTGCAAAGTGTAATTTTAACTGAATATAAATTAAGAGAGCGTCTCCTTTACACTATAAATAAAGTCGAAAGTCCTTGAAAGTACAGTCATGTAGCTAGTTTGCAGCGGCCTCGGGCGGAGTACAGTTGACCAGCTACAATCGAAATGTATGGGTGAAAAATGTGCGTTTAAAAGCTGCGTTTTTGTTGCTTTATAATGACTCTTAGGGTGACGAGCACAGTGGAGTGCCACGCAGTACTTTGCAATTAAAAGTTATGTGTGGCGTTGCAGTAAACAGTAGTTTATGGACAGTCGTATCGCTTACCATCAGGCGAACTGCATGCAAGTCTCGACATTTAATGGCATTAAAAAAAACTCCGTATTTTTTTTACAAGTAAATCTGTCCAGAAGATCTCGGCGCTCGCTCTTACGGCGTCTTCTCGTAGATAGAAGCAGCCTAAATCTTTGAATGGAACACCACATGGTATCGACAAAATAATATTATTATAATCCTGAACTTTTTAAAATTTTATTTAATATTGAAACATTAGTCAAAATATGCAATACCCGCCCGTGTGTTTTTAGAATTTTCTTCGCGTCATAACTATGATTTAATTGCCCAGCGCACATCCAAGGTCCAAAGGCACTGTGCACCATAAAATTTCTTAATAACATCGTTGTAATGCAGTTTCTTGTCTTTATGACAGTCGACCGTTGAATTGTGGCTGCCGAGACGTTCTTTATTTCATTTCTTTAACTGGTATACGAGCAAATGGGTCGCCTCCGGGCACGTTTTTGCATTGACAAAGTGGTCAATTGTATTTCTATCTTTTCCTTATTTAATTCATTTCGGTAGCTGGATCTCTCGAGCGATCTCGGTTTACAGGAGCTGCAAGGGCGGAATAGTCTTGCAGGTCACAATTGAGGTACACTGTATAATCACAATTCAGGCTCAAGTGGCCAGGTCAGAGTATCTAGTGTTTAATTCAGCAGACCGGCATAATTTTGGCGTTTTACTTTGGTCATCTCTAGTTTTAGTCTACTAATGTCATAGGAACTCATTGGATACAGGCCGCTTTTAACAGGTTGGTCTGGAAAACTTTAGGGCAGACCTATGTTCAACAAAAGACTTTAAAAGGCTAAAGATAATGATATAGATCGTCCTGACCACCTGCGGTCCCAGCCCCCACTGAACTTTGACTGACTTCGAGAGCATTTTATATAGGTTTGCGGCCTTCCCGCAAGCCTGCGTCACGTGACTGTTAAAGGTTAGTTTACGGTCTATTGTCAGGCTAAGACCGGATTTTTTAACTGTAGTTAAGGTAATCCTCGATGTTATTAATCTGGACGCGCTCGCAGCGCCTCACGCCGCGCCAGCGCACTCGCAGCTCTGCGAGCGCGTCCAGCTTAACAAGACCCGGAGAAAAACATAACAACAGTTGAAAAAATGGGGCCTAAGCATCTCATCATCGATTATAAGCGAATGATTCAATATTCATTTTGCCGTCCAAGTATGGAGAAACGTTTCATTGCCTTTATGAGCAAATAAGTAACAAGCCTGAACTGATAACAAAGAACATGATGTCCATGCACACAATAGGCATACATATAAGTTAGCATTCATCTTGTAGATCTGTGCGTTTAATCACACGGTCCTTTCTACCCCTAGTTTTAGGGGATGGGGGAAGGTGACGTCATTCACGATTAATATACGACGTTCGAGAGCGGGGAAAAATACTTTCTTGTAATTTTGTTGGTATTAGCGTTGTGTAGATTTCGTATATTTCGTAAATGTGTTAGGTTGAACAGGGCATAGGGGGTTAAAGGTATAATAATTAAGATAAAGGAGATGTTCGCTTTTTGTATGGGTGATGGGCCTCAAAATCTAACGGCAAAATATGGAACTTAGATCCATTAAAAATATTTTTAGACCCCTCCATTCATAACTAACTTTTTTAAAAACATTCATATTAAATGTAGTTTTCAAGCCAAACAAAATTACATAAATCTCAAAATCGGAGGTCTTTAAAATTAAATAATTTATTGCGAAAGGCTAGTTTTCAGGAGTTCTACCGAAATATATATGAATTGTTTTGTTTAGAATTTCAGGCCCGTTTTTGGACATGTCCTTTCGTAATATAAATTCACTGGTTTGAAGCTAGGGAAGTTACATAATCTATGCTATAATAAAACAGAAGAACCAATGTGTCTGTACATTTAAAGATATGTAATAAAAAATAAAGGGGTCACTAAAGAAGAGTAATGAAACACAAATCAGCGATTTTTGTAATTTTTTTCTGTCTGTCTTTCTGTTTGTTTGTTTGTTACTGCACATCTCCAAAATTACTAAGCGGATTTAGATGAAATTTGGCACACGGGTAGATCACGTCCTGGCTTAATACATAGACTACTTTTTATACCGGGAAAATAAAAAGCGGGATATTTATCCCGGAAAAACCGATTCACGCGGGCGGAGCCGCGAGCAAAAGCTAGTTACAAATATAGGAAATAAACTGAAATACTGGTCTCTCATATGTGAGAGTCTGTCTGGGTGGGTATGTCCACCGCAATGTCTATTTCTACCGCCCAGCAGCAGTGTCCATGCACTGTTGTGTTTCGGTTTGAAGGACATTGTAGCCAGTTTAACTACTGGACATAATGGGACTTAACATTTTATGTCTCAGGAGGACGAGCGCAGTGGAATGCCACACAGTACTTTGTTAGTCAAGGTGCTGGATGGTGTTGCTACTGTTTATGGGTGGTCGTATCGCTTACCATCAGGCGAACGGCATGCTCGTCTCGTCATTATATGCAATAAAAAAAGTTTGGATTAATAGTGGAAACATAATTTAAAATACTGGGTGATGAAAGATGTCTAGATTACGAGAACAGTTCGAGTAATGTTACTGTTTTTAAGATATTTTTGGTATGCAGACGAGCAACTTGCTCGTCTCTTTCGCGTTTGCGCTCGTCCTTTCATTACGCAACGCACCCCTACATTGAAAGTTTGAATAACTAAACCAGTACAAACGGACAATGAAATACCTGATTATGACGTCATTCATATTCATCGCATTATAATTTGCATAACAACAGCAGCGTGAAACGTTATTTTATGTTTAAACTAATATCAAATTGTGGTTTTGCTTTTCATATCAAAAGTGATTTTAATTGCTTTTGCATTTGTATTGTACACTTTGTTAGTGAAACTGTAAATTTCCTATAGGGACGTCCACGAACTATAGGGGGCAGCACAAAATCGACAGAAGAGCCACAGGTGGATAAAAAAGAAACTAGAACTAGCACAATAATTTGTTTATATATTCATTTAATATGACATAAATGATAAAATATGTGTTCCGGCCGAATTTACACCCAGCGTGTCCAGAATATCCTTTTTTTAGATGGGAGCTAGTTATTTAAGCAAAATTAGGAGGTTATGTTCCCTTAATTACAGATTTTTTTGTATTGAATATTACCTTCAAAACATATTTATTTTTATAAATTACGTAACGAAACATTTCTAAATGCTTTTGGAACTCATAATTATGTATGTTTTATACAGCTTTTATTATTTTAATGTAAGTACTTAGGTACTATTTTTGGGAACATTATATAATTTCACACCATTTGATTTGTTTATTTTTATGTTTTGGAGCATCCAGATACACAGCGATACATTATCAACAAATTAAATGTTATTTTTCATCCTTTTAATTAATATTGTACGTCAACGCCAAGTATCGATGGGCTTAAAATGAGTCGTCAAGTGCCAGTGCCAAGTATCGATTGCGCCACTAGATGGCAGTGCTTACGACGTGCACGTTCCCTATAGAAAAATTACGAGAAAGCTATCTATCCCATTCCCGCATGTATTGTATCATTCCTTTTTCGTCATGTATCTTCCACAATATATCTGAGGAATAAGTAAAGAGATTTTTTTAAGGCTATAATTATACAATAGATTGACATAAACATTGTTTTCAATATCAACAGGAAATAAACGTGATAAGTTTCGAGTGTCCGTGAAACTCGATTCGACGGGCGTTAAGATCGGAAATTCAACGCGTCATTATCTGTCATGACATTATTCTTTGCTGCGTTTAAAATTTATAAGATTTTTCGACGTGTAAAAACCAAATTAATATAAATTGTCTCACAACAATAAGATAATCACTTTTAAAAAATTAAGGCAATTTATACAAATTTATTTTATTATATCACATCATCTTCGTCCCTTATGATTGGGGGCGAAACTATTATCGTATTTATTACAAATCCACAGAATGCTTTGATTTAAAAATTTACATAAACTTGAAATCGGAGCACAAAATGATCTCTAAAGTATATACAGCGTCTTATTACCATTGAGTCCGAATTTCATCCCTTATAGCAATCAATATAACTTGAACGAAAACAAAGTAAAGGCTTGCTATTAAGTCAATTACTTTGCGTCAAGGTGACATAGCTCTTACATCGACTCTAAAGAATGTCTGGCCACAATTTACATAGGCAATATGTATGCAAATATAAAAACTGGCCATTTAGAAATTTTGAGATACTATTTTTTATACGACTCTTGATCTTTTTACAAATAAAATTTTAATGTCGCTGGAATAGTTTATGCTTATCTTATTTTGTCTGGCAACTTACTTAGTAAATTGTGTCATTGCTTTAATAACAACGTACTTAAATGTATTTTATTTATTTATTTAACACTTTATACAAGGTGTATAGGCGGACTTAATGCCGTAGGCATTCTCTACCAGTCAACCTGATAGGGTAGTGCAGAGATATCAGTAAGTAGGTGCGTAAAGAAAACCATTAAAGTGGAATAATAGAAGTGACAGACTACAAGACTACGAAAGGAATCAATTAAATACTTTTATAAATATATATTAAAATATATAACTACAAGAAATAAATAATATAATATATACATACAAAAATAGATAAATACAATGGAGTAATTTATATTAATGTAGTGATGATAAATCCGCCAATTTGTCTAAGAACAGTTTCCGAACCCTCATTTTAAACGCATAACGATTTGCACTCATTCTGATCTCCAGAGGTAGTGCATTCCATAGAAGAACGCTTTGAACTGGGAAAGATGATTGTACAAAATCAGAGTATATAATATAGAATAACAAACAAATAACAATAATAGAATAACAATAACTATTTAATTATAGAATATTTTATTTTAATCAAAGCAACTGAACATTGACTATGAATTTGCAACAAAAAATTGTTAATTTAGACAGAAACACACTGCGTTCACTTTGAGACTGTAGTTGTTAAATCTCATAAAGCGTATTAAGTTTGCTAGAATGAGCTTTGAAACGGGTGTTGCTCAGCCGCAGAAGTAGAATAAGCGATGCTAGCTACCCTGGGGTATACCTACTACAGCAGGTAAGCGATGGTACCTCCGGTTACCCAACTTCTCGGATAGACCCACCACCTTGCAGTGAAAGTTTTGTAATACTGTCCCGCTGCTGGGTATGGGACTCCTCTACAACTGGAAGTGTTTAGGTCTTAGTCCGCCACGCTAGTTCGGGTTGGCAGAGTTCACATAAGTACTTTCGAAATTCTTGTACATAAATTTCTATGTAGTTTTCTTCATGATGTTTTCCTTTAACGTTAAAACGAACGATTATAATTATTTATACAGAATACACAATATGTAAGTACAAAAACTCAGAGGTGTGTACCATGGGTTTTGAACCTGCAGACTTTCGTCTTGGCAGTCTGTTTCATCGTGGTTTTATTTCAAATAGTATAGTAAATTAGGCTATTGTGCACAGTAGTGAATGTTTAAATTATATTTTAATTATTTTATATCAATACTTATCTATACTCTTATATAAAGCTGAAGAGCTTGTTTGAACGCGGTAATCTCAGGAACTACTGGACCGATTTTGAAAATTCTTTCACTAATAGGAAACTACATTACTCCTGAGTGCTATAGGCTACTTTTTATCCCGGAAAAACTTTTTCACGCGGGCGGAGCCGCGCGCAATATAATATTATAAAGCTGAAGAGTTTGTTTGTTTGTTTGTTTGTTTGGTAGAACGTGCTAATCTCAGGAACTACTGAACCGATTTTGAAAATTCATTTACTAATAGGAAGCTACATTACTCTTGAGTGCTTTAGGCTACTTTTTATCTCGGAAAAACTTTTCCACGCGGGCGGAGCCGCGCGCAATAATATTATAAAGCTGAAGAGTTTGTTTGTTTGTTTGGTTGAACGTGCTAATCTCAGGAACTACTGAACCGATTTTGAAAATTCATTTACTAATAGGAAGCTACATTAATCTTGAGTGCTTTAGGCTACTTTGTATTCCGGGAAAATATTTTTATCTCGGAAAATCTTTTTCACGCGGGCGGAGACGCGAGCATCACCTAGTTAAAGTATAAATAAATGTCTAAATTTTGAGATAGTCACCTATAAAGGGACTTAGGGTGATATTTTAAAGTTTCAAGAGACGAAGTTTATTTATAAAAATACTTATCATTCCCTCGCTTACCTTTAAGGGATAAATATTATGCAGCATATATTTTGTAATACTTCAAAAGACTATTCGGTACCATTTAATAAAATAACAAAGATGCTTTTAAGACTATTCAACTATTAAATAGAGAGCATACAATTATGAAAATTCTTCATGTTAAATTTGTTTTATTATATAAAATCACAAACTTGGAAATTAAAATAATAAAGCTGTACTAATTTTGAACTTTATGTTGTCTTTATTCCTCTACGTCTACAGTGTGAGGTAACGTAACCCAATTTCAAGCCTATTGCAAAAAGGATTTGGCTTTATTTGAACGACTGCCTGCTTATCGTCAACTCCTCTCCAGCCCCAGACAAATCGTGTTAGAAAAACCTATAAACAATGTCATCCAGTATTAGAGTCCATAACCTCCCGACCCACAGCCCACCTACGTTACCACTAGAGCGATTAGAAGAATCTTACTATATTAATTCTTACTTCTTAGTAATATTATAAATGCAAAAGTTTGTGAAAATGTTTGATGCTTATATGTTTGCTCATCGGCTTTGGATGAAATTTGGCACACAGGTAGACCATATCCTGGATTAATACACAGGACTTTTTATCCCGGTAATTTGCTCTCATGGGAAATCTATACTAATATTATAAAGCTGAAGAGTTTGTTTGTTTGTTTGGTTGAACGCGCTAATCTCAGGAACTACTGGACCGATCACCGACCTTTTTATCCCGGAAAACTTTTTCACGCGGGCGGAGCCGCGCGCAATGCTAGTAATAGATATTTTTAATCTTGTCCTTTAAGTCGATTGCGCTGGCGTCGTATTGTGTGTTGGGAACTTTTGTAGCGGGAATGGCTTTTCATGTGAGTGGAGCCGCGGGCAACACCTAGCAATATAATAATTGTCTGTTTAGTTACTTCATGACGAAATATGACTTTTATGCAGGTAGTGCCGTAAGTAAAAGTTAGTAGTCAATTTAAAAAAAATAACCAACATAAATACATCGATTGTCACAAAGTCGGTTTGTACGTTACGCTCTTAAGTAACACAATCGAAATTCGATTTGTCATATTGTTTATTCAAAAACTTTTATGATTAACTGGTGGAATTGAATTTGCGAAGGACGATGTGCGGCCAATTGTTGTGGGTGTACAGTTTACAAGCCTGGTGAGCATATTGTTGGCTAGATTTTTTGTCTGATAGCACAAGAGCTGCTTTGCAGCGCGGCGAAAATATTGTCCTATGATGCATTGATGTAGTAATTTCCCTGTTGCTGGTTTGATACCATCTACCCAGCTTATCGATCGGCGTGGTTCGGAAATGTGACCTACATTGTCTTTTTCTACAACCACCTGCAGCATTGTGCTTCTAGCTCCAAGTACCAGCCTGTAACATTGTGTTCTTATTGTATGTATATCCTAGTATCTAGTATACCAGGCATTATGAGGATTTAATATTTGAAATTACACATTTTGCTAGCCATTCTCCCCAACCGTGTGTATAGTTATTGGTACTTCAATGGAACGAACGTCACTCGATAAAAATATTACGTCACTGGAGCCAATCCCAACATTGTAGTGGGCGCGCGGACCGCAAAACACAATGTGATTCATTTTTGTTCGTCCGATAATACTGTTTACTTGTTGGCCTGACAAACGAGTTTTTTGGAAGCTTCAGAAAACGAACCTTTTTATACTATAGTGGACTAAGCCATCCGTTCGTTTTCAGTAAGTGCTAATACCTGTAAACAGTAACAATATAACCTGGAATTACGTAACACAAAGCTATGTACGCTTTGCTGCTCTCGTTATACTGAAACATAGACTTTAACAGTGTTATTACAAAAAATACTTTAGACGCCGTTTAAACACGTGTTTAGCTAAACAGTGTCTAATTCTAAACACCCGTCTAAACCCTCTATGTGCCTGACATGTCTGTCAGTGTGCGTCAAAGCTCGAAGACAACCGTCGGCTTGTGTTTGAATATAAATAATGTCTAAAACATATCTAACTTTAACCAATGCTTAAACATCAATTTGTAATAGAAGAATTTTTAGTTACGTGTTCATCGCGTGTTTAACTTTTTTGTAATAACACTGTAAGTCGTTAAGGGTTTAAAGATAAAGCCTCTTTGTAGATACCATAAATGAAGCAGCTTTCAAAAAACTTATGTGAAGTGACGGTATGCTCTTGCTATTCTTGTGGTTTTCAGAGGCCTTAAACACATTTATAATTTTTCTAAAACTATGAGTTTCTATGCGGTAAACTTTAATTTGCATAAACCCCCCCAGTCTTGTATAAAAATAGAGTATAAAATACCACCAAATAATCATAACAGAGAAGGAATATGAAATATTACTTATCCCATTGGGCCGCCTTTGATCGAGTGACAGATTGAAAGACTTCAATAGGGCCGAATTAAATTCGAAATCCCAGAAGATCGGAGATAATTATGCCGAGTCGTTTCGGAGCAAAGTTGTCAAACTCTTTCTAACAATACGAAACTTTTATTTTCATTGCCAATTCAAGAGACATTACCATTGTTTGTTTGTGTTTGCAGAGGGTTTTTACGCGTTTCGGAATGTTTGTTTGTATTGGGTTATTTGGACTTGTAAAATATTTTTGGTTGGACTTAGTCTGGTGTACTTGACTGCCTTGGTGGCGTAGTTGTATTACGGTACGACTGCAATGTCAAAGTCTCAGGTTCGATCCCCGGGTCGGGCAAAGTGATATTGGGTTTTTCTACTCTGTATCAGCCCGGAGTCTGGAATTTGTGCCCGATATGGCGATAGGCTCGCCCTCCATCACATCATGGGACGGAATATGCATGACGAAAAGTGGGTGCACTGGTTGTGCCTCTGCCTACCCCTTCGGGGATAAAAGGTGTGAGTGTATGTGTGTGTGTGTGTTGTCTGGTGTATGGTGAACATGTCTATCATAGTGGGTCGTTCTGAAGTGTCACGTTGTCAGGATACCTAAAGTAGGTACTTACAGTATTGCAGGTTGGCTTTGCACGGATCGATGCACTGTACATTGTACTTAAAGAAACTAATTTGGGTATTATGTATGCCATGCGAATCCTAATAGAATATTATGTATGATTTGAAGACTTTCCACTTAACTTAGCCCAGTGCAGTGTTTAATATTAAGTTTGCAGTCTAAAATTGTTTAATCTTATGAAAGAAACAAATATTCACAAATATAAATATAGTGTAATAAAATCTGACCGTTTAAAGTGGGTCAAAATCGCGTCCAAAGGAGTCGGTTACAAACATACATACATAAAAGTGAAGCTAATATAAAGCGTGTAAAAAGGGAAATCCCAGCGGATTAAAACGTAAAAAAAATGACACATTTCCACCCAAAAGTATTAAAGCAAAACATTAAAGAGGCAAACCAGATTATTTTGAAAACTGTGAAAATGGTTTTCGCCATTTCTGCTGACTTTAAGCTGAACGAGAACCGTCGACTTCCGATCCACTGACGTCGCATCCGGTGCCCCCGCCCGTCCCGCGAGTGTCCGCATTTTTGTCTGAAAATACATGTAAATTATATTTTTCGTGAATTTTAATTCTTATTTCATCCTTTGTTAGGAATAAATGCAACCGCGTTAAATTATATGATAACTGGTTTTAGCCCACGGTTCTGCTTGCGTCAGTCTGATGGGGAATTTTACTGGTGGTAAGTCTCTGATATGTAAGAGTCCGTCTTGGTGGGTACCACTGCAATTTTATTTCTACCGCCAAGCAGCAGTGTGCATGCACTGTTGTGTTTCGGTTTGAAGGACATTGTAGACAGTGTAACTATTGGACATAATGAGACTTAACATCTTATGTCTCGGGATGACGAGCGCAGTGGAATGCCACTCAGTACTTTGCAAGTCAAGGTGCTGGATGGTGTTGCTATTGTTTATGGGTGGTCGTATCGCTTACCATCAGGCGAACGGCATGCCCATCTCCTCAATCTAAGCAATAAAAAAAATTACATTCCCGTATCGCCCTTCTTTATAGATGTGTATTTTGTAAACTCTTTTCTTAACGGATGGTTGCATATCCTTCATTAAATTTAAAGTTTTTAAACTTAATATGACAGAAGGCATTTTGAGCCATGAAATCTTAGGTAGAGTAAACTTACTTAGATAATTTTCTTGTATGTGTCGGGAATTTTTTGATACCGCTAGGTCGCTTGACGAATTATGTTCAATATCTTCTGAATTAAGCATAAAATCTAATTTGTGATGTCGCAGTTTGGTTACAGCCGTGGAATATTATAATAAAAACTGAGGTAATTACACACACACTCACGCCTTTCATGCCCGAAGAGGTAGGCAGAGGCGCAACTAGTGCACCCATTTAAATAAGTCCCTGGAATTATTTAAATGATTATAAAACTCTACTTTTAAAACAATTTAAACATTAATTATACAACCAAACCGTTACAATAAATCAGTATGATGGAATTTCTAACAAAACTTAGTAAATGATCAAAGACCCAAACTCCTAAACTAACAAAACGGACAATGTATTACACCCCTAATAAGTAAACAACAATTAATATCATAAAACGAAGCTAAAACAATTGTACAATAATCTTATATCACATACAATAGAGAATGTAGAATGGAAAAGTTACTTGTAGATTTTCATATAAATTACTCTATAAGGATCAAAATGGAGCGAAAAAAAGATTGATTACATTGTATTATTGGAACTACGATTTACGTGCGGTTTGGTACGCGATATTTTCTCTAGAAGTCGTTTCTCAGAAACTGTGCAATTTTACTGTATAAAATTACCTCAAATTACCTTAAACTGCCTCGGTGGCATTGTTGTATTACGGTACGACTGCAATGCTGAGATCTCGGGTTCGATCCCCGAGTCGGGCATAGTGATATTGGGTTTTTCTATTCAGTATCAGCTCGGAGTCTGGAATTTGTCCCCGATATGGCGATAGACTCGCCCCGTATAACATCAAGGGACGGAATATGCACGGCGAAAAGGGGGTGCACTGATTGCGCCTCTGCCTACCCATTCGGGGATAAAAGACATGAGTGTGTCTATGTGTGTAAAACAGTTTACCATTCGTAAATTTTGCCCTCTTTCATGATATAACGTTTATGGTTGTAATGTACTTGTATCTAGAAAGAGTACATACAATAAAAAATTTCAAATACGTACAGCATTGCAGGCCGCTTTTGACAGGTCCGTCTGGAAATCTTTGGGGGAGGCCTATGTTCAGCAGTGGACGTCATGTGGCTGATGATGATGATGAAGATGACAGCATTGGACGATAACACTCATACATCATTTTAGCTATAGACGCATGTGCTCATTTTCATGAAAAAAAAGTATTTTCTATAATTATGGTCACAAAACCCCTATCAAAATGTACTCGTATAGCCAAATATTATGTAATTAAGGCCAAATAAAGGTGAAGAGTTTGTTTGGTTGAACGCGCTAATCTCAGGAACTACTGGACCGATTTTGAAAATTCTAAATTGTTACACTAATAGGAAGCTACATTACTCCTGAGTGCTATAGGCTACTTTTTATCCCAGAAAAACTTGTAATACGCGAGCAATACCAGTAAATAATATGTATAATCAGATTTGAACCTGTGACCTCGGGCACTGTCTCCTAAACTACTCAGTGCACTAAACTCCACATTACCCTACGAATTGCCTTAAAACAATAAAAGACGCCGAAGTCGCAAACTTTTAAACAGCGTAAAGTTTTTACTGATATTAAAACCGCCCCCCCCCCTTTACTCCCCGTAAAGGTAAAACAAAGTGGCCTCTGTAAAAAAAGTGCCTATCCGTCCCCACAACGACGTGTGACGATAAAATGCTCGCAAAAGTTTATGATCTGACATGCACTAGTCTGGGAACGGAGATGAAACCGGCTGGGTTCCATTCTCATGTTGGAATACTGAAATAACCTAAATTGGGAATACATTGCATTTTTAGGGTGTTTGTTTACGTATATTGTGAGGTTCTGTGTTCTATTACCAAAATAGGTAACAAAAAATTTTGTGTTTTTCATAAAACTGAAACATGTTACTGATGGTAGGTCTCTCATATGTAAGAGACCGTCTGGGTGGGTACCAACGCAATGTGTATTTCTACCGCCAAGCAGCAGTGTGCATGCACTTATGTGTTTCGGTTTGAAGGACATTGTAGCCAGTGTAACTACTAGACATAATGAGACTTAACATCTTATGTCTCAGGATGACGAGCGCAGTGGAATGCCACACAGTACTTTGTAACTCGAAGTGCTGTATGGTGTTACTGCTGTTTATGGGCGGTCGTATCGCTTACCATCAGCCGATGCTCGGCTCGTCATTCTATGCCATAAAAAAAATGTCTTTTCATCATCATCATCAGCCACATGACGTCCACTGCTGAATATAGGCCTCCCCTAAAGATTTCCAGACGGACCTAGCAAAAACGGCCTGCATCCAGCGTGTCCCTGCGACCTCTATCAAGTCGTCTATCCATGTTGCAGGTGGGTTTGCGTTTTGCGGAATTGTAATTTGTGACGATAGTATCGCGCCTATGGCTTTCACATCATGACTCGGTGAAGTTGTATGCACTAGACTGAACTGGAGCAATTGAATTATATTTTTTACATAATCTTCAGATAGATGTGATCCTGTGAAGTTTTGGTAGGGATCGGATTAATATATAATTGTTTTTTTTTGCTTTTGGCATTGTTGTATTATCGGCATCTGGCTATGGATAATTATCGTTACCCGTATGAAACCGGGGCGCGTCGTTAGTATACTATTGATTTTACATTTGTTTTTATTAACCCTCTCTATTACTTTCCAACATGTCCAATTTTAAAAGATATTGCTACGTAACCAAGTTAATGTTCGTTTTATTTTCTGACCCACAATAAAGCAGTATAAACCGCGTGACAGCATAAAAATGTTAAGCCGCGGCTTAAGCTTTAGTCGGGCTTTTAAGCGCTGCACGGCTTAACGGATGAGTCGTCTTGCTGAAGGTGAGCGGCTCAAACCTTTGATGCAATGAAAAATGTGGGATGTTTCAAAAGTCATGTGGATTTATTGCGTTTGATATAGAGGTCATTATGCAGTATCGTCTACTAGTCCCAGCGGCGATAGCCTAGTTGAGAGTGGAACGGACTGCAGAGACGAATTTCGGCAGGTTTAATAAAAAGTTATGTGTGTATTCTTTGTGAATCACTCGCTTTCACGGTGAAGGAAAATATCGTGAGGAAACAAGCAAACTTGAGAAGTTCTCTATAATAATTTTGAAGGCATGTAAAATCACCTTCACGAAGATAGTTACCTCCCTTATTGGTCTTCGCGGAGAAAGTACTATAACCAGTTCAGCGTCAAGGGTGACTGAACAATTATGATGGGGTCACTTATCTTTATATATAATCATGACCTTACAAATAAAAAAAGTAATAATTCTCATATTAAATGGTAATAACTCACCCGCAGTGTGTTGAATGAATTAGCGAATGTAATTCTATAAAACTGGTATCCACGCTGAATAACAATGTCCATCATTCTTACCTTTTATTTTATGTTGCGCTAGAGACGACCCGTGACTGCGTCTGTAGTTTTTAGTAAATTATTACGATTGATTTTGATTAGGTAGTTATGAAGAGGCGAAAAGTTTATTCGTCTGGTATGTGCCAGACGACCTCAACAGGATTGATTAAGTCTGATGATACTCATTACCTATTAAGAAACGTAAATACCTCTGCGTAATCCAAGTATCTATGAAGATTACAGGAAATGTAATGATTTAAACCGGAAAAGTACACAACAGAACATTTGGACATTTACGCGGGCGGCGTCACGAGGAAAAAGTAGTCTCATAATATGGAGTGAAGATATTAAATGGCATACAGACAGACATTTCAAAATTCAGCACAAAAAATAAGTACGTTAACCATGCCAGTCGCGTAATATTTAACACACACAAAAATAGTCCGCAAAAGCTCGCCCTAGCTGTTCAGAAGAGCTTTTGATTTACGTCACGAAAATTACACGTTAATAATATGAAAATGTTTTAAGTGAATTTTATGTCGACTGTTTTGTTTTTTTTAAGCTGACGCTGTCAGTTCTGTGGTTAAATAAACATGAGGGAAAATGTTTATGACTATGTTAGTATATTGTATAATAGGTTCGTTTTTTTAAAAGGGGTGACATGCGATTATAAAACATATCGAATTAATTCATACAGTTTCAAGTGACTGACATATTCGTGTACCAAGTTATGTAATAATCCTACTTCCTACCTAGTTTGTAAGTATGGATTTATGGATGTTTGGCACTCATTCACGCAAAAACTACTGAACGGATTTTGATGAAATTTGGCACACGGGTAGATCATATCCTGGATTAACACATAGGCTACGTTGTATCCCGGGAAAATATAAAGCGAGACTTTTATCCCGGAAAAACTTGTTTAGGCGGGCGGAGCCGCGGGCAAAAGCTAGTAAGAAAAATTTAGTCATTGTATCATCTTACTTCTTACTAATATAAATTCGAATGTTTGTGAGAATGTTTAGATATTTGTATGTTTATTAGAAGCATACTAAAGCAAATGAACGCATTTGGAAGGATTGATGATTTTGGCATATACATAGACCATAGAGTGACCAGGACCATAGATAAAAACATAGGCGATGTAGGTTTTTCTCCGTAATTTGCTCCCGTACAAAATAATTTAATCAGATTTTTAAATAGATAGCTCTGTCGTACAGATTGCGCTATAGATCGGTACAGTGAGTAAGGGACTATTTTTATTGCTTTTAAATGACGAGACGAGCATGCAGTTCGTCTGATGGTAGGCAATATGACCGCCCATAAATAGTAGCACCACCGCAAAAAGCTTTGAATTAAAAAGTACTAAGTGGCACTCCACTGCGCTAAGACATAAGATGCTAAGTCTCATAATGTCCAGTAATTACGCTGGCTACAATATCCTTCAAACACAACACTGCACGCACACTGCTGACTGACTGTAGAAATATATATTGCGGTGGTACATACTCAGGCGGCCTCTCGCATACGAGAGACCTACTATCAGTCAAACTTTTATATTTTATCGTGCAAGTATGTATAGTTATTCCAATATTTCTTCAACCAATCAGCAGCATGCAAGCATTGTAGTAATTTGAAGGTCATTCTAGTCAGTGTAATTACTGGGCATTATGAGACTAAAAATCTAATGTCTCAGGGTAACAAGCGTAGTGTGGTCACCTAAAGATGTTCATTAATTTTTTTGACGACAGTTATGTACCTTACTCTTACTGTTTTCTTTTCAGTGTTTCTCTCGTTATTAAATCTATAGGTACCTACTTATATCTAAACTAATATTATAAAGTTGAAGAGTTTGTTTGTTTGGTTCAACGCGCTAATCGCAAAAACTACTGAACCGATTTTTAAAATTCTAAATCGGTTCACTAATAGGAAGCTACATTACTCCTGAGTGCTATAGGATACTTTTAATATCGGGAAAATATTTTTATTCCTGAAAAACTTTTTCATGCGGTTGGAGCCACGAGCACTACTGGTTATAAAATAAAATCTCTATAGACAAACAAGTCGTAGGCTCATTGTGTTTCTGCAGTACATCTTATAAGCCTTTCAATTACCAAAATTGGCAAAATTTGCGTCATGGAACCATAAAGTTCTCACAAACCTATCATTATCTAAAGATCAATTTGCTCTTTTAGTGTGTCTAGACTTTCGTCCTTTACATTTATTAGATTAAAGAAGGCTCTGTGGCTATCTCCAGCAGACAGGTTTTGATTCTGTGAGCAGACCGCAGATCACGAATCCCTTCGAAGATCGAATGGTAATAGAAATGTATAGGATGATCTCTTTGTTAACGCAAGTGTCAGTTTACAGGCAATTAGAAATCGATAATCTTAAGTTTGATACATTAATAAGGTAAATTTGGAATTAATGCGTATATAGGTGACTTATAATTTGGTCTTAGTAATATATTTCTTCACGAATTACATATACAATATAATACTATTTTCTTTTCTGAGTTACCTAAGCGCGAATAATAAATGCATTTGCAATCTCTCTGTGATCATTACTTGGAGATAATTCTTAGGTAGACCCCTGGACGAAGAATGTAGCATGATAAAATGCTATTACACGTTCCTTGACAAAACAAGCGATATTAACGTATCACTATATATAATTTAATGTTTTTACAGTTCATTATTTCGATTTTCATCTTAACAGACCGAGCAGATCATAATAAATCATCTCTACTGAGTATAGCAAATTGCGACGTAGTACAGAACTATATATATACCTTGGTTCCACAATCCCAAATGAAGGAGGCTGCGAGGACAAGATTTGGCGTCTTTGCGCCATCACAAGATCTGCCGTGGAAAGGTTGGGAAGGATGTGATAAGACAGGAAATTGACCAAAAATACAAAGCTTCGACTGATGAATTGTCCAGTCTTTCCAATTTTCCTTTATGGTGCTGAAAACTGATCCTTGAGACAAGTAGACCGGCACAAAATAGACGCATTGGAGATGTGGTGTTTTTTTTCAATTGAATGACGAGAAGAGCATGCCATTCGCCTCATGGTAAGCGATACGACCACCCATAAACAGTAGCAACACCATCCAGCACCAGTAACAAAGTTCTCTGTGGCATTTCACTGCGCTCGTCATCCTGAGACATAAGATGTTAAGCCTCATTATGGTCAGTAGTTACACTGGCTACAATGTCATTCAAACCGAAACACAACAGTGCATGCACACTGCTGCTTGGCGGTACAATTAGACATTGCGGCGGTACCCACCCAGATTGACTCTTACATATGAGAGACCTACCACCACTAGACCTACCGCCTCCTGAAAATCCCATGGACCGCTTCCCGCACCAATGTATCTATTCTTAATGAGCTCAAAATCAAGACTAAGCTGTCGTTGACTGTTCAACAACGTGTCTTAAAGTTCTTCGGTCACATATCTAGAAACGTTGAATCTATGGAAAGACTGGTGGTCCAAGGACAGATAGAAGGAAATAGAGCTAGAGGCAGATCCCCTATTCGCTGGCTTGACTTGATTAAAACGACTACACAGTACTCCATGACAGAGTGTATACGCAACGCTACTAACCGACAAAAATGGAGAAGCCTTAGCAGACCTACGAACATCGCCGAGAAGACTGACAACGCTGACATCTTTCCATATAATACCATCGCAATGACCACGACCACTCTGTCAGGAGTGTCCGACTGAGAAGATAATTCCATCGAGAATTTTAAAAAAGAACATCTACAAATCTATGAATAAAGAACAATCTAATTCTCATATCCAAATGGAAATATTCATATGATCGAATATAGAAAAATAGAGCCCCCTATAATCTCGCCACCTGCACGAGCCGGCGCGTATTAATTCTGGAGAATAGAAATTGGATTCCTTTATTGAAGCAACGATTATACCGGTTTTCATTCGCGCGACTCCTAATTTATTCGAAGTATAATTGGGACGGCAACCCGGCTGAATATTGTCATTTTTAACATAAGCGTATTATTTTTATTGGATATTTTTGATGACGTTGTTTTTTGGTATTTTAATTGATTGGGTGTGAGGTATTGCCGTCGTTGGAATTCGGGGAAAGTTTTGTAGGAATTGATTTCGTTGAAGCAACTGACAACTAATCAACTGTTGATTAGTTAAGCTATGTCGTTGAGGCGAGTATTAGTTGAATAGAAATTGTATGTAAACGAAATACTGACAGCTCCCAGCCGCCATTTAGATCCTTGTGTTTGTTACGGCAGATGACACTTGCAAGCATCTGCGGGACTGTAATGTTTCGCGCCTGTTTAAGGCCGAAATTCTCCACAATTCTTGTATTTTAAGTATGTTTCACATCATTTTAAAGTGAAGTGCCTGTAAGCTATATTTCTTGTTTATTTTTATCGGATACACGTTTCCGATCATAAAATGTTGCTTCTTAAGGTAGACACGGCCCTATTATCGACATCGAGGTATCGATACGATAGTGCTGCTCTAATGAGGTCAGCGGCCCGCGTGTCGCGTTACTCATAGCACAATAGCGTTGAGTGCTCGCAGCGTGAGCGTTACAGGTTGCTGCTATTGTGCGAATGTAGTGTAGAGTTTGTACTTTCTAGACTTTGGAAATTAAATCTTGATATCATCACCTGCAAGGTAATTACACTAGCTATAAATAAGGCAAAAAAGTTCTTGAGTGGAGACCACGTACTGGCAAGCGCAGCGTCGGCCGTCCACCTGCACGACGACAGAAGACTTGATAAAGGTCACAGGAACACGCTGGATGCAGGCCGCTTTTGACAGGTCCGTCTGGAAGTCTTTAAGGGAGTCTATGTTCAGCAGTGGACGTCATGTGACTGGTAATGATGATCATAACAGTAAAGTCTGTTCATTTGTTAGAATATTACAGTGTATCTTGAAATGGCCTTTTGTTATCTATATATTCAAATTGATTGTGAGTGCATTACGGTGAAGGGCTGAATGAATTTCGATAGTGTTTTATCATTATTTTAGGCGAAACACTTTATTAATATCCCAAAATGAGCTTCTAGCCTACATAATATTATGTTCATTTAGAGATTTAACATCAAATTTCTCATGGGTGGCGTAGTGCTTGCTATAATGATTTGATGTTTTGAACTACTTGTCTTATAGTTGAGTTATTTGAAATTCACTAATGCCGTCTGTTATATTTAGCGCTTGCAATCTTTGTCCCTTCTCTTTAAGTAATTTTGTTCCTTTAGTTTTAAAAGGAAAACGTTGAGTGTTGGCTTGTTTAACTGATCCTGAAAAATTTGGGCGATACGCAAAATATGTAGTTTTGCATTTCTACCACAGCATTCACGATGGTCTCATTTGACGTAAATTCTTATGGGTCAGTGCTTTTATCAGGTTATTTTCTAAAAATAACCTGCCTTTGAACATTCTACCGTTGTGTTTGGAATGTGAATTATTTGTTTGTGTGTCTTATCACAGTGATTTTAAGGTTGGGAATTCAAAATTTTGCTTTATTGTCAAAATGATCTAAATGGCTTCCTTCACTTTCTTAATCCCCATATCCCTATTCTGTTCTTGATGGTTGCGTGGCTGGCGATGCATATAAGGTTCTTTTGGAATTGTAGGAGTTTGTGGGTGGTGATTATTGAACAATGAACCACCTTTTTTCGAAATGCATGACGAGCTAGCATTTCGCCTGGTTTTTAAGCGATGCGACTATCCATGAACAGCAGAATATCCAAAACTTTGAATTACAGTGTTTCACTGCGCTCGACAAGCTCGTCACGTGATTAGATATTAACTCTCATAATGAACAAAAATTATCGCTGAACAAACGAAAACAATTAGGACGAAAACAGTAACCGCTTTTGGAGTCGGTTAAAAAACACAATACGCTAGAATGGGTAGGCAGAGCTGCAATCATAGCACCTACTTCTCGCCATGTGTTTTCGTCCCATGGGATAGAGGCGAGCCTGTAGCCACATCAGACACCAATTCCTGACTCTATACAGATTAATATTAAATCCAATACCATTTTGCCCGACCTGAGATTCGTACCCAAGACCTCAGAAGTCTCATAATGCCCAGTAATTACACTGGTCAATTAATTATTTACCACTTGCTTGTTCATGGAAATTAATAATACACACACACACCCACGCCTTTTATCCCCGAAGGGGTAGACAGAGGCGTAACTAATGCACCCACTTTTCGCCGTGCGTAGGTATTCCGTCCCATGTGATAGGAGATGAACCTATCTCCATATCGGGCACAAATTCCAGACGCCGGGTTGATACTGAATAGAAAAATGCAATATCACTTTTCCCGACCAGGGGATCGAACCCGAGACCTCAGCATTGCAGTCGTACCGTAATACAAATACGCCACCGAGGCAGTAGTCGAGAAATTAATAATATATCCCCTTTTAAAAACAAAATGCGCTTGAACATATTCCCCCGGGAATTTATAGTCTCAGCTAATCATATGTCTTGACCGAGGCCCCTATTAAAACTTATCACAAAGCAGCTTAGTGTGTATGTAGTCGTTTCGCATTAATGAGTCAACCGCAAATGGCCCCGTAACTTTAAACCTTAGTTTAAACATAGAAATTAGCATTTCATTGTCAACTTTGGATCAGAGACGTATAATGATTTTATAGAGATTTATATGTTGGTTTATGGTCACCGTCGCTCTTAGAGACCGTCACATCTTACTGGCGAATTCAAAGCGAATTCACAGTGAGGCGAAGGGGCTGCGCGCTCGTCCTGTGTAGTACACAAAATATGTCATTGTATATTTAGATAGTGATGGACCTAGTTCTGGCCATTTATGGTTAATGAAGAGAAAACAAATGACAGTTCATCATTATCCACATGACGTTACTGCTGAACATAGGCCTCCCCTAACGATTTCCAGACGGATCTGGGAAAAGCGGCCTGCATGCAGTGTGTTCCTGCGCTCTTTATCAAGTTGTCTTTCCACCCTGCAAGGTGGACGTCCGACGCTGCGCTTGCCAGCACGTGATCTCCACTCGAGAACTTTTTGCCCCATCTGCCGTCAGTCCTTCGAACTATGTGCCCACTGCCACTTCAGCTTGCTAATCCGCTGGGCTATGTCAGTGACTTTCGTTCTTCTACGGATCTCCTCATTTCTGATTCGATCGCGTAGAGAAACACCTAGCATAGCCTTTTTCATAGCTCGCTGATAAATTACAGTTACTTTATTACAAACGAGGATTTGCCAGCGGCTCCGCCCGCGTGAATGACTTTTCCCGGGATAAAAAGTAGCATATGTGTTAATCCAGAACATAATCTTACCGTGCGCCAAATTTCATCGAAATCCGTTCAGTAGTTTTTGCATGACAGAGAAACAAACATCCAGACATCCATACTTACAAACATTCGCGTTTATAATATTAGTAGATACACACCGAGATCCTCAGCGAATTAACGTTCATTTTTGTTCTTACTAATATTCATGCAATGTCCATGTCTCGTAGTGATGTGCACTGTTTCGCATTTCGCGGTATTATCGTATACTCCATCCCATTTACGGTGTTAATTAATATTATCTATTTTTGCGTTCGCATATTAAGCTGACATATTTAAAATTTATAAAAGCTTAAGCTTTTATTAATTCGAAATACAGTATGAATATTAAAGTGAATTAACATACTTAAATAATATTTTATTGCGTTTATGGCGAATTTCGTATTTTCATGTTTTATTCGATAAACGATATACCTATTCAAAATTCGAATTCGCATTCGAATACAAATAAGTAACATCCCTCACATAGGTAAGAAAACAATTTATATTATGATGTGATACGAATAAAACATCAGTTAGCCGAGATATATTAGACATACAGCCAGATTAATGGCGCTAAAATGAAGACGAAGTGCTAATAGTCCGGGAGCTCGTGACTAATATTGTTTTTTGGAATCATTATTGTTAGTAGAGGAGTAAAATGTGATAAATTGTACTGTTATGTAAGAATGTATAGATCATTGTCATACATTCTTACATTCTTGTTAATCGTGTAATAATGTGTTAATTGGCAAATTAACACATTAAAAAATAAAAACTGACTGCCTCGGTGGCGTAGTTGTATTGCGTACGCGTTACGAGTACAATTTGCGCGCTGAGGTCCTGGGTTCGAATCCTGGGTCGGGCCAAAAACATTTTGACTGGGTTTTTCCATCTTAAAAATTACTCAGTCGCAGCTCGGAGTCAGGAAGTTGGCGGTGTGATACCCCCGTGCCTCGGAAAGCACGTAAAGCCGTTGGTCCTGCGCCTGATCTCTCTCCGGTCATGTCGGATTGCCGTCTCACCGGACTATGAGAGTGAAGGAATAGTGAGTGCACTTGTGTATTGCGCAAACACTTGTACACTATAATATCTCCTTCGCACCTGGCTGATCTCCGTTGAGATTGCCGCCGTGGCCGAAATCGGCTAGGAAGGGATTAATGTGTTAATTTTTTAAACAGCTGAATGATAAGATATTCTGGTCCCTCACCTAAGTCAGGTAAGCCGATAAACATTATAAACGTAAACCAGAAACTTTAACACAAATACTTGAAATTCTGAAGTAAATTCGTCAGAGAAACTGCACGTCGTCAGTTATCTGCAGTGCTACTACTAATATAGCTATAGCGAATGACTAAAAAATATGTAACTAATAAATTCACACAATTTATCCAACAATATGAAACTCAGTTTTAACTCCCGAACCGCCCAATCACCACCAAATTTAGCTTGCGTGTTGTATAATGAACATCCAGGAAAATTAAGAGTTCCCTGGGGATAAACATCAGCACGGGCACAAAGCTGCGGGTATTCTGTGTCTGCTTATAATGGGCGATTCTATATTATAGTACCAAAACTAATAACACTCTCTCTCACGCCTTTTATCCCCGAAGGGGTAGGCAGAGGCGCAACTAGTGCACCCATTTTTCGCCGTGCGTATTCCGTCCCATGACGTGATACGGGGCGAGCCTATCGCCATTTCGGGCGCAAATTCCAGACTTAGGGCTGATACTGATTTTAAAAAACCCCAATATCACTTTACCCGACCCGGAAATCGAACCCAAGACCTCAGCATTGCAGTCATACCGTAATACGACTACGCCACGGAGGCAGTCTAACTAATAAAGTGTTTGGAATTGGTGATTTAAATAATGTACTTCAAATTCACAAGATACTGATATACAAGCCTTCTAGGTATAAATCACAAGAAATTTTTGAGAAATATTTGTTTTGATGCAAGCGTGGAGCATTGTTTTTTTTATTTTTTTCAAAGCCGACATATTGCTCTTTATGCCATGGAAGTTAATTTGCAAAAGTGTTTCTTGTTATTTTTGTTATTATGCAATTGCTAATGATACGTAGTTAGTGAGAGGATACCCGATATAGTTTGCATAGGTACCTGTTCCTAATGTAAGTTTATAATCCAAGTAATGACAACCAGACACGTAACATTAACTTTTACTAGAATAATATCCGTATATTTAACTGCAAGTATAAGCCGTGCGTGAAATGCGGTTGGAATAAGCCAAAACCTAGCCTAATGTGAAGTCACATGTTTTTTTATGGCATTGAATGATAAGCGATACGACCACCCATAAACAGTAGCAACACCATCCAGCACCTTGAGTTACAAAGTACTGTGTGGCATTCCACTGCGCTCGTCATCCAATATCATATTCATGTAACACAGGGAGTCAGCTCCTGGCCTAATATTTGCAAAGTCGCGACACGCTTCACGTACACCAACCGATTTAGACGGGGAGCGATGAAAATTATTATGAAGCATTATTTTTATACCTCATGATGGACGGGGTCTTAGTGGATGTTTACCTTAGAACGGTGTGAGTGAGTGGTGTGTACGTTGACTTAGTGTTAGGGATGGGTATGACCTTTGTATTATTAAGGAGTTAGTTCATACATACATATTATTATGTGTATATGTGATCCGATCTAACGGTTTAGAGATTAGATATTAGGAATAATATCAAGTTGTAGGAGCAAGGCGCCTCTGTTAGGCCTTATGTCCACATACCAAGAAGAAGGCCACCGCGAGTTTTGGTTGGTATGCCGATGTAGAGTGTACATACGGTTAGGGACTCTGTCCAATGCTCGCTCGGATGCTGCCATACTCCCGAGTGTCGACAGTGGGCTGTAAGACCGGTGAAACCAACATAACCGTTCCGCTCACCCCCCAGTGGTGATAACAATAACGCGTTTTGTACCCGCGAAAAAAAAAGGTTCTCGTTTGTAACCATATTATTTTCTAAAATTATGTTTTACGCATGTACGAACTTTGAAAAATACTTTCAAAAACTTTGTTAAGATATACTTGGTCTTACTCGTAGCTTCGTACGACGTAAAAAGATTTTATTCTATACGTTCTTTGCATACTAACTCCAACACCCTTAGGTCCAATTTCACCATTTATTTAACGGACGTAAGTTAATCGGCCATTCAAATTAAGGCGAACGTTAGATTATCGCGCGTACCATGAAAGAACACCTAGTTAAGGAAGATAATCACCTGTTAGGGCATAGTGGGACACTCAAAAACTTTAACAGCCCCTTAAGACAGTTAACAGGCTGTTAAAGTTCCCGTGCAGCAAGATACCCCGGGGCCGTCTCGTTTGCGCCGAAGAAGGCCACTGCAGGTTTTGGTTGGTATGCCGGTGTAGGGTGTACATAGTGTTTGGGACTCGGTCCAATGCTCGCTCGGATGATGCTATACTCCCGAGTGTCGACATTGGGCCGTAAGACTGTGTGAAACCAACATAACCGTTCCGCTCACTCCCCAGTGGTGATAACGATAACGCGTTTTTTACCTGCTAAAAAAAGAAAAGAAAAAAGGACTGTTAAAGTAACTAACAGATCATGGTGAAATTAGGCTATTATTAAATAGCTTCCTTGTTTTCCTTTAAGCCTTATAATTGCTAACGTTTATTGCTAAGAATAATTGCTTCATCTGAATTAGCGTTTAAGGCCGGTAACCTCATGATTTTCAAATTAGAATCTCTCCCCCCCGAGGCTATTCTTGTGCTCTGGGTCTTCACACCCAATGCACGCCCATGTCCGGGGGGACATTAGTCGCGGGCCGAGGCACACAGTTCAGTGTGTATACCTCTTGGTTTTATAACACATTGAGGCCTAAAAGGGCCCGCGAACATTTCCTGGCACCCTTTTCCATTCCACCCATCCTGAGAACCTTTCTCCATTCCCCACCTTTCCTTGCATCATCCTTTTCCACTTCCTTCCCAGGCCCCTGCAGCCGTCAAGCCGGGGGACTCCAGTATCCCATTCGCAAGTTTCCCCCGGTGTTGACTGTAGGACCGCCTAACCCAAAAAAAAATATATATTAGAATCTCTTTGCTTATTTATTGGCCAAGATACAAAAAGAAATTGCGGAACTTGATGTAGCGTGTGGTAAGTGGCTGCTTCACCCAAGGACCAATTTGTTGATAATGATAAGATTATACGCGCAACAAATACTATGATGATAATTTTGTTATTTCAAGTACCAAGACTCGAGACATACCTGAGAATTCTCCATAAGAATTTCGAGGGTATGTGAAGTCTGCAGCGCACTAGGCCAGCGTGGTGGACTAAGGCCGAACCCCTCTCAGTAGTAGAGGAAGCCCGTGCTCAGCAGTGGTTTATAATACAAAGGTGATTGCATTCCATGGTTGCATTGCATTCCACCAAGACTCGTATGGTCCTGGTAGGTCGGCAATGATAGTCAGAATTACGTTCTGACTCTTTCTAATCCGTGCCAAAAACTGCAACGTGAGTTTTGCAGTAGCATAAAAGTACCATAGAGTCTATCATCTATGGTACTTTATGGTCTATGGCATAGACCATAACGTACGTAATTTTCTGTACGGTATGAACAACCTACCTCCTTTTTACACTAACCAACATCTCTGGCGAGCGTATGTTATTTTTTTTGTGCACCCTCGCGAATCCCCTGTCAAAGTTGGTAAATAGAGGCTTAATTAATTTTGTTGCGTGCCCGACTCTCCGACTTACATCTTTGCTCAAATTAATTATAACCTTACAGTTTTTCATAATATTTTTATTAGTCTCTAAAGGAACGTTTTTACGAAGCAAGTAAAAGAAATATGAAACTTGTTATTGCTCCAGGCACTGCCCGGGAGTTCCGTTCCAGTTTCCGTCAGAGGTGGTTTTGTAAAAACCTTTTTTAGTGACTTGCATTGTATAAGGAAACCTAAATGCCAAATATAAAGTAGCGTAGTTTGGAATGGAGACATCTGTGTCAGTATTTTCCTTTTATGCTTGGTAGCAAAAGTAGACATAACCTTGTACCTAGATTATCATCATGAGAATATAAATCGTATTGTTTTAAAAACATTCCAAAAATACACAAACAAAGTTATATTTCACGCAAACATACCCCGGAAAAGCTTGATAAATGAATCCAAAGATAATTTCGCGAACAATGTCTTAAATGAAGTAGCTAATAATTTTAATAGCCACACTTAATTTCCCGCCTAAACGTAAGTAATCCCAGAGTGCGTTCATTTTGTTTTACAAATATTCGTTTATTTCTGTTTCGGCCGGACGTACCTTCTGGATGATCCGCAATCAGCGAAACAATTAAAACCCGGCCGAAATGGTTGGACCTTATTTATTTTTCACCCTTTTTACCTGATCCCAGCTAATAAATCCGCGGAAACGGGTGGGTTGAGTTATAGGATTTGCGGGTTATGAAAATTTAATTTTGATTATATGTTTATAAGGACTTTGTTTTACTTGAAATGGAGAAGCTCGGCAAATAGTAACTGTGCTTCTTGTACTGTCTCATTGGGAGCGAAGAGTCAACCCTCCAGAGGCCAGCGTTGAAACGCAGGTAATGTATCCTCGTCCCATGATTTGTTGAGCTGCTTGCTGTATTGTGACGTAATAGGTCTCGAAATCCAATCACAAGAAACTAAAGTGTATTCATACGGACCGTCTTTTTATTTAGGTTTATCTGAACATACCATTTACGATAAATAAAACCAGAGACTAGAGTACGCTCCTGATATATGAACGATGTAAACTATGATATTTTACAAACCGCAAAAATCGCTCTAAGCTTAAACAATGTACCACACATGAAAGGAAGGAACCACCGACAAAGCTATATTAATATTTTATTGTACTTTTGGTACGAAATTGCATATCACCCTTTTGTTTTTTCTTTACTCATTTATTAATATCGGGATAATACTAAACTCGTATGTGATTAAAACCTTTTCAACCAACTTCCGAAAAAGGAGGAGGTTCTCAATTCGTGTTTGTATTTTTTTGTATGTATGTACACTGATTTCACTGAAAATTGTGAGCCTATTTCTTTGGTTCCTTCTTTATTTAGTAAATAAGAGTCTATAAATTGTCCCATTTCAATATATCTTGGTTTAGGGTTCATAATTTTATGGAACAGACTGAATAGACCTGAATCATACGAGTAATGGTTTATTAAAAAGTTATATGAGTTTGTGTAGGCGGCTCAAGATCAGAAGGAGAAACCCTTTGACTTATAATGGTTTTTACCAAATTTTGATCATACATTTTTTGATTTCGTATGTCAATTATTAAGTAATTTGATAATATGGGACAAGTTAAGAAATGTATTAGATTTATCTACATTTTAGATGGGCTTGAAGTCTGAACCTTGAAGGTACCATTAACAAAAACAGACATGTCTCTTGGATTGGTAACTTCAGGTCCAATTTCCAACCCCATATAAATAAGTGGAATTTTGCAAAACGAAAAACTTACTTATTTACCGACTTATTAATCAAATTCAAGACTTCACGATTCACATACAAAAACATTAAGACCGTCCCAACTAATATTGCGATATACCATTATTGTTGTATGAAAATTATGTGTGTAAGGAGCACATATTTATCACAGTTCCCTCCTTATTCTTCCTCTATTATTGTGAAACAAGATTTATGTAGGGACAGCATCTCCGCTTACGCGCTCGTGACGGTGTAATGGATGAATATAGCTTATTATTTGTTGTATGTTTAATGTCACTAGCTTTTGCCTGCGGCTCTACCCACGTAAAAGTTCTTTACCGAAAAACAATGTTCAGAGATACTATAGCTTCCAATTAATGACATGATCAAAATGGTTCCGGAATTTAGCAAAATTTCAACCTTCAGTAGTCCTATTAATACATCGTATTTAGACAACATTGAAGTTAGTTGATATTACTGAAATTTTGTTTTCCCTAACAGCTGTTCAGAGATAATATAGTTTTGGAAGTTATTGATTGTATAACAACATTGAAGTTGCTTGATATTGAAACTTGAACTTAGATGAAGAGCCATTTTATCATGTCAAAATTATTCTCATCCTAACGGCCGATTTCACGACTTGCTGATAAACGATATTTTTCACACACACACTCACAAATTTAATTCCCAAAGGGGTAGGCAGAAGCGCAACTAGTGCACCTACTTTTCGTCGTGCGTATTCCGTCCAATGTTGTGTTATGGGGCGGGCCTATCGCCAAATCGGTCACAGATTCGGTCCAGACTCCGGGCTGATACTGAATAGAAAAATCCAACAACACGCACGTCACTTTTAGGCTCAGAGGTCCCCTTCTTTAATGGCAGCACGATGATTCCGTGCTGCCGTCGACTTGAGGCCGCATATTCCCTACTGCGCAGCCGCGACTCCCAATAGCCCCCTTTTAGTCGCCTCTTACGACAGGCAGGAGATACCATGGCGGAATTCTTTAAATTCCCCCATACCACAGGGCGGGGGCCCTCAGACTACCTAGGTTTCTATTACACAATTAGCCAGGTCCCCACAATAAGCACTAAAAGAATTGCCCATTCAAAATTTATTGGCGTCTTTACTGTACTTTTAATTAGTTTACGACCAGCGAAGGTGCGCCGGTATTCCAGAGCCCATTAAGAATAAATTACCCACTTTACATTACGTTTATTTTCCTAAATATGCTAATGGTTTTAGCAGGTTTTAATTGACTGATTTTGTTGCAAGAAGCCGGCTAACGGGAAGTAATATAATAGCAAGTCGACCTACTTCCCTTTTTCTAAGTGAAATTTATTTTGAACTTAAAGAGGTTTTTAGATCGACAGGCTCGCCCCCATCACGAGACGGAATACGCTCGACGAAAAGTGGGTGCAACAGTTGCGCCTCTGCCTACCTCTTCGTGGATTAAAAGCGTGAGTATATGTATACTCCATCGGTTTAGGTATTTAACTAAATGTAAACAAATCATAAAAAAAGGTACTTTGCCTGTCCATTTCTCTTAACCAAATATGTTATAACCAAAATAAACGTCTTCATAACCTACACAAGACTTAGCACTGTTATTCCCGTTTATTAAATTGGTTTTGTTATTATAAAGTTAAAGTTATTAATCAATAAGCGCAAACACAATTAATTATTAAAAATTACATTTTTTTTGTAAAAGATCTCGATTTGTCAACTGTAAAAGACCTAATACGTCAGGCACACTAAACATTGTTCCAATGGATCGTAATAGATAACCTTACAAAATTTCAGAGTACGACTGTCACGTCGCATGCCATTAAAATGACCGCCATTCAATTTAATCGGTTAACTAGACACCAATTATTGATACATTTCCGCACTATAGAAATTTGTTTATTTATCATATTTTTTGCTTTGTTTCTGATAATTAGTTATTTTAGTTATTTATTTTGTTTCTAAAGGGAATTTAATAACTTTTAAGTGTTTGTTGTGCGCCTTAGCTTCATTGACACAACAGTCTTCGTAAACACTTCCGTAAGAAAATGTTGATTAATCGGGAATCATTTGTCATTGTTTGTTTATATTTAGTTAAATACCTAACCCGATGGAGTATAGTGGCTTTTGAAGTTTGTGTTATTTTCTGTTGGAAAGACGTTTTCTTTCTTTACATAGTAGCTAGTGTATTTATTGCGATTTGCGAATTATGAAGATTAACATATATCTACCATGGTAACTTTTGCAGTGCCGTACAAAATACTTCGCTAATAAAACTTCCTAGTACTATATCTATTTATTGTATTCTTGGTTATTGCTAACGAGCTATCAAACGACTTTGGACATTCCTATGTGATATAGATATAATATTTTTAGGTTTGAAGCCATTGACAGTCAAAATTTACGTTCGTACAGTCCTCTATAAGATTTTAAAGCAAAAAATCCTTTCATCCAAAACCAATATCGTAGGAATTAACATCATACCTCCATATCAATAATTCACGGTACACGAAATCAATTAAATCTGTATTCACGGCCGTAATAGGAAAACTGGTATTAATCACGATGAAATAAAAACGGAAGCTGTCCCGTTATAATTACTAGATATTGCTTGATTGCCGCATGATTGGTATATCATGCCTTTTCATCATCATCATCATGAAGTCCACTGCTGAACAGACATTCCCTCTAAAGATTTCAATATGAATCTGTCACGAACGGCCTTCATCCAGCGTGTTCCTGCGACCTGTCAAGTCGTCTATCCACCTTGTAGGTGATCATGCTTTTTAAGACCATACTATTTTGGTGGTTAGTCGCTTACTATGGAATTAATATTTTGCTTCATATTGCCTGCCTCGGTGGCGTAGTTGTATTACGGTACGACTGCAAGGCTGAGGTCTCGGGTTCGATCCCCGAGTCGGGCAAAGTGATATTGGATTTTTCTATTCAGTATCAGCCCGGAGTCTGGAATTTGTGCCCGATATGGCGATAGGCTCGCCCCCTATCACATCATGGGACGGAATACGCTTGGCGAAAAGTGGGTCCACTAGTTGCGCCTCTGCCTACCCCTTCGGGGATAAAAGGCGTGAGCATGCGTAATAACACTTTAGTAAACTTACGAACCCTTAAGTCGTAAAGCAGTAAACACATTAACTAAATGCATACACACAACAAATGATTGCCCAAAATCGAATCGCATCATAATAACAAACAAGTTTGTGGACAATGGTGCGGGTTGTGTGTTGTATTCATTTACATTAAGATTAGTTTATAATATATTTTAACGTATAACCGTTTATTGTCCCTATAAATAAAAATAAAAAACTTTAACACCCCAGATCCGTTCGTAAACCCCATCACCATAATAGTTGCGGAAGGGTTATGTCGATGCGGGAACTTCAAAATTACTTTACAAAACTCGGTTAAGACTACGCAGTAAACGGATTTGTTTCTGGACGTTATTTAATTCTCTTGGAAAGTTTTAATGAGCCGAGCCCGGAGGGAAGTTTCGGGACGGGCCCTATCCTACACACCTTTGTGAAGATGGGCTGCTTTTTAAAGTATGTTTTTTTGTTATACGAAATTTTTGGTGTTCTGTTGGGTTAATTAAGCCGATTGTTATCTGTTTTTTAACCTCCGTCAAGAAAAGGGTGTTATAAGTTTAGGGTGTATCTGTATGTCTGTCTGTGGCATCGTAGTTCTCAAACGAATAGACCAAGGATGACGTGGTTTTTTTGTTAGAAAGCTGATGTGATCGCGATGGTTCTTAGCTATAATTTATGAAGATCTGTTCAGGCGTTTGTAGATTATCAGCTCATTTCCAATTTAAAAAGCCCGATTGAATTTAAATTTGGTGTACTGTGACTTCGACAATATTTTTAAACATAAGCTGATGCTGCAGCATCAAGTAGTCTGTGGGATATCCAACTCCTTAGCAACTTATAGCAGATATAGCGTGTTTGGGCTCATAAGGATGGTTTCATCGAGTAGGTGTTAGATAGTTGATTATGAAGGACCCATGATGGAGAATAAAGTAATTGAACAAGTTTGAAATAAAAATTAAATTAAAATTAAAATAACCCTCGACACAAATATCTCTAAAAAGTAAAATACTAAAAGTGTCTTTGTCGTTTAAGTACCTAGTAATATTTTGACCCAAGCGTCGTCACGTCGGGGGACCGAACTTCGGACCAGGGAGATGAAAATATTTCTTTAGCGGTTTTTGTAAGATTAAGTGACAAAAAGACGCAAATCGTAAGATGATGTCGTTTAATTTTGTTTATGATTGATCGAGAGACCAATCACTCTCAACCAACTATGGAAACAATTGCCGCCAGCAGCATTTCCGGACAGATACGACCTGGCGACCTTAAAAAAAAGAGCGTATTCCCACCTAAAAGGCCGGCAACGCATCTCTGTGCCCCATGGTGTTGCAGATGTTCATGGGCGGCGGTGATCACCTACCATCAGGTGAACCGTATGCTCGTTTGCCACCTATATTATAAAAAAAAAATAATCCCAATAAAACGAAGCGGAGTCGTGTCGTATTTTTTTTTTTGTCACATTCTAAGCCCACTGAATCGTTCTAATTATGTAAGTCAAACTAAATAAATCAATAGTGAAGAAACAGCTGTTATTGTTACCTCAACATTAAACCTAAAACACAAAATATCTTCGCGTACCCAAACCATTCAAGGATGTAAACAACGCTATAACAGAAAATAAAGGTATGGTAATGTTCGCTTCGTCGATGTTATCGATTCATGAATTGCTAAACCATCTATGTGGTACTAATGGAGGTGGATTCGGCGTTCCACATCCCGAGGGATGGGATGTTTTTACTATTCGCTGCGAATTTCTGTTAGATACGTCGTGATTTGGATTTTTGTTTCGTTACTAAATGGTATTTACCACCTGCAAGGTGGACAGACGACTTGATAAAGGTCGCAGGAACACGCTGGATGCGGGCCGCTTTGGACAGATCCGTCTGGAAATCTTTAGGGGAGGCCTATGTTCAGCAGTGGACGTCATGTGGCTGATGATGATGATGACTAAATGTATAATGTGTATAATAGCGGATACAATGAAAAATAATTTCAGATAAAGGTACATGATGTAGCGTTTGATTCAAAGATGTGGTTTTTATAATAGCTGTTAATGGAAAGATCCGTATCATTAATAGAGATACCACTCGTTTTGGAGTAAGTGAAGTAAGTTTTGTTACATCATAATTATATCCTACTATTATTATAAACGCGAAAGTTTGTAAGTATGGATGTATGGATGTCTGGATGTTTGTTACTCTTTCACGCAAAAACTACTAAACGGATTTCAATGAAATTTTGCACACGGGTAGATTATGTCCTGGATTATCACATAGCCTACTTTTATCCCGGGAAAACTCATTAACGCGGGCGGAGCCGCGGGCAAAAACTAGTTAAAAATAAACTAAAACCATTCCCGCAATTTTGCGTCGTGTTTCTGAAACTGTGACATCGTCGCGTGTATTATGTATTACAGTATAAAATCTCGCGGTGTAATGGGTAAATTGTTTACAATGTCTGTTTCTTTGAATCTATTTAGCTAAGTGACTGTCATGTTATTGACAAGGCACTTTTAGTACATTTGCGAGGGTAATTTCATGGCCCACATACACTGTGCTTGTATTGGCCCACTGAGGCATTCCAACTTTTTAAAAAATTCATTGAACTTTGACTTCGATCGGAACACACGCGTTCAAATTTTGTACGTGTTTATTGGTCTTTTTCTACTAAGTCCTCCTCGCCTGTGTGGATAAACCTTTGTGGACAAATATTGATAATAAATAGGTACTTTACTTTTGCGACCCTTATTGGTGGACGTCTACCTTTCTGCTTACTGGTACCTACATGGTCTCCACTTGAGATTTTCTCAGATAGCTGTAATGTATGAAAGAAAGAAAATATTTATTATTAGCACAATGGGTAGGTACAACATGTATCTTTCATAAAAAGTGAGAAAATACAAAATAAAAACAAATATTAAATAATTACATGCATTGTGCCAACAACGGGAACCCCCATTCAGCTTCTTGCTGCAGCATCAGCCTGACCGATACTGCAGCGCTGATTTTCAATGGGGGACCCAGGTGACGTACGGACATTAAGTCGGCGCGAACACAACTTTACCTAAACCTAAGTACAAATAAATACAAAACATAAACAAATTCAATTGTATAATAATGATGATGACATACGTTCTTTGGAAAAGCCAAATAAACACATTCTAGGTGTGTCATCAAATCCGAGACGTCTGTGTCGGCAACCAATTTTTATCTTCAATTTCATAGTATCATAAAATATAAAATATTCATTTCTCTAAAATTGCCGTGCATACAAACAGCAACAAATCCCAGGAACTGAGAGGAAACTTAACTTTTTTATTCTCACAAAACAATTATAAAGTTGTGAGATACGGTTGTTTTTCCGACTGAAATTGTTGTCCTGTAAAATGACAAATGTCTGTTGTGACACATAAATCCGACTGGGTATTAAATTGTGGGGGAAATCGCTAGTTCTTAATAAAGCTGAAGAGCTTCACTATACATAAATAGGTATTATTTTTAAAACAACGGGAAATAATGATAAATAGGACTTAGGGTACGCTTAATCTATGATGCAATCACATTGTTCAATAGAGATTTTTGATGAATACGTATTCAAGGTAGCTGTTAGACACAGATAGGAATCACATGATAATGCTTTTCTTGGTAATTAGGTTAACAGATGACTTGTACTTCTTGTTAGAATTTAGATATAATATCCCCTGAGTAACAAAATAGGTCATTAAGGCTTCTTCTGGAGAGGAACGCTATTTTAAATTTTGTATTACTTGTTATAGTAATTGCAGAAATATTTTTCGCGCTAGCCATAATAACTTAGAGTAAATATCTATATTATAATATTATAAAGCTGAAGAGTTTGTTTGTTTGTTTGAACGCGCTAATCTCAGGAATTACTGGACCGAGTTTGAAAATTTTGTCACTAATAGGAAGTTACATTACTCCTGAGTGCTATAGGCGACTTTTTATACCGGAAAAACTTTTCCACGCGGGCGGAGCCGCGCGCAATGCTGGTATATATGTAAAAGCGAAAGGTCACTCACTTACTCACTCATCACGAAATTTCAGAAACTACAAGTGATAGGAGTCTTAAATTTTAATGGGGGTTCCTTTCAGGACGTAGGTGCTCACTAAGACGGGATTTTGCGATATTCGACTTCTAAGGGGGTAAAACGGGGTGGCAAAGTTTGCTCAAAATCTACCAAACGGATTTCGATGAAATTTGGGATGAAGATATTTCGAGACCCTGGAAAGGTTTTAGGCTACTTTTTATGCCGGGAAAATGTTTAGCAGGACTTTTATCCAGGAAAAACTCTTTCGTGCGGGCGAAGCCGCGGGAATAGATAGTATTATAGATATGACAAAAATATTTGAGATTAATCGGCTAAGAAGTGGGATTGTTTTGTTTTTATATTTAGAATTATGATGTATAATAAGTTTCTCTCTACACAATCTTCATAATCTTAAGATTATCGGTATTGTCATTATCACCATCATCATCAGCCACATAACGTTGACTGCTGAACATAGGCCTCCCTAAAGAATTCCAGACGGACCTGTCAAAAGCGGTATCAGTATTATATTTTTCTAAATTCCGTCTTTAATTGCGTATTCCTAATTATATTTGAGTTGAAACTTTCTAAAGCTTCGCCTGAACGTATATATTCTGTAATGTATGGTTAAACTGTGTAAAACTTATTAAACTAGTGCTGTTAATGTTTTCGTTTGCTTTTAAATGTTGTTTTAGTAATAGTTTTGGCTTGAGAAATAAACTGGTAACAAAGCCGAACGTTGTAAGTAAACATAATACCGTGTTTTAGTGTGTTAGTTTTAGAATTCAGAAAATATTTCGTACTAGATGTTACTCGCGGCTTCGACTGCGTGAAAAATTGTTCCAGATACAAAAGTCCTTAAAACAGTACGACGCCAGCGCCATCTATTAAAGAATCAGATTAAAAATATCCGCTATTTCCCATGAGAGCCAATTACCGGGATAAAAAGTAGCCTGTGTTAATCCAGGACATGATCTACGCATACTCACGCCTTTTATCCCCGAAGGGGTAGGCAGAGGCGCAACTAATTAATGCACCCACTTTTCGCCATTTTTATTCCGTCCCATGATGTGATAGGGGATGAGCCTATCGCCATATCGGGCACAAATTCCAGACTCCGGGCTGATACTGAATAGAAAAACCCAATATCACTTTGCCCTACCCGGGGATCGAACCCGAGACCTCAGCATTGCAGTCGTACCGTAATACAACTACGCCACCGAGGAAGTAGTAACTACATAGCTAATTAATTATTACGTACGTACGACAGAATTCAAAGATTTTAATAATAAATTATCTGAAAAGTGGGTATGTATGTATATATTTTAAAATTTGATTTGAAAATATTTGTGTTTTGTTACTAAACAAAATTTTTAAAAATCCTTTATTTCAAGGTAACATATTTTGTGTGATGTTCTAGCACTGCATATAAATTGCTGCCAATATCACGCCATCGGAATTTAAAGTTGAAACGCACTCTACGCTATCAAGGCAGTCTGACAAATATACATCTGGGTCTAGGGTCTATAATGACGTCATAATTGAACGGTCCGAACGAACCGAATATTGTCGGTATTTTCAATATTGACTGAATTTCGGAATCAGTAGAACTTTACGATTGTTAACTCATGTACCGCCGCTGGTGTATCTAGCCGGCACGGAGCAAATACCCGCCCGCGTGTTTCCACCTAATAACTTAACCCTCTCAGAGCCTCGTCCTCAACAATGATTTATGTATGAAACGCTCTGTTTACCGTACCACGTGACAAGTTTGTTCTAGATCAAATGTATGCCTTTGGTATGATATAAAATATCATTAATTAAGTCTGTCATGAAATAATTATGCAGGTGTGGTTTAGTTAGTCTTTTACAGTCTTACTTATAAACTCGTCTTATTTTTTAACCAATTGCTTTGCTTCCGATTAGATTTTCTTTTACTAATAAACTTGTTTTAACGTTAAGAAGTGGTTAAACATTGCTTAAATAACTGTCAAAATTAAACATGGCCGCAGCCTAGTTTAAAACCACTTAAAAAGCAAGATGGCGGGTTTTGACTCACAGCTGATCGAGTAAATTTGTGTGTTAAAAATTAAGCATTGATTAAGAGCAGAATAATTAAGACATAACTAAGCATAGCTTTGCGATTTTTTTTATAAGTAAGACTGTATAGGGTTAGTACTTTTTTTTTAAAGTGGACGATAGCCTAGTTGGGAATGGAACGGTCTGACGAGACGGATTTCCGCAGGTTCAAAACCCAAGGCAGACACCTCTGATTTTACGAAGTTATGTGTGTATTATTTATTAACTATCGTTAGCTTTAACGATGAAGGAAAATATCGTAAGTACCTGCATACCTGAGAATTGAAAATTCGAAGGTATGTGAAGTCTGCCAACCCGCACTAGGCTAGCATGGTGAACTAAGGCCTAAGCCCTCTCAGCAGTAAAGGCGGCCTGTGCTCAGCAGTGGGCGGTATATAATACAGGGCTGGTATGGTATTTTTTTTTTTTGCGAGACGACCAAGTCCTTCAGCTGATGGTAACTCGACGGCTGTTTATAAATAAGTATCATCTAGAAGTTTGAATTAAAAAGATTTTAACATGCTTGTTATGACAATGCATTGGGGCATATTTCATACAGCCACGATAGAAAAATGTTAACAAAATCTTCATAAACCTCTTTGAATACACATTGGAATACAACAGTGTCCTGCTGCTGTTAACCAGAAATATAAAAAGTGATGAAACCAAAATAGATCGTGAAAAAAGACACTATTATTTTAACGACACGAAAAAAAATGTTTTTGTTTCTTTTGCTTTAACCTGACAATTACATACATAAATGTAATTTAATAAAGCTTTGTATTCGGTAAAATATAACTAGATTTTCTGCCCTGGATATAATGAAAAGCTCTACAAGAGTAAAATGTACATACATCATCCGGCCGGTGGTAAACAAATACGGCTTGTTTCGCGAAGTAATTAGGTTGGATGGATAAATTGCAGCCTGGGGTGTTATGTGGCCCACTAACGAACGGTTTTATACATGTTACGGTTGTATCGTTCCAGCATAGTAGCGTTATGTTGAAACTTGAAGTCGACTTTGCAAGTTTGTTCTAAGATTTATGAAGTTATACTTCTTTTGGCGCGTTAGGGAAAAATGATGAGAGTAAATTTTTACGATGCGCGCGCACATCGTCACCAAAAACCGACACCCTGAAGTTAGCTATAGTCAACATTTTAGTTTTGAATTTTGAACGTTGAATAAGGCGAAAGATATTGAAGTTGAAGATCTTTTGGCGCGTTATTTAAAAAGATTTTTATCTTGTTACGCCAAAGAAGTATAACTTCTAACGCGTGTACATAAGTACACACACATTTTTTTATGGGCAAAAAGATCCCACCGCATCTGATGGTAGGTAGAGAGGGTTTTAGATAAAGTGTCGACTGACGAGCGATGAGTATCCCGAGTATCCTTCGTCAGTTTCACAACTATGTCGGCCTTTTTGTACTGGATAAACACAGGCTGATCCCGGAACGCGGCACACTCACGTATTTCTCTTCGTGTTATTTTGTTATTGCTTCTGAATAACGAGACGAGCATGCCGGTCGCTTGGTAAGCGATGCGACCACCCATAAACAGTAAAACTATACAGAACTTTTAATTACAAATTACTGCGTGGCACTGCACTGCGATCGGCCCTGAGACATTAGATGTAACGCATACTCACGCCTTTTATCCCCGAAGGGGTAGGCAGAGGCGCAACTAATGCACCCACTTTTCGCCAAGCGTATTCCGTCCCATGATGTGATAGGGGGCGAGCCTATCGCCATACCGGGCACAAATTCCAGACTCCGGGCTGATACTGAATAGTAAAATCCAATATCACTTTGCCCGACCCGGGGATCGAACCCGAGACCTCAGCCTTGCAGTCGTACCGTAATACAACTACGCCACCGAGGCAGTCCACTAGATGTGAAGTCTCATAATGCCCACTAATCACGCTGGCTACAATTTCTTTCAAACTGGAATAGAACAGTGGATGCACACTGCTGCTTGGCGGTAGAAATAGACATTGCGGTGGTACCCACCCAGACGGACTCTTACATATGAGAGACCTACCACCAGTAAATTAATTTAAAATCTCTTAATTTTTTGGAAGATGGTTAATGATTAAATCATCTATAAATACTGACATACTTAGCTCTTTTGCCCATTCTTTATACAAATATCTACCAATTTTTCAATTACGTGTGTTTCTGATCATAACTAAGGCATTATTTGAAAAATGGTATCTACTATTCACAATAATGTTTTCCCTTCCACGAATATTTTATGAGACTGTGATTTTTTCGCGAATCATACTTGATTTGCGAAGATAATATTTGCAGGTTCTGGATAATTTTATAACTTGTCCAAATATACTTAACATTGAGTCTAATCTTGCATTGAAGGAAGAAGTCATAACATCTCTACATTAGTCTGTGTTTACTTTTCTTAGCGGATTGAGTTACTTAGAAACAAAGTTCAATTTGATCTTGACTAGTATCTGTTTATTAGGATTTTAAAATCAGCCAATAGGGGCTGGTGGTAGTGGCTGGTGATTTGCCCCCGCCACAACAGGAGACGGGCCGCACTAGGCGGCACCGCGCAGGGGCGGCTGCGGACGACAACTTAGACTAATCCGTCAGAGGAAGCCCGCAGCCGTCCCTAATGCGCCGAAGATGGCCACCGCGGAGTTTTGGTTGGTGTGCCGTGCATTGTACATAGGTAGGGACTCGGCCTGGCGGTCGCCCGATGGTCACATCTCTCCGGGCGGCTCAACGCCGGGTCGTAAGGCACGGTGAACCCAACATAACCGCTCAGTCTCAACCGCTCAACCTTGAAGGCTGGGCGGTAGTAATAAGTCACTTTCTACGCGAAAAAAAAGGTCTCACTATGCAAGGGACCGTCTGGGAAGGTACTACCGTAATATCTATTTCTACCGCTTACCATCAGACGAGTGGGATGCTTGTCTCGTCATACAGTAGCAATAAAAAATATTAATAAAAAAAGGTAACCTGGCATAATGATGCACAGATACCACTTTTCAAATCTTCATTATTTATTTCTTTGTATGTTATATAATGCATTTTATTTTTGCGTTAAATCAATATTCTTTACTACCACCACAATACCAGTCCTGTATTATATGCTGCCCAATGCTGAGCATGGGCCTCCTCGACTACTGAGAGGGTTTAATTATTTCTTTTTTACGTTTCCTTGGCATTATGGCGATAGATTTGCTCTTTATAATGGATCTGAAGTATTGTTAGCGAACAATGGCTGTACCTCGTCCACCCCTGATCCTTATGTTAGTGAATCTATTATGTGTTTTTTTACGGGAAAGGTTATTTGTTTGTGATTTTTTTTATGGCATTGAATGACGAGACTAGCATGCCGTTCGCCTGATCAGCGCCTTGACTTACAAAGTTACAGCAAAATGTACTTTTACTTAAGATAGATTTGTGCCGCAAATTAGTCTTGCGTTGCGTGGCATTATGGTTCGATTTTTTTTAATATTTCGTAAAAGAAACAAATAATTATAAGTTTCTCAAATAGCTTCACTCTCGTCAGTCGCAACTGCCACGCTGGTCTTCTTTGACTATAACATTCATAGCCGTAATATTTTATTGAACCTAATTCTGACCGCTTACAGAGCTAGTACTCGTTAATTGCAAATGCTATGCCGGCCCAGTGTGTTATTTAAGCACTACCTTCACCTAAAGCCGGAACACACATTTATTCATAGTAATAATATCCTTTAGGGCCTGTTTCACAAGTTTCAAGTTTTTGTTTGACAGTTATCATACCGGCCAATATTCGCTTGGCCCGCGTGGTCTACGACGTCACCTGTCAATTAAGCGGACATCTTTTTACGGCAGCGGCGCATAAGGTACTAGTTTCAGTAGTATTGCAATTCTCTTTGGTACTAGTTAAAAAAAAATTACAGCTGTCAAACTACCGAATAGTCAAGGATTAAACCATTCATTTAGCAGCATATATAAGAGTGTGACTTTTGTATTTGTTCGATTTATACATGTATGTCACAAGTAGAATTTACTCAGTCATGTATCCTATTGTCATCAGTCAATTCAATCTTCACAATGACCCTTTATCATCCCCTCACGATGCTCCTCATTAAAATCCTTATTGGATTAGTAACCTTATCTTTTTTCCTAATTAAATGTTAATCCGGAATCCCTTCCGATTCAGTTAAAGGACTCAGATGGGGTCCGGAAGTATAGTTTGACATTATCAACGGGTCCACTTTGCTCACTCTATAATTTTAATATTAAGGTGGAAGGAAATAACTGAATATAGGTACGTCCTTGTAAAATAGTAAAATGGTCTGCAAACCTATTAATTACACTGAATGTAATGATATATTTATGCTAGAAATAATCTTATGTTTGTTTTTAAGAGCTACAATAATATAGTATAGTTCGTTAATCTATTTGTGCAGTAAATAAAACGGCTAAAAGGATTTCTATAAAGGCTAAGGCAAAAAGTCCAAGTATTACCGAGAAGGAAAAAAGTGTAAATTCCATCCGGATACTGTTGCTAATTCATTAATATGTGAGTCACGACGAGATGTAGCAGTTGTTATTCCTATTGTATAGTACAGGAGTGGCAAACTAATGGCACGCAACAATATAATACTGACACGCCACTAATTAAGAATGTATGCCAATAAACATATAGTTGAGACCTAAAAAAAGGTTAACAGAAAAGCGTCCTGAAGAGCTAAGACAGGCCCTGGATGGTACATTACAGGCACATTATTATTTATTTCATTAGTAATGACACGTAATTAATAAAGGTTCGCCATCTTTGGCATAGCATCTAATCGAGCGGTTGGTCTTAGAGAGGTTAGGTTTGTTTGTAGATTGGACTTAGTATTGGTTTATTAAACAGTAAGAACTTTTGCACTTCTGCCTACCCCTGGGAATATAGGCTATACGGTAATTATCATACCAATCAATGCAGATCACGCTTTACCAAACAATTTGCATCAGAATGAGCGTTTTCAACGCAGTATAAATCATTTAAAAGCCTCGGGATAAACGTTGCTATATTTTACTGAACATCTTATCGGTTTTCCATTGGAGTGGGGATTTTTACCAATTTATGGGAGTTTGTGGGGGCTATTAGAGAGAAGAGTGCCAAGTTGGATGATACACTTATATAAGTAAGATGGCATGCATTTAAAGAATTTATAGTTAGTAATAATAACTTCTTTAATAAATAAAATGACAATCATCTATCAAAAGAAATAATAAATGGAAGGCAATTATTTGCAAATCTGGTAAGCACTCTACGCACTTGTATTAGAAAGAGTTGCGAATCATTTGAGATGTTGGTACCAAGTTGAGCCTATTAGTACTATTATCAATATTGGTTGATGGTCAGTCTCCTATTCATTTATTAAACATCAAAGAATTATCGAACAATTGATAAACTGATGGTAGGTCTCTCGTATGCGAGGGACCGTCTGGGTAGGTACCACCGCAATGTCTATTTCTACCGCCAAGAAGCAGTGTGTATGCACTATTGTGTTCCGGTTTGAAGGACATTGTAGCCAGCGTTATAAGCGGGCATTGAGACTTAACATCTAATGTCTCAGGGTGATGAGCGCAGTTGAGTGCCACGCAGTACTTTGTAATTAAAAGTTTTGTTTGGTGTTGCTACTGTTCATGGGCAGTCGTATCGCTTACCATCAAGCGAGCGGCATGCCCGTCTCGTTACTAAGAAGCAATAAAAAAAGTGTGTGTATACTTATGTACACGCGTTAGAAGTTATACTTCTTTGGCGTAACAATATAAAAATCTTTTTAAAATTTTATCTTTCGCCTTATTCTACGTTCAAAATTCAAAAATGTTGACCATAGCTAACTTCAGGGTGTCGGTTTTTCGTGACGGTGTGCGCGCGCATCGTAAAAATTTACTCTCATAATTTTTCCCTAACGCGCCAAAAGTATAACTTCAAAAAAACAATGAAAATCCTTTTGTACCCAATTAAAACTATAATTTCACAAACCTTTGTATAATATTCTTTGACTCGGCACGTTAAATATAATTAAGTAAGTGATTCTCATTCGGTTAAGCTTAAGTACTTAACATAATTTGCTCTTAACCATCCCATTAAGTGGATTGGGCTGGATGTAATTTGGAATTCAGAAATGATTAAATATTACATTTATAGATTTTGTGTTCTAAGCTTGCGCGATTACGACGGTGAGCGATTCCAAATATTTGTAGAGCAACAATAAAATAATAATTATGCAATAATTATAATTACTATTTGGAGTTATTTCAAAAGGGTTGCCGCCCTTTTGTGTAATTTGATTCAATACTCTAGGTCGAAATTACTTTGGGTTAGCATGAATACGATGTGAATCTAAAGCTTGTGAAACCTTGGCATACAAGATGTTGTTACTTTTAATAGGTAGGTTTACAAAGCCTTTGATGTCCAAAAATTTGTGGTCGCCACACAGAATACGCTTACGCATACTCACGCCTTTTATCCCCGAAGGGGAAGGCAGAGGCGCAACTAGTGCACCCACTTTTCGCCGTGCGTATTCCGTCCCATGATGTGATAGGGGGCGAGCCTATCGCCATATCGGGCACAAATTCCAGACTCCGGGATGATACTGAGTAGAAAAACCCAATATCACTTCGCCCGACCCGGGGATCGAACCCGAGACCTCAGCATTCATCAGGCAAGTGACCTGTTAATCTAGTCATGATGAAAAACCAAAATCAGTACTCCAACAAACAAGAAATGAGAAATGAATTAAAGTTTTATTATTTCGTTTCACGTGAGCAATAAATTTCGAGGCGTTAAGAAAGGTCCCAATTAAGACCGTCCGCTGTCTGGTGCGAGGCCAACTGCTCAAAAACTTTCCAGTCTTATTGTAATTTAATTGTGAAAAATGTGTTTGGTATAAGTGATTTTGGTAGACTGGTGTTATTTTTGTCGTGAGACTTATGAAATTGGCGAAGAAACGTAAGGAAACTTGAGTAAGACTAACATAAGTATAATGCCAAAAGCCAAAAATTCTACATGCTTTAAATAAATTTATAGTCCACCAAATAATGTAACAAGTACCTACTGCGGTAAAGAAAACTGTTATGTTACGAAAATCTACCTACATTTACCAACCAAGAAATTTCGAAACATCCAGTAAACTATGATAAACCCCGCTATGAATGTTTCATTAAATATTTTATTTCTGCACTGTTATTCAGTTCGAAACTTCGAGAAATTCCGCAGAATTTTTGAGACGTCGTCGACTGTTCAGGACTTTGACACAAATTGAATTCTCTTTCGTAATAACTGGTTATGGTTATATAAGGCATATTATGCATGCATAAAGGTTCACGGCATACAATCGATGACCGGGGTGGAAGGCCAGCGAGGATGGAACGAAATGTGTTGCTATTATTGTTTTGTAAGGGAATTTTGTACTGAAATGTTTTAGTTCTCACTTACTTAGTTGACATACGATGTATTACTAGCATACGATGTATTGTATGGAAATGTGCTCGGTAAATGGCAATAGGCCCGCCCCCCTATTACATAGGGTCTAAAATAGCTGGCGTAATGTGGATGGCTTTACACCTCTGCTTACCCCTGAAAAGGGAAAAGATACCCATGATACTATGTATGTATGTATTACTGTCGTCAACTTCGATTAATTTTATAACTTGTTACTGTTTTTTTACACGCTTTATATTAGCTTCACTTGTATGTTTGTATGTTTGTAACTCTCCGACTCCGACTCCTTTGGGCGCGATTTTGACCCACTTTAAACGGTCAGATTTTTTTAAAACTTTGTAGGTTTGTCGAGGACCGATAACAATACATTAATTTGATAAGATTATGCCATTATTCAATTTGCAAAATGAGTTTTTTGTCAATTTATATATTTTTTATTTTTCGTGATATCTGTTGGACCATAGTAGAATTACAACGAATCTGGCTACTCTTATGCGTAAAAAATCCTACATGTCACAAGATGGCGCTTTCGTTTATTTAGTGACATCTGTTGGACAATAGTAGAACAGAACTAAAAAATTAAAAATAAATAATAGTTTAAAACAATTAAAAACACGCTTTATAGAAAATAAGCGTGGGGTGCATGGTGGCAACAGTTAAAAATATTTTATTGACAGATAATATGAGTAGAAGTATTATATATCATTTTGATAATATCTTAAAACGCACCCTACGCTTTTTTTACAATAAAATATTTTTTTTTTCTTATTTACACTATTCTGAATTCAAATTTATTTTCTATTTTTTAGTTGGATTTTCTATAAAGCGTGTTTTTTAGTTGTTTTAAACTATTGTTTATTAGATAAATTATCGGAACCACCAGAATTTTCATGTTTGTAAGGATAAATATTACAAAACACCTTTGTATTTGAAACAACTATAATTTTCTTCGAAACAGAAGAACACGACGATACTTGGATATTGCCGCTATAATCTGTCGTTAATTGCTCATCAGTAGTTAATTTTCAATTTAGTTCTACCTTACCTTGGATCTTAATCCAACACACCTATTGTATCACAAGTATTCTTAATCCAGTTTACCTTTCACCGCGAAGATGCAATTATTTCTATTGAAACGGAATTCTGAGTATTTGAAACTCCTCAAACAATTCCAGACGCTACTTTAAAAGTCTTTTAAAAGAGTTTCTCTCGCCATTGTTAAACGTTTGCACAGAAATATGAAACTACGGTTTTATTTGTATTTAAAACTTCGATTCTTGAAAGATTTGAATAGTGAAATAAAGACATTTATTTGAGGCTTTTCAATGATATGAACGTTTGTATCAACAACGAGTAGGTATTTAAGTATAACTTAATCGACTTGTTACGTATAAAAATATAGGTGTGTTACCACCAATGTGGTTGATCAGAACTATCAATTATACACATTGCAATTAATTTATTGATGGATAATGGGACTATTCGTTACCACTCGTTGATTACGATCCCGTGGTTAGCCAATGTTACATGAATGAATTTTTCAATGTATTTGGTTTGTATTTCTGCTTAATTTTAAGTTTATTAATTTCTGTATAGATTTTGAAACAAAATTCATTTTTTTATGGCTGTTGTGTGTACATTTTGCCAATTTCAAAATTCCCTATTATTAATAGAAACTACAGTTAGCACGGCAGTTTTAAAATAAAAAAGTGAAAACTTGAACATTAACGTTGTGCATTTTTGAATATTTTGGAATGGTCTAAACACAAATTCGATCTTACGCCTACTACATAAAGTAGATTTTTAAACGCGAGCGACGCACGTTTATTCTGGTTTTTGATAAATGTCAGAAATGCAATGGTCATCACAATCAAAGTAGAATAAATCAAAATTTGAGAAAATAATGTTACGTTCTTTTGTACTCGTGCCGTGCCAACGCTGGGGAAATAGCTTCTACGCAATGTATTTAAGGTTTATATTAGTAAGGGGTGGTGAAACCTCCCACGCATTTTCGATCGGTCACGTGATCCTGACGCGAGTTTAACATTTTATACCCATCCCAAAACTGTTCAACGCCGCTAAAGAAGTTTTCACGGTAATGGTAAATATTGCAACTAAATTCCACGTAAATGCAGTATCTAGATCATAAATATATGGATCCTTAATAATAATCACTGTATACGTTGGTCATAATTATACAATGTTTTGTCTCGCTTCCTCTGATAGCAAATGTCACTCAACATACCAAGACAAAACACTGAATCACAGACGTATACAACATGTATTTTATGCAATTATTCTACCAATATTATAAACGCGAAAGTTTCTAAGAATGGATGTATGGATGTATGTATGTTTGTTACTCTTTCACGCAAAAACTACTAAACAGGTTTCGATGAAATTTGGCACATGGGTAGATCATGTCCTGGATTACACATAGGCTACTTTTTATCTCGGGAAAATATAAAGCGGGACTTTTATCCCGGGAAAACTCATTCACGCGGGCGGAGCCGCGGGCAAAAGCTAGTCTTTAATAAATACAAGAATAACACACGGCCGTCATAATATGGACGCGGTTTTTCCCGAACACAATGTCACGAAAGGCGTTTTCCGTCAAAAATAAAAAATCTGGACACATTAATCTTTGGATCACCGCGACACATCCAAAAGCGAAAGATATTACAAAAGTTCACCGCAAAAACAATTACAAAAGTATGGAACAACTCCCAAATCAAGGAGCTTGTGGTCGGAAGGCAGGTGTACAATCCGACACTAATGAAAATCAGCTTCGTACAATACGGAGACAGGACACGGGATGTAATTGGGCACGCGACGTGGGCCTAAAAACGAATAATTGGTTTCACATACTTTTAATGAGTCCAGAATGTGGTACAGATTTATTCGTTTTCTTATAAACTTTTAATGACTATTGACTTCAGAATGTTGAATTGAATTTCTAATTAATTGCTTTTACTGGAATTATTGGTTTTTGAGAATAATTGTTTAATACGTAAGAGTATGAAGATGATTGTTAACTTGATTGAAATAAGGAAGTCATAATGACCATAATATATATTTTTAATTTGAATGTTGTCGTAGCTGGTAGTAGGATGCTCTTGTTTAAAAGAAAGGGTTTAAAAATGAAATGGACTATACAGCAGGCTTATAAGATTTGTATAGTGTTGGAAAGAATTCATTTTCTATCAAACCTTCACTAGGTCGTCTATCATCATCTTTAGTTTATCAAAGTGATGGAGTGCCCGACCCTTTGAATCAATTTTACATACATTGACTTTTATTTGATTTTATATCTTGATAAATTCACTTTATATTTTACTATCCTCATATTTATATATTGGAGCTGTGCAAAATGTCAAAATTTACGAGTGACTATTTTCGGTCCATTTAATTACCTAAAAAAATATTTCCTCTACATGATTAATCAAAGTGGGTCAGGCACCTAGATGCTTTTAAAAATCCGCGCCCAAAAGTGACCCTCTTCAGTCCGCGACACATATTACTTTTCCGCTTCATTCTGCCTGCTGGACGGCGGCAAAAAATGCGGATTGCTTAGTTTGAAAAAAGTTATACGAGCAAGCCGAATGTGAAATTGATATCCAGATTTGAATGTTTTTTTTTGGTTTGTGACGGCTACTGAGCAATGTAATCAACATTTTTTGTTAGGAGGGATATTTTTTGAAAATAACCAAGAATTGATATCCAATGTCTTCAATTTTATTTTGTTAGTATATTATTTTAAAATAACTTATTAACGACCAATGATTTAGATGATTTTGTAGCTTAATTTGACACAAGCATATCACAATGTCGGACATAAACTTTAGTTTCGATTAATCTAGCGATAAGACCGCCAATTGTACCTCTTCTCTGCCTGCATAATAAGTATCTTAAGTACATTCTGTACATTGTTTTTGGTGTACAATAACGCTTTAAATAAATAAGTCTCGGTAGAAAGTACCCCCTATTTTAATTCTAAAATTCACCAGCAACCCCTAAACTGTGACTAGACTAATGAGGCAATTCATATAAAACTAAACAAACTTAGGTTACAAGCTTAATAACTTAGCCATATAAAGCTATATTTCTCCTATATTTAGAGTTCAAAATGTCTCGGAAACAGGCTTATAACTTTGTATATCTAATCCATTATATGGTTCTAGTTAACTTAACTACACTGTTCATACATACCGCTACTTAACTGTTTGTCTTTAAAGTTACTTGAAGTAGTGAGACATCATGCAACTTTGTACAGTAATTAGAACTTTATCATTTTATTTTTGATTTTTATATAATGACTAACGACCCGACCCGGCTTCACACGGGTAGCTCTAATTGTCTATAGCCTGATGCCGATGATAATATAAAATTGGCAAAAACTAAAAAATATGTTGATCCAAACGTCACAGGTTCACCCGCTTCGCTAATCTGAAGATTACTTATAAAGATCATTAAAATCACACAATCTCACTGGTGGTTGGGTACCACCGCAATGTCTATTTCTACCGCCAAGCAACAGTGTGCATGCACTGTTGTGTTTCGGTTTGAAGGACATTGTAGCCAGTATAACTACCGGACATAATGAGACTTAACATCTCATGTCTCAGGATGACGAGTGCAGTGGAATGCCACTCAGTACTTTGTAAGTCAAGGTGCTGGATGGTGTTGCTACTGTTTATGGGTGGTCGTATCGCTTACCATCAGGCGAACGGCATGCTAGTCTCGTCATTCAATGCAATAAAAAAAAATAAAAAAATCGCTTTAGCTGATTTGGAGTCCATAGGGAATATACAGACACACATTCATTTTTATAAATTAACGACATTATTCATAAATAGTTTATAAACCTATTTTACATGTATAATGTCTTGTCTTCTTTCTTCAAACTCAATTCTAAATTCATCATCATCAGCCCTGTATTATATATTGCCCACTGCTGAGCACAGGCCTCCTCTACTACTGAGAGGGGTTAGGCCTTATAGTCCACCACGCTGGCCTAGTGCGGGTTGGCAGACTTCACACACCCTCGAGATTCTTATGGAGAATTCTCAGGCATGTAGGTTTCCTCACGATGTTTTCCTTCACCGTTAAAGCGAACGATAATTGATAAACAATACACACATAACTTCGAAAATTCAGAGGTGTGTGCCTTGGGTTTTGAACCTGCGGACATTGTCTCGGCAGACCGTTCCATTCCCAACTTGGCTATCGTCGCTTTCACAATTCTAAATTAGTTAGAAGAATATAAAACATTCGACAACTAAAGTAGGGTTATAAACTTTTTATGAACAAGGCCGATAAACTTTAGGCCCGTGCTGCTGTGCAGTATTGTGATAATATACTTCAAAAATAATGCTTTTATATTATGAATAATAATTCTGCTGGACTGCTTCGGTGGCGTAGTTGTAATGCGTACGCGTTACGAGTACGATTTGCGCGCTGAGGGGAATCAAATCCCGGGTCGGGCCAAAAAAATTGTGACTGGGTTTTTTTCATCTTAAAAATTACTCAGTCGCAGTTCGGAGTCAGGAAGTTGGCGGTGTGATACCCTCATGCCTTGGAAAGCACTGATCTCTCTCCGGTCATGTCGGTTTACCGTCTCACCGGATTGAAAGTGAAGGAATAGCGCAATACACTTGTGTACCATAATATCTTCTGCATACCTGACTGATCTCCGTTGAGATTGGCCGCCGTGGCCGAAAATCGGCTAGGAAGGGATTATAGACTTCTGCTCGCGGCTCTGCCCGAGTGAATGAGTTTTTCGGGGATAAAAGTCCCGCTTTATATTTCCACGGGATAAAAAGTAGCCTATGTTATTTGCTGATAATGTCATGTATGTATGAAATGTGCAAGAGTTTTACAAATCGGTCCAGTAGTTTCGGAGCCTATTCAATGCAAACAAACAAACAATCAAATCTTTCCTCGTTATAATATTAAGTATAGATAATTGTAAGCTAATCTAAGTTGAAGATGAACACATTTTGGAAGTCAAGTTGAATGTTTACACCTAACTTCCGACTCAACCAATTTAAGTGGAGAACAGCTCAAATGAAAGATCTCGATCCAGCGGTAATTATTTTAAAATATGTTTACATCTTAATATTCCGTGGAATGAGTTCGTATTTGGCGTCAGCATCGCGTAGACTGAAAGAGCTTCGTTCAAACTTCTTCGGTTTGTACGCCTGTTCTTTGAGGGTAAACCTCCTCAGGAGTCGAGCCAAACATGCCTTTATCTGCAGACGAGCGAACCTCACACCTGTAATAAATTGTGTTTGGATTAGTATGATGTGGATGAAAATTATCTTGTGAATCTGCTGGTGTGGAAGCGTTTTCCTGGAAATAAAGACCTAATATAAAGGAATCGTAGCCTGGAGTCTGTAGTTTGTGGCTTGCCCCCATATCACACCATGAGTCGGTATACACACACCGCGAATAGTGGGCACCATTCCATGAATTTGCTACGAGCCTTCTAGGGTGTAGTTACGCCACTGGTTTCTCTTCTGCCTATTCCTTCGGGGATAAGAGGTGTGAGTTTGTGTGTGTGTGTGTGTGTGTGTGTGTGTGTGTGTGTGTGTGTGTGTGTGTATATTGGTAACCGTGTATTTCGCGAGTTATAATTTAGAATAACTAATTTTTGCGCGTGGCTCCACCCGCGTTAAAAAGTTTTTCCGGGATAAAAGCCCCGCTTTATATTTTCCCAGGATAAAAAGTAGCTTATGTGTTAATCCAAGACATGATCTACCCGTGTGTCAAATTTCATCGAAATCCGTTCAGCAGTTTTTGCGTGAAAGAGTAACAAACATACATACATCCATACATTCTTACAAACTTTCGCGTTTATAATATTGGTAGGATAAGTTAATTATAAGAAAAAATGTTTATTAAACTTTATAATAGTGACATGAGAATAAAATATTACGCATACTCACGCCTTTTATCCCCGAAGGGGTAGGCAGAGGCGCAACTAGTGCACCCACTTTTCGCCGTGCGTATTCCGTCCCGTGATGTGATAGGGGGCGAGCCTATCGCCATATCGGGCATAAATTCCAGACTCCGGGCTGATACTGAATAGAAAAATCCTATATCACTTTGCCCGACCCGAGGATCGAACCCGAGACCTCAGCATTGCAGTCGTATCGTAAAATAACTACGCCACCGAGGCAGTCTCAAAATATCTCATTGCAAAATAACATTAGTCCTAAAAATAAATAAAAACAATACTAACATATACCAGTTTGTCTATATAACAAATCATCGCGTAAACATAATTATAGTGACATGATTAGCACATTATCATGCAGAGATAAACTTCATATAAACAAAATCATATTGTGAAACATATTTGTTTTTCCTCTGTACTTTATCACTACTTGTATTGATATAGTGGTCATTGGCTTTTGTAGTAATACTTGTCACTTTTGAATGGCCGACTAATTACGGCTACTTGCAATCACATTTTTTTCTCATGATAGATCGTTCTAACATGGCTGAGGACTAGTTTATATGAATTAAATGTTCAGTAGTAGAGAAATCACATCATGGGACGGAATATGCACGGCGAAAAGTGGGTGCACTAGTTGCGCCTCTGCCTACCCCTTCGGGGATAAAAGCGTGAGTATGCGTAGTAGAGAAAGATGGTATACTAAAATCTTCACACTGCTTACATCTCAGTCACGTGGAATCCGCACAAATATTATTTTTGCATAATATTATGGTGCAGAAATTATTTAATTTAGTATTGATGACTGCCTCGGTGGCGTAGTTGTATTGCGGTGCGACTGCAGTGCTGAGGTCTCGGGTTCGATCCACGGGCAAAGTGGACTTGGATTTTTCTATTCCAGACTCCGAGCTTATCAGCTCGGAGTCTGGAATGTGTGCCCCATATGGCGATGGGCTCGTCCCCTATCACATAATGGGACGGAATTCGCAAGGCGAAAGGTTGGTGCATTAAGTGCCTCTGCTTACCCCTTCGGGGATAAAAGGTGTGTGCTTGTGTGTGATGATCTAATTGCTACTGTTTAATTAGTATAATGTATGAGATTATGTAAGCAACAGTAACAAAAAATGTTGCGCAACGTGACAATCCGAATTAGGTACGGTCCATTTATGATATGAGACACAGGGAAAATAATACGGTACAATGTGAGTTGTGACTAAGAAAAAAACAGGTAAATCATTATATTATGACTTACATATGTTCTATTTAATCCTTACCAATGCAAATACGATTTCCTCCTCCGAACGCCAAGTAACTGTAGTTTTGCATATCGTTAGCTCTGTCAGGTGAAAATCTTGTCGGATCGAACAAGTCAGGGTTTGGAAACAGTTTCTCATCTCTATGAAGGGCATATACCGGTATTATAATTTCTGTGCCTTTCTCAATTTGCAAATTATTACTCGGTAACACAGTGCTTTTGGTGCATTGTCTTTGAATCAGGCCAATTGGTGGATATTTCCTCATAGCTTCATTCACGACCATGTCGATGTATTGCAGTTTGTTTAAATCTTCATACGTAAGTTCAGTTTTACCATCTTTAAAAACATCGTCAATATTGTCGTGGAGTTTTGCTAAGATCGTTTGGTTTCCTGCCAACTCTAATAAACTGAAATGTATCGCGTTGGCTGTAGTGTCAGCCCCTGCTAGGAAGAAGAAAAACGCCTGAGCAGCCAGCACTTCGTCAGTAGGTTCCAATTCGTATCCCGTATTTGGATCCACCATCGTTCCATTTTTCTGCAGCTCCAAACATACGTCAATAAAATCGTTTCTTTTCTCAGCATTGCGACGCGACTCAAAAACACGTTTTACGGCACCAATAAAAAAATCTTCGTACTCGCCAAAAACTCTGAGCTGTAAAATTTTGTATAAAGTTGGAGATAAACTGCTTATAAAAAATGTCATGTGTGTAAAAAATGATGGTTTGAGAACTTTCCACGCCATGTTTACGAAAGGCGAATCCATTGCATTTTTGCCACTAGTGTCTATTCCAAATACTGCTGCTCCAATAGACGCCGATGTATACGTATATAAAACATCGAAAGGCTTTTCTCTTAACTTCTTGTCACTTTCAATCAATTCCACAAAATCCCGTGCACATTTTTCTATACTGTGAAACATGGTTTTGAGTCGTAAACTCGTAAATACTGGTGTCATCTTTTGTCGCAGAATTTTCCATTGAGGATAGTCACCGATGAACAGAAGATTATCGCCCAGTATATCGTTTTTGTTCAAATTTATACCTCGTTGGTGAAAACTTTGGAAATCACCAGCGAGCACTGCCGCTATATCATCAAGATTCTTCACCATCAAGGCTGGCGTAGATCCTAAGTCCATACCAACTTGATCCTCTTTATATTTGTCGTATATCTCCTTACCGTACTCCGCCAGGGAGCGATCTCCAAAAATAAACCTCCAAATAATTCTATCTTCTTGAACTAAACCCCTTTTTGTCCAATATTTATTCTTTTTAGTCACTAGTACTACAATTAATATAACGCACAACAATAATAACACTTGGAATATCATTGTGACGGGACACGACCAGTGGCGGTCCTTTCATAGAAGCCGAAAAGCCTGGCTTGCCCTAAAATTATTTACCTAAGTACTCAAAATCGAATATGAAACAATGACTAACATTTTACGGTAACAAAACGCTTCGAAATAATTTTCTTTAAAGTTTTAAAATTCCCGCGCTAAGGTTCGCTGAACCGGTTCGCCTCGAGCGCACCTAAAGACACACCACTACACCTACACACACACAACCACATCCGCGCCGTACACTCATTTCATATTTAATACAAAACAGCTAGATGCGCACAAAATATACTCATCACTCTCTCTCTCGTTGGGTTTTACCTGGCTTTTCGCCGACATATTTTTCTCATTCGCACTAATGGATAAACTGATACCACATACGTATAGCTATAGTAAGTTTCTATAGCAATCAGTACTATAAATTAATCCAGGCTTAATGCATCCATAGATACTGTATAAAATACAGGGTTGCCAATTAAAAGAATTACCTCTAATATGGTTGCATTATTTTGCTTATTTTAATGTTTATTTTTTATTTATCATGAATATGTAAAGATTTTAGTGATAATATAATTAAAATTACATATCTGATTATAATTATTTAAGGTATTGTACTATAATTTTATTTATCAATAAGTTTTTTTCACAATTTTAGCATTCATTTTGTGGAGTAATTTTGATTCCAACTAGGCAACATCAGTTATTTGTTTTGATTGAGCCGGCGATCTACATTGTGAAGTATTTGTGTTTATTAAGTGGTTTTTGAGTTATTTTAAACTTTTAAGCACAATAAAGATGAGTGAATATATTTCTTTTAATAGTTTAAAGTGTGTGAAAGTTTTTATCGGCGAGAATAAGTTAAATTTGTTAGGTTATGATGGAAAAAACAACTTTTAACGAGCTGGCGAATGGCGCGAAATGTGTCTGAAGAATCATAAAAGGTATTTAGATCAGTATACAACAAAACTTATTGTCTTATTGGATGCTCTAATACGTTATACGACTACGTATTAAGTTGTATTGTTGGTGTTTCATATTATTCTCGGACAAAACAAGTGTTTGGAATAGGTAGGTACATACATCTGGCTAGTAAAATGATTTAATTAATCAGTGTTATCAAAAGTAATTCCAATTCACAAAAACATATGTTAAATGCATTCATTTCATTTCATAATTTCGGTAAACAGCGAATTGTAACCTGATTATCTCGTCCAATTAAATAGGTACAGTAACTGTGACGAAATTTGAAAATTTCTAAACAAAACTTGTGCGTCAACAGTAATAATGATGATTGTAGTGTTTTTACTTTTTTAAAATTACTTGATACAGGTAAAATCTATGTAAATAGTTTATCTTTACAAGAACTTCGTTTAGAAGTCGCGATGGGTCAAAATTGATTTTAAATAAAGGTACCTAATTTCGAAAGGTTACTAGTTGACTCGATGGCGTTGTTGTATTGCGTACACGGTTCGAACATTGTTTTGAGGCCCTGGTTCGAATCCCGGTACGGGTAGTCATTTTTATTTTTAGATATTGCTTTTCTTTCTTATAGTTGCACATTTTATATGTATCGGAGGTGCGAATTTTTTTTAGGTCTGCTTTGGCTTGCCCTCATCCAAAACACTAGGCACGCCACTGGACACGACGCGTTGAGGTCGAGCAGAGTACTGACACAAGATTTCATAATATTATGCTATTATTGTCTAAAAACGCTATGTGGTCATCGCGTGGTGGAACCGGACCGGTATTGTAAACATTTAATGATAACGTCAAGGTCAGCGTCAATTGCTCAAAATTATTTATTGAAAGAGACAACAATAAAGACATATTACTTCTGTAGGTGAATATTCCCACCTACTAAACTAAGTACCCTTGTATGTGTGTGAATGCGATTGAATACTGCGCATCATAATATTTATATAAGACCGCAGGTTTTATCTGAAAAGTCATTCCCGTGTCATACATTAAACTAGTGGTATTGATTTCTTCTTTATTTATTCCTTTAGCACTAACAGTAACATGTAGATGTTCAGACTGGAAATAGCACAACTACAGGAGGTAAAGCTAGGAGACATAATAAGGTTCAGTAAGGCAACACAAAGGTTTGTAAGAGTAGAAGGGGGCATACTGCAGGAGCACCAGTAAAACCAGTGCTTCAGGATGGAGACTGTCACGAATAGCCAAGGAAAGGGGAGCGACGCTATGTCGGACTGGGGGACGCCGCCTGGGGGGTGGGAGAGTATGTGGGCAGACTGGGCCTGGCAGCCTGTGTGGCCCTCACCGCATAGGCTGAGCGCTGCCCCCTGTTGGCTCCTGCTGCAATGATCATTCAAGGTCAAAGTGGCGGGACCCTCAGTGGAAGGCGGTGCTGGGCAGAGATCGGTAACCTGGAAGGTTCACACCTGGAAGGGAGCCACGATGCCTCCAAGGTCTAGCTGTGCCACAGCCGAAACTCCCTATGGTGAATGCGGCCCCTGGGAATGATACCTGCGAAGCGAACCGAACCAAAGCGAAAGTGGCAGCTCCACCCAAACTGGGACTAAGGGTGAAATAGTTCCCAAGGAAGTGAACTGATCACCCGTCTGTGCGACTGCATACGTCCCCATTAGACATACATACAACATGTAGATGTTTCCGTAGTATTATAATCAACTCATATAGTCAATTTGGCTATTAATCATTTTATTATCATCCCCGTAAACAACCCTCACTATAATAATTTTAATTATCATGACACAGTTATTTGTTTTTCTCGTTAATTGTCTCCTTGATATTAAGTTCGATTTGCTTCCTGATGATTTATGTTATACAAATTCTAATTTCGATAAAACCTGAGAATCAAATTTCTCAGTCAGCCTTCGTTTAAACCAATGAGCATTAAGTTTGTTGTGTGTCTAATCCATTATGTGCTCCGCCAACTATTTAACTTAACTGTCTTGTGTAAACTTCTAACATTACTTAACTGTTTGTCTTTTAAGTGAGCTGTATCACCAGTTTCAAGTTGGTTTTACTAACACGATATCTCTTTGTTGTTTAGTTTAGATCTAAACTCACTATATGGGCAGAAACCAGACCTTACTAGGTTAATATAGACATAGATTTTTTATACGAAAATACATAGGGTTTATATAGGGTCATTTTGACACACACACTCACGCCCTTTATCCCCGAAGGGATAGGTAGCGAAAATAGTGCACCCACTTTTCGCCGTGCTTATTCCGTACCATAATGTGATAGAGGGCGAGCCTATCGCCATATCGGGCTTTTGACATTGCTTTAATAAATGAAACTACTCTCGAATTAGCCTCTGCTAACATTGTGGCAAAAAACATTTTTGAATAACAAATATTATAACAAAAAATCCAAATTTGTTTTCAGTTTTTTTAACATTTAGTATTTTATTGCGAATATGGCGTGCGTGGGAGTGTATTTCTGACTAAAAGTAAGTATGACTTGCTACTGCGACGCATTCTCTAGTAATAAAGGTATTAGGCCGTGTAAAATTAAAATATTTTGTTATTGATATTTATTTTGTTCGAAAATTACACTTGTTTATTTTACGTCTATAGCTCGAATAACTTATTGGAAAGTATTATTTTCAAGGAGAGAAATGCGTGCTTTCATTTAGTTACACAATTTCAAAGGTATGTAGGTTTCCTAATGATGATTTCCGTTACTGTTAAAGCAGGCGACAATTCACAAAGAATACACATACAACTAGAAAAGTCTGAGACGTGCCCTTGGGGTTTGAACCTGCGGACCTTCGTCTCAGCAGTCCATCCCACTCCCAACTAGGTTATCGTCGCCTGTATAGTCTGTAGTGTAGCCCTAATATTATACAGTCGAGGCAGAGCGTTTCTCAGCGGTTTCCAGGATCGTCATTACGCCTTAGGCTGACTTAGGAAAGCGACTCCTCAGAGCCACAATGGTAGGTTTTTAACAAAGTATACGTTTCTAATTTAAAAAAAAACACACATCACGTCTTTATCCCCGAATGGGTGGGTATCTCCAGTTTTTGCCTGGGTGTTGTGTTGAGTTTTTTTTTATGGTATAGGGGGCAAACGATCATACGGTTCACCTGATGGTAAGTGATCACCGCCGCCCATGCACATCTGCAATACCAGGGGGTACAGAGATGCGTTGCCGGCCTTTTAGGTGGGAATACGCTCTTTTTTTGAAGGTCGCCAGGTCGTCGTCTGTCGTGTGATGGGGGCGGGCCTATAGCCATATTGGGCATAAATTAAATACTCCGGGTTGATACTGAGCAGAAACCCAAAAACTTTTGACCGACCTGGGATTCGAGAATCAAGGTCTTAGAGCGGTGTTGTACAGTCACCAGCATAAGTAGCTGAACAAATTCAACATTTCAAATCGCCTACATACTTTTTTGTTCTTACTAATGTTTTTTTTTCTTCACAAAAATAAAATAAAAGAGATTTACTTCACTTGACACAAAAAAAAAAGGTTCAGGTTTAACTTAACGCGTATATAGGCGATTTGAAATGTTGATTTTGTACAGATATTTATGCTTCTGACTGTACATCATACGCAATACAACTACACCACCGAGGGAGTCAGTCGAATTTCCAATTTAGCCACATATACTAATTTTACTGTACCAGCAGTTGTAACTGCTTGTAACATTATCTCAAAAACAACTTTTTAGTTAAAAAATTGCATATTTCTAAAGCGAAAATTGATGCAGAGCTAACTAGCGTATAACAAAACTTGTTAACATAATCATATGCATTGCTGCTGGAGTTTTAGCCAAAATAGATTACGTAAAACTGGAATGTAGCTAAAAATGTAGACAGAAACTAGTTTGGAAAGACGCCAAACTAAGCTGTAAGACAAAAAAGGCTTTTGTTGAACAACTAAATTGGTTTTCGAATATTACTGTTGTTATATGTGTTTTATTATGTGATTGACTCCCTCGGTGGTGTAGTTGTATTACGGTACGTCTGCAATGGTGAGGTCTCGGGTTCGATCCCCGGTTCGGGCAGTGATATTGGATTTTTCTATTCAGTATCATCCCGGAGTCTGGAATTTGTGCCCGATATGGCGATAGGCTCGCCCCCTATCACATCATGGGACGGAATACGCACGGCGAAAAGTGGGTGCACTAGTTGCGCCTCTGCCTACCCCTTCGGGGATAAAAGGCGTGAGTATGCGTATTATGTGATTTTGAGATAACGGTGACGTGAAATGTATTAAGGAAACATACTTAAGATTTCTCCATTCTTTTGTAGGTATCCAAAGGTTGTAAAGTAAACATCTTACCCTTTTTTGAAATCGAGTACCATTATGCGACTATTTAATACACGTTTGGCATGTTTGTACCGTATTAGCGAATTTCCACTGTAAAATCTTTGAGGTTCTGTTGGTACTTTTGATGAGAATTATTCAAAGTGCTTAGTATGACGGGGCTTCAGTTTATGGAAAATCGTTGCGCTTAAAACCAGGCGAGCGCCATACGCATCTCATTGGTAAATTATAAAAAAAAATAGGCAAAGTTATTAAACGACCTGGACCTTGTAACTCTTAGTTACACAGCTTTTCCTCAAAACGAGCACTAAAAATTAATACGATACAAAATCTAAAGATCGTGTTCTACTGTCGAGTTTGAGGAGTTCGGCATTGTTGTTATTTTTGTATAAAATCAACATAAACAAGCTAACAAGTAAACAAATCCGGGAGCATACCGGTGTTCCGTAAACGAGATACCGGTAAGCGCAAAGTTTCCGGTAAAATCCGGCTGCACTTTCCCCGGCAAGTTACCGCTTACTTTAACTATGTTGTTTTTATTCAGTCCGCGTGGGAGGGCGTAATTATTTCCTAATGGTAATTGGATGGTGTAGGTAGGCCTATGTAACGTTAGATCGTGTGCTTTGAAACTGTTTATTTACGTTAAAACGCGAAGAGCATTGGTAGATAATTATTGTCTATTATTATTTCACTTGTACCTTGTACTACTGGTGGTAGGTCTCTAAGTATGCGAGGGGCCATCTGGGTAGGTACTATCGCAATGTCTATTTCTACCGCTAAGCAGCAGTGTGTCTGCAGTTCCGTGTCCCGATTTGAAGGACATTGTAGCCAGCGTAATTACTGGGCGTTATGAGACTTAACATCTTATGTCTCAGGGTGGCAAGCGCAGTAGTGTGCCACGCAGTATTTTGTATTTCAATGCTATGTACGCCGTTGCTTCTGTTTATGACGGTCGTATCGCTTACCATCAGGCGAAAGGCATGCTCGTCTCGTCATTTACTGAAAAAAAATCTAAGAGTTAAATTATCTATATGCTGTGGATTAGTTTGCCAAACTACTCTACAGCAGTTGGATTGTTTTATACTAGAAATCGCGATAAAAACCGAAAACTATTTTCCAGAGGATGTAAAGATTCAAAACCAATCAAATGTTATAACGTTAAAAATCAGTACTGTTACATGTATGACCCGATGGTGTGTATGGTGTAGCAGAAGTGGGTGGAATAAAACGGTACACAGACTTTAAATTCATATATTGTGTTCGCTTACTTACTTGCTACTTAATACAAATCACAAAGTACTGGGTTCCGGCTAATAAATTAAGGTCGGAGAGCGGGACGTGAGCCTACTGGAGAGCTGTTCTTTTATCACTTTGTTACTTGTGTTGTATTTAAAACAATAATTAAATTAGGATAAGGGCGCCACTGACATAAATAGGGTGTCAGACCCAAAATAAGAAATTTACATACTTTTGTCTAATTTCCATAAAAATACCATTGAGAGGGTGTCCTGGGTCCTCCAATACAGGTCAGGAATCACAGAGGCTTCATCCAACTAGGGAAATTAGCCTCCTCTCTGATGATGCAGGCAGTTTTAAGTCTACCCGCGATAGACGAAATGAACGGAAATGTATGTTCTAAAAAGAAACAACCCCCTGAGGAAAAACCCCCTGGAACAAGGACAGTGCTCCAGATTAGTACACAATACTTTAATATTAACAACAGTTATAGTGGTCGCGCTAAGCTAGTAATAAAAAAACATACCGGGAAGGAATAGAGAACCCGCAAGGTCGGCAGGCCGGCGAGTGTTCTCCTGTCAACTTCCGCGGAGGATTCCTGATATGTTCACCCTATAACGAAGAACGTGAATGGATAAAAACGTGGTCTAACGGCACAAACCGGCGAATTGAAATGACAACCACTACTCACGTGCACTAGAACAAAACGCTCCTTGCCGTCATCGGGTCATCGACACGTATAGGACGGCAAAGCGGCTCCAGCTGATCACGGCGAACACTCCGCGGGGTCCTTAACCAAGCCTTCGTAATTTATCGGCACATATTAGCCGACATCGAAATTACGTGCTCACACACTTGGTGCTCCCGCGCAAGAGGTCGAGGGGAGGTCGTTCACCGGTCGGGTTGCAATCCGAACCAGAGATGAACAAAAAATTATATAACCGAAATTAGAATACGACCACTCACAATTCTCAAAATTACGCATCAAATAAAACGATTTTTATTACAAATACTGCACACGCAGACATAATTTTATTACGGGTGTAGCATTTATTATCGCATAAAAACAAAACGAGCGTTTAGAAAACTGGCAACACTACGCGCACTCGTCTAACACACGATTTGTAGGCCACGGTACAAAAAACATACAGCCTTCAATCAGTTAAAGTTTTACTAAAATAATTAGGGTATGGGGTTTGAAAATTTTTATGTTACAGTACCCCCCAACCCAAGGAAATTTTGCGAGCAAAATTTAACGCTGGTCCCCAGCTCTCCACAATCTAAACCAAAACAACAATTCAATAATTAATAAATATTGTACAATAAAGCATATGAAACTATCTTCACTGGGACGTTGGCGGCGCAGCGAGACGGATATCCACGTCGGGCTGCACGTCCAATGAGCACAGGATAACTAAAATACTGAGCTCGAAGACTCAAGAATCCTTTAACGAACGGCTGTGAAAAGACACCCTCATTCGAACAGAAACTTACACACAACACCAAAAACCGAACCCACAACATTTAAATGTCAGTCACATACTTAATTTTTAACAGCAAGGACTGCACAAACATACAACATTAACGTCGAAGAGACATTGGCGACGCAGCATCGCAACAAGAGCATCAAACTGCGCGTCAAATGCCCACGAAAAAATGGTTTATTATTCCAAAACCAAAACAGAAGCGAAGGCTCCTAAATCCACAACAAGCCAGTCAAATGCTTTCTACAAATAGCAAAGACTGCACTCACTGGGACATAAAGACACAGCGACGCGACAACAGCATCAAACTGCATAAATGGTTTATAATTTCAAAACCATAAACAGAAACAATGGCTCCTGAAAACCACACGTGTCAGTCTATTGCTTAATAGCAGCAAAGACTGTACACCCACAAAACACAACAGACGACTTTATCGTCACTGAGACATTGGCGACACAGCGTAACTACAATAGTATTGGGCTGTGCGTCCAACGGCTACAGGAAAATAATGGTCCACGACATGCAGTCAATTGCTCAAGTACAAGACTATTAAGTGCAAGACTACAGCCGGGAGCAAAGATTCACTTCGCTGAGACGTTGGCGATGCAGCGAGAAGTCAACAAAATCGGACTGCGCGTCCAACGACCAGAAGAAGGGTAAAAAAAAATCACGCGATGTAACTTCTTGAGATACAACTTGGGTTACAACGCTCACTACTCCATAACCGACGGGAGATGATAACTTTACATTATTCTAAGCGATGCGCGAACTCGCTAAGAATAAACCTGTTACAATCAAAAAGAAAAACCTTCCAAACATTGTCTCCTACCTGGTGTTCGGTAGACATCCGACCTCTATTCTAGTTAAGGGCGCTTTTAGTGTGAGATGCCAAACGAACTTGAGAAAATGTTGTATCTCCCAAAACAATGTAAACACTCACTACCAGTGAATTGCGTAAAATAACCGCAATCACTGTGCGTGGGATGTCACGATGCTGAGAAAACACTCATCCTCAAGACGCTGAGCAATACTCCTACCAACAAGCCATTAAAGTGGGAGCAGCAAGACAATTATTTGGAGAAGCCAAAAAGAAACAACGCACAAAATAAATTAATTCCTGCACAAAACATGGCAAAGGAACAAAAAATAATTTACTAATGGGTTCAAAGGGTCGCATAGGCGAGCACAACTTTGAAATAACCCATCAAAATCAAAGATGGTTTCTGCGAATGCTTAAACGCAGCACACACCACTACCATTTCTTAACGAATTCATTACATCCTGATATATTAACAAGCCAAAAATAATACCATGATAAAGGTTTAATTATTAAAAAAAACACCTAATTGCGATAGTTCGATACAACGACACTATCTCAACAAGTCTAAATGTTGTCTAAACAAAAACACAACAACGAAATTTACTTTAAGAAAATTTTATAAATTTACCAAAAATAATTCGGCCAAGAAGTTGGAAGTCATTTAGAATTGTGAAAAAGATAATACCTATTAAATTTCAAAATCAAAGTAATTTGCAACTACTTAAAACATACATCACTATGTCAATAAAATCCAAAATATTCTACAAAAACCTCATTAATTGTGTGAATGTCACAAAATTTTCAAATATACTACAAGAAAAGTAACAAAAATCCTGCCATCTAATTTCAAATTCAAAGAGCTTACCATAATATGGCTTTGTACCAGGATTCGAACAGACGGACTATACTCTGGAACTGGAGCAACTGCTACTGAAGAACTGGTCTCAGGATTACTGCGCTGGACTGAACTCGACTGGAATGTTGCAAACATTTTACCTAGTTTAATAAAATTGCAAAACCTGTGCAAATTCAACTCTAAATACCCCGGGCTTAATATAGGACAACCAGAAAGAAAAGAAAGATTAAAAGAGAAAGAATAGATATCATTGTAAGTCAAGGTCTCAAATTAAGTTTTTTTTTTTTAAAAGTCAATGAATGCATGGTTAAAAATAAAGATCCGAGACAGCTCTTCCAGTTTACAAACAAAAGTAATATTAAATTATTTCTGAACCTAGCTCCCAAAATTAGCAGTCACATGTTATAAATATAAGTACCATAATAACAATCTAAAATAAAATGTATAACAAAAAATTATCATCAGCGGATATAACATTCCAAACTGATACCTCATAATAAGTATTATAGTATTTAATTTTAATTCAAAAGTTTTAGTTATATTACACATTCTTCCATTAATATATGAAAGTAAAATTACAAACTTATTCAAAACAATTAACAATAGTTGGCTATAATTCTTATCACAAGTAGCCGGCAAGAGAAAATTATAAGATATTTTTTTTTATTGAGGGTACTTCAACAAAAAAATTATTACACTATAAACTTCCAAAAGTAATTTAAAACATTAATTTCAATTTGTATAACACAACTTTTTTTTTTTTAAAGAAACTAGTTCAACTTTGTTAAAATGCAAAGTCCAAAACACTAAGAACCAACAAGTCAATAGTTATTCATAACTATGGCCGGTCACAATAAAATAAATTCATTAACACTTTTGTCTACAATACAACAATATAGTTACCTTGAATTTAAATTGAAATTAAACATTCAATTTTTGACCTCTAGTTGCAAAATGCAATGAAATTTTAATTTTATAAGTTACAAGTATTACTTCTATTAAGATTCTAGTAATATAAACTTCCAACAATTTCCAATAAGAAAATAACAAGTAACAATTGTACCAAAGTGATAAAATTATTTGTCACAGCTAAGCGACATGACAAATGCTTCCAGTATAAAAGCCCCACGTTGGGCGCCACTGTTACATGTATGACCCGATGGTGTGTATGGTGTAGCAGAAGTGGGTGGAATAAAACGGTACACAGACTTTAAATTCATATATTGTGTTCGCTTACTTACTTGCTACTTAATACAAATCACAAAGTACTGGGTTCCGGCTAATAAATTAAGGTCGGAGAGCGGGACGTGAGCCTACTGGAGAGCTGTTCTTTTATCACTTTGTTACTTGTGTTGTATTTAAAACAATAATTAAATTAGGATAAGGGCGCCACTGACATAAATAGGGTGTCAGACCCAAAATAAGAAATTTACATACTTTTGTCTAATTTCCATAAAAATACCATTGAGAGGGTGTCCTGGGTCCTCCAATACAGGTCAGGAATCACAGAGGCTTCATCCAACTAGGGAAATTAGCCTCCTCTCTGATGATGCAGGCAGTTTTAAGTCTACCCGCGATAGACGAAATGAACGGAAATGTATGTTCTAAAAAGAAACAACCCCCTGAGGAAAAACCCCCTGGAACAAGGACAGTGCTCCAGATTAGTACACAATACTTTAATATTAACAACAGTTATAGTGGTCGCGCTAAGCTAGTAATAAAAAAACATACCGGGAAGGAATAGAGAACCCGCAAGGTCGGCAGGCCGGCGAGTGTTCTCCTGTCAACTTCCGCGGAGGATTCCTGATATGTTCACCCTATAACGAAGAACGTGAATGGATAAAAACGTGGTCTAACGGCACAAACCGGCGAATTGAAATGACAACCACTACTCACGTGCACTAGAACAAAACGCTCCTTGCCGTCATCGGGTCATCGACACGTATAGGACGGCAAAGCGGCTCCAGCTGATCACGGCGAACACTCCGCGGGGTCCTTAACCAAGCCTTCGTAATTTATCGGCACATATTAGCCGACATCGAAATTACGTGCTCACACACTTGGTGCTCCCGCGCAAGAGGTCGAGGGGAGGTCGTTCACCGGTCGGGTTGCAATCCGAACCAGAGATGAACAAAAAATTATATAACCGAAATTAGAATACGACCACTCACAATTCTCAAAATTACGCATCAAATAAAACGATTTTTATTACAAATACTGCACACGCAGACATAATTTTATTACGGGTGTAGCATTTATTATCGCATAAAAACAAAACGAGCGTTTAGAAAACTGGCAACACTACGCGCACTCGTCTAACACACGATTTGTAGGCCACGGTACAAAAAACATACAGCCTTCAATCAGTTAAAGTTTTACTAAAATAATTAGGGTATGGGGTTTGAAAATTTTTATGTTACAGTACGTCCTAAGTAATACAGTGCAAAATTAATCAATTAAACAATATTAGTATAAAGAGGAACCAGCCGGTTCACAAGCGAGGCAGACGCATCTGCATTTGAAATCATTCACTGAATGATGTACGGATGCCTCCGTCTACAAACACGCTTTATGATTCATTACAGGCGGCTTGAGGAACTTGTGGTTTATTGAGAACTAAGTGTTGCTCGCGGTTTCACTCGCGTGAAAAATCTTTCCCATTATAAAAGTCCCTAAAACACTGTACGACGCCAGCGCCATCTACTTTAAAAAATTCAGACTAAATACTAATAGTGATAGCCTATGTGTTAATCCAGGACATTATCTGCCAAATTTCATCCAAATCCGTTCAGTACTTTCTGCTTTCACTTCTGACAACATACAAACATCCCAACATTTTCACAAAATTTCGCATGTAATTGTAAATTTTTACTAGGTAGCATCCTGGCTTGGTGCTAGGAACTTTTGTTATAAGATGCCCGATAAAAAAATGCTGATAGTAGCCTATATACATATTTGGGTAGGATTGGAACAGCTGCCGAAGAAATGGATCATTCCATTTTGGGCTGACGGTGGTTTTAGGCATGGAGAATAAAAACAGGCTGGTAGGAGACAAGGCTGGACAACAAAGACATTAAACAGTATATAGAACTCTTTGCTGGACAACGACCACTGTCCACTATCCACATAGCAAAAATACCATAATGTCACGTTTTGATTAATCGCGTTCCTGTGTTAGTCGGCCTGTCAATAAGCCAGATATCCTGGATCACTAGATTTATGTTTAGTTTAGGTACTAGTAATATAGGCATAATTTTGACGAGTATAGAAGGATAAGTAACATTCATTGTTGACTGACCTTAAATTTATACTGCATTAGTATGTATTTCTGTCTAGTATAAGAAAATTACAATTCCCTTGCAGTCGAATAAATATTGTAACTAAAATTTCTAACATGTAGCATGCAGGAAATGAATAAAAATTGCGGTTTATCGCTTGTATTTCATTCAGTTTAATCCGTTTCAGCCCTCGGGTTAGAGGATTAGGCGCGCTTGAATAAAAACTCTAGTGAAAATTGATTATTACGATTGATTAATCTTTCTGTTTTCTAATATTTGTATTTATTTATATTCTTATGAGTATAGTTATAATAAATATATAATAATAAATATTAATTGTTTTATTTGAAGGACAAACTACAAAGTCATCGTCAACGTAGCAGTAACCTGATTGACACTATTAATCTTACGTGTTAAAAATATGTAAAAAAAAAATATGTACGTTCCCCTTACTTAATGTACAGTCAGCAGCATAAGTAGCTGAACAAACTCAAAATTTCAAATTTCCTACATACTTTTATGTTCTTACTAATCTTTTTTCTCTTCACAAAAATAAAATAAAAGTGGTTTACTTTACTTCAAACGAAGAAAAAAAAATGTTACAGTTTAACTTAACGCGTGTATAGGCGATTTGAAATTTTGATTTTGTACAGATACTTATGCTGCTGACTGTACATTTCCATAAGTACCCCCTCTAAATAAATAAATCAATAAAAAAAAAAAATATAATGTAAAATGAATAATTAAACAAATAAAATGAAAACACTAAACGATTAGGTCTTCGTAAATATGTATTTTCGACTCAGTGGGAAACCAAGAGGTTGTAAAAATAATCAAATGCGGGAAAATTTAATTTACTCGTCCCACGCGAAAAGGGAGCTCAATTTTGTATACGTACAGGCGATATCAAAGACCTGAATGGGACAATTTAAATAAATACTCAAGTACTCAATATGTGGTGAATTTATTTGCTATTTCATCACTTATAACGTTACTTTGAAATAAGATTGAGGGCGGGTTAGGGCTCATACACACAAACATGATACGGCGTCGCGTCGTAGGACGAAAATGGACCGCAATAGACGTATATTGCGGTCCATTTTCGAGATTAACCGTCATCGTGGATTTCCACGACACGGCGTCGCGTCGTGGGACGGCGCGACGTCGTGTCGTGTTTATGTGTATGAGCCCTCATGTTAAAGCGGATCGCCTAGTGACCAACGTAAGCGCGGTGAAAAAACTGCCATTAAGTGCTGAGATGTCGCGTTCCGGGGTTATCTGGTATACCCACATTCAGGTGCTCCTAGGCAGAATATCTACTATTTCAGTAGGCAGGAGGTGTTGGCAAATAATAAAATAGCTGCTGAACACGGGCCTCCTCTGCTACTGAGAGGATTCATGTTTTAGTCAAAGAAATTAAACAGTATAGTTAGTTTAGTCCACCTCGGTGGCTTATTGTACCTTCAGATACCCTCGAAATTGTAATGAAGAATTCGCAAGTATGTAGGTGTCCTCACGATGTTTTTCTTCACCGTTCAAGCAAACGTTAATTAATAAACAATACACATGTAACTTCGGAGAGTCAGAAACACTTAGCGTTTTGAACCTGCGGTCATTCGTCTCGACAGACCGTAATACCTTCGCATACTCTCATCTTCATTTTATAATGTACCTGTAACAATTTCTCTATGTAATATAAGTAATTGCTCACTAAGTATAAATTGTTGTCTAAATATAGTCATATATAACCCACATTGCAACTTCATCAAGGATAAAGAAGTGTTTTCTCCCAACAGCAGAACATTAAAAGCAAAGTGGTATAATTTGCGCAAATTCCCTACATTGGTGTAATTAAATTCACTTATCAAAGGCGTGTATCGTTGTAATTATGGCTAAATTGTAAGTAGCAGCTGGCTCTGATCTAAATAGCTGAAGTTAGCCGTTTATGGAGATGTGTTACTTCCTTAAGAATGAAAGTGATTATGAAGTCTTTTGTATTAAGTCGCTCCAGTTGTTTTTGAAGTAGTAGAAATGAGCTCTTCTTAGTGTTATGGTTGTCTATGTGTAGAGATCGTTTATGATCAGGAGACCCATTTATTTCGTTGACAGACACACACACACCACTCACGCCTTTTATCCCCGAAAGGATAGGCAGATGCGCAACTAGTGTACCAACTTTTCGCCGTGCTTGTTCCGTCCCATGATGTGATAGGGGGTGAACCTATCGCCAATTCGGGCACAAATTCTAGACTCCGGGCTGATACTGATTGGAATAACCCAATATCACTTTTGCCAGATCCTTGCATCGAACTCGAAACCTGAGCATTGTAGTCGTACCGTAATACAACTATGCCACCGAGGCAGGCAGTTGGTTCTTTGACGGCCTATAAAAAATATTTACAGTACTCGGAAAATAACATGACAAATGAGCAACGCTTAGTTTCCCCACCGTGGCCAGAATGATAACTGTCTCATTATAAATACACTGGCTGACTCCAGAATACAACCCATCTGAACGAGTCGAGCGTGTTTTGTGTTAAAGTGGTTGCTTCCTATTGGTGTACAAAAATACCAAGACTATTTTAATTTCATTACCTTGAACCTTCCAGCCAATTATAATGCTACATTGACCAGAATTCCAAGCCCTGATTGCATTATAATATAGAAGCTCAACGAGACTTCACCGCTGAATATCCACATATTAAATTTCGATCGGCGCGCCAGCAGTGCAGTTTAACCGCACCAAATCGAATCGGATGCGAGTGCACGTCCGATCTAACTATTGACTGCGGCACCTCTGTTTATGTTCGAGTCCTTCGGGATACATTCAAGATATGGTGTAAGGTTTTAGTTTCAATTTAAACTATTTCCTAAAAGATTTAAATCTGGAAATAATAAATAAATCAAAATTGGAGAGCAGATTTTAATTAGTATCAGTTGTTTGCAGAGCTAAGCAATTTACTCTCCTATTAGCAAACTCGATAAATGACCACAAACGTTAGCAACATCACACAGAATAGCTAATGAATGTTTTGTTACTTTCTTCCACAAATCCAATAATATCGGACATACAAAAAAAAATAGCTGAATGAAGATAGGTAAGGCTTTTCTCATTCGTTTGTATACAGCATTAATGTTAGAACTGAAATTAAGTTGAAGGGAAATCAATAAAGATATCCTACACCTCACTTGAAGACTCAACATAGTAACATCTCCAACTAATTAAAATTAATCCAAAAGGATTCACAACTCCCCAGACGAAATGAGATAAATCTGATGGTACAAACAAAATCACCAATTATAAGGCTATTACAAACGGAGCCCCTGACTCCCTCGGCACTGGAGTAATGATAATTAACTGGCCTCGTGTAAACAATGTTCAATTAACTTGAGAGTTCCGTTTGTTTTCTTCAATTGGAGGATTTTTAATTTTTGATTCGAGTATTGGCAAAGGAAATGGGACGTTAATCGCCATTTACAATGTCAAGAATCTTGTATTTCATAAAATGAATAATAAATAAGGAATTTTGGCCTACGGCAGTTTTGTTGATCTTATGAAACAGATCAAAGCCACTTTACGTCGGGTTTCTGTAATCACTGCATTCAAAGTTTATAACAGTAGACGGAATTAGCTACAGCTTGGACCTACATATAATATTATATTTCATTATAGTTTTTGATATCACTAAGCTTCGATACTTCAACAAACAAATAAATTAAATTCTTGAAACTAGTCGCTCCTAAATGAAGTTTGAAAGCTAAAATCAAAGTGAAAAATTTTAAAGATCTCACCAAGTTGGTAAAAATTAAATCCCATCGGCTAACAAAGACAACTAACGCAATCCAGTTGTAGATAGTGTGATAAGGAACTTTCCGGCTTATCATCACTTTCAAGTTCCAACTGAATTTCTCGCCAACTTTTTAAAAAGATCATTATCTTTTAAAAGGGTTTGATGGATACTTGCTCTTTCAAGTAGATTGGATTTTTAGCGGAAGTTTGGCAAAAAGTATGATGGCTTATGACCGTTGGCAGTGAATTCCTGACCTTTTAGTAGAGGAACTGGGACTAGAAAAGCTTCTGTTATTGGTTTTCTTATTATGTCATTTTCTGTATAAGATAAAAATTAGAAATGCGACTCAAAAAAAAATCATGTTTCAGGTACTAAATCAGTCGACGTCTTATGCTTACATCAGCTTTTCCATTACGACCTTAGCCACTGTATCCAAATAGTCTGTCTTTTTTTACAGGTAAAGTGTACTGAACCTAATTGTAAGTGAACTTGGGTCCAGATAGAGTGTCGACTGACGAGAGCTTATTACCTCTGGACAGTCCTCACAATAATTATACCGGTTTGTTTGATAGCGGATATACACAGGCTGATCCTGGAACGCGACACTCATACGTGTGTCACTATGGTGGGTTTTAAACTATCAGTCTTTCTTATAAAAAATCGCTAAGCTATGCTTAGTTGCGTCTTAGCTAGTCTGCTATTAATCAATGCTTAAGTTTTGTTGTTGTTACACATCAAGACTTTTGACAGTATTTACTCGATCAGCTGTTATTCAAAACCCGCCATCGTGCCTTTTAAGGTTTAAACTAGGGCACGGCGATGTTTAATTTTGACAGTTATTTAATTGAGCAATGCTTAAGCACCTCTTAACGCTAAAACAAGTTTATAAGTAAGACTGCTTATGTACGGCGGTCGCTATCCCAGTGGATACAAGTACCCTACCACCACCACCACCATACCAGCCCTGTATTACATATTGCCCACTGCTGAGCACGGGCCTCCTCTACAGCTGAGAGGGTTAAGGCCTTTGTCCACCACGCTGGCCTAGTGCGGGTTGGCAGACTTCACATACCTTCGAAATTCAGAGAACTTCTTAGGTATGCAGGTTTCCTCATGATGTTTTCCTTCACCGTTAAAGCGAGCGATAATTCACAAAGTAGTACCCTACCACCAGCATGTAATTATTTAAGTCCTTAGTTAATTAAGGATTGGTCATATCCAGGTTTCCCGGGAGATGTCTAAATTACGCTTAAAATAAATTCGCGAGTCACCGGACGATGGGCTAAGTCCGTCGTTGTATACTGTACCAGCGTGACACATGAAACAAAGTATTTCTTGATGGAAACATACTGGAGTCAAATGTGCGCATCTCCGCAGAGTTTACATGTTTTAAGAACGAGTATAATATATTATATAAAAGCGTGGTATTATAACACTAAAGTGAGGACATGTAATAAAACGGTTTTTGTAAAATAGAACGAAATGAGATTTTCATCCTATCCATTATGGTAAAAATGGAGTGACTCATTCCGTTCTGGGCCAAACCAGTTTTGCAAACTTGACTTTTTCTTATTCAGCCTTTGGATGTCCATTGTGAACCATAAGCCTGCCCTAAAGATTTCCAGTCCAACCTGTTAGAAGCGGCCTGCATCTAGCGAGATCCTGCGACCTTGAGGACGTCCAACGCTGCTCTTACCGGTACATGGTCTCCACTTGACAGCATGTAGACACTATATTCTAAATAGTTTTTGTTTTATATACATATATATGACGAGACGAGCAAGCTGCTTGCCTAATGGAAACCTATACGATGACCCATAAACAGTGAGAAATATTACTACGCTCGTCACTCTGAGATATTAGATGTTAAGCCTCATAATGCCCAGTAATTTAACATTGGCGACAATGTCTTTCAATCTGGACAACACTAGAGACCTTTCAGTATAGTGCTTGGCGGCAGAAAAAGAAAATACGGTGGTATCTATCTGGGATCTCGCATACGAGAGACCTATCACCAGTTTCAATATTACACCAATATTGAAAATTTAACACCACTTTCCTCAGCCAACTATTCAAACCAAACCGCAGCGATAATATCCAGTTTACCTTCCCGTATATATCGTGAATAAACCGCCTATCTGTCATGACTGTGACCCTGCGGGGGATTTTATGAGACACGCTAGGAGTAGTGGCCTTGTGAATGATGTGGATGGAGCTAACTTCGGGATTTTATGTAGAAAATATGTTGAAGTCGCTGTAGTCACTTTGCCGCTGCTTTTGATGGTTAAAAATGGTGCCGGGAGTGCTTAGGAGCTCGTTTTGATATAGTTGATACTTTAGGATGTATGGCAGAAAATATATTTAAAATTTTGCTTGTTTTTGACGTTCCTGGTCAAGCATACTATGTTTGATTATTATCATTATTTATTAATAATATTCTCAACAGTTACCCAGAGTCCCGACTCCATATTTTGATATAGAAGTTAATGTATCCATGTTTGTCATTCTCAAAACTCCGTCATAGTTTTACTTACAATCAATCTCCAATATGCTCGTATTACGAGATTTATTTTTCATACCTAAGGTAATGTACTACTTGTGTATCTTTGTACAGTCAGCAGCATAAGTAGCTGAACAAATACAAAAATTCAAATTAATTTTACAAAACAAATTGTAAAAGGCTAGTTTTTAGGAGTTCTATCCGAATATATATAAACTGTCTTGGTTAGAATTTAAGGCCCGTTTTTGGACATGTCCTTTCTTATTGGAATCTTCTTAATTGGCAAGAGACGTTTGTTCCCCCGCGGACAGGTTGCGAATACTGACAGGAAAACAAACACACAAATAAAAACACATTTATTTTGTAATAACGGGGCTATCTCCGGTTTTCCATTCAATTTTGAAATTCAATTTGAACTTACCACTGCGACGTGTCTTCAAGCATTTTCATACCATTGATGACTTAACGAACTGAACAATTTAAAATTCTTTCAATTGACATTTTCCTTTCGTAAAAAGCTCTTATTCCGTCCATTGGAATTTATTGCTGCATTTCCCGACTCCAATTGGCATTTTGTTTGCCTCTTTTGTTGTAAGTTTGAATAAATATTTTATGTCATTTCTTTAAACTGAAAATGGGATCAATATATTTCATGCATAAAAAATAGCTACTACAGTATGAATATACTACACAATATTAAAAGAATAATGTTTTCAACGTTCATACAATTTTTCATGTATTTTTTTTGTTCATATGTATACTAATATTATAAAGAGGAAAAGTTTGTGAGTTTGAGGTTTATAGGGGATAATCTCTGGAACTACTGAACCGATTTTGACTAATATGAAGCTACATTACGCCTGAGAGCTATAGGCTACTTTTATCCCAGGAAAATATTAAGCGGGACTTTTATCACGGAAGAACTTTTCACGCGGACGGAACCGTGGGCAAAAGCTAGTCTATCATATATCTTCAATAATTAATTGCAAATTGGATATTAATTGTTTACACTTTGATCTTTCCTTGAACATACAATATAACATACCATTTCCTTTCTCTCGTTTACAAAACTCCTCTCTGAATGAAGTATTCTCCACCTTCCACTGGAAGACCATTGGTTTCACAAGTACATCATGTACGCGCAAAGTCCGCCACATAAACAGTCCATTACAGTAATGTAAGGCGACTAACGAAGCCCGCACTCTACTGTTGAAGTTCGCTTAGTTAAGTCGTCAATTTACGCCCGAGCACGTAGCGCCACGCCCGTGTCTAACTCTGCCTACCTCAAGCTAACTTCGTCTTGCTGTTTGTGTTTTTGAATAGCTTGTGTTAGATTTCGTGTTTATAATTTGATTAGTGAGATATATACATTACTAGGTGTTGCTCGCGGCTTTGCCCGTGTGAAAAGCCTTTCCCACTACAAACGTCCCTAGAACAGTACGACGCCAGCGCCATCTACTTAAAGAATCAGATTAAAAATCCATTATTTCCAATGGAAGCAAATCACCGGCATAAAAAGTACCCTATATGTTTATCCAGGACATGACCTATCTGTGTGCCAAACTTCATGCAAATCCGTTTAGTTTTTTCTGGGTTTGCTTCTAACAAACATCCAAACATATTCACAGTCTTTCGCATTTATAACATTAGTAAGAAGTAAGATACACCGCTGATTTACATCTATTTCTGTATATCCAAAGGCTATTTGGAAGAAATCACGTTCAAATAAGGTCGTCCACTGTAAAATCATATGTAGTAATTTGTATGTTGTCTTTTAATTTTTCTTAGCCATACAAGAAAAAGTTCTATTAATATATTATTATGCGATATATTTCTTTGATAATACCAATTTCACGAGAAGTTTAGGTAGAGAGTTCTTCTTAGTTTTAAGAACTACGAACAATCCTGTAGGAACCTCATAATTCATTATAATAATTTCTCCCGTGACACTTAAGTTGGCGAGAATTCGTCTAAGTTATCAGGAACTATGAATCCTCTTTAGATCGAATAGACTAAAAGAAATATTAGCCATTCATACAAAACTGACTTCCAACACCTGACTAGTTACACAGTCCACTGCACCACATACATTTTCTATTCTCTTAACAGGTGATTAAACATTTCAAAGCCATATTGGCGAGTATTCGAACAACATTTTGATTATGTGCGTATTCTCGTTAGTATATTTGCATTTACAAAGCGAAACATGAGTGTTAGTCCTATTAGTTCGCAAATGGAAATGCGTGTAAGCATCTTTTTAATGGTGTCTAGTTTGTGCTATTATTTGATTTATTAGAGCTGTATTATTAATTGTTTTCTATACTAATATTATAAAGAGGATGGATTTGATTTTTGTTTGTTTGTAAATAATGAACTCAAAAATACTCAAAAACTACTGGTCCGATTTTAAAAATTATTTCACCAATATATAGCTACATTATCAGTGAGAAATATAGGCTACTTTTTATCCCGGGAAAATATAAAGCGGGACTTTTATCCCGGAAAAACATTTCGCGCATGCGGAACCGCTAGTAAAAGCTATTTAATTATATTTATTTATACACTGATGTATCGTTAATATCAGTTCGAGAACTTTCAGTATCGACTAGGTAACTCTCCTAATGCCCAAACTAGCTACAATATCAATTTCAAACAATAAGTGTCCTTTCAACAAAATATCAACACATCACTTATAACTTCCCAAAATACATCCGCTTAGTCGCGTAAAACACGCCCAAGGTGCATTTTTGTAACAAAATAAATTAAATTTCACATGAAACGTTCTCGGAGTTTCGCGCGGGAATAAGATTTACTGCCGACTTTGGTACAGTCAGCGTATATTTTTGTTGGTTTTGCTAGAGATGTCCGTTTCGATTTTAATTTCGATTACGTAATCGATGTACGTTCGTTTTTATGTTCGTTTTGGATTGTATAATTTGTTATATCATTCTTGGACTAACTTATAAGCATTTTAAACGGAATGATGTATATTTGATATTTTAAAGTGAATTAATCAAGAATTAAACAAAATAATAGGGCATATTGTTTTATGTAAGATAGGTGTTTTGGCTCTTCTATTTTAAAATTATATTGCAGATCCATTCAAATTTAATTTTTGTCAGCGTGGTATTCTTTCTTTTATTTATTAAGTTAAAGTAATGGATGCTGAAAACTTGTTTTGTGGACAATTTTAATCGACTATTGAAAATACTCGATTATATCTTAGAAATGGCCACATCTCTAATTTCAGAACCACGCGATTCATAATGTTATTTTTAAACGTGTGTAACGGGCCATGGACGTTGCAAAGTTTAGCTTAGTTGGCCGGCCTATCCTATTTTATCGTAGTTTATTGTTGCTAATGAAACTATTATAGTGGTTTGTACGTAAAAGCGCATATTTTGCTCTGCTCATGCTCTGAGTGTATGTGGTTTTATGTCTCTCTTTTCTTGATGTTTTGTATTATTAGTAGACCTTTAAAATTTATTTACTGGTGGTAGGTCTCTCGTATTCGAGAGGTCTGGGTAGGTACAATTGCAAGCACTGTTGTGTTTACATCTGTGACTTAACATCTTATGTCTCAGGGTGACGAGTTCAGTGGAGTGCCACGCAGCACTTTGTAAAGTAGTAAAGTTCTGTGCGTACTGTTATGGGCTGTCGTGTCGCTTACCATCAGGCGAGTGCCGTGCTCGTCTCCTCATTAAACTGCAATAAAAAAAAACTGGCGTGCTTTGAAGAAATTCAATTGCTTTATTGGTAAATAATAAATTACAATATATTGCCCTTTTAGTATGCTAGTCTGTCTTGGTAGGCATTACCGTTTAATTTATTTCTATCGTTAAAATACAGAGTGCAATATTCTGAGCCCAGCATGCAGTTGCTTTAAGATTCAAAGTTTTGGGTTGTATTGTTAATACGTAGGTAGTCATGATCTTTACCGCTAGAGGAACGGCTGGCTTGTCTGATCATTCGATTGTATAATATAATCTACCCCTTCTTCATATGGCAAGCGGTTTTAGTACATTCAGAACCTACAATTAAGCTCCAAATATTACACGGCCCAAGTCACAAGTGTTAGCGTTGAAAGTTAATAAATAATCCATAGGAGAAAATCATCGGAACACTTTAATTAAGCTATCAAGTTTTTGCAATAACTGGATGGACTAGCTCGACAGTCCTGACCAATGGTCTCATAATTATATGTTTTTGTTGCTATATTTTTCACATTTCATAAATTTTCATGTGATTAGACGGACTTATTACCAGTCAACTCTAGCTGGTATTGAGATACTACAAGTTAAACATTTGTCAGTTTTGCTGTTGGATTTCGTGGGGTTAGTGAGGGTCATATAAACCTATTTCTCCTATGGTAACTTCCATCCCTCATCCTCAAAGATAGGCAACGTACCTACAATACTTGTAGTTGTATAAATGTTGGTTGGTCTACCATCAACCTACTTATATTTGATCAAAATGCTCAGTATATGATCCAAGTAATAAGAGTTAGCAAAGCGAACGTCAAACACTACACACGAGGCAATTGACGTCTCTCATTAATAAAGCCAGCGGGCCGTTGCAACTCACTGGACTGGCTAACTCGACTGTCCTGCGCAATGGACTCACATTATCGCGAGTTTACTGCTAGATTGCCCGTTGATGGGACGTCGCTTAGCTTGAGCTATTAATTACAGTAATAAATTGCTCGTTCGTTTAACATTTTGTGTAGATTAGCGCTCTAACTTTTGTTCTTTGACCATCCATCTTTAATGTTTTAAATATATTTAATAATTTTAGTATCGAGTTTATTTTAAATTAGTGCGCACTGAACATTAACAGTTTAAAGTTGCTCAGCGAGCTATGGAACGGGCTATGCTCGGAGTTTCTCTGAACGGTAAATTTCGTAGCGAGGTTATCCGACAGAGAACCATAGTCACCGACAAAGCACACAGGATTAGTAAGCTGAAGTGGCAATGGGCTGGTCATATCTGTCGAAGAACCGATAACCGCTGGGGTAAACGAGTTCTTGAGTGGACACCGCGAGTCGGCAAGCGTAGTGTAGGATGCTCTTCAGACAGGTGGAGTGACGATTTGCGAAAGGTCGCTGGCAGAACCTGGATGCGACAGGCCGAAGACCGGGTAAAATGGCGCGTTTAGGGAAGGCTTATGTCCAGCAGTCGATTAAAATATAGGCTGATGATAATGATGATGATGAACATTTATTTATTTATTTATTTATTTATAGCCTTTAATTAACAATCTTACATAATAAGTTTTTATTACTTTTTTTTTTTTTTTTTTTACATATTATATGACACCGGTTTCGTGAAGATCATCTTGCTTTCCAGCATAGGCCTCCCCTAAAGCTTGCCACGTTGTCCGATCGTGCGTATTTCTTGTCCACGTAATACCTGCTATTTTTTTAATGTCATCCTCCCATCTGCGACGTTGTCTCCCTTTCGACGATTAAAATATAGGCTGATGATAATGATGATGATGAACTTTAAAAACCCGTAAATCTAAAATATCAAACATAAATTCACGTGAAAAACGCTCAGTGGTCATAATAATAATTGGCTTTGTTTGTTGGGTTGTCACGAAAATTATACGGAGGCTATTCATCTCGAATTCAATTATTTAATGCGTTACATTGACACTACGGCCACATATCTATGCTACGGCTGCTTCGGAACGATTGCCACGATAGTCTTCCTAAACATTCTACTTAGAAACATCCATCGTTTTCACTATTGTGCTCAAAACGGCGAAAGCCTCGCCTCACATCACGGGTATAGACATAAGATCAGCGAAGGATTTATTCTCTAGCTTCTCTACCTATCCCTTTGGGCACAAAAGGCGTTAGTGATGACCCGTGTGTGTGTGTCTGTGTGTGCTTTCGTGTGTGTGTGTGTGTGTGTGTGTGAAAGCATTCATCACTTGACTAGCTTGAATAAACTTGTTAGAAATTAGCGGAATTAGAAGGGATTACGGCTTGCACTAATGTAGCTGTGCAGTTGTGTAGAAATGTCTTTGTCGGCCATGTTGGGAGCTGTTTGTAATATGCCATAAGATGTGAGCGTGTTGATAAGTTGGGTCAATGTGTTTTTCTTGTCAGTCTATATTAGATTTTGGTTTGTAGCGTGCATACAATTAGGTCTAGTATGATCCTGAATGTTTGCCAAGCTTGGTAAAAACACGTGTCAGGTTTTATGTTGACTTTAATTTCTTTATTTCGCATTTATTACCAAGCGTTAGGTTCTATACGGGGAAAAGTTTTGACTGATTCCCAAGTTTAGTTATTTCGTTTGGGTTTCATTTTTTGTTAATATTAGCATACTTTCGGTCAATATTTGGATGTAAATGTAAGTAAACTTCGAAATTGAATTACTTATCAGGATTCTTACGTTCATCCTTGAACTAAGTATATTCTGCTCGGTAGTAAATAATAATAAATAAAATCTTATAAATAGTAAATAGCGACACTGTGAGACAAAATAATGCTACCAGATCAGACATCTTAAGCTGAGAAACCTAGTAAGACTTATCATGTAGACCGCGATCGCTTATATCTTGCGCCATCCAAGCCACGTGTACCGACTGTCACTGCAAAACGGAATCTGCAACGGCTTTCTCATTATAACAAAACATAATGAGTTTTGTACGTCAGTGTGTACACCACTTTATGATGTATTCAGTGACGCCCCATAGAAAATTGAACCCAGTTACAAAGCTAATAAAGTTCAATTTACCGTGCTAAAGCGAATGCAACAAGAGCTAAGCAGAGTATTTAACTTAATTGCTGGCACAAATAGTGAGGTTGTTTCTAGTTTTTCTAATTCAGACGTATGTGATACATGTATTTAGGGTTTTGTTTTGATTTTCTGTGTAATTTAGGGTTCTGTTGTTTTTTTTAATATTACCTCGGCAAAGGAGCATAATTATAGAACCAGGTTGTAGATTTAGACCAAATATGACGTCGACAAACAGACAAACTGCACTCGATGATCGATAGAATTATGTCGGCATATTTTATATATTAATAATTTTAGACCTTCACATGAAGGCATGATAGAATTATAAACAGGAACCACAACAAAATTAAAACAAATAATAGGTTATTATGGCACGTGTGGGAAATCTTAATAAAGCGTATTTCATTATTAATGATACCTCATTAATCGTGCTAACGAAGTGCCCGCCACTTTCATATCCAATTAACTACTTGGACTACGCGGTGCGGATGTTACACGGTTCGAATTTCTATGCGATTTCTTGTCGCACAAAAATCGACTGAGTTTACATAAAATGGCATACTGACTATTGTACACTGAAGATGCTGTGTAGTAAACGACTTCAATATTAAGTAAAAAATGATTTGTGTAAATTGTAATTATTTCGGGTCTGCGTGTTTAGAACTTGCGGACATTCGTCTCAGCAGTCCATTCCACTCCCATCTAGGCTATCGCCGCTTTCATTTCATTGATGCTTTCGATCATAATATACTTGGGCAAAAAGGAAAGATAATACATGCCGTGTCCTTTAAATATTGTCTAAGGGTTTAGTACACCTTGCATTCTTTCTGGATAAATAAATGAGGTGAACACGTGAGTACGCAAGAATCCAAAACATGTTTTCTTCACCGGTGAAGCTAGCGACAATTTAAAGTCTTTAGTGTGTGCTTCAATATAGAACCCTAAATTCCGAGTAGACCGTAACCTACTCAAGCTCTTAGCCCTAGAAAAAAAACTTTATCTCGCCATTCCTTTATAGCCCAAAAAGCAATCGTGAAAATGTAAAAGGGAGCATTATTTTCCTCCTGTCACACCGTCCCGTGCGATACGTCACACCGGCTCATAACGAGCCATTATCTCGCTTTTGTCCGGGACAGACGGCCATCGTTTTATACGGTGTAACACGCGCTAACTTGCGTTGTGGCGTCGTATATATTGAAATATACAGGTGCATATTTTGGAAACAAACGATGGCAAAAGTAAATATCTTTATTGGTATAATACCTTTGCATATTTGGTAAATAGGGAATTAAGTGGGCAATATATCAGGAATGATGTATTTTTGGCCTTGGGTCTAGTTGGATGTCGAAACATAGGAACTTGTTTATGAACACGCCAAACGTATTATTTGAATTGATGTTACACTAATCTTAAAGCAACAACAAATATTTTAGAGTTTCATCATCATCATCAGCCACATGACGTCCACTGCTGAACATAGGCCTCCCGTAAATATTTCCAGACGGAGCTTTTAGAGTTTATTATTTTAAAATTTAAACCCCGTCAATTACAATTAATATATTTTGTCATTTACAATGAATGCAACTAAATATCATAATTGGCAGATTTAAACAAAATATTTATTGAATTAGAAGCTGGTTATTTTGTTTCTCCTTCCCTAAATGTAGTTTAGAAATACTTAAAGTTCAATATTACTTAATTTAACGACATGATTTAAATACAATGTCAGAAATACTATAGTCCGAGTTTTCAATGAAAATACAACTTTACGTACATTAACACAGCTCAATGTTATTTTATTTGAGCGATGTCTACTCTGCAGATCCTGGCTAACTGCATTTGAAGTTGCCTGTTCAATATTTATTTAAGGGTTCCAACTAGTTGTGTCGAGTGAAGACAGACAGTTAAACCTGTTATTTTTATGTTCAGGTATTTTAAGTTGGATTAATTTAGACGCAGAATATGATCGTCGTGTCTTGGGTAAAAAAATATATGACACTGTTCCCTCAGAGATGTTGACGTCATGCAGCTGGTGGTAGGTGATATCTTGTATCCGTACGGATATTGACCATCGTATACAAGGTGTAAAACCTGCCTTGGCGGCCCAGGTAAGCGTGTCGCGTTCCGGGAACAGCCTGTGTGTATCCGGCTTACACAGGTCTGCATAATAGGGTAGTTCCTATGTTTGATTTTGTAAATTATTTTATATGTAATAGAAAATAATACGAAATAGAAATTCTTCTGTGAAATCAGCATCAAAATTGGGTGAAAAATAAAGCAGTTATTCATATTAGAAATATTGTTGTGAGCAAACGTGGGGACGTGGAGGGGATATCGTGCAATCTCTTTCGCACGCACGCAGCGATATGGCCGGCGACTCTCGATGATATCACAGTGTAATATTACTGTTATTTGACTACTACCCCTTCCACCAAACTTCAAAGCTTTATAACTTACTAATTATTGCACCAATTTTAAAAAATATTTTTCCTTTAGTATTTAAATGGCATACATTTTGGATAAATGTATTAAAAAAAGTAGTCGACTACCCTATTGTACCGACCGACAAGGGATAATCATCTCTTGTCAGTCGGCACTCTATCTGGACCCCAATCCGTTTACCATCAGGTGCAGTGGGATAACTTTATAATGCACTTTATAATCACTGGTGGTCTCTCATATGTAAGAGTCCGTCTGGGTGGGTACCACCGCAATGTCTATTTCTACCGCCAAGCAGCAGTGTGCATGCACTGTTGTGTTTCGGTTTGAAGGACATTGTAGCCAGTGTAACTACTGGACATGAGACTTAACACCTTATGTCTCAGGATGACGAGCGCTGTGGGATGCCACACAGTACTTTGTAACTCAAGGTGCTCGATGGTGTTGCTACTGTTTATGGGTGGTCGGATCGCTTACTATCAGGCGAACGGCATGCTCGTCTCGTCATTCAATGCCATAAAAAAAATGCACGCAAAAAACGCATGCGCATGCATGCTCACGCCTTTTATCCCCGAAGGGGTAGGCAGAGGCGCAACTAGTGCACCCACTTTTCGCCAAGCGTATTCCGTCCCATGATGTGATAGGGGGCGAGCCTATCGCCATACCGGGCACAAATTCCAGACTCCGGGCTGATACTGAATAGAAAAATCCAATATCACTTTGCCCGACCCGGGGATCGAACCCGAGACCTCAGCCTTGCAGTCGTACCGTAATACAACTACGCCACCGAGGCAGTCACGCAAAAAAGATGATAAAAAATACTTAAGCCGAATTGTTTTTGCAACATGGTGTGGGATATCGTCAGGTAAAATTATATAGTTTCATTTAATTATTTTTAGAGCATTCCAACAACGAATACCCACCCGTATGTTTCCAAATCCCGTCATATTAGCATACAAAGTGCGGACACGGAAGGGACGCATATTTTTCACACGCCAATAATGGCTGTTAAATATTTTAACGCGCCCTTTCCTATTATAGTACGATAGTTTATTATTTACAACGATCGACGCGAGTGAATTATGTTTTACATATTCTTTCTCCCAAGTCGTTCGGCTTAAACGTTAAGCCAAACGACTTTCTCTCTTTACGAGCTCGAAGGTCCGTCGTAAAGATTTTGAGGTGTTTTTATTATGTTCATTGGTTATAGTTTGACTTACCTGGTAAATTGTACCCAAATTCGTTGTTATGTAAATCATTTTACCATAAATGACTTTATTTAATGATGGGATTAGGTTCCTCAGATTCACACATGTTCTATAAGTAAATGCTTTCTATTATGTTATTTATTGATAGTATTTGTTGTTATATGTTAAAAAAATATATATATAAGGTACTATGAGATTGTTAGAAAAATATATACCTATCATTTTGACAGATCGTGTTGCTGAGGGGGTTTCTTTCGCCGCTTCTTCTTTACAGCGATAACACGTTCCGAAGCGGTGGTAGATTCATGACGATTCAAAAGAGCTTGAGAAAAACTATTTGAATATATAAAATTTTGAGTTTGAATTTGATGTAGTAGACATATCTATAATAATACGATATAATACTATATAATACTATATAATACTACTATTGCAATCCAGTATATACTGACCTACTGCTGACTACGGGCTGACTGAAGGGCTTAAGTACCTAATCCAGCACGCGGTGTGCATTAATACGTTTTAGTGTACGCGATGCGGTTATTATCTATTGGAATGTCGAGTACGTAATATCGGGTACCTTGACACTATACGTAGATCTACGCTTTGCAGGGCATGACGTATATTACGCAAAATGGCCCGGAACAGATTTAAAGGCATCACTGCGGAGCCCGCTCTTATATCCAGCTACTGTCGGCTTAGATCAAAATCTTAACACCGTGGCGTAACAACAAATATTTGTAGCCAAGGCAGAGTTCGTCTGACCGCAAATAAATCATCTATAATAACGCTGTAAGAACAAAGATGTGTTGCTTTATTTCCAAGAAGATTCCAGGAAAGCATTTCGGCATATTCTTTTACATTCAAAATATTATGACTAGTATATATTCATTTTTAACTAGATTATACCTTCGAACCATTAGTGACGGTATAATCAGCTTGTAGGAAGATAAAAAAATGCCCAATATAGGGCTGGGAAAGGAATACTAAGAGTAATTTAGCATCGAAAAATCAATAATTTTTTGTAGGTAACGTCAACTGCGCTTGTCGGTTATTCATCGGCTTGTCGCAATGTCTCTACCGCCAAGCGTCAGTGTGCATACACTGTTATGTTCTGATTTATAAGAAAGCATGTTTGTAACCAGCGTAGTTACTGGGTATTACGAGACTTAATATCTTATGACGAGCGCAGTGGAGTGCCACGCAGTACTTTGTAATTAAAAGGTCTGTATAGTGTTGCTACTATTTATGGGCGATCGTATCGCTTACGATCAGGCGAGCAGCATGCTCGTCTCGTCATTCAGAAGCAATAATAAAGGCTTTTTGGGAAAGTTCTCGGTAACCATTCGCATCGGTGTAAAAACACCCGTTTAATCCCACGTTGCAACGTTTTTCCAATGGATTACGTTCGTTTCATGCGAGTTACATGCACTGCATGGTGCATGGGCTGTATGTCTAATGCATGTGATATTCGACCGTGGAATCAAATAAACTAGGGTTCCCAAATCCAAATTACAAAACTAGGATTTGAAGTTGAAAAAACAGGATAATTCAGTAAAAAACCATGACGCAGTAATGGAGTAGCAATAGTTAAATTGTTGTGAAAATAGGTAAAATGGAATGAAATTTAAAATACATGACCTTATGAGAGCATTTTATAAACCCAGAACGCTGCTTTAAAACTATCCAGGACATTCCAGGACACTGTAAAATTCAGAATATGTCCTGGGAAAGTAGGACGGTTGGCAACTCTAAAAGTCTAAGATATACCAACTCCGTACTCTGTCACCAGCTTTGAAATGTTAGGGACATGTTTTTTATTCTAGGGTTTTTGTGTTGTTTCTGCAACATTCTTGGTGTTTGCCAACCATCACCAAGAATGTTGTAGAAAATCTTATGGCCTTATTCGACTTCTTCTACCTCCCATATCTTCTTCAGAATCCTTATCCCATGCCAATAGTGCCAATAGTGGCATGGGATAAGGATTCTGAAGAAGATATGGGAGGTAGGAGAAGTGGTATAAGGCCATAAGATTTTTGAAGTGAAAACTTCTTTAGCGGTGTTGAGCACTTTTGGGATGGGTATAAAATGTTAAACTCGCGTCAGGATCACGTGACCGATCGAAAATGCGTAGGAGGTTTTACCATCCCTTACTAATATTATGAACCTTAAATACAATGCGTAGAAGCTATAATTTTTAAACGACTACATTTTTTTTTATTTCCCCAGCGTTGGCACGGCACGAGTACAAAATAGCGTAAAATTCTTTTTTCAAATTTTGATTTATAAAGTAATAGTGAAATTGTAATTTTTTTGTACGATAGCGCAATAAATAAACACACACACACACTCACGCCTATTATCCCCGAAGGGGTAGGCAGAGGCGCAACTAGTGCACCCACTTTTCGCCCTTTTTCCGTCCCATGATGTGATAGGGGGCGAGCCTATCGCCATATCGGGCACAAATTCCAGACTCCGGGCTGATACTGAATAGAAAAACTCAATATCACTTTGCTCGACCCGGGGATCGAACCCGACACCCCAGCATTGCAGTCGTACCGTAATACAACTACGCCACCGAGGCAGTCAAATAAATATTGTATTTAACACATTGATGTATGGGTTTTCTTATACATCAATGATTTAACCACATAAATGCTAGTACTTTTATACAGATAAATAAAGCAATTCGTGCTAAATTATTCCCTAACCATTCCAAAATATTCAAAAATGCACAACGGTAATGTTCAAGTTTTCACTTCTGCCGGCACTCCCGGAGTGCAACCCGTTGTTTTTTGTTTATATTTTTTACGTTGCGATTGCAATAAAAAGGTATTGCTTTAAATAAAAATTAAAAGAACAAATAATTTCTGTATTGAACGCGTTAATATATAAAAAACCCGTACGGGATATTTTTGCAAAGTAAAAAATTATGTATCAACTTAACTGCAAGTGGAGAACTTCCTTTAAAATCTTGAAGGCTTTTAATTAGATAAGGTATGAATTTGAAGTACTGCTTGTTTTTGTCGTAACTTTTTGTACAAAATGTACAAAAATTATATATATACTAATATTATAAAGCTGAAGAGTTTGTTTGTTTGTTTGAACGCGCTAATCTCAGGAACTACTGGACCGATTTTGAAAATTCTTTCACTAATAGGAAGCTACATTACTCCTGAGTGCTATAAGCTACTTTTTATCTCGGAAAACTTTTCCACGCGGGCGGACTTGCGCGCAAAAGCTAGTATAATATATTTTTGTTCTCATAATTATGTGCAAGAGTTCATGTTTCCTAATGAAAAAGTTCTACAATACTAATGACTATAATTTATAGGATTAGTTGGTACCAATCATAAAAACCTAATATGAACTGGGGTTTTCCGGAGTAAAACAAAACACTGATTAACGCCGGGTTGTTTCATTCGTGGTCAGGTAAAGTTAAGGCTCTTATCACACTGGTAAATTGCAAGCGAATTCACAGCGAGGCGAAGGCAATGCACGCTCGTCTAGTGTAATTGATAGATTATAATACGTTAGTAACGTTTTATTAGCAAGTGCTTACTTGCTTTAAAAGACAAAAGTTCAGAAGTCTTCATCGACACATAATTGTTATTGGTATAACACGACAGTGTGGTTCTACCGATGTCATGTTCCGGTTTCCGGTAGCCAGTGTAATTACTAGGCATTAGAGACTGCCACTAAGGTATCAGAGTGACCAGCGCAGTGGTGCCATGCTTTGAGATTCAGAGCAATTTGTGATGTTGGTATATCTCTGAATAGACAACGAGATGATTATTATCAAGCAAGCGATTTGCTCGTATAAAAAAAATAACACACTTTCTTCACATCGCACTGTCATTAAAAAATATAAAAAAGAACACGGAGCAAAAATTCATATATGTAAACACACATTCAACAATAGTCGTGAAATACAATCCAGCCAATGTATCAACAAGGCGTTAGGCAGTGGAGCGGCGCAGCCAACCGCCCGTGAAGCGACGCGAGCGGCCGACCGGTGACCGGTGAATGAATGAACTAAATGAATTGCTCACATAAACAGTTCCTTTGAACGAACGCGTCTGAGATTTACTAAAGAACTGTTTTATAAAAATGTGAATAACAATTGTTGGAGGGAAAGGTTTTCTGAATAATAGGATTAATGCAGTCTTTGTTGGAGGTGATTTATATCGAACATAATATTAATGATATTATGTAATTTATTTATCCAGTCTAGAATATTTTCTGTAAGTACGTAACAATATTAGCATATTGTTACGTACTTACAGAAAATAACAAAGTCGATAACTCATACCCAGCTTGCCAAGATGAACCCTACAAATCTCTGCGAAATTAAAAAATCTGAATCTGCCTCTTTAAACCACTGTAACAGTTTCTATGCCTCGTCAGGACAACGTTTAGCTAATCAAATATTGGCACGGTTGAAAGTAACCGAAAACTATCTAGCTTCTAATGTTCAGTTATCAAATTCTATTTCAAACTCACTCTTTTTGCGTCCTACTGATACCATTGAAGTAGAAAAAATTATACTGCAAATGAAAGATAACATAGCCCCCGGATTAGACGGAATTAACAGTAAATTAGTAAAATTAATTAAAAATTACGTTGTAGCACCTCTAACCTATATATACAACCTAAGTATATCTACTGGTACCTTTCCTAAAATTTGGAAAATCGCTGCCGTTACACCTATTCATAAAGGAGGTCCAACTGACAATCCCAATAACTACAGACCAATTTCGCTTCTTAATACCTTTTCCAAAATATTAGAGAAGATTATTAACAAACAACTAGTTCATTTTCTTGAGTCAAACAACTTATTAACCCATAGGCAATTCGGTTTTCGTCAAAATAAGTCCACCGAACAAGCTGTGTCTTTACTGATTAACATTGTCTCCAAACATCTTGATGAAGGAAAATCCTGTTTAGGTGTATTCCTGGATCTGGCGAAAGCCTTTGACACCGTATCGATTCCTATTCTTTTGAGGAAGTTGGAACTTATTGGCATTCGGGGTGTGTGTCTTGACTTATTCCGGAGTTATCTCACGGGCAGGAAACAATATACAAAAATCAATTCTGCAATTAGTGACCCCCATGATATAAGTTTTGGTGTACCTCAGGGCAGTATACTGGGTCCCACGCTCTTCCTAGTTTATATGAACGATTTATCTACGCAAAAAACCTTCACCAACGCAGATATTATTAATTATGCAGATGACACAATTGTTATTTTCCATGAAACCTCATGGAATAAGGTTTTCAAAACTGCACAAATTGGTTTACACCACGTGTCCGAATGGCTTAACCATAATCTACTTACGTTAAATGTAACAAAAACAAACTATATATGTTTTCATAAATCAGCGACGTCAGCTCCTCCTCCCGACTTCGGTATTGTTGCTCATTCCTGCGGCAATGAACCTAACTATAATCTGATATGTAACTGTACGCATCTAAAGAAGGTCCATTTTACTAAATATTTAGGTGTCGTAATAGACGCAAATCTTAGATTTAGCGAACACATTGCTTTGACATGCGCAAAGGTCAGGAAGGTTATGTACGTAATGAAACTCCTAAGAACAGTGGCGCCACTAAATTTACTAAAGACTGTGTATTTTTCATTATGTCAATCAATCCTTTCCTATTGTATACTGGCCTGGGGAGGAGCTACATCTTCTCAACTTATCAAACTGGAAAGAGCTCAACGCGCTGTACTGAAAACTATGATCAATGTCCCATTTCGTTTTCCTACCGCCACGTTATTCAAGGAGACCCAAGTGCTTAGTGTCAGGAGGCTTTATATACTTAGGATAACCCTCGCAGCTCACAAAGAGGTTCTCAATTCTGACTCATACCAACTCATGATTGCAAGACGCATTTTTCAAATACCATATGAACATGTGAAGACAGCTTTTGCGAAAAGATTTTTTCCCTATATGAAACCCCTGATTTATAACAAACTAAATAGATTATTTGACATTAAGTGTATATCTATGCGCGAAGCAAAAAGCAAAATTCTCAAGGGATTACAGGACTGGTCACACGAGTACACGGAAAATGTTATAATTTTTTGTTTTTTCTTAGAACTTTAGTTTAAGCCTTAAAATTTATCATTTTTGCACTATCTATTATTTATTTCTTTAATTTGCACTTTAAATAAATTGGTACTACCCTTGCACTACTGGAGATAACACGTTTATATACTCTGTAAAGATGTTTCACGATACAGGCCTAGCCTAGTGTGAGACATCTCTGGCAAATCTAAACTGTATATGATGAAGATGTAAATGAAAATAAATAAATAAATAAATAAATATTTTATATATTTTATGTGATTGTTCTTAAGTTATTTTTTTACGTAAGGGTATAAAAATAGGATCATTTTTTTTGGCTAAAGATGTCATTATAAATGCTACAAAAATAACCATAAGACATGTTATCACGAAATTCAAACATCCCCCTAAACAAACGAGTTATTCAAGACAGGAATCTATTACTCTCAAATAATTTGAGAGTAATTGCAACTCAAATATATCATAATATTTCAAATCTAGAATATCACTCCTCTATTCCAATTTGCTCGTTATAATATGAATATCAACAAGTGAAGGCTGTTGGAGCGAGCTGACTCAGCGTACTGTGACCGAATGAACGGTAAATAAACTGAACTTACTCGTGTATTTTTGGTGAATTTCTAATTCACTTGTACCTTTACATTGAATGGATTGGCTTGAAATAATCAACAGTGACAGTTGAGAGTTAAATATGGTTCTTAACCCCGACAAAAAAGAGGGGTGTTATAAATTTAGGGTGTGTATCTGTGTGTCTGTGTATCTATGTATCTGTCTGTGGCATCGTAGCTCTCAAACGAATGGACCGATTTTGACGCGGTTTTCTTGTTTGAAAGCTGATGTGATCGAGATGGTTCTTAGCTATAATTTATGAAGATCTGTTCAGGCGTTTGAAGATTATCACCTCATTTCCAATTTCCACAACTCCGATTGATTTAAAATTTGGTGTACTGTGACCTCGGCAATATTTTTAAGACATGTTAACCTTGATCTGATGCTACAGCATCAAGCAGTCTATGGGATACCCAACTCTTTGGCAACTTATAGCAGATATAGCGTGTGTGGGCTCATAAGAATGGTCTTAACGAGTAAGTGCTAGTTAGTTGATTGACTAGGTCCCATGATAGAGAAAATAGTAATTTCAAAAGTCTGAAATAAAAAATAAAAAATATCCCCCGTCACAATAAACCTCTAAAAAGTAGATAAATAGTATTGTCTTTTTCGTTTAAGTACCTAGTAATATTTTGACCCAAGCGTCCTCGCGTCGGGGGACCGAACTCCGGACCAGGGAGATGTAAATACTTCTTTAGCGGTCCCCCGACGCGACGACGCTACGCTTGGGTCAACATATTACTAGGTACTTAAACGACAAATAAAGACACTTTTATTTTTTTACCTTTTTAGAGGATTTTGTGTCGGGGGTTATTAAAAATTTTATTTAATTTTTATGAACAAGTAATATAGTTTGCAACGTTTTCAATTCGCTTGATTGGTGTAATTAGATTTTAGGGTTGAAATAGTGTCCATTGCTGGTCAAAATCTACAGTCACTGAGCATCAGGTATGGCGGAGTAAATTAGCCGTGGTTTAAAGATTACAAGTTAGGAAAAACAAAAATAAGAATTCTGGAGTCAAAGCTGGTGACCATTCCTAATCATCGTGTGAAATCAACGAGTGAAACATGCAATGCAATGCAATGCAATCAGCCCTATATTATTAAACTGCCCACTGCTGAGCACGGGTCTGCTCTACAACTGAGAGGGTTTAGGCCTTAGTCTACCACGCCGCGCTGGCCTAGTGCAGATGGGTTGTGAAACATAATAAATACCATTGTCGTCGATCAAATACCTTTAGGAACAACCGCTTTTTAATTTCAATTATAGTTAATCTTATACTTGAGAAATAATACCAGCTGAACGGTTTATGTCTCACAAATTCATAACCCAAGATACCATTCAACCCCACGATGTATTCTTATCTCAAACCAAGCCGAGTTAACCCAAATATTTTAGCCAGATTCGTGGCGAGATGACATTACTACGCAAGGCACAAACTCGTTGATAAATAGCGAGACATTGAGTGCGATGCTGCATCTCATTGTATGCGCCATTCTGGGCACGTGCGGGGCACTCTGTGTGACGTCACACAACGACGTCACGGAAACGACGCGATATCGGATCTAGGGGTTCCTTTAGAACTAGTTCGGAGTAATGTGGGTTAGAAAGGGTTTGATTTAATCGTTTCCTTTATGGAGTCAGTGCTTTCATGTCAGACAGAATAAACTCTATGTTTAGCTTAGTTTCTTAAATCAAACACTTACTCACTTTTTCTTATATTTTTTATCCTCTTATCTTGTAACTAAAAAGCGATGAGATATCACGAAACGTCGTTAATCGAATCGTACGTACTCGTAGTCTTCGTCAAATATTTGATCGTTACCCTATCATGATTTGGGCTCTCTCGAGTAACGGTATATAAAAAGTCTTCTGCAGTCCTTGTGGTGTAAACCGACAACTTGTATATCATGTTGCGCCAGTAATAGCGGCGTACTCAAACGCAAACAGTACAGTGTGCGTATTCAATTTCACATATTTTTCATCTCGTAACCAAGAAACAATGAACTATCCCCAAAATATCGTTGAATCGTATCGTTCGATTAGTTTGCTTCAGTGCCGGTACATGCAGAAATAACAAAACTCGTTCCCAATCCGTGGGGTGTGAACCGACCATATGTATATCATGTTGCGCCAGTACTAGCGGCGTACACAAGCGCAAACATCACTGTGTGCGTATTCAATTGCACATGTTTTTCATCTCGTAACTAAGAAACAATGAGCTATCCTTAAAATATCGTTGAATCGTATCGTTCGATTAGTTTGCTTCAGTGCCGGTACATGCAGAAATAACAAAACTCGTTCCCAATCCGTGGGGTGTGAACCGACCATTTGTATATCATGTTGCGCCAGTACTAGCGGCGTACACAATCGCAAACAGCACAGTGTGCGTATTCAATTGCACATATTTTTCGCATATTTCACATCAAGCAAGCGCTTTGTGCGTCCGTTTATTGTTCTCATTGTTTATGCCGTAATAAAAATATATTTGAGCTTAATCGTGATATTAAACAGATATGCAGGGATTATGCGGTTTTCATATTTCTTTTTATGCTCACTGCAATAGCCCTTCACACGTAAATCGGTTGACTATTTTAAGGGCAATGCACTGCGCACTTTTATAAATGCCAACAACGAGCGTTTTTGATCCAATATGGATTCAGGTTCCTCTTGAATCTTAAAACTAATTTATATCAATTTTGTACAAAAATTCCTAAAAGATAATAAGGATATCAAAAGATTGGCTGTTTTGTGACGAAATCTCCGGTGATCTGTTAAATGTCCAATAAACTGTGAATAATGCGAGGCGTTTGATGTATAATTTGTTCATCAAATTATCATGTCATAGAAAATTTCGAAGATCGAGTGCGTAATTTATGACATCAGGCTTTTTAGCATAAACCGGCGCTGTGCGTGAGCCGGCACCAGTAAAGAAGGTTACCAAATAGTGGGATAGTATATAATTCAGGGCTGATACTATTAAATAGTTATGTCTGTATTCTTTGTGAATTATCGCTCGCTTTAGCGGTAAAGGAAAAACATCGTGAGGAAACTTGCATACCTGAGAAGTTCTCTGAATTTCATGGTATGTGAAGTCTGCCAACCCGCACTAGGCCAGCGTCGTGGACTAAGGACTTAACCCTCTCAGTTATAGAGGAGGCCCGTGCTCAGCAGTGGGCAGTATATAATACAGAGCTGGTATTATTAAATAAGTATGATGCTAAGTAATCTCCACCGGCCCTAAACAACCACAATAATACCACAGACTACAAAATAGTTGATAATACCAGAAGAGTCATATTTGCGCTAGCGGTTTCAAAGGAGGTCGACGCTTTTTGGGCTTATAAAAATCTAACTTCTCATATGAAAAGCTCCAGTAAACTGTCACCTCGTCTCATTTTTTTTGAGACTAGTCTCCATGGAACAATCTATTCATGCTAATGGCTGTGAGTTTTGGAAAAATAACTGAAATAGGTCGTAATTTTGTGAAAATAAATATAAAGTCTATAAATTAAAAATACAGGTAACTTTTCCTGTTAATATTTCGTGCTTATTTATACCAATTATATAGTTATCAACGAAGGCGCCCACAATGAGCTTTAATTTGTAATTTCTCGTTTATTTGTTGGCTTTGTAAATGCTTCACGAGTCAATTTGCGTTTTAATTAAACAAATAAGTATTACCCTTTGAACTTTACTGTGTGCGCAAATATTAATGCAAACATCGCTGTGAACTCTAATTAATGTTATTTAAAGAATTTGTCTGTATTTGATAAGTAGGCTGACTACTGGTAGGCTTAACGGAGCGGATAATTTATGATTTGTTATTACATTTTTTTCTAGATACTGGTGGTATTAGGTATATTAAGACCGCAAACAGTCGTCCAGGGTTAGGTTTGGCAGTAATTCAGCTTTACTCATATTTTCAGGGATCGTCCTATATACAGCGGAGAATTTTAGTCGGTATGCTGGTCGAAGAAAAGATGCTAGGCACTCCATCTAGTATCCAAGCAAAGACTTGATGGTATCTGACTTCTAACCCATAACCACCAACCCATACCAGATCCATGGATGAGATGCTGCCCTTAAATACGGAATAAAGATTAAGCAAGATACATTTGTAATTTTTCTCACCATACGCTGTTTTTGTAACACTAGCATTGCGCGCGGCTCCGCCCGCGTGGAAAAGTTTTCCGAGATAAAAAGTAGCCTATAGCACTCAGGAGTAATGTAGCTTCCTATTAGTGAAAGAATTTTCAAAATCGGTCCAGTACTTCCTGAGATTAGTGCGTTCAAACAAACAAACTCTTCAGCTTTATAATATTATTAAGTATAGATTACTTAGATTCGACTATGCATGCTGTGGACTGTGGGCAAACTACAGAGTAGATACACTGAGAAACTTCGAGAATCGACAGTTGGTGAATCGGGTTCATTCATAGAAAAATTACGATTTTGTTCTACCTTCGAGAAACTTCGAGGATGCCAAATGGCACTGATCAGTCATTTACCAAGTACACTTCAATCAACGGGCCAATACAGCTCGAGTAATTTGACAATAAAAATAAATTCGACCATTCAGCACTTCACAACAAAGCCTCGCAAATAAAATGTCCAATTATCTCTCGTTGTCGGCGAGGTTGCAACTTGTTGCGGTGCAATTTTGGCCATCAGATATGCTGGAGTTAAGGCAAAGATTGTTTAATTTCTACTGATTTTCCAAGCATTATAACATTTGATTGTTATTTCGCGTAATTGGCAAAAACGTTGAACGGATATCCATGTAGTTTTTAATAGGACTATAATAATTCAAGGAATGTGGTGCAGTCGCTGGCATAGCTGGTTTATATTATGTACCTAAATTCAAGCCCGTATAAAATCACTTCGCTGTGATCACAGACTTCTTTACAATAAAGATAGGTACAACTAGATGTTGAATCTTATAAAACCTAGTAAAAATAATGTAAATACTAACTGCAAAGCTATTTTTCTGTCTGGCTGCAGAAATAGATAGAACGGCAGCATTTACTAATAAGTAACCAGTATAATAATAATTTTAACTAGCTTTAGCTCCACCCACATGACAAATTGTTTCGGAAATAGTCACTCTATATATTTTCTCAGGATATAAAATATTGGGCGTGCTATTCTAGACTGTAATTTATCTCTGTACCAAATTTCACCTACATTCTGTTCAGCCGTCCTGGCGTGATTCAGTAACAAACTTCCATTCAATCCTTAATCCTATAATGTCACACTGATGAGCTAATTTCATGATTTGCTAAGGTTTTGCCCGAACGAGTTTATGTTCAATGTAGGATTGAGGTAAATACCTAGTTCAATCATTTACGTCTTTTTATAAACTCTATTAATAAAACGTGAATGGAAGCCATAGTTTAGTTTCTAAAGTACATTGGCCTTAATCAACAAGCTATTTGCATTTAATGAACAAACCTATTCGCGATAGTCGCGAAACGATTTTACTGCTACAATTTCTGTCCCAAAAATCCATCAACGGGTTTTCTGTCCGAAATAATTGGGGATTTTTTGTATGTAACATTTATTTTTAGTTGCATGGTCATTAATTTCGTGTAACATACATTTTGCAAAGTCTATTGTTTTGTCGGCTTGAGGCACTTTTATATTTCAATATACCTAAAAAAATATTATTTATAATTGTCGATTAAGAGCATTTAAATATTGTGAAACAATCTGTGTACCAAATTTAATCCAAGGAAGAAAGATTTGTATTTTTGTATGTTTGTAACGAAGAAACTCAAAAACTACTCGATCAATTTTAAAAATTATTTTACCAATATAAAGCTACATTATTTGCGAGTACCATAGGCGACTTTTTATCCCTGGAAACTATAAAGCGGGACTTTATCCCGGAAAAACTCATTCACGTGGTCAATCAATCAATCAAATCAGTCCATCTCCACCCACTGTTGGGTAAAGGCCTCCTTCACGCCACTCTTTCCGGTTCTGTGCGCGCCTCATCCACTGCTTGCCGGCACACCTTACGATGTCATCAGACCATCGGGCTGGTGGTCTGCCTCTCTCTCTGTGGCCGCGCCACAGAGATTCACGCGGTGCCGCGAGCAAAAGACTCGTTTTTAACCCCCAGCAAAAAAGAGGGGAGTTATAAGTTTAGAATGTGTATCTGTGTATCTGTATGCCTGTCTGTGACATCGTAGCTCTCAAACGAATGAACCGATTTTGACGTGGTTTTTTGTGTAAAAGCTGATTTGATAAGATAACTAGTGTCATCATTGTTGTATTTCTTGAGATTTCGCAAATTTCTAGTCTTCCTTAGTCTCATTACTTCTCTTCAATGATTGGTAATCAACCCAATTGCTGATAGTATAGGTTATAATGGTCAACTACGAATATGATCATCAATATATTCATATCATTACTACCAACATCATCACCAATGAAAGGTCGGCACGCAAAAAGAACTAAATCTCATTAAACGTTCAATAAAAAAATTACTTTTCTAGATAATACGTTCAAATTAGGAATTTATTGAAACCCGTTTTTCTTCTCAGCATTTAAATTAGAGCGGACTATTCTTAGCCTCTGCGACTAACCAATTCAGAATTGAAAACGTCTATCACCTCTTTGTTCAAATCGGCGATTCTTATAAAGTCAATGTTCCTACAAAGATTTTCCTCTCAATAGTCTCTTCAGTTTTCGAGAGTTCTCAATCTGGATCTTGTAAATAACTGAAGAAATTTGGAGTTACAAAACTACTTGAGAACAGATTTGGTATTGAGGGACTAGAGTTTTTGTTAAGTATTAGCTAACTAGATCTCTTGATGAAATTAAGTACCCAAATATACGAGATTGTTGTCTTTGCTGAGAATATGTATATATTTTAAATTGTAAATATTATGTTATTAAAATATTTACAAAAACGGAGACTTTTATCTAGGCGGAATCGAACCCGTGACCGACGACGTTTATCCGTTCAGCACCCCACTAGGCTATCACTAAAAATCATATTTGATTTAAACAAAAAGTTGTTCAAACTAAAGGAAACTATTCCTCACACTGAAAACAATAATTTTGCCTAACATCACCGCAAACGCCCGGAGCGATTGACGTGCCATCATAAGTAGAAAATATAGAATATCCTTTTTATCGGCAACGAAATGAAATAGGCACCAATTTCGTGTGAAGGAAATTGCTTCCAGAATTACGCGTCTTGGAGGGCTGCGACGCTCGTGTCCTACTACAATACGACGATTCCGGAGTGTGCGTTTCCATATGTATGTCATCCAAATAGTTTATCATAAAAATCTCGTGTCTGTAAATCGATCTCGACAATAAACCAATTAATATCTTATCTTACTTATATTATAGAGCATCTTAACATGTCGCAAGTTTTACTAGACTTTTTTCCTTCACAAAAATCAGCATTCTATAAAAATACTGGAAATATACCATAAATATTTAAGAACTATTCTATACTAATATTATAAAGAGGAAAGATTTGATTGTTTGTTTGTAATGGATAAGCTCAAAAACTACTGGACCGATTTAGAAAATTCCTTTCACTAATAGGAAGCTACATTACTCCTGAGTGCTATAGGCTACTTTTATCCCGGGAAACTATTTTTATCCCGAAAAAACTTTTTCACGCGGGCGGAGATGCGAGCAGAAGTCTTGTAAAGAATAAAACCGCTAAAAATTTAGCTAAAAGTCCAAAATGGCTCTTACGATGTTCTTCCCGCAGACTCCGAAATTATTGCCTCATACTTTGACTACACCTACACTTTGTCTCTAACAATAATTAATGACGTTAGTGTAGCCCCAGTAAGTACTCATCGCAAAATTCCCAAAACCCGGTTACCATGGAAACGCACATCAACACCTGCTGGCATCAGGAAATTGGATCTGATGGTATCTCGGGCCGTGTTAAGTGAAAGCCTAACGCCTCGGCAGTGTCCGGCCAGCCTAATGCGAACAAAACCTTGTCACTCCGAATCCCAGTTCTTTGGGTTAATGTTATGGGTTAAAATAAATCTTTTTGGGTTTCGGTTTGAAAGTCGTAGAGGAAATCAAGTTTTATGGGATGCAAACATTTCTAAGACTTACCGACGGCTCTGTAATGAAAACTAGTACAATTATGAGTTTCTTCTAGGGACGTGATAAATCCCCAATCTCAAATTCTTGAAAATTGTCAAAACCCTAGTACTTCCTCGAAAGATTATACTTCGACGGTTTTAAGTAATTACTGGCTATAATAAGTTCGTTGGCCATCTGTTAAAAATGACTGTAGGTAAAATTAAACCAGATTTATTTTGCAGTGGTTAGTTGAATTCCAAACCGAAATGAAATACATCGAAATAAAAGGGGTAATCAAAATGATTAATGTTTCTGCGGTTATGTACGCGATTACGTGCTGTGTGTGTTTACTAAAATGTTTAAGACTTGACGCACATTATAGTCCTGGGAGCATATCGCCTCTAGATTTTTTTTTATTGCTTTGAATGACGAGACGAGCATGCCGATCGTCTGATGGTAAGCGATAAGACCACCCATAAACAGTAGCAACACCATCCAGCACCTTGACTGACAAAGTACTGAGTGGCATTCCACTGCGCTCGTCATCCTGAGACATAAGATGTTAAGTCTCATTATGTCCAGTAGTTATACTGGCTACAATGTCCTTCAAACTGAAACACAACAGTGCATGCACACTGTTGTTTGGCGGTAGAAATAGACATTGCGGTGGTACCCACCCAGACGGCCTAACATAATGAGAGACCTACCACCAGTAAATCCTCCTCTAGATAAGTATTGAAAAAAGAACTTAAATATTACGTAGCTCATAGTCCATGTTTTTATGCAGCATAAGTAAGCGTGCGGATTCCAAATTCATATTTTGAAATAATGACCGAATAAAATGTTCCATACGCCACGCAGCTTTAAAGGACAATGGCGAAAACGTATTTATAAAAAAACTATGCGTTTAGAAATTCCATACTTGGTAATCCCAATATAATTATTTTGTATGATTTTACAGCATACCAACTTTAGTCGTATAAGTCGCATAAATTAATAAAAAAACTCAATTGACTTTTTTTGTAATGTGTCACGGCCATTTTTTATGAATGGCATAGGACCTTTTAGGCTACCAAAACATCATTATCATCAGGTCTCTAAAAATTGCAAAAATATGTCTGACTAAAAAATGTTCATTAGGAATAACAACAAAGATCTCAGCTTTCTTGCTACATGTTTATTACTATGTATATTCTATTCTATACATTCTTACCAGCTGCCTTTTGGCTGTATAGTTACGGTCATTGCTTATCTCATTTTAGAAAAAAAAGCTATTTCCGTCATTTCGTTTCTAGCATGTATTTTTGTAAAATGTGTGATAATATATTGTGTTGATTGAAAATAATGTACCTGGTCGAGCAACCGTACTGTAGGTTCCTGCGCTCATGCCATGACAGTTGTCTGGTATTTGGGACGGGCCAGTCGCCTGACATCAAGGCAATATATCTGCCCCGGCAGAATTTTCAGATCAGATATTTATCAGAGAGAATGATTATGAAGAAGATGAATAAACATAAAAAATAAGTGTTTTATTTTTCTCCAGAACTCGTTTTTATTTAAAAAGAAATCCCGAAATATAGGACTTAGGGTCTAAACGTATTTTCTCCCAATATTTCCAATAGTTTCAGAGTTTATTAAAATAAACAAATCTGCTATTTCCTATAGTAGTAAAGATAAAAAATGTTTTGATATATACCTAAGCTTGTATAGCTGAGGTAGGTGCATGCCGCGCGCTAGTATGCCGTGTGGCGGATCACCTTCTCCATGTTTAGTGAAATGTTAGGTTCGAATGTGGTAAGGGAGGGCCTCACTTGAGAATAAACAGATTACCAAACATTTTGAGTTTCATTATTTATATTATTGTGTAAAAATCAATTCATAAATGTCAACTAAATCATAACCTCAAATCTTTAAAATGAAAAACCTTAGTTCTAGACTTTTTTCACTAATAATCTTGATACATAATTGTTTGGGAATTGCTGTTGAATTGTTATATATTTTTTTTACTTCTAAACGCTACACATTTACATCAACTAAAATCATGTATGGAGACCTGCCATTGTCCTTTAAATACATTTTCAGGCGATATGCTGCTGAAGCGATAAGTCTGCGTTAACGTTAAAATTATTACAACCCAAACATCAGCAACCGATGGTTTGAGTTCGTTTATGAAAAGCGGTTTGGGAATTAAGGTTATTCGATTTCTGTACAGTTATTAATAATAAATAATACATTGAAATAAATACATACCATTGAGAGTATATCAGAGAAAGCATATGCAGCAAGCGAAATTGTGTGATTTCAGAAATCTCACTGAATTCTAAATGCAGGAGCAAGTTGTCACAGTGGATTTTTGTTAGACATTTTGACAGACAGATTTTTGTTAATTTTTGCAATTTACTGGTGGTAGGTCTCTCATAAGTTAGAGATCGTCTGGATGGGCACCACCGCAATGTCTATTTCTACCGCCAAGCAGCAGTGTGCGTGCACTGCTGTGTTTCGGTTTATAGGACATTGTAGCCAGTGTAACTACTCGACATAATGGGACTTAACATCTTATGCCTCAGGATGACGAGCGCAGTGGAATGCCATACAGTACTTTGTAACTCAAGGTGCTGTATGGTGTTACTACTGTTTATGGGTGGTCGTATCGCTTACCATCAGGCGAACGGCATGCTAGTCTCGTCATTTAATGCAATAAAAAAAAAGATTTTATAATGGAATAAAAGTGTGGCTCAAGCATTATTGATAAGATTAACTAATCGCGTGATATTGTGAGACCACAGTACTAACTTCTCCTCTACCGGCGCATTCATCATATTTATTGATACAACGAATAAAACCAATATTAAAGCACACGATTAACAACTAACCTGAACCGAATGAAATGGTGAAGATTAATGACAATGCAATATCGTGCTGATTTAAATTAACGCCATTCTGATACAGTAATATTTGAATATTTGAGGTAATGTGACACGCGTACTGTAATCACCTGGGACATTACAATCAGAAATCCGCGCGGAATTTTTGTAACGTCAAACATTACAATTAGCTTAACTAAATACCACTTCTCGTTATCAACGTTACGAATAATTATGGGTAAGTTAATGGATTATGTGTTTTGTTTTCCATGTGTCTAGAACTTTCCTGTCGAAGTCTGATATCATTGTTTCATCTATTTCTACTGTAAAGAACATTGTATCCAGTGTATACTCATCCGCTCAGTCAGTAAATAGGGACATTATATTCTCTTCATATTGTGGAATCAACGTTTATGTCACAGGTACAATTACCGCTTTGTTTGAGGCGTATGGTGGTGATATGCTGTGCAGAATTATTTGTCATCCTGTAAGCTTTGATCATTCTTGTTTTAATATGTTTAACCATGTAAAGTGTTGATTATGGAGCTATGCTGTTGCAAATCTTTTCTGCTACTAGTATCATAAATAATCCCTTATCTATTGCTGTTTCGCACAGTCGCTAGAAGCTTCAAATATTATCTTTACGCCTTCAACCCTTAATGGTTTGGACTGTTTATTGATTTATAATATTTCACACACATAATGTAACATTTAACCTGCACAAATAAATCGATATTTATTAATAAATATTGTAATGGTGTACTAATATTATATGTTACTTAAATAATTTGAATCAAAGTTTTATAGAATTTATTTCATATTTTTATGACTTTCAAGGTCAGCACAAAACTACTAACAACATCATCTATTTTCTCTTGACGTCATTCCTAGCGTTCTCAGTATTTTGGATCTACAGATTTCGCTTTTAAAGTTACATTTTCAATGTCTCCGTTATAATTCAGAACACATTAGCATAGTTTCTGGAGCTTGCGAGTTAAATTCAGTTTAATACAGCGTCTCCCACGAGAGACTGCGTCTATTGTAAGTCACTCGCGCGTAAACTGCTGCGATTCAGAAACTACAATTCCAAATTGGAATTTATGATATTAGTAATGCTGATAATTAATCATATTCAATTGTTTCGAATGTACTAGAACCGAAATTGAATCAAAACGATTTATTGTATCACTGAAATATTTATTGGATCGATTTATTGGATCTTCCATTTACATTTTTTATCAATATTCCGTTTTTCTTGTTGTGTCTTTTCGAATAGTGAAGATTTGCAGTCAGCTCAGCATATCTTCTTTTCTCCTTTGTACCCGACGAAGCAAGGAAGGGTAATTAATGATTTATTGTGATTTTCAGATTATAAATGACTAGACTTATGCTCGCGTGAAAAAGTTTTCTAGGATAAAAGTCCAACTTTATATTTCCTGAGATAAAAAGTAGCCTACATTATTCGTTGATAATGTAGCTTCATTTTGTTGAAAGAATTTTGAAATCGGTTCAGTAGTTTTTAAGTTTATTCGTTATAAGCCTACAAAACTGTCCTTTTTATAATATTAGTGTGAATTATGGAGGAGTATCTTAAAACATCTAAGTTCTTGGGACGTAATATACTTCCTGGGATGTCTAGGACCTGTAAAAATAGGGTGCTAGACAGATACAGTTTAAGTTTTAGATCTCTATCTATTTTTGTCGCGAAGCATTAGTTTTTGATTGACATTGTAGTCGGCGCGGCATCAAGCGACTTAAATTTCATATGTTGTGGTGAAAACCAATGTATTACCTTACAACACTGCAATTTCAATTGTTGTCATTATTAACGCTGTAGTTTGTAATTTTAACTTATCTAGCGCTGTTACTCTTTACGGAAACTGGCGCTTACAATCGACAACGCTTCCTAGTTATTTGAGAAAAAAAATCAAATCAACCAGTTACGTCCTACACATCGTCGGCAGTCATCGCTTTATTTAATTTTCAAAGCATCGCCCGTTGTACTGATAACTGACGTACGAGTGGTTCCGCGCGTGTTCCGAATGGATTCAATTAGCTTTCAACTTCGAATGATTCGTCAAAAGCATAATATGTTTTCGGGAAATTGCCGCGAAATTGCTTATTATTAAGTATGGAAGCTGTTTAATGCGGTTTTTAATGTTCAGGACGTGTTTTAATGTAAACTTTCTGTGAATTATGTTAATTAAAATTCATTGTAAATTTATTTATGTACAGATATATTTGAATTGATGTAAGTAAAGTGCATTTAAATGTAATTTGGGGCAAGAGTGAATGATGTTAAATTACATACTTTTATTTAAATTATTTTAGAGGTAATAATTGTATCTATAAGGCAGTTATGAGCATTACGGTTATGATGTTCATGCATTTTTGTATTCCAGCGAATTAGCGAATATAAATATAGTATCCACCTCCAAAAATACTTGCACACGCGACTACTAACTAGAAGTTATTAAAAATAAAGAAGTTAACTCACTCCTATATCTAAATTCTCGACACAAGTTCACATAAACTACTCTTGGTATTGTCATCATCAACTAGAAGTTATCCTTACATATTTTAAAATAATGTCCTCTGGCGCGTCTGTTTGTCTGTCTGAACGCGATAAACTCAAAGATCGAACAGATTTCGATGAAATTTGGTATGGGGATAGTTTGAGACCTTAGGAAGGCTAAGGCTACGTTTTATCCCGGGAAAATATATAGCGAGACATTTATCCCAGAAAAACTCTTGATCATGGACGAAGCCGCGAGCTAAAAATAAAGGAAGACATAATTTACTCTTATCGAAATTCAGGTCACAACTTCACAAAAACTACTCGTAGTGACGTCACGTCCTAGAATCATACAGTCGTTTGTAAAGCCAGAACAAATAGTGAGGGTTCAGTGCCCTGTGAGCCAATAGAGTGGAACGTCAGAACCGACGCGACGACGCACTCAAATATTTATGTAGGGAACGTTGTAGCTCTAAATTGGTTAACAGGTTAGTTTTGGATATTGTAATGTTCTCGCTATAACTGTCCCTGAGGATAAATATGATGGTGCACCCATTGTGCCGTCGTCTCATGGTGTGATAGGAGTGTTTATTATTTATCATTTTTTTATTCAAATTTTTATCTGCCCTTTCCTGCCAACACGAGCTCATGTGGTAATAATTGAGTGTTCACCTACGTGACAAATAAAGTATATTTTACTTTTTTATTATATTTTTATAATCTCTGATGTGAGGTGTAAACTCCAATTTTAGGTCATTCATATTTCTTTTTTTATTGAATAAAAAATTACATATAACATATTTTTGTCTATTTTCGATTTGCTAGGATTAGGAATCGAATCTTTTGATGCATAGTCCAATATGGTACTATTACACCAATGAACGCTCTGGATGCGGGCCGCTTTTGACAGGTCCGGCTGGAAATTTTTAAGGGACGCCTATGTTCAGCAGTGGACGTCGTGTGGCTGATGAGGATACAAATGAGATATTTTTAGTTTTAGTTTAAATATGAAAAAATACACTATGCAAGGCACAATCTGCCAGCCCCGCGAGACCTTACGTGCCATTTTACATTTTCTCCTGGAAAATATATCAAAACACAGCTCTAAATAAACAAGATAACAAAACGTCTGCCATTACAAAGAACTCAAGTTTTATTAAAACCATACAAAGGACGTTTATTATTTACCCCAGACTGTTATCTGTAATTATGTTGGTCAGGCTTTGTCTTAATTTCGTCTTCATTAAACGATTTTTGATGAAAGGTTTCTCTAGTTGCTTCAAATTTAGGACAGTGCTTGGTATAATAATATCAGTCTAGATTTCGATTATCTGCTTTGAAACTTTTTGTTTAAAGATTTATACAATTCCTATATCTTCTGCGAATATTAATATGTTGAGATCTAAATATATTATCTATCGTATATAATATCTATCAAGAAGTCATTATTGAAGTCTGTGTTTGAACAATTTAAGACCATCTCTTGGATATGGCGAAAATTCGCGTAGGTCAAACCTCAGCTGAAATTCATCCTAGTCAGCTTAAAACTACAAACAATACAAACCTGAATAAACAAGACAAAAGCCTCGAATTCTACGACTTAGGTTTTTATGAAGTGATCATAAAGGCTGATTCTATTATCGCCCTTATCTACAAGCAATTAATTCCGTTTAAATTATTCCAAACTCGACTTTATCAACGTGAAATTTAACTGAATTTGTTATTTTGCGAGATAAATTGCTTCCTTTTGGCTTGTGTTTTGATATTTATTAATCATTTAGCCGTCTGTGTAATATAAATAGGCGTCGGCTGCGGTCTGTTACGTTCGCATAAAATTTTCTGTTCTAATTTCTGTAGTTCTCGCTTAAGTTTAGCTTTTACTTGTTTTTTAGGTGAATTTTGATGAAATTTCGAGGATTGATTTGAAAATGTTGTTTATTTTTTTTTCATGGCCAGTTTTTGATCGATACCTTGCTACACAGGGTTGGTATGATCGTTGTTAGGCCTAGTAAAAGCAAGTATCTTTATGGCCGAAAACCAGCTTAGTGCAGCGTCCCGCGCCGCATCACAGCACCATGCTGAGTGGTCACCTAACTGTCGCAATCTTAACTTGCAGTCTTAGGGATAATATATTTTTAGTTATATATCAGGGATTTTGTTCCTTTTTTGGTACTTGTTTCTTATTTTTCTATTTTTTTTTTATTATTTGAGGATTGCCAACAAAGTTATCAATATCACAAACATTATAATAACAATCAGAAAATAAAAGTAATTGCAACTCAGACTACAGGCTTAATTACTTAATTAAACATTATAAGAAACTATACAAAAAAAAGATAGATTTATCCGAATGTTAGGGCCCCAGTTAATCAGTCACACCTAAAAGAGTTTTCCTACTAGTTACTAAAATAACTTATGATTTTTTTTTATTTCTCCAAATCTTTGTACCCATGCAATATCTGTCTGAGGCAAATAAATTACTTTTATTTCTTTCTTAGTATTACTATACATATATAAATGGGCTTTAGATCGGCATGGTCTTGGTTCGCTTCCTAGATCTTGAAAACATTGTGTTTTAAATTTATGACAATTAATTTCATAGGTGGACTGCCTCGCTTGCGTAGTTGTATTACGGAACGACTCCAGTATTGAGGTCTTGGGTTTGATCCCAGGGTCGGGAAAAGCGATATTAGGTTTTTCTACTCAGTATTGGCCCAGAGTTTGGAACTTTTGTTGGAACTTATTTGTTGTATTAAATCCCATTCTTGGAAATCATGGAGGCCATGTTAAGAATACCAGCAATTCCCATATTTAAACTGGAAATGAATTTGAAAGGTAGACAGTGGCAATTCATCATTAAATTTCATCACTGCGTACAAATTTCTAATTTAGATTAACACGATGTATTTACGTTGGTAATTAATGCGCGTCGACCCAGCACCGATATGTCTGTAATAGCTCGATTATTAGAGCGTGTTGCCAGATATCTGCTCCAAACAGATCCGGAATACATAGGGATATGTTCATGTTGGAACAGTATAAGGTAGTTTTGACGTGCTATTATGGCTAATTTGTATTATTTACAGTTGAAGACCTCGGTGGCGTAGTTGTATTACAGTACGTCTGCAATGCTGAGGTCTCGGGTTCGATCCCTGGGTCGTGCAAAGTGATATTGAGTTATTCTACTAAGTATCAGTCCAGAGTCTGGAATTTGTGCCTGATATCGCGATAGGCTCGCCACCTATTACATCATGGGACGGGAAACGCACAGCGAAAAGTGGGTGCACTAGTTGCGTCTCTGCCTACCCCTTCGGGGATAAAAGGCGTCAGTGAGTGTGTGTGTGTGTGTGTGTGTGTGTGTGTATGATACAAGTGGTTTTTCATAGGCTAAACTGCCTCCTCGTTGATTCTAGCCAAAAAGGAGTGTGGAAGCATTATTGCGTTCAGCAAGGTCCTATGTTTGGTCAATACGCTCTACGATCGTCTCAAGCTATTTGTCGATTCATGATTGAATTAATCTGGTGTACTATAACAACATAAAAAATATTTATAATAGAATTACAGTTTCCTATTGTGCCTAAACTATAAATATGCAACGTTTTACCAGCTCTAATTGCCATCTATTCCGCCGAGTTACATCCCTAACCGAGCCACCCTCATTAATGTTTCAAATAACATTAGCCACATCACTAGTGCTTACACATTCTGGATGCGACCGGGTAATGAAACAGTATGCTCTCCCAGCTGTCTGAATTACAATGCTAGAATAAGATCTCGAATTAGACAGAATTACCACATTGGTATTTGATGATTGTAGGTCGACAGAATGATGCCAACTTATTTGTAAAAGCATTAAAGCGGTGGGAATAAGACATATAAGACATCTTTGATTTCGAAACAGAACGCGTAAAGTTTCCGTCTGCATCGTAAATGCGAACGGATTTGTCAAAGTTAGTTTCCAAAGTGCAGTTGACATGGGCTGCAGCGATTGCAGATGCAACTGCCTTCTGTTTCGGAAATAAAGTTACGTCTACGCTGCGCCTAAGAACAATAATTGGATGTAATCTACCTCAAGAATTACACAACATGGCAATACGCAAGACATCACACAACCCCCCAAGGTCTCCCGTATGATCTGACCGAACCATGCCAATTATCTTTGAAATGAACCTTTCAAGCAAGCAATTACAGTTCAAATTAAATACTTGTTCAAAGCAATTCTCAGAAGATGTTACCGATGTAGAAAATTCTTTGCACGGACCCGCTCCTAATTCTGCCTGGCTCGGTCTGATACGTGGCTTGCTTTAAAAGTATTTATAGGATTTCTTCAATAATTTTATTTTGTATTGACTTCTGGGTAAACGGTTGTAACGTGTTACTTTGCTGGAATGCTTTGAATTGTGTGTTGATGTGATTCTTCAGGTGAACCAAGGACTTAATTCTTATTAATTTTGCCACAGGTGCTGGGAGATATATATTTTATTATTGATATTTAATTTTACCATGATTTGTTTTTGGGGACAGGTACTTCACCTAGTGACTATTTGGTTCTGGTTTTTTTCGGAACGAGACCTATTTTTTTAATATTACAGGCAGGTTTACCTACAGGCAAAGTGGTTATCCGACGATAGGTCTATTTACTAATTACGGGCAAGAACATCGCGTAGGGGAGCAACTAGCTCATCTCGCAAACATAAAAAAATAACTATTCAAATCAGATTATTATTGGAAACCAATAAAATGAACAAAACCAACATGAAATAAAATACCTGTCTATTCTTTACTGTTGCCGTGAAATATCAATTCGGTGTCTTGTAATAAATGGGAAAGAAACATAAAGATCATTATTAAACTATAAGAGCTTGATCGACCTATTTCGTGGAACAATGAGAAAATACTGGCACATAAAAAGGAAAAGCGCTTGTCCCACTATTTCCTCCATCTTAAAATAATTCAGAATCATAAAAGACGTCGAGGCACAAATTTAGAATTCAATGCGTTTGCGAACACGCAAACCTAAAATTATTGTGAACGTGGTAAGGTTTTGGTGGAGCTATTGAAAACAATAATGCGAAATACCTTTTAGAGATTTTAGTTTTTGGGTATAAGGTTGGCAAGCGATCAAGCAAACTAAGGTAATCGCCACACAAAACTGTTAGAAGTGTGATTCCTAGTAATTATTGGTGAACCGTTTCTGCTACTAATACTGAAAAATCATAGCTGTGATAGATTACATAATGAAAAAGAGTCGAATGAATCTGTCCCTTCACATCTATGAACTGGAAATGTTATAGAAATAATTTGCCCTGGGGATCAGACTAATAACTCGCATTCTTATAACTCAGCTCGATTTTTTTTACACCTATCGCACTTGGAATTAGCATTATTTTTTTTTTTCAATTGTAAAAAATATACTATTACGTTCAGTTTACAGTTAACATTTCTTCAAAGTACCCACTGGCCTCCGAGCATTCCGTGACTTGTAATGCGATCGGCCGGCACGACCTCACCTGGGAGTGGAATCGAGCCAAACCCGAACCGAATCTAATGGAGATTCTTGTAAGTTATCGTCATTGCCGTAAGCGCTTCTGGCATGCTATTCTGATAACGGAAAGCTCTCTAATACTTGATTTTGTTTGGAACTTTTATTTGTCTAGATCTTTGTGTTTAAAGTGGATAGTTACGAATCGAACTATTTTTTATTTGTTTTTATTTCAATAATAGTTCCTTCCAGCTGCCCTTGTATGACGTGGGGTTGGCGTCACACTTTTTCGAGATTGTTGTAGATAGGATTTTTTTTTAGGATTGAAGAAAGGCTCTTGACGTTGGCCTTCACTGACAAATCAAACTAGCAAAAAATCATTTTACAAATATGGGATTCAAATGTCCCAAGTAAGGAAGTATAAGTCATAGACATAATTTACACAAAGTAACTATTATAAGTTCAACGTTATTAATCATGGTTACGTGTATTCTAAATTAAGTCGAACTCATGTTAATCAATTTTAGTAATATCTTCGCTCTAATTCAATTTAATACTAATGTACTGTGAGGGACGTAAATTAGTTATCCAATTCATATTCCGATATTAGATTTTAGCTATAATTTAATTTTGTTAAAATTGCAGTAGGTAATTTAATTTCGGATCAGTAGCTTGCCTAGTGAGTGCTTGGACATAAAGAGTACCAGTAAAAGGACCTTTCTTTTCACACAAGATAGGAACCTACAAGAAGAACATGCGGGAGGGGCGGGGGGGGGGGGGGGCGGTCATAAACTGAGTTCCCTATATTTGGGCAAAATATAATGTGGCACTGTTCAAAATACTGTATGCAATAATCTGCATTCGTTATCCAAAGATAGTAAGGTGTCGCGCAGAATCTGGAATCGTGTCATTATATAGCAATAGCTTGGTCCCTTATTACATGTAGACACGCAGACATTCACGCCTTTAATCCCCCCGGAATCCCCGGAAATAAGTGTAGTGCAGCCACTTTTCGCCGTGCGTATTCCATCCCATGATGTGATAGGGGGCGAGCCTATCGCCATATCGGGCACAAATTCTAGAATCAAGGCTAATACTGAGTAGAAAAACCCAATATCACTTTTGCCCGAACCAGGTATCGAGTCCGAGTCCTCAGCACTACAGTCGTACCGTATTAACCTTACGCCACCGAGGCAGTACCAGTCACCTAATAGCTGGTGAAATGTGGATTTTATACACCTATACCTAAACCTTAAAAGGGAAAAGGGTGTTATAGGGTAGTTGACAACTTTTTTTAAATAGGTACATATATCAAAAATGTATGCCATCCAAAATCTAACGGAAAAATAATTTTCAAAATTGGGGAAATAATTAGCAAGTTATAAAGCTTTGAAATTTGGTGGAAAGGGTAGTTGTCAAATAACAGTAACATTACACTGTGACGTCACCGAGAGATGCCAGCCATAACGCTGCGTGCGTTCGAAAGAGATAGCGCGATATCCCCTCCACGTCTCCACTTTTGCTCACAACAATATTTCAAATATGAATAACTGATTTATTTTTCAACCAATTTTGATGCTGATTTCACAGAAGAATTTGTTTTTCGTACTATTTTCTGTTACATACATTTGGCCACATTGAAAGGATGGATGAAAGAAGAGGAACGAAAGAAATCTATGTCGCGAAAGTGAGTGGTAGTGTCGGACGGGGACGTCCTAGACCCTGTACCTTCATGGACCAAATTGGCGACCTCCTAAGGAAGGGCCAAATAAGGAGTTCTGGTAACCGACGAGCATGTATGAAGAGACTGATGACTGAAGAAGAAGTGAAAGAGGTATGCTTGGATCGTAGCACTTGGCGCTCCATAGTCTCTGCCTACCCCAATGGGAGAGAGGCATGAGTTTATGTATGTATGTATGTATAAAATAATCTACAAAATCAAATATAAGAAACTATCCTATGCTATTACGTGTATTAGTGTATATTTATGAAATAAAAAATGTGCCTATAAGTTAGACACTTATGTATAAAGATAAATTACAAAAGAAAATATGATTGATGAGATATCAACATGGATTTATTTATACACAAAACAATCATTAATTTTCAAGAATAACATAGTAAATTTACTTCAAATCTCGAATATCCAACGTGCGTAGTTTGTTCAGAAAACAAAACTTAAATAAACAACATGATTGATTGCTGTGTTTGTCAAAGTATAATATTTCTAGTAGAAATTGTTAAATTTTTTAATAACAATTATACTAGCTCTATGTAAGGCAATCTACCTACATCGAATCCAAGCTATATCATAGCCAGCAGGTAAACCGTTTGATTATGTTCTTGTATTTATATATAGATATATATATCCATATATTTAACGGATATATTTATCTGTTCTCTGAGTGAATTCACAAAGATAGCGGCCATGATAATATCATATACCTAATATGTGATGATTCTTCGTCAACAAACTACCCATTTATATTATGCCACACTACTGTATTAGGTTATCCTGTAATAGTAGATGTAAGAGGAAAATAAAATAAATAAATAAAAATTTTATAAAAAATTTGCTATAGTTTGGTAAGTCAGTAAGTAAGTAAGGTCGATTATCTACTTGAAACTTGTGGATGCTGTGCCAACCTTTAAATAATTTGTTACACTTACGCAACATAATTGCATTCGTTTTTATATTTAGATCATAAGTATTGGTGTAAACAATTGTTGGTGACCAAATAAAAAAAAAAATCAAAAAAAAAATCTGAAGCTGGCGCGTGAACATTGACATGTCGCGCGTGTGATTTTTAACCGACTTCAAAAAAACGCATACGCATACTCACGCCTTTTATCCCCGAAGGGGTAGGCAGAGGCGCAACTAGTGCACCCACTTTTCGCCAAGCGTATTCCGTCCCATGATGTGATAGGGGGCGAGCCTATCGCCATATCGGGCACAAATTCCAGACTCCGGGCTGATACTGAATAGAAAAATCCAATATTACTTTGCCCGACCCGGGGATCGAACCCGAGACCTCAGCCTTGCAGTCGTACCGTAATACAACTACGCCACCGAGGCAGTCACTTCAAAAAAAGAAGGTTCTTTTAATATTTGACCCTACTGACCCTGATGGTATGCGGAGAGGGGTCCAGATAAAGTGACAACTGACAAGCGATGATTATCTCTCGTCAGTCGACACAATAATGTCGGCCTGTTTGAGCCGGATATAATTCGCACCTTTAGAACGAAAACGACACAATTCAAAACAATCGAAAATTTAGTTATCGTCATAAAATGACTTAAAACTGGTCCCTTTTTTATAAAAATGTAATAAAAAAGGCCCAATATAACAGTTTAGTCCTTTTCCCACTTGAACATGGCTGTGTTTGAACTATTGTTGTATTGAGAACTTCGTTTGAAGTCATTTTATGAAGATAACTAAATTTTCGATTTTTTTTAATTGTGTCGTTTTCATCCTAAATGTGCGATATACAGTCTCATTCCAGAACACGACACGCTTACGTGGGCCACTATAGCGGGTTTTAACGCCAAATGGTGCTCGCTATATGGGTGGATAGTACGAAACCACCAAGAAATCTCTGTCTGTGAATAAATATACGACAGTCGTCATGACAATGCCTAGCTTATGCATCCTCAAAGTAAAAATAAGGAAGACATAGGTCTAAGGAAGGGAATCTATACTTAATGTAATTAGTACTTAAGTATTACTTATTAATGATTGTGTTCTTTATTATGCCTTTTGTTAAATAAAAAATAAATGAATAAATAAATTGTCTGATGTTTTATTTGCCTATACTAATATTATAAAGTGAAAGATTTGTATTTTTGTATGTTTGTAACGAATAAACTCAAAAACTACTGGACCGATTTCAAAAATTCTTTCACCAATATAAAGCTACATTATCAGCGAGTAACATAAGCTACTTTTTATCCCGGGGAATAAAAAGCGGGACTTTTATCCCGGTAAAATTCATTCACACGGGCGGAACCGTGAACGAAATTCTAGTATTGTATATATCCGTCCCTCCAATTATAATATGATTTTGTTAACATCTATACTAATATTATAAATCTGAATAGTTTGTTTGTTTGGTTGAACGCGCTAATCTCAGGAACTACTGAACCGATTTTGAAAATGCTTTCACTAATAGGAAGCTACACTAATCCTGAGTGCTATTGGCTACTTTTTATCCCGGAAAATCTTTCTCACGCGGGCGGAGCCGCGAGCAAATACTAGTACTGTATAAAATTGTATTGGTGTGAATACTGTAAACGCGAGCATCAGTCAACTTGGGGTCCATCAAGCGGAGCGTGAAGAAGCAATTATGCAGGCCGGCATAACTGTGCCGACCGTCCGGGTATGTTTATTTCTTGCCGGTCGACATATTTTTGGGCTTCTCTTACCGTCAGATGCAGTGAGACCAATTCGCCGTACCACAGATAAAATAAAAAATAACGGACCTATATTAAGTTAGATTATAATGAGATTCAGTTTCTCTAGCGTTGTGCTGCATACCTATATGTAGTGGTAGAAGTAGCGTATGTATACATAGTGAAAAGCCGTTTCATTTAGTTCCAAAGAGTCGCGTTCCAGAGTTAGTCAATGAAAATGCAGTAAAAGTTAGGCATAATTCCAGTGATTCTTATTGAAACTCTGTTTAGCCTTTCAGGAATAAAGCCGTGATGGGTGTGTTTATATATGTGTGTAAGTAAGTCTATCCAATTAAATTACAAGTCAAAAGTTTTATGAAAGACCATCTTGTTAAGTTTCTCCATAATATGTATCTATAGACCACCTCGCATAGACAAAACCATCCTTTGTCCTAATTAAGTGAGCCAAATTGGCCGTGTTACCCTTATGTTGTCAACGTTGGAATCTGAAGCAACCCCCCGTGGGGGATGGGTTTGTATTATAGCTTATCAAAATTCCGAAGGCGTTAGTCCGTAATTTGTTGCTGAGGCTTAGCTAAATAAATTTAGTCTATTAGAAGGGTTGAGTTTCAGAGTTAGATACGTGAGTATGTAATAAATTATAATATCATGCTGGTGCCAGACTGCCTCGGTGGCGTAGTTGTATTACGGTACGACTGCAAGGCTGAGGTCTCGGGTTCGATCCCCGGGTCGGGCAAAGTGATATTGGATTTTTCCATTCAGTATCAGCCCGGAGTCTGGAATTTGTGCCCGGTATGACGATAAGCTCTCCCTCTATCACATCATGGGACGGAATACGCTTGGCGAAAAGTGGGTGCACTAGTTGCGCCTCTGCCTACCCCTTCGGGGATAAAAGGCGTGAGCATGCGTATCATGTTGGTGGGACAGTTTCTAGATTTCATCTCCTTTGTTATGGGCTTAGTCTTTGTACATCTAGTAAGTCAGACAGGAGCAATCATGGAACGTCGAAAGACTCAGTATTTTATCACCCTATCAGATTATGGAATGATTGTATGAATAAGACATGGTGCCTACCGAATAGGAAGCTCTAAAACTGCCTTTAATCAGTAACAATACTCAGGAGTTTGAGTTATAAAGCTCTACGGAGTCTACTGTGCTCCTCATCTTGAGATTTTGAAGTCTTATTTAAGTCTTATAATGCCTTCTTTACGCCATAAACAATGCCCTGCAGTTCTTACTTGCTAAGTAAATTGCTGTTTGGCGTTTGTTAAAAATAGACAAAATGTGGTACATACTACTACTTTGCATAGAATGATATAGGTGCCATTAAAATGGGGACCACGGAAGAATGACTATTTATTATTTATCAGTAATTTTCACTCATGCATCGGTCATGTTGGTGTTAAATCACAGAGTCCGAAGCATCGGGACAAGTTGCAGCCAATTCATTAAACGGCGCAATGTGTCTGAATTGTGCTTGATATATGGCCGAAGGACTGTGGTAGGGTGGCGGGGTAAAAGGGAAGAGATAGCGGGAATAGGAAACTATAAGTTAAGTTAAATAAAATAAAAGAACTGGAGAGTATAAAATCTGGTATATAGTGTCATAAAGCCATGGTAATAGGATCGAATTAAAAAACCCTATTAATATTTTATATGTCGTCTCCTTAGTATAGTGGCAGTGTATATGGATTGAAGAGAAGTTTAAATATCAAGATCGCGCAACACTGTCTATCATTTGAAATGATTTGCTTGACTAATTTCTTCAGTGGGGTAACGTGTGGTAGGCCTTAGCTTACCTGGCACCGGGCAAAATATTTTTGAGGCGCTCCTTTCTTGGAAACATTTTTTTCTCCACAACTCAAAAAATAATTAATACTGATTATTACATAGAATTCTATCAATGCTATACTTTTGTTAGGATCTGGTGCCAAAAAAGACCGGCCCGCCCCCCCTTTAAAGCCAATACTGGCAGTATCTCACTAATATAATTTGAAGCCACAAGTCTTTCATAACTTGCCCCACGCATCCCACAGTGATTTGTAGTGGAAATCGTGGCGTGATCGCTTGATTCGTTCTCGTTTGTTAATTATTAAAAGCAATTACCAAACGCTTTGCCTGTATTGTGATATTTCCATGTTTATTTTTGCTAATGATATTTTGATAAAGTCCTTAAATGCTTTAATGTTCTTTTCGATTTGAGTTTCTTTCTCCGAAAATGTCATTGTGTTCATTATGTTGTGGGGTTTTGATTTCTTTACTTAAGGGGTCGTTGTTTTATCCATGGTCAAGTGTAGTTCAGGTTTTGATCACACACGAATTGTAAACGAATTCACAGCGAGGCGAAGGCGCTACGCACTCATCCAGTGTAATAAGACCGTTAACTTTATCTAGCTATGGATGAAACAACTCAGCCTAAGTGGGGTAATTGTTCAGTATTAGTCATTTTTTATTTTCGATATTGTGGATGAAGAATATAATATAATAATAATCCCTTCCTAGCCGATTTCGGCCACGGCGGCCAATCTCAACGGAGATCAGCCAGGTGCGCAGGAGATATTATAGTGCACAAGTGTGTGCGCAATACACAAGTGCACTCACTATTCCTTCACTCTAATAGTCCGGTGAGACGGCAATCCGACATGACCGGAGAGAGATCAGGTGCAGGACCAACGGCTTTACGTGCTTTCCAAAGCACGGGGGTATCACACCGCCTGACTCCTGACTCCGAGCTGCGACTGAGTAATTTTTAAGATTCGAACCCAGGACCTCGGCGCGCAAATCGTACACGTAACGCGTACGCAATACAACTACGCCACCGAGGCAGTCAAGCAGAATATATTATATTGTTGGCCTTTAAGTAGCTATGGGATTGAGAAGGCTAAGATAAATATTTGCGTCGCAAGACTACTTACTAAAATGTATTTATCTTCAATAAATATTAGTCTATAAACTAAAGTTTAGAATACAAGCAAAAGAAATCAAATTTAAAACAATAGGATTCGAATATTTAATATGGCGTGAATTTCCGAGCATAGTTGTTCGTGTGGTAAACCGTGTTCCTTTACTATGTAGATTACTTTCCTAAGAAAGAATAATGCATGCGTTAGGGTCTTGGTAGACGCTTCCAATGTTGTATGATCCATTATAATATACAATTAATTTTAATATATATACATATAAGATATATGTAGTAGTACCCTACAGGCTAAAATTAATTATTATATTTACCACATCACGTAAGGATTTTTCAATGAGTAATTGTATAGCAATTACAAATTATTTATTAAATATCCAAACTTTTAACAATTAAGTATGTCATCGATGGTCCAACGTTTGCCACTTTTGGCCAACCATTGTCACTCGACGGTTCAAGCTTTTATAGTCAACTGTAGAGTTGGTGACGTTGGTGTTGATATCTCAATGACGTTTTATTGAAGTGACAGACAGCTCGCTGTCACCGAAGCTCTGACGTACAATCACGTTCATATTTTATGCACCGATATTATTTTACTCGTGTACATATTAAATATTATACATATTTTTTTGTAGCTGAATATGAGGCGTTGACAGTGAGATTGCATTTAATTCGCATTTTTAATATCTCATGTAATTTTTTACGAAAAGCATGTAGTCCACTTAGCAGACGGATTAATAATATCGTAAAGCTCTTTAATTAAGGACGCCGCCTATTACATCATGGGATGGAACACACATGGCAAAAAGTGGGGCCCTAGTTGCACCTCTGCCTACCCCTTTGGGGATATAGGCCTGATATGTGTTGTGTTTGTGTTGATGATCTTTAAATCAAAAGAGATTAGAGCTCACTATCACTTAGAGTCAGAAATAGAAAGAATAGTAAAGACATCTATTTTCTTTATTGCATTTAAATGGCGAAACGAGTATTCAATTCGCCTGATGGTAAGCCATACGACCGCCTATAAATAGTAGCAACGCCGCACATAAATTTGTATTACAAAGTACTGCGTGGTATACAATATAATGATACTTAAAATCTTGTCTCAGGATGACGAGCGCAGTGGAATGCCACACAGTACTTTGAATCACAAGGTGCTGTATGGTGATACTACTCTTTATGGGCGGTCGTATCGCTTACCATCAGGCGAACGGCATGCTCGTCTCGTCATTCAATGCCATAAAAAAAAACTCTACCGACTGTTTGAATGCTCCCATATGCCGCATGAACAACAGTATATAGAAATACCATTAGAGTGACGTCAGTTTTTGGTACGGTTTTAATTGGATTAAAAGATTTTAGTAAAAGCCTCGTAAAAGCCGCTTTAGTTATTTAAAATATGTACACGTATCGTTCTATTATGTTGTCAAAAGTGAGCAAAAAATAGTGAGAGTCTATTGTAAATAGAAATCCTGTACGCATATATATTACATTATTTATATATATAGATTAACTGAATTAGGATTACAGAAAAGAGAAAAGTACTGTCGGCACAATAACTGTATCCCTTTCGAAAAAACTTGATTTTTAAATATTACTAAGTTTATTCTCTATATCTATAACTTAAATAATATATTATTATAGTAACAATAATTCAGTTAAAAACAAAAGGAGGGGTGTGTGATAGTCCCCTCAAATTCCCAGCATTCCTAGGCATCTAGCTGTTCCAGACGATTCGCTATGAGTAACGGGCCAACCCCTGAATAGGAATTTAAACGCCTGCTAAGCGAATAATTTCACTGCACATTAACCCTGCATATCATTGGAATTTATGATATGCAATTAATATTATAAAGGCATATTTTGAAAGTTAGGAATTACCGTATATTTTTGAAATTTTGTATTGTAATCTCGTATAGAAACAGTTATAAATACCAAGATTATAAATTTTAATAATTACGAAGCGAAATTAAGAATTTTGTATTTGTTTTTGCTATATCATTGAGGAGTCATCTATACTATTATTATAAAGAGGAAAGATTTGATTTTTTGTTTGTTTGTAATGGATAAATCCAAAAACTACTGAATCGATTTGAAAAATTCTTTCACTAATATAAAGCTACATTATTAGCAATTAACATCTTAGGCTACTTTTTAACCCGGAAAATTATAAAGCGCACAAATAAGCCACTAGATAGTAAGAGATCATTATCGTCTATTAGTAAATACATCCGGACGTCAAATGAATTTTGCATTGAGCAGGCGGAGGAATGAATTTAAAAAAGTGGGGGATTTGTTGGATCTCTTTGAATCCCACCAATAGTGAGTCAGTGGTACTATTCATGCGCAGCTTATAGCGAGCGATTCATGCAGTATATATTATCATGAGTATGAGAGCAACGACGAAAATTTTATCGATAATGGTTCAGTATCGTATTTAGTACAGGCACGTTACTAGCTTGTAACTTATATAAAAACACGCTTATACTCGCGGCTTCGCCCGCGTGGAATTTGGTTTTTGCCGAATATTAAAAGTAAGCTATATTCCTTATTTAAGTCTAAGCTTACTTCATACCAAATTCCATCTAAATCGATTCAGTGGTATTAAAATTGGAAAAGACAGCTAATTTCAAATTTATGGGACTAAACTAATGGTCCGGAGGACATGCGTAGTGCAATTTAATACTATGCTTTATAATTTCAATACCTAAAGATTGCTTGTTGAGCAGTAGTGTACTTAAAGACGAGTTACTAGCCATCTAGCCATCTACTCGCCATACTAGCCAATCTTGTCAGTTATAAATACATTTTCGTGGAACCACAAGCACTTCGGGTATTATTAACAAGGAAAGTTTAGCAGTCAAATCATACTTTCTCTAGTACACAACGTCTTCGTTAAAACTTTCACGGAGCTAAGCGGTACGTTAATCCATGTTAAAGATCGGTATGGAGATGTGAAAATATGGTTCTATGTCTTCGAAATTAAGATCTAAAGTGTAGTCATCAGTTTTCAAAAAAATCGAGAGTTGAGAAATAAGTGTTTGGATTTTTCGTGTTATTTAAATCTTTGCACTATTTTGCTAGTCCTCCCGTGAACATAAAGTAAGTGATGCACGCCTTCGAGACGTTAGGAGTAATATAAAAAAAAACGAGACAAATCCAAAAACTAGTTTTATTTCTATATCTTACATTCATGTTAGCACAAGGCATCAATGTCGACAATTGTAAGGCTGATTGATATAAGCCTCATTTTTTGCTATATTAAGTTATAGTACACATAATATTTAGAATCAGTGTATTTATCTGCGTCTTTCAACGTAGTTTATATTTGTTAGATTTAAAATACTAGGAAAAATATTCTTGCAAGCGTTATTATAAACAAACGTCATTGTATTTATATATATTTTCTTTGTATTTATGCAATAACGGTTATAATTGTTAACTAAAATATTCAGCAAGCCCGTTGGCGGTTCCGTTTTTCAATTATTCTAATTATAATATACGCATACGCATACTCACGCCTTTTATCCTCGAAGGGGTAGGCAGAGGCGCAACTAGTGCACCCACTTTTCGCCGTGCGTATTCCGTCCCATGATGTGATAGGGGGCGAGCCCATCGCCATATCGGGCACAAATTCCAGACACCGAGCTGATATTGAATAGAAAAATCCAATATCACTTTGCCCGACCCGGGGATCGAACCCGAGACCTCGGCATTGCAGTCGTACCGTAATTCAACTACGCCACCGAGGCAGTCACTTATAATTAGGGCTAAAGTTGTATATATATTTTATACAACTCCACTGCACCTTAAAGTGGTGTAGAGTCCAGATAGAGTGTCGAGTGATGAGAGATGCTTATCAACAGTCGGCACAATTATGCCAATTGCCAACCTATGCTGGATATTATATATTTGTTAGAGCTAAACGCATAAACTGTTTCAATTACTATTTATAACATAATGCCTATCCTTTAACCCTGTAAACGCTTCCCAGTTTTGTGAACATTTTCCTTTTTTTTATTGCATTGATTGACGAGACGAGCATGCCGTTCGCCTGATGGTAAGCGATACGACCACCCATAAACAGTAGCAACACCATCCAGCACCTTGAGTTACAAAGTACTGTGTGGCATTCCACTGCGCTCGTCATCCTGAGATGACCAGTAAAAACTTCTACAGACTCTCGGCAAACAAACTGTCAATTCGGATTTATTGTTTTCAAGATGAATTTAAGGTTGTTCCTGCGACATAAACACCATACTAGAATTTGGACAATAGTCCTGCGTGAGGTAAATTCTTTCGATTCTGATTCAATTTAGATATTTTCAATCTTAAGAATGTATAGGGTGCTTGAATTTGTGAAGTATTGCAGTTTTAAATATTATTTGCTTGAATATGATGAAGTAGCGCAACGTTTTTATGCTATGCAATTTTATTTATGTGTTTATTTTGCTTAGAGATTTCGCTTGAATCTGTTCATATAGTTGTTTTTTAAATAATAAAGAAAAAAATATATGTAGAAAATCATGGGCATACTGTGTGACGTTAACACAAAAAATAAAATCCAATATGAAGGCGGAACTGTGGGCAATAAATATTGAATAGTTATAGGTATATTATAATACTCCAGGACAATTTGTAGTGGGTGACAGCTCTTCATGTCCAACTATGTCACATTGTGTCAAATGGCATGAGCTAAGCATCCTTTGCCATTTGGTAATCTATCTAGACGGCATTGCGCTTCCTATCAGGTGCAGTGCAGTCACGTTATCGGGCCAGAATAAAAAAAAAAAAGAAAAAAAACCATCATATTCATTGTTCAATGCACATTTTTAATATGAAGCGTGTACAAACATAACACATAAAGCCTACATACTTATAGCGACCGTTGAGGATCGGATTTTTCGTCAGTCAACTATTCCAACAACGATCAGACAGCACATAAATATTCCATGCAATTCTATAGAAACAAGTTTTTTTCAACATCTGGAAGTTTTCGTTACATCTGGAAATTATTTTAATTAAAAAAGTACAAACAGCGCGCACCCTGTACATCACCTGTCCCTCGAGATAACTCGAATGTTTTCACCTTTGAAATGAGAGAAAATTGTTCACACAGAGCTTTTTACTCAGAAGGCAAACTTTTACTAAGCAAATTAGCTTAAACGTGCTATAGCTTTGTGTTAGTTTTTTTATACAAAAATCGTTCATCGTATTTCAAACGCCATGCCTATAATATATAAGTATCATTATAAATATTTATTATACGAATTGATATAGATTTTTAAAGAAGAATAACCGACTCATAATAACCATTTCTGAGAATATTAATCTGCTAAGTACATTGACCTCTAGAATATACCATCCCATGAGAGGACGAGAACTGTGGCCCACGCCCAAATCAAATATTTACTTACTCAAAATTACCTCATTACGATCAGTGGGGCTTAGAATGTGGCAAAAAAAATACGACACGATTCCGTTTCGTTTTATTGTGATTGGTTGAGAGACTAACACGTGACTGACGTATAGGTCTCTCGATCAATCACAAATATCAAAATTAAACGACATCGATTACGTGTTGCGCCTTTTTGCCACATTCTAAGCACACGGATCTCTTCGGACGTCATAAAACAATAGGTTATGTTTAAATCTCGAAGAGATAGATAGAGGTCTTACTAAATATTGTTGCTAAGCTTATTTGTATCCTTGGTTAGTGACCCTTAAATCGAGCAGTTATTTCAACGCTGGACAGCTGACTTCCTTTCAAAATTAACTTATTTCTAATTGCGGATCGAACTTAAGACCTTATCTCATTAATATGCCACTTATAGATTAAACAGTTATTCCAGTAATTATAATTACTTATTACTATAGGTAAATGTATACCTACTACTAGGATCATCATCATCATCATCATCATCATCAGCCACATGACGTCCACTGCTGAACTAGAATGCAACTAGAAACTTCCACTACTAGAATGCATCTTGTAAAATGTTAAGTGGAGTGCTCTAAGTTGTGCATAACAATATGAGAAATACATACTTTGTACTGACACGTTATTAAAAAGCTAATTATTGGTTATGCTTTCAATATCACCGCTTCTTCATCAACTGTGTACGTGCGGTGTCGAAAATACGCGAAAGAGAAAATGAACGAATGGAATGATTTAAAGGGGAGATTCGTCTGAGTCCTGCAATAAAAGTGGATTCAAGCGGATTTGGAACTTAATCTTTCACTCGTGTGATTCAATTTCCATTGGCAGTCGTTACGTTTGACGTCTATATATGAGCCTCTACGCTATCTATGCTTCGAGAGCTAAGTTTCGATTGAAATAGCCTGTTTTTTCATACCCCGTTAATGGTGGTTGTTGTGATAGAATCCCAATCATCCAGTCCCATTTAGGGTTTGAAATTTCAGTATTAACCCTTCGTTTCCATTTTTCGTTTTAAAATGTTTTGAAGGAGATCTGTGTGTCTAGAATGTGACAAAAAGGCACGACACGACTCCATTTCATTTTATTGGGATTAGTTGAGAGACTAACACGTGACTGTATTGGCTTCTCGATCAATCACAAATATCAAAATTAAATGACATCGTCTTACGAGTTGCGTCTTCTTGTCATATTCTAAGCCAACTGAGCGGGCGCTATACCATAATATGTTTTTGAGTGGCTCGGTCTTCTAAGCAGCTGCGTTGTCGCGGCAGCTGTTAGTATAGTTTCGCAAGGCGGACGGACCCCTCTCTCTCGATCTGGTACAGATACGAAAGGATGTCCTTGTCAAACGGCATCTGTGTAAGTCGGAATGTTGGCACACATTTATTTATCTATTTATTATCTCACACACAGTCATGACAGAGATTTTCCAAGGTGACAATGCGGGGTAACTATTAAAACTATTAAAATTAAAATGAAAAAACAATTATAAAACAAAACAATCAAAAACATTATTAAAATATAAAAGAAAATTAAACATAAAATTAATAAATACTAGTTATTAGGTATTATAACATAGAATAAATAACAAAATCTTTGCCAATTCACTCCACTTACATGCCAAAACATATCTCATGGCTGCAATCATCCCTAATCCCACGCTGTCAGCTTCTATAACAAACTTTGCTGCCCAAGACAGGTCGCACGTCGGCAATGATCTCCAAGCCTGCGTTACCTTATATAACATGTCCTCAGGTGGCACTGTAATTGTCCCCATTAATTCTAACGCACCTATCCTTTTAAGGACATGTTACGTCCAATAAAACATTCTGTTCGTAGTTAGGCACGAGGTAACCATTTTTCCGCCGGCGGGGACAGTTTTGCGGTCGGCACGCAGATGGGTCGCATCTGCTCGTCCGCCCGCGGCCCGCTTTAATTTCCGATTCGTACTGGCCATTCCGTGCTTTAACTACGGCCTTTAGTGCGCTCAAGCGACAATGGTGTAAGTTTGAATTTGTTTTTCTTTTTTGTAATGCAATTCTTCCAGTCGGTCCCTCATTATTGAGCACCGTGACTCTCAATTAATTTGATGATGGTGGACAATGCAATTAAGGTAGAGTTAAAATTACCCATTTATGATTTTTTTAAATTCTGTGTTCTAGACCGAGGATCAAGCCCCGGGCAAATCGTATAGGTTTGAAAAGACAATTCTAAATGACTTTGAATTGTGTTATGACCCTGAATTCCATGTAAACTCACAAGCATGTCAACTGAGAACATTAATAAGAACTTAGATAATTTAGGCTGAGAGACGCGCATTACTTTGGTTACCGCTAAACGCAGTATTGCTTCAAAAGACTTTCAATTTCGCGACGCAAAACATAAGTATGTGCTATTACTTGTGATAATGTACTAAGTAAAACTTGTTATTTGTCACGTTTACGGGTGTTAACATGAATATTATTGTTTTTACGAGCTCGCTCGCTCAGTACTCTTATCGGAGTAAGAATCAGAATCGCAAACTTTATAGTTATGAGGTAACGTAATGGGATTTGAATGTGAAGTTATTCGATATGTGTCTTACCAAATTCAAATAAACATACATACATAAAGACTAATGCCTTTTATCCCCGAAGGGGTAGGCAAAAGCAAATAATGCAACTATTTTTCGCCGTGCGTATTCCGTCCCATGATGTGATAGGGGTGAGCCGGGCTGATACTGAATAGAAAAATCCAATAGCACTTTGCCCGACCCGGGGATCGAACCCGGGACCTAACCATTGCAGTCGTACCGTAATACAACTACCCCACCAAGGCAGTTAAATTCCTTCCTTCAAATAAACAATTTTAAAGTATGATGAAATCGTATGTAGATAGACGAGATTACATGAAAGAGCTATTGCATTGGATGTTTGACTTAATGTTGGTATATTCTAATTCAATAACTTATACAAATATTTATGTAAGTAAGTAATCGAGTAAAAAGTGTGATTTTAAAATTTATTACTTTTTTGACTTATACTGTTTTGCTACCACCGCCATATTCAACAGGAAAAATAAGCCAAGTATCCCCACAATAATAGCTTAACGTTGTATATATTTAGGAAATTGTGTTTTTAAAAAAATAGGCTATGACGATTTCTTCCTCATTTATTTGGCGCAGAAAAAATTCCAAAAGCACAACCGGCCTTAACCACCCACGGTATAATGTAACCCTAAGCCAAAGGCATATTTGGCTTATTTTTGGGCGACTATAGACTGACAAGACTTCGATTGCACTAATACATTACTTTGCAATTTTTCTGATATTCAAACCATGAACAGACCGCGTCTGTTTAGAATCGTACGTTATTACGCTGTGGGACAAAAATGATGAACCCTAAACCAAGATATATTGAAACGGGACCATTTCGAGATCCTTATTTACTAAATAAGGAAGGAATCAAGGAAATAGGCTCACAAATTTCAGAGAAATCAGTGTACATACATAAAAAAAAATACAAATACATGAATTGAGAACCTCTTCCTTTTTTGGAAGTGGGTTAAAAATATCAATGAGATGACTTATGAATTTACGTAGCTTTTAAGTGAACATAGATTTCCGCTTAGATACATCACCACCGTATGCAAGAATTTAAAACCACTGCGATTATGGTCAGAATCCACCAAAAACATCATCAGTATCATGAGATGTGGCATAAATTTTAATTCCAGATTTTTTTGTCTGATGTCACTGGTACAATTCGTTGAACAAGGTGCCGGGTGGCAATGGGCCCGCCCTCTTTTACACAGGCTTAACATAGTTCACTGGTGGTAGGTCTCTCATATGTAAGAGACCGTCTGGGTGGGTACCACCGCAATGTCTATTTCTACCGCCAAGCAGCAGTGTGCATGCACTGTTGTGTTTCGGTTTGAAGGACATTGTAGCCAGTGTAACTACTGGACATAATGAGACTTAACATCTTATGTCTCAGGATGACGAGCGCAGTGGAATGCCACACAGTACTTTGTAAGTCTAGGTGCTGGATGGTGTTGCTACTGTTTATGGGTGGTCGTATCGCTTACCATCAGGCGATCAGCATGCTCGTCTCGTCATTCTATGCCATAAAAAAAAAAATAAAAAAATTGCGATATGTGTGTTAAACGTCTGCCTACCTCTCAAAAGAGCTTAAGGGTTATGTATGTATGCACAATTCGTTGTTTGATTTGAGCGAAGAACCACAAGCCTCCCATTTTAAAGCCCCAATACTCTGCCACTAAAGAGGCAATCGTAGTCTATTTTAGCTACAATTAGCGAATGAATTTCTAGAACTAAATGTTAATTTGTTTATAAATGTTATCATAATCTGCGTGAGTTATAACCGACTTCGAAATGGCGTGCACCGGTGCTTCGCATCTGTAAGCATATAATTTAGTCTAGGGTTCACTCCTCGTACCTATTTTTTTGGACTTTAAGTATACTGAAAATTTGTTACCTAATGACGATTGATATTTTATTTATTTACTAGCCTTTGCCCGCGGCTCCGCCCGCGTGAATGAGTTTTCCCGGGATAAAAGTCCCGCTTTATATTTTCCCGGGATAAAAGTATCTATGTGTTATCTATCTGTGTGTTAATCCGGGACATAACCTACTCGTGTGCCAAATTTCATCGAAATCCGTTCAATAGTTTTTGCGTGAAAGAGTAACAAACATCCATACATCTATACATCCATACTTACAAACTTTCGCGTTTATAATATTAGTAGGATTCCAACAGAACTTAACAATTTATATTATCGAAATTACGATTTTAACATAATCTTAGCGCTACACTGTAAGTCGGTTTAAGGAAAACACAACATGAATACTATAATATGATTGGGCGAACATTAAACAAGCAGAATATAGTCCCCATAAAGTACACGATAGCCTAGTTGGAAATGGAAAGGACTGCCCAGACGAAGATCTGCTGTTTCAAACCCACGGCACACACCTCCGACTGTTACGCATACGTGTGTATTGTTTATCAAGTATCACACTCTTTAACGGTGATAGAAAACACCGTGAGGAAACCTACATAACTTATCAGTTATGTAGGTGTAGAGTTATCACTCTCCATATGAATGTCGGACGTATGTGATCTCTGCCAACCCGCACTAGGCTATCGTAGTGGAATTATAGTGATGGGTGCGTTACTGACCCCAAGAAGGCATGCAAGAAGAGTAGGAATTGGAAAGGAAATATTTTATTTATCTATACTAATATTATAAAGCTGAAGAGTTTGTTTGTTTGTTTGTTTGAACGCGCAAATCTCAGGAACTACTGGACCGATTTTGAAAGTTCTTTCACTAATAGGAAGCTACAATACTCTTGAGTGCTATAGGCTACTTTTTATCCCGGAAAAACTTATCCACACGGGCGGAGTCGCGCGCAATGCTAGTTTATTTATATTTGTTTATTCAGGTAACCAAAGACTCATAGTATTAGTAGAAAATACAAAAAGAAATATAATATTATGTTAGTAAATAACTAATTAAAATATAAAAAATTAATACGTGGTGCACAGCTAAACCATTCCATGTGAAATGGCACAGCAACGAGCCACATAACAACAATCCAGCCTACTGGCAATCATTTGGAGAATGCTGTTAAATTAATATGGAGAATATCCTGAGCATGCAACATTGTCAGTGACTGCACGAAACGCAACAGGATGACGACATCAATACCATTCATTTAGTCCTAATCGCTGTAGTCATAGAGATATACGTTTGCTATTAAATTAACCATAAATACAATTTTATCATTTAACAATAGAATAATATCAGCAAGAATTAACGCAAAATTCCAACCAATAGTTCTTTTTTTTATTTTTATTGCACTGAATGACGAGACGAGCATGCCGTTCGCCTGATGGTAAACGTTACGAACACCCATAAACAGTAGCAACACCATCCAGCACCTTGACTTACAAAGTACCGTCTAGCATTCCACTGCGCTCGTCATCCTCAGACATAAGATGTTAAATCTCATTATGTAAAAAAACAACGTATGTTCTTACAAATTAAGCTTTAAAGAACCCATTTCTCCAATCCCAATCCATTACCAAATATAACAATAACCTAAGTACAGAATTTAACATTCTAAAGGGTGAAAGATATTGACATAATAATTAAAATTGACGCATTTAACTCTGGCAACCCTCGCTAGGAAGGAAATGTATTATTGTGCCGTTATATTAATTACGTGAACAACTGCGGCACCTGGAAACGACTGAAATTATAAGGCTTCGGTTGGAAAATAAATTACATTCGTAAACCGTACACACCCACTTTTAAGGGTTAGAAAAATAGGGGCCGAAGGTCGGCGAATTTCATATAGCAAGCTATTGTGGGATGTAAGATCGAATGTCGGAAATCTTGTCTATTTTTATGGTAAGTAGTCGTATGCTAACGTTATTATATTCCGATTAAGAAAATTTAAAGTAATGCGGCCAATGCTTGTCTTTTTATAGGTCTGTAGAGTAAAAAATCTCTACATCTATGGTCGCACAATCGCTTTATCTCTTTCTTTACTACTATACGTCCGTATGCATTTGACAGTTGTACACAAAGACTTTCCATTATCTATCCTCTGAAAAATTACGGCACGAAGCCTTTTGAAAGGCTTGCGTGAGGATACAGATCCAATACCTAGAGACCCCTTGAATATACTTTAATATCATTGGTATATGTGCACTTTGCAGGTACTATCTCTGTCTGCATTTATGGGGGAAATACAGCCAAAGACAGCGCCTACAAAGTGTAAGGACAATTGATTTGGGCATTAATTGGGTCTGGGGCAAAAAGGTCTCGAGTGAGGACCACGTACCAGTAAACGCAGCATTGGACGTCCACCTGTAAGGTGGACAGACGACATGATAAAGATCACAGGACCATGCTGGATGCAGGCCGCTTTTAGTATGTCCGTCTGGAAATCTTTAGGTGAGGCCTATGTTCAGCTTTACACATCATGTAGCTGATGATGATGAATTGCGTTTATGGATATTATTATCCATTGTTATTACCAGGAGCTCTATTTGCTATTTTTCTACAAAAACATCCGGTGCCTTAAGCCCGTTTCGCGTGTGCGTGTAGTTTTCTATGATTTATTGTGATGTGCGAGAATTTTATAAACTAACATAGTACCTACATTAATTTCTCATTTGTTACTAAATTCTTTAGATAAAGCTTTTAAGTAAATTATAAGTCTTTGTTTGAAATGTGAATATTTTAGTTTGAGTAGCTTCTAAGTAGTAATTTACTGTCAGTTCAAAAAGCATTTCGTATTGTAGAAAAATTGCAAAGGAATTATACTTTTCCTTTTTTGAGAACAAGTCTAAAATACAACTATAATTATGTTACTCAAGCAAGATCATGTTTCTTGTAGAAGTCTTGGAAATACTTAACATCACTTGCTGTTCCTTGTAATACTTTTCTTGTTATAAACAGAACAAGCACAGTAAAGGAAACATCCTTAGCCGTTTCCAGGATTTAAATATTAAAAATTATTGCAAAATCTAACTGCAAATACGACTTTCACGTAAGACCTGTCTCAGATACAGTAAATAAATGTCATGAAAGCATATAAAAGGCAATAAAATGTCCTCTTCTAGCACATAGCTCCATTTTAGGGCAGCCCCACGCGAAATACGTTTCACGTATGTTTAAATCGTAACACCCAAACTCACAAGCGAAACATGATCTGCATAATAATTTGGCGTTTTTTGCTCGGATCCGAAAATTATAGAAGTAAAGGATTTCACATACGGATTGAATGGCTGAGGATGAGTGCTACTACCAAGGTATTTATAATTGGATGTAATTTTTTTTGCAATGCAATGCAATCAGCCCTGTATATACTGCCCAAAGCTGAGCACGAGCCTCCTCTACTACTGAGAGGGGCCTAAAGGCCTTAGTCCACCACGCTGGCCTAGTGCGGGTTGACAGACTGCACATACCCTCGAAATTCTTATGGAGAATATTCAGGTATGTAGGTTTCCTCACGATGTTTTCCTTCACCGTTAAAGCGAACGATAATTGATAAACAATACACACGTAACCTCGAAAAGTCAGAGGTGTGTCCCGGCAGACCGTTCCATCCCCAACTAGGCTCTCACCCACTCAATTTTTTTTAACGCTCTAAAAGTATTTGAACACTTTTGGTGGTGGATTTTGTTATTTGTTTTTATCATTTACGGCCGAAGCACAATTGGGATTTGCTATTGTCTGTTATTCTCTAGTATTTGATTACTTAATTATGAAATTTTCGGAAATAATTTATTATTTAAATGGGGTTATTAGTTGTTTGTTTATTAATAGAGAAACGACTACCTTACTCATAACAACTCAATGGCAAAATTTTAATTGAATTGTATTAAAACAAAATATTATTATGTCGCGTATTTCAGTCGCAAATATAAACGAAGACTAAATCTTAAAACCGCGTCACGTCCACAATGAAACGAAGTGGCGGCCAGCAAATATTGTGTGCGAAGTACACTCCATATTCCACGCTTTATGAGGAATTGGCAAGATGATTCCGCTCGAAGGAAATCTTTATGGTCTTTAGAGAAATCTCGCCAGCTCATCGTTTGATTGTCAACAATTCATGAGAGTGCTTCTCTTACTGGTGATGTTTGTTTTGGTTTTTAGTTGGGAATTGTAGCGATTTTTCTGAAAGCCAATGTGATACCTGATATTGAAGAGATTATTGTTGCCAATATAAATAAGATGTGTTCTCAAAGTCACCGGCCTTGTAATATAGGAATTGAGGTTGAGATAACTTTATACATATCTGTTGGGTTTTGGCTCTTTACAAGCGACTGAACGTTATACAGGATGGAATTTAATTCACTGTTTTCACGAAACATATCTACTCATTCAATGACATACAATAACATATTGCACTTCTGGGTGTTTATAAAGATCGCACATGAATAGGGTAGTTTCGTATGATTGATTTTGTACACTATTTTATATGTAACTGAAAATAAGACGAAAAAGAATTTTTTATGTGAATTCGGCATCAAAATTTGTTGAAAAATAAAGCAAATTCATATTTTAAATATTGTTGTGAATAAAAGTGGGGACGTGGCGGGGATATCACGTTATCTCTTTCGCACGCACGCAGCATTATGGCCGGTGACACTCTGTGACGTCACAGTCTGATATTATTGTTATTTGACAGCTTCAACCAAATTTCAGAGCTTTATAACTTACTCATTATTGCGCCAATTTTGAAAATTATTTTTCCGTTAGATTTTGGATGGCATACATTTTTGATAATTGTATTTAAAAAAAAATCAACTACCCTATTATCTTCGATCGAAGCTGAAAAAATATCCATAACCAAAATTTTTCAAGAGACTTCCAGATATATGACACACTCTTTACAATACTAAAAAATATTTGTAAAAAGTAAATACCTGTTTCAATATCTAGGTATTACAATAAGCGTCACATATATCTGTATTTGTAATCACAATCCGTGGTCCGAGACGCAGTCGGCACAGAACGGCCGCGCAATAATGTATGAGATCTGAACAAACATACTTCTGACTTATATCCGGCCGCTGTCACCGACAGGCCTTTTGCTGATATTCTAAATTTATAAATATACAGGATTTATAAATATATATGGATTTTCGAGACGGGGTAGGAAGGTTACCTACCTTAACCGCTGAAGCTACAAGAAAACCTTCTTACGAGACTGTCGTAATTTTTAAAGATATTAACCCGTCAACGGCCGTGGTGGACACCGGTGTCCATTTATATAAGGAAATTAGCTTTATAAGCGGGCGTTGACGGATTAATATCTGCATTCACAGATTTTGAAAAAAAAAACCTCGAATACACAGTTTTGTTATGTTTAAAAGCTAGTTAGAGTCGCATTTCCTACAAAATGTATGGAGAAAGGCTTTTGCAATTTCTGACCTTCGAAGTACTTAAACTTGTAATGGTCCCATATAGTCTTCTGATTCTTATAAGCAACGGAATCGATTGGCATTAAAAAAAGATTTCGTTAAATTGCTCATTTTTTTGCTGAATACATTTTTAAAAAATCTGTGAATGCAGATCTTAATGGCTTCAAAAATGATGGACAGTTTTGTAGGAAAGTTTTCTTGGTGCTACAGTGGTTAAGGTAGCTGCCCTTGCTGTCAAATCAATCTCAAAAATCCACCCTGTATGAAGATAGCAGCTCTAGGTTCAGAGTTTACTAAGTGTTATGCGAGAGTCAGTCTGGTAGATAGTTCTGGTTGTTTTGTCTACTTTTGCTTTGAAGTATTAAATCTGTCTAATTTAAGATAATCAAATATCATCATCATCCACCAGCGACATGAAGTCCACTGCTGAACATAGGCCTCCCCTAAAGATGTCCAGACGGACCTGTTTAAAGCGGCCTGCATCCAGCGTGTCCCTACGACCTTTATCAAGCCGTCTATCCTTGCGTTAATTGTTAGTAATCATTAATACATTATTTTGCTGATTGGAAATTATTGATATTCAATATTTCTGAACAAGACTAATATTATATTAGTGTAGGATCAGAAATATGACTACACGGTATCAGTAATCAGAACTATGACTATTAGGTCAACGAGGTTTAAAAAAGTTTTTTCACGGTAGGCAGTGGCTTAGTAATGCCCCTAGCATTCAAAAGTCTGGCAAAAGTCCCAATGTCACCTCTGACATATTAATAACATATTCATTCAAGACTTGATCTATTCGTGTGTCAAATTTCATCTAAATTTGTTCAGCGATTTCTTAATTTACTCAACACATAAAAAATCTCACATTTATTTACTAATCTCTTTATTCAAGAATCGGTGACACAGACCAGATTAATTGTTGAGGCAGCCAACACAGAGGCTGGCAAACACGCGTGTTTGCGGTCCGACTTACGAGTCCCAATGAGAGCTGACATATCTATGGCATTCTTCAGTCTACACTTACGTTGTATTAGTACCGCCTTTTGTATCTCTTATATGTGCCGTATCTATAATTTTGTGTCTTTTTCCATTCGGATATTATTTCATCGTTTTCGAAGATATGTCAAGTCTACCAATTCGTATTATACCAGGGTGGCGGACCAAGGCCTTATCAGTAGTAGAGGTTTTATTTGGAAATATTTTTTTTAGATGTACCCTTCTGGACGTTTAATAAACACTAGGGCCTAAATCAAGCGGTGTCCCTGATCTAGGTTTGACTCTGTTGTATCATCTTATTATTGGTCTAGGCTTCTCCCACGGGAGAAGTCTATCCCGCTACAAAAGTCCTTAAAACACAGTACGACGCCAGCGCCATCTACTTAAAGAATCAGATTAAAAATATCAACAATTTTCCATGGGAGCAAATTACCGAGGTAAAAAGTAGTCTATGTGGTGATAATCCAGGACATGGTCCACCCGTGTGCCAAATTTCATCCAAATCTGTTCAGTAGTTTCTGCGTTTACTTCTAACAAACATACAAACATTTTCACAAACTTTCGCATTTATAATATTAGTAAGAAGTAAGATAAGATTAACCAATAAAAACTACATACATTTATCTTTAAGTGCCAACACTATTTTTATCCCGAGGATGGACTTTAACACGGGTGGAGCCACGAGCAGGTGATTTATCTTAGAAAATTGTTTTAATGTTACATTTTTCAAATCATAATAATATATGGCCTCATATCGTTATTTACTTGGTTGTGAAGTGATGTTCTGGCGTCCAATCTGATATAGCGTAATAAATATAATGTAGATGTTTTAAACTTTCACTTGAATTGTCTGGGTTTTATCTGGAATTCGATTGCTCATTTGCAATATTCTTAACTTCTGTTATATACATACTTAAATAAAAATAAATTATAATTATATTTCATCCCAAAAAAAATCTTGAACATTGGAAAGCCTTAAGCCATAGCTTAAAGCCTATAATACTCTATGCATTGCTCTGGGTATTTGAGTTACCTACATCCCTGAGAAGCTCTAAAGTAAACGCTCGTAGCGTCTACAAATCGTCTACGATATTGTAGCACTTTGTACATTCGTAGCATGTTCGTAGCACGCTCGTGTTGTTACTACGAGTGCACTTATCAAATGAAAGATTTCGTACACGTACTATTTATTATAATGAATGCTCGAGCGCTTTCGTATCTTATTATGTAAAATAGATTTTCCAGCCTGCTAAGCTGCTTTAGTTATTTGATTTACTGATTTATTTATTTCTTGTAGCTACTATATTCACTGAGCATTATAATAGGGCCTGTTTCACAAGTTTTAAGTATATTTTATTTGGAAGTTATCGTATTTAACAGCTAATGTAAATAGTACTCATTTAACTATCACCTTTTGGGACAGTGCATTTTGTATTTGATCGGCTTATACATTTATGTGACGACTAGCATTTACCAAGCGGTAAAATCGGCCCTAAATGATTTAATCACTCATGGTATATATATTACTAGCTTTTGCGCGCGGCTCCGCCCGCGTGGAAAAGTTTTTCCGGGATAAAAGTAGCCTATAGCACTCAGGAGTAATGTAGCTTCCTATTAGTGAAAGAATTTCCAAAATTGGTCCAATAGTTCCTGAGATTAGTGCGTTCAAACAAACAAACGAACTCTTTAGCTTTATAATATTATTAGTATAGATAATAACGAACGCAGTGGTCGGTTTTTTGCTATCAAGTAATTAAATTGACATTTTAAACCGCCCCTATAACTAAATAATCGTCTCGATTTTTTGTAATATTTCAATCAGACTGTCCCCAAACAGTCCGGTATACTTCCCTCGCGAAACAATTTAATCCGCTTCAATGCGAGTAGGAAGGGAATCTGTCTGTCCGTCTGTGATGTGGGTGTTACAGATTGACATATTTAACGCGTGTCCCCGACATAAAGGACGCGTGGCCTCCAGGATAACTTACTGCTTTAGTATGCTTACTATTTTTGTTCGGTGTCACGGTGAATATATTTGGTGACTTAATAGCATTAGAAATAGTGGAAATCTGTTAAATTTTATACTCTACGTCGTAGACTCTACAGTATTGTTTGCAGTACGATTATCTCTTTTAGAGCTTTGTGCCGCCACAGATTCCTATAGGCATTTTACAGAAACCATTTGTCACAAACGATTCCAGAGTGATCCGTTCCCAGGAATATCGTGCTAAAAGTCCTCACAATATATTTCCTGGGAATCTAACTTAGGACCGAGAGACTATTTTATAAAAAAAATATCTTCCAGGTCAGAACGAATTGTCAGTCCGTGACGTCCCGGGATGATGGAAGTAACACGGGTTCAATAAAGTCCCTTTGTGAAAAGGGATTTGTGTTTGGATGATAGAATTCCATAATGCGGTACATGTCGCGATTTGGTTATTGATCGATGTGGAAGGTAAGCTGTTATTGAATCATAAAGGAATTTCTACCAAAAAAATACATTTTTATGATTTTTGTTAAGTGTATATAGTATGTATAAGTACACAGTATCTGACTTCTTATCTTACTAATATTATAAACGTTCACTGCCTCGGTGGCGTAGTTGTATTGCGTACGCGTTAGGAGTACGAATTGCGCGCTGAGGTCCTGAGTTCGAATCCTGGGTCGGGCCAAAAAGAATGTGACTGCGATTTTCCATCTTAAAAATTACTCAGTCGCAGCTCGGAGTCAGGAAGCTGGCGGTGTGATACCCCCGTGCCTCGGAAAGCACGTAAAGCCGTTGGTCCTGCGCCTGATCTCTCTCCGGTCATGTCGGATTGCCGTCTCACCGGACTATGAGAGACACACTTGTGTACTATGATATCTCCTGCGTACCTGGCTGATCTTCGTTGAGAGTGGCCGCCGTGGCCGAAATCGGCTAGGAAGGTATTACTGTTATTATAAATGTGAAAGTTTGTGAAAATGTTTGGATGTTTGTTAGAAGTAAACGCAGAAACAACTAAACGGATTTGGATGAAATTTGGCACACGGGTAGATCATTTCCTGGAATAACACAAAGGCTACTTTTTATCCCGGTAATTTGCTACCATGAAAAATAATAGGTATTTTTAATCTGATTCCTTAAGTAGATGGCGCTGACGTTGTTGTACTGTGTTTTAGGGACTTTTGTAGCGGGAATGATTTTTCACGCGGGTGAAGCCGCGAGCATAACCTAGTATAGTATTATTCGAATAACTAGATAAGGTCACTTGCCTGATGATTATCTTAGAACTCTAATTTATACGCGAATGCTTGACATTAAAATAAAACTACTTTGCGGTAAATTTGTTAGTTTTACTAGCTTTTGCCCGCGGCTCCGCCCGCGTTAAAGAGTTTTTCCGGGATAATAGTCCCGCTTTTTATTTTCCCGGGATAAAAAGTAGCCGATGTGTTAATCCAGGACATGACCTACCCGTTTGCCAAATTCATCGAAATCTGTTCAGTAGTTTTTGCGTGAAAGAGTAACAAACATACATCCATACATTCTTATAAACTTTTGCGTTTATAATATTAGTAGGATTCCCGATGTTTCGAAGACATTGCAGGGGAGTTTTGGCGGGAACTTGGAAGTATCATGAGGTGCTCTTGTTTTAATTTATTATTTTGGTGATACTTAGTGTTATATTGCATAATTATGGTGGTATATTATCCAATATAGTTCTATTAAAGAGATCAAATGAAGTGAATTGAAATAATCGTGCTAATCAAGTGTTTTTTTAGTTGCCGCCAAAACTCCTCGATAAAGTCTTGGTAAGGTAGCCACTGCTTTACTTCGACATACTACAGATAATAAAATAGACAAACCAAACTTGACATTGGCAAAATGTGAACACAAATACCATAATAAAAAAAAAATGAAAAAAAAAATGACATTGCAGCCTGGTTATAGGGCGTAAACCTCAAGGGCCTCTTAGACCTTATACTTTATTTGGGTTCGTGACGCTCATCTTTTTACAATTTTATTTAGTGTTTACATTCTCATAGGTGGTATATAAACACTGCTACGTCTACAACTTACTATTTTGGGTTTTATAATATAAATTGAACTCTATATAAAAAGCCAAATATTTAGGTACTTTATAAATTATTACGCATAGGGACCGTTGGAAACCGCAATAAAATATATTATTTAAACTTCTAAAATTGGGGTTAACGGTAATATTCCCGATATATGAATATAAACTTTAGGTGTATGTACATTGAACATTTATTAGGAATTACACAGACAAAGATTGGTCGTCTGAAAGTCAAAACAACGATTCTCTGTGTTGCGCAAAAATGGCGTCTTTAGATAATATGTGAAAATTAATTTGGAAATATTACGTAAGTCTTGATTTCTATTTATAAATTTAACTAAGATTATGGATTAACGTAATCATAAAATGAACCGAAACAAAACTTCACCTAATACGTACATTACAAAGGTCTAGTTTTGTTTAATTCGCGCTACTGGAACTACTGCCCTGATTCAGAAAATTCTTTCACTAATATGAATAAATTATCTCTATGCTATTTTTTGTCGTGGGAACGGGCTTTGAGGAGCAGAGCCACGTGCAAAAGTTTATATTAAATACTAGTTTTTGCTTGCGGCTTCGCCCGTGTTTTTTTTTTTTTTTTTTTTTTTTTATTGCATTGAATGACGAGACGAGCATGCCGTTCGCCTGATGGTAAGCGATACGACCACCCATAAACAGTAGCAACACCATCCAGCACCTTGACTGACAAAGTACTGAGTGGCATTCCACTGCGCTCGTCATCCTGAGACATAAGATGTTAAGTCTCATTATGTCCAGTAGTTATACTGGCTACAATGTCCTTCAAACCGAAACACAACAGTGCATGCACACTGTTGCTTGGCGGTAGAAATAGACATTGCGGTGGTACCCACCCAGACGGCCTCTTACATAATGAGAGACCTACCACCAGTTGACACACCAGTTGACACAGTGTGACAAGCCTTTCCCACAAAGTTCCTAAAACAAAGATATGACGCCTGCGCCATTTATTAAAATATCAGATAAAAGAACATTCATTCCCACGGGAGCAAATTATTGGAATAAAATTAAACTATGTGTTAATCCAGCACATGTTCTACTCATGTACCAAATTTCATCCAAATACGTTTAGTTGTTTCTGCGTTTACTTCTACCAATATCCAAACATTTTCATCAACTTTCGCATTTATAATAGAAGTAAGATATTAGTAAGGAGTAAGATTGGATTGTAGTCAAGTTGTTCACTCGATAATAAACACAATGTCTACCCATAATATATAGAAACAACGCTTTGAATTACAAATCTCTATAGCATTGCACCATCATTCTAAGAGATACGATTTTAAGCCTTAAAGCTTTGTAATTCCGCTCATGTTGGGTTGGATGAAAAATAAAGCTACCATAAGGTTAATTTCGTTTCAATGAAACAATAAATTGACCATTACGTCTTATTTCCTTTTATATCAGACCCTCCTAATTCTGCTGTAAAGTTAGGGTCACATTGTCAGCGGTCAGCGTAAACTAGATGTAAAAACGTAATAAAGTCCTTATTGTTTTACTTCGCTCGGTTCCATTAGCCTCGAGCATATTTGATTGAAAATGGGATTTTCTTAATGTAAAGAAAGTAGTCGTTACGTTTTGTAATATATTTTGTTTTAGTGGAAAATATGATCACGTGGGAATTATTTAGGAAACATTTTGCACGAGACACAATTACTAGGTAAGTTTTAGATCTTTATTAGTTTGAGGGGTAGGAAGATATCTGGTATAATGGTATGCTTGTTCTATATTACAATATGATGGAAGGGATATAATAAAATGGTACTGCAATATATAATATCACAATTGCGGCGTTATAAGGCGGTGTTTTGAGGGACGGTTGATGTTAGGCAAACAATCGATCGTAAAAACCAAATCGATTCTACAACATGCCTAGAAAAGTGTCTGGAGTCTACGCAGTGGTATAAGAGCAGACAGAAGAAGATGTCCAACCCGCTGACACCACAGCCTCTGCCTTTCTCTTAGCATTCCGCTCACGTCATATGTCGTCGAATCAAGACGCCGGGTCATCGGCGACATTCCAATGCCCGCCTGTGATACGGGTACGTTTGTATAGAGTTGTATGGCGTTGCAGATAGTGGTTCTGTAGAATTAATATTTCAATTAATCAATTGGATGTTGTCAAATGTCTATCATTCTTGGTTAAATTCTCTATCGTCGTTCATATAATTAATTGTATTGTTTTTTATTCTCCATTATTTCTTGTAGCTCATAATGTGTAATTATAATTTGTCTTTACATGTAACGGCTGTGGTTTCTTTAAGAGATTAACAAGTTCTTTAGCAGTTTCGGAAGATCAAGTAAGCTTTATTTTCAGCAGTTATCATATGAATAGGTAATGTAGAAAGTGCTCTTTTTATCACCATTTATTTGAGAGAATAGATTAGAGTGTGACGTTTTGTATTTGGTTGGTTAATACATTTATGTGACGTGAAGCATTTACTCAGAAGATGAAGCCCCAAAGAAAGAAAATATTGTTGAGAATATATAAGTGCAGTTCAATTCTTGCACATAGCAAACTTTACCGTAGTGCAGTTTTGATATGATTAAGTTTCTGCAGATATTTGGGTTATTTGTGAATTTAGAAATGTTTATAATTCTAGATGCCAAGGTTGAAATACTTATACTTTAGTTTGGTCACGTTTAGTCATTAAATTGACATACTTTTGATGCAATGATTAAATCTGCATTATTTAGGAAAGGACTTCAATCTTTGTATATCCCTACGTATGAGGTTTGAAATTATATTGTGTAATATTTTTCATATTAAAAGATAATTTAATATTTTATTCCGTTGTTCGTAATTTATTCGACATAATAATGAGGACATTTAAATATTCAGTTTACATTAGAACATCGGCATTGTAAATAACATTGTCATTTCATATTTATAGTTCACTGTGTTTATTGTTTAAATCATTACGTACAGTCAGCCACATAAGTAGCTGAACAACTTAAACGTTTTAAATCACCTATACACGTTAAGTTTAATTGAAACATTTTATTTTCTTTGTGTGAAGTAAACTGAATGCCATTTATTTTATTTTTGTTAAGAGAAAATAAAAATTGGTACAGACATAAATGTGTAGAGGCGATTTGAAGTTTTGAATTTGTTCAGCTACTTATGTGGCTGACTGTACCTACTAGCTTTTATTTGCGGTTGCAATAATCGTAAATACATCTGAAGAATCATGACTCATCAAGACTTAAAAGAATGTTGAGACCTTTCTCTGCCGACCGTAGTAGCTGCTATGATAGGTAGACGGAGGGCATGGCGCGCAGTGAAATCCTTCTGCGAACGTGTTGTGTCGCAGAACGAAAGCACTGATCGAGATCAGGACGGAACCGATACCTTGTTCGCCGCCAAACGAACGGGTCGCCGGGCTGAAGATTGACCTGCGCCCCCAGCCCTGTGGTATGGGGGCATTTACAGAATTCCGACATGGTATCACCAGCCTGTCGTAAGAGGCGACTAAAAGGCGGTCATTGGGTGGCCTCAAATGCTGCCATTAATGAAGGGGCCCTCTGATCCCAAAAGCCTTGACCCATGAAGAAGCATTGTGCTGAGACGGGTCCGGCAAATTTGGACGCATTCCCGACCCCCCGGAACCGTCTGACATACGCAGAGGCAGGCAATCGTAGGTTGTAGTCGGTATGCCGGCATAAATTGTTTAGGGTCCCGAGCCAGGTCATTATAAATAAATAAATATGGGACAGGAGGCCGCTGAGTCCGCCATAACCATACTTCTCCTCCTCAAGTTCAAGAAAGGTATCCGTAGATACCTTTTTTATTGCATTTACTACCTCTCTATTACCTTTCTTGAACTTGAGGAGGATTTTTCATGCGGGACAAAAAAAGATTAAAGGAATAAAAAAAACACACACACAAACATCACGACTTTAACCGTAGGCAGAAGTTCTACCAGAGCGCTCGTTTTTCACCCATCCGTTTCATGATGCGATAGAGGGCGATTCGCCTAAAAACGCAATATTACTTTGCCCGACCCGGGATTTGAGCCCGGAACCTCGAGGCAGTCACCTAGAGGAATAAGGATAAAGACCATACGCATTTGTGTCTTCAGATTTTTCAACGAGACGCAACAGCAAACCATTTCATGTTTGTCTTTGATGATACAGTGGTATAACCTCGGTCGAGAAGGTCGATCATACTGTAGACACAAGTACCCGTAGCAACACTAGCAACAGTACTTTTGAGCTCTCACTTCTATAAACCTCCCCGGTTGACTATTCCTGTCGCAACTAGGCTTTCTCTTGTTTATCCAATAGGTTCTAAGAACAATTTGAAAACCCGAGGACCCCTAAAAATTGAGCAGTCCTTCAGTATTTTTTTCTTAATAACACAGAGGAACAAATTGAAATCTATATTGGGCCTTATCGGCTTATGTCAAAGGGGATTTTTTTTCATTCTATGTCGTATGTTCCTAACAGTCGGCGTGACCTTGATTTTGAATTTGGGCTTGTTCTTTTGCTAAGGAGATATTGTTTTACACGGTTCAGTAACTATCAGATTGCCGTACATTAAATTCTTAGTATCTAGCTACTTTCTGGAAAGTACCCATAATTTCTTTGGCAGTGTATGGATAATGCCATCCTCATGACGCGCACTATCGACTCTTGAGCGAGGATTCCTTTGGTTCATCAGAATCTGATTACTTATCGTAGTATGTGGATGCACTCGTAGGTAATACGTATATATTTATAGAACTTAAACACACACGGTTTGCACGCTTGTACTGTATACGTATAAAGAAATTACTAAGGTGCATCAAGGGGCTTCTAATTGTTATATCGCCTCTCAGCTATACCATACCAGCCCTGTATTATATACTGCCCACTGCTGAGCACGGGCTTCATCTACAACTGAGAGGGTTTAGGCCTTAGTCCACCACGCTGGCCAAGTGCGGGTTGGCAGACTTCACATACCTTCAAAATTCCTATAGAGAACTTATCAGATATGCAGGTTTCCTCACGATGTTTTCCTTCACCGTTAAAGCAAGCGTTAATTCATAAAGAATACACACATAACTTTTTAGAAAAGTCAGAGGTGCGTGCCCTTGGGTTTTGAACCTGCGGACATTCGTCTCGGCAGTCCGTTCCACTCCCAACTATCGCCGCTTTTTCTAGGCCCTGAGCTAAAAAAAACACAAATCTTGATCGTAAAGAAATTATGTAAAACACATTAACTAAATGTAATATCATAAAATTCACCCCAAAACCGACATCTGAGGTTTCACGCAATCAAAGTAATTATCGAAATATCTGCTCCCGGTGTAACTTTACCAATTTTCACCTGAACGCGGTTTAATAAATTGCAATTAAGATTAAATTTTCGCAACAAAACAACTAACAAGAAACTCGGGAATATTTATATCGCCGCCTCTAGGAGACCTGCGGCTGTATTCTGGATATTTCTAACTTTTATTGATAATATATTGATAAAAAACATACTATTCACTATAAATATACTGGTGGTAGGACCCTCATATTATGTAAGAGTCCGTCTGGGTGGGTACCACTGCAATGTCTATTTCTACCGCAAAGCAGCAGTGTGCATGCACTGTTGTGTTTCGGTTTGAAGGACATTGTAGCCAGTGTAACTACAGGACATAGTGAGACTTAACATCTTATGTCTCAGGATGACGAGCGCAGTGGAATGCCACACAGTACTTTGTAACTCAAGGTGCTGGATGGTGTTGCTACTGTTTATGGGTGGTCGTATCGCTTACCATCAGGCGAACGGCATGCTTGTCTCGTCATTCAATGCCTTAAAAAAAATCGGTCTCCTTATAAAAATAAAGGAGAAACTGATATTGGTTGAAGTTCTAATCAAAGACTGGTTATGGTCCCTTTATCTAAATAATAGATCTGAATAATGGATGATCTTTACTCATGAACTTTTCTGCCCCATCTGCCGTCAGTTCTACGAACCACTGCCACTTCAGCTTGCTAATTCGCTGGCCTATCCCAGTGACTTTCGTCCTTCTACGGATCTCCTCATGTCTGATTCGATCACGTAGAGAAACACCTTCCATAGCCCTCTCCATGATGATGGTGATGATGACCTTTGGTTAAGACGCTTAAGCAGTAAAGACAGAATCAAAGATAATAACGTCGGTTGGTATTATAAATTTCAGGTCATTTTCAATCACAAGATCAAAGTTATCTATCAGATGAATGAATACTTGACTGCATAATGTGAAATTATTAAACTATTTTACTTTACCGAATACAAACAGAAATAATTGATCTTTTTTTTTCCATAATACACCGGGTCGTAAGGCACGGTGAACCCAACATAATCCCCTTGAAGGCTGGGCGGTAGTAATAAGTCACTTTCTACGCGTAAAAAAAAAAAAATCTATTATTTTCATATAATTGCCAAATTAAATTTATCATAAACTGAAAAATAATTCTAGGTATATCGATCATTATCGGTATCCAGAATAAAGAGTCGAATTTAATTAATGCTGTGGAAAATGGCGCCGGCAATCACGTGTTTCATGTCTGAACTTTAATATCTATAAATTTGTTAGGTCTAGCTTCTATTGATAAGAATAAATTATTAAGTCTCCATTTTATTTAAAAAAATGGTTCTCTTATGTGCGCTCCTCAATCTGCTACAATGGATTTTAAGTCTTATGTCCAGTAATTACACTAGCTATAAATAAGGCAAAAAAAATCTCGAGTGGAGACCACGTACTGGCAAGCGCAGCGTCGGCCGTCCACCTGCAAGACAGACGACTTGGATGCAGGCCGCTTTTGACAGGTCCGTCTCGAAATTTTTGGGGGAGGCCTATGTTCAGCAGTGGACGTCATGTGGCTGATGATACGCATACGCATGCTCACGCCTTTTATCCCCGAAGGGGTAGGCAGAGGCGCAACTAGTGCACTCACTTTTCGCCGTGCGTATTCCGTGGCTGATGATGATGATACTATTACTTACCTCAATCGCAAGATTGCCTTTACACACATACTTCTAACAGTAGAAATAGTAAAAAAAATTGAAAATTCTACTACTAATACTACCTGATAAGCAAGAAGCTATAAGAAATTTACTACTTTATAACTATCCCGAGCTGAAATTTGCAATAAATGTATATTCGCTTCAAAATTTTAAACTTGATACATAATGATCGTTTTCATTCGTATTGCTTAGTAAATTGCAGGAAATGAATCAAAAGAATTTAGTATTTTAAGATAACAAACGCGGTCACAGAGCAGCGTTCTGAAACGTGAACAAATGTAACAGAAGCTTATAAAGTCTATTCCGGAACTTATATGGGTGATATATTGAACTCTTATACTAAGGCTGACACTCACACCGCAATGTGTGGCCTCACTAATTATAATAATCACTATATATTTTGACACATATTAAATTGATGATGTTGTAATGCTCAGTATACTTTCTGTTGAATTTCATTACATTTAGTAAGCCAATACGCTGTATATATAACTACTGACGTATACATTAATGACGTCGTTTGTGTGCGCACTTTATAAACACTTTATTTATGATTCCTAGTATTTCAGAATAAAACTGCCGCATGCCGCTGCGTAGGTACTTTTCATAAAAAAAACTTACGTATATTATTAATCCATAACATGATCTATCTGTATGCCAAATTTCATCCAAACCTATCCAGAGCCGTGGCTAAGATGTCAATTTTAGATAAGAATACAGAAAAAACTTATAGGAATGATATTTCATCGATAAGTCTATCGCTAGGATATGTCATTGTCATACATAAAGTAAGCGTTATCGATTCTAGAAACGCATCTAAGCTACAGCCCCAGCGCTTGTTGCGCTTACTTCAAACATCTTATTTTCACCTATCTTCACACTCATAGTTATTTTATAAGATATTTTGCTCGAGGCTCCGAGCGCGTGAAATAGATTTTCCCGGATAAGAGCCCCGTTTTATATTTTCCCGGAACAAAAAGTTTGTTACTCAGTGATAATGTAGCATTCTAATGGAGAAAGAATTTTTAAAATCGGTTCAGTAGTTTTTGAGTTTATTCGTTACAAACATACCAATCTTTCCTATTATAATATTAGTGTAGATGTTACGCGCCAGTGTGAGCGATACCCGAGGGATGGTCTAGCAAGATTTAATATCACTTTTGTTGAATTTTCCTTTTCTATGCGACCACTTACAAAAGGAACCGCGGTTGCAAATGTTTTATTGCGTTAAAACTGAAACATATCGACGGAATGAAGTGTATTTCAAACTATAATTTTAATGCCTTTGTGGCTTTGAAATTTATTATATTGACCCTTTTATAAATCGTTAAATGTCTTGAGAAGTGCGCAATAGACTAGTTGGGAAAAGAACGGACTGCCGAGACTAATGTCCGCGAGTTCAAACCAAAGGTACACACCTCTGAATTTTAGAAGTTACCTGTGTATTGTTAATCAATTATTGTTCGGTTTAACGGTGAAAGAAAACATGACGAACCTACATACCTTAGAATTCTCCGAAAAAATATGTGAAGTCTGTCAAACCAGCACAAGGCCAGCGTGGTGGACTAAGACCTTAACCCTCTTAGTAGTAGATAAGGCCCGTGCTCAGCAATGGGTAGTTAACAATACAGGAGGAGTCTTAGGAATGAGTAGGGGAACTCCATGCAGTGCTCTTTAATACAAATTAGCGAGAATCCTGAGGTGATGGTATTGCTACCTTAGTTACCAGCAACACATCAAAAATACCTCTATTAGTATTGGATGTTGATCGGCGGTGTTAACACTTTCTATATCTTTAATTCGATTTCTAGACCAGGCAGTCTAACGGACGTGGCCCGGAATTTGTGGATGATACGATGACCATCTTACCTGTTATACCTGCGCTTTTACCAAGCCAGTGACAACCTATATATTAAGGCTGCTGAACCCCAGGCTCGCGAGCCATAATGTGACCCGCGGAGGAATTTTATATGGCCCGTGCAAGCAAGTAAAAAACCTCTGCAATGTTGAAATATGTAGCGTGCCGCGGGAAGACCGAGTTGCCCACCCGTCCATGTCAAAACAGACCGTATTACACACTGTAAAGATTGTTATTAACCTAATGAAACCCAAGTACGGTTGATCTTTTGGCCTGTTTAGTACCGAACTCGCTTGTATAGCTGAATGCAGGCAATCTACGGCATTCAATCGATTAGTGTTGCGTGTATTGTATAGGTCCGTAAGGGAACACTGCCTTTACATGGTAGATTAGGCGTTGCAGCTTCAACAGCGTGAACGATCTTTCCTGTACGGTGCGTTGGGGTACTACCGAACCACGGGGTAATCCCGTTGTTTCAAGATATCTGATAAACCCGAAAATAGTTCCTAAAACAGTACCAATTATTTGCGCCTGTTTAAATTTAAGTTGCAGTTTAGCAGTAATCTTGAAACAACGGAATTACCACACACACACACACACACACACACACGCCTATTTTTATAATCCCCGAATGCGTAGGCAGATGCGCACTTAAGTGCACTCACTTTTCGCCGTGCGTATTCCGTCCCATATAATAGGGGGCGAGCCTATCGCCATATCGGGAACAAATTCCAGACTCCGAGCTGATACTGAATAGAAAAATCCAATATCACTTTGCCCGACCCGGGCATCGAACCCGTAACCTCGGGATTGCAGCCGTACCGTAATACAACTACGCCACCGAGACTGTCTTACCACGTGATCCGGTAATACCCCAACGCACCCTGGTTAACTTTCCACTGTATACTTTCCGGGATAAAAAGTAGCCTATACTCTAATCTAGGATGGGTCCACCTTGGTACCCGTTTTCATTCTATAACATTTTGAATTTTGCAAACACTTTTATATCACTTACACTTTGTAACCCCTATTCAAAGCCGCAGTTAAATACATTGGAATTTGTGTAATTCCACACGCTTCAGTTACCTTCAAACAGGATAAAATAATTATAATAAAACACATCCGATAATTTCCGAACCCGCCGCCATTGCACGAGAAGTGGATAAAGGTAATGCGGCAAAAGGGTTTATTTCAATCTTCTTCGATATCTTGTTGAATCAAATATTCGATGCACGTAGTTTTTGATAATTTGAAATATACCATACCAGCCCAGTATTTTTTTTTTTTTTTAGGTAGGCGATCCTGCAGTCAACACCGGGTGAAACCTGCAAATGGGATACTGGAGTCCCCCGGCTTGACGACTGCAGAGGCCTGGGAGAGGAGTGGCGGCGGAATATGGAAGGGAAGGTGGGGGGAAGGGAGGAAGGTTCCTAGGATGGGGGGAAAGAAAGGGTGCCAGGAAATGTTCGCGGGCCCTTTTAGGCCTAAATGTGTTTTACAACCAAGAGGTATACACACTGACTGTGTGCCTCGGCCCGTGACTAATGTCCCCCCGCGCATGGGCGTGCATTGGGTGTGAAGACCCAGCGCACAAGAATTGCCTCGGGGGGCGTACCAGCCCAGTATTATACACCACCCACTGCCGAGCACGGGCCTCTTCTACTACTGAGGGGGTTTAGGCCTTAGTCTACCACGCTGGCCTATTGCGGGTTGGCAGACTTCCCATACCTTCGAAATTATTTTAGAGAACTTCCCAAGAATGCAGATTTCCTCACGATGTTTTTCCTTTACCGTTAATGCGAGCGATAATTCACAAAGAATACACACATAACTTTTTAGAAAAGTCAGAGGTGCGTGCCCTTGGGTTTTGAACCTGCGGACTTTCGTGTCGGAAGTCCGTTCCACTTCTAACTAGGCTATCGCCGCTTAATTCAAATATAGCTAAGGATTCATACGTCACTTGCGATAGTCCTATAATCTTTTACAAGTGACTTTCATATCACAACTGAGAGAGAGTTCGTACGCGTAATCAGCAATAAGCATTTTACGGTACTACGTTCATCACCTTGAAGTATTGGATGTTTAAATATAAAAATTTGCTATTACATAAGATTTGAAACTATTGAAACAGAAACAACAGAGCTTGCGGACTACCTTTCCAAAACGAACAAAATAGTATGGCAAGGAGAGCCAAACTTGTCAAAAACAAAATGGCGCTTACAGAGTATCGCATGATCACAAAAATACGCCCCTCGGATGCGGCATCAAAACAAATGCCGAGGGTTTATCGTTCCAACTGATCGGTCCGGTTTTACGTCGATGCCTATTTTCGAGGGTATGCTCACATTAAAGGGATAGAACCCCACCAAGCTCGGGGAGGGGATAAGGTCCAGTAAATATTTGCAACGTCCGATTGGATATTGAGGGTTATCCAACCGTTTGATAAAATGATATCATTCGAAATAATTACACCGTATTTGTGAGGGCATGATTTATCAGAATTTTTCGATTTACTTATTTCTTTAGTATTCAGCGTGTGTTGTTTGTTTTGACTAATTGGGATTTCAGATGTTTGTTTGAATGTCGATTTGGAATTTAAATTAAATAAAGCTAGTTCGAATGTAGCCATCAGGTCAAGTATTACAGCTTCGTTTATTTCTGCTGCAAAGCAACAGTGTGTAAGCACTATCGTGGTTCAGTTTAAAGGAGATTATAATTATTTAGACTATTAAAATGGCATTACGCTATTTTATTATTTTTTTATTGCTTCCGAATGACGAGACGAGCATGCCGTTCGCCTGATGATAAGCAATACGACAGCCCATAAAGAGTAGCAACACCATACAGAACTTATAATTATAAAGTACTGCATGGCACTCCACTGCGCTCGTCAGTCTGACACATTAGATGTTAGGTCATTGAAATGAAATGAAATGAAATAATTTATTCAAACCCATAAAATGTTATACATTATTTAGATTCCGTCAATATTAACTCTACCACCAGTTCGGAAAGCAGTTCTCACTAGAGAAGAACGGGCAAAAACCTCTAGTGTTGCTCTTTTCAAAATCAGTTCAAGGTATAAATACAATGCATTATGTAGAGAAAAAAAATACAATTCAGTATTTGTTTTTTTGTTAAGTGCAGTTCATTTATATACTCGCAAAATAGGTAATAAATTTTATATTCCAACACTAGTGCATAACTATCTCAGGAATCATGTAATAATTTGATCTGAAATCTTCAAGATGTCGTTATTAATCTAAGTTCAAGATATACCCCTAATACTTAGATATAGTAAGCGAAAAGGGCAGACCAGTCCACACAAGCAGCACTCGTTCACGAGTATGACGCATGTGCCAGCCATCCAGCCATTACCAATCATTACCAATGTCCTTCAAACCGGAACACAACAGTGACACTGCGATGGTACTTACCCAGATGGCCCCTCGCATACGAGAGACCTACCACTAGTATAGCATACCTCTTGGGAGATAAACATATTCCATATAAAACACTTTGCAAATCAAAGTTCTAGATATCGTTACCGCTGTTTATGGGCAGTCATAGCGTTTATTATAATCTCCTCACGCCTTATGTACATTAGTATGGCAGGCAGTAGGCACAACACAAAATATGAAACACTGAACTACCATTTCAGTTCGTACATTTCCCTTTTATCCCGAAATTTCCCGGGCGACGCCACGAAAACTTTACCTTCAGTTTATCGGTACAGCGTTGTGCATTCGTGGACAAAATGCACTTTTCTCGTACAGTTTTTTTCAAAGCTTCCCGACGGTATTCAAAGTTTTTGGTGAATTTTCAGTGAATTTTTCCAAACGTAAAAATTTGAATAACGCTTTTTCTTTTTGAATGTCCGTGACGTATCATAATCGGAATGTTCAAGGGTTTACTGGGCGCGGCTTAAGCCATCTACGCTCCTATGGCTTAATACCCCCTTTAATGATAAACTTACATTTCCTGATTTACTACAATTACTAAAGGCTTGGTTTTTTATGTAATACCACTGCATCTCGTGGTAATTATTGTTACTGTTTATCGGCACGTAACACGGCTGATCAATTAACTCGTCTCAATTTTAGACGCACAGTTCACCCAAATGCATGATGTCGGTAATTTCATAGTTTTCTTTGGATTTATTAAGGTTTGTGTATCTGTCGCTTTAACGGTAAAGTAAAACATCGTGAGAAAACCTGCATACCTGAGAAGTTCTCTGAATTTCGACGGAATGTGAAGTCCGCTAACCCGCACTAGGCCAGCGTGGTGGACTAAGGCCTGAACCCTCTCAGTTGTAGAGGACGCCCATGCTCAGCAGTGGGCAGTATAATTATAATACAGGGCTGGTATGGAAGTATGGATCTGACAGTCAACTGAAGTCGTAGACAGAGAATAAAATTGTATCTTAATATTAGGCAATCACAGCGCCCCTAGGCCTATGCACTGCAAAGCTATCATGCTCTAAACATTGAGAAACAGACTTATTATCATAGAATTTCATACTCAGCTATAGAACGTTTATAAATACAGGACTAAGCCATTGAACATTGAGCAAATAGCCACTCCCAAAATATTGAGAGACGCTGATCGCGCCGCACAGTTTGCACGGGCAGACAGTTCTTAAAGAAAGTTTAGGATGGAGCGTGTATCAGATGCGCATGGATTTTGATAGAGATTTGCGCTGTTTATTTTTGAAGCTTGGAGCTATGTAGAGCTCACATTGATATGTAAGGGATTTTTTATACATCAATGAGAGCTCTTTAACTTTTGTGTAATGTTAGAATATTTATTTATTTATACATATATACAAAACCATTACAGATATACTAAAGCGGTGTTGTACAAAGTTATTTGCTATTGACCTCAATACACCTGTAGGCCACTTCTGTGATTTCATGCAGGTTGCAGATAAATATATCAACGTTCTCGTTATATATTTATATATATACATACATATACATACATATACATACATATACACTCACGCCTTTAATCCCCGAAGGGGTAGGCAGAGGCGCAACTAGTGCACCCACTTTTCGCCGTTATTCCGTCCCATGATGTGATAGGGGGCGAGCCTATCGCCATATCGGGCACAAATTCCAGACTCCGGGCTGCCACTGAATTTTTAAAAAACCCAATATCACTGCCCGACCCGGGAATCGAACCCAAGACCTCAGCATTGCATATATTTATTTATATATCGTTATGAATATATTTTACGTTCTGGTTCGTTCAATAAATAAATATAAATATATATACATTATATATTGGTACGTTCTATAAATATATAATGTATAAATATGTTCTTTCTCGCGCGTTGTGGTTAATTGGGTTCTTGATAACCTCACCTATGGTGTGTATTCTCAGTTTAATATGTGTTTGCAGTTGCCTAATAGACCAGTCAAAATATGTGGCTTGGCCGTTTCGTTACTACAAGAACTATTGTACAACACAAAAATAATGAACAGTGAACTCACTTTTACCTTACGCCCATACGGTAGCGAAACGGCTAAGCCACATAATTATTTTAACTTAGGTGTAGAGTTTATGAAGTTAGGGCTTGTAGAGTTAGAAGCTTGACTCTACATGAGATCTGATAACTTTTTGACAGTGCGAGCCACATGATCTCGTCTTGGCAACGTTTTACATGTTTTTTTTTGGTGGGATAAAAATGTACGAATGCTGAATACAATAATACAAAAATCGCGGTACTGGTCCAACCGTGGCCTCTACTAACTTTTGAAGAACTATCAAACTCAATTTATACAAGCCCAAAAGATCGTGATGAAACAAGCTCGTTAATTCGCTTAACCGCGCTAACTGCCAACTAGTACTATTAACATCCCTAAGACGATGCTCAGTTAGAACTAGGCGCTGAGCCGCGACTTTGGCCTCTCTATTGAGATTCGTTTGTATACTCACGGGGCATTATTGCATCGAGCAGGCTTGTAGAAACTGAGATTATTTATTTATAGCGGTAAAAAAGATTGATTATGGTCTTCTTAGTTTATTCTGATTTTGTTTTATTTGTTTTCAGTTAAGTTTGGAGTTTCTTCGATAGCAATAAATTATCATTTTTTATTCAGTCATCTAAATCTACCTAGAGTTTATTAGAATCTCATTCTCACAACGTTGTTACACATTAACTTCGATAGCTCTTAGATGGAAATGTTTTTTTTTAATTATTCGCAAAATATATCATTGAAAAAAGTAAAACTCTATAAGCCCAATCTTTCAACGTAGAGATCTTACGCGCGCAACCACTCGTGCTTCAAAGCATGCTCGGCGCAATACCATCCCGTGTGTTCCTAAGACCTAACTCGGAAGATACTATCGAAGTTTTCGATGCAGTTGACTTGCCAACTTAGGTAACTTGATAAATAACTGTAATATACTTACTTGGAGTTCTCAGCGAGTTCAGCTGACGTTTTGTAATTTGTAACACTCGTGTAGTCAGATATGAATTCTGTCAGGTCGGATTGTCATGGTGTTGCTATGTAATTTTGTAATTAATATAATTTAGTGATCCAAACAACCCGAACTGATAGGATTAGGTCAAAAAACCTTCCCCCCACTAATCGTTGAATGTCTCATTCTCCCCTCAGTGACCGTCCTGAGCCGAGGTTCGTAACCCGTTAGTGGGTTGCCCTCAGCATGGTCACTTAACTCAGGTTTGCGAGCGCGTCAGCGTTCACCCTAAAGTCCGGTGTGGCCAGAAAATCCGACCTCGTCAGGCTATTGGCAGAATAGTCAGGTTCAAAAAAAAAAAAAACATCATTTTTGTGGTAGGATATATTTCGTATCCGCCCGGATATTGAGCACAATACATAACGTGTTTTTTTTATGGCACTTGTATTTACATTTTGCCAATGTCAAGTTTGGGTTGTCTTTTTTTATCTTTAGTATTTCGAAGTAAAGCAGTGGCTACCATACCAAGACTTTATCGAGGAGTGTTGGCGGCAACAACAAAAAACACTTGATTAGCACGATTATTTCAATTCACTTCATTTGAGCTCTTTAATAGAACTATATTGGATAATATACCACCATAATTATGCAATATAACATTAAGTATCACCAAAATAATGAATTAAAAATTCCCGCCAAAACTCACATAAGGTGTTAAAAACCGCTATAGTGGCCCACGTTAGTGTGCTGCGTTCCGGGATCAACCTGTGTATATCCGGTTCAAACAGGCTCATATAATTGTGTTGAATGACTATTGCAGGGACGGTCCCGTGCAACTATCTTAGTGCAAACAAGATACCCCGGGGCCGTCTCGTATGCGCCGAAGAAGACCGCGGGTTTTGGTTGGTATGCCGGAGTAGGATGTACATAATGTTAGGGACTCGGTCCAATGCTCGCTCGGATGAAGCCATACTCCCGAGTGTCGACATTGGGCCGTAAGACCGGTGAAACCAATATAACCGTTCCACTCACCCCCAAGTGGTGGTAGGGATAACGCGTTTTTTCCCGCGATAAAAAAAGGGATAATCATTGTTAGTCGTTAGTCGACACTATCTGTATCTCTCTCTGCTTACCATCAGGTGCAGTGGGGTCACATAACCATGACCCCATAAATAAAATCGTCAGCCTGAAATGGTGATGCTAATTGAAATAAGCGGGGCGGTCAAATAGTCGTGAAAAATACCGTTACTTTATTTCAATGTCAAATATTATCGTGAACATAGGAAATGAATGCTAAGTCCTGAAATGCCATATCCTTATGTCCTTGTAGGATCAAAAAGACGTTATGGTTAAGGAGCGCTCTGGTCATTTTACGAAAAGTACCCATAAAACATTTCCGTACAAAATTTTCACCAAATAGTCTCTCAATGTAAATTGTCTAACCAGCCTCTAGTCTCAAATACCTACGCTTCAGTCAGTCAAATACGAATGTACGTCCCATAATCGTTACTCAAGAGATAAAGCTAGAAATTGATACCGCGGCGTACCGCGCAATTCGGCCGAAAAACAAATGACGTCAGCAACCACACACCCGAGTTCACCCGACGCAAATGGATGGACGTATGAAAACGTAATGTATTGTGGGATTCAAGGAATGAGCGCCTCTCGGGAGGGCTACGAGGACTTGGTTTCCATGGCTAACATGGGTCTATGATCTAGATAAGTGAATGCCGTTTGCTTGATCGACAAATAGTAACAATACAATCAGCCCTGTATTATATACTGCCCACTGCTGAGCACGGGCCTATTCTACTACTGAGAGGGTTTAGGCCTTAGTCCACCACGCTGCCCTAGTGCGGGTTGGCAGACTTCACATACCCTCGAAATTCTTATAGAGAATTCTCAGGGTTATCTCACGATGTTTTCCTTCACCGTTAAAGCGAACGATAATTGATAAAAAATACACACGTAACTTCGAAAAGTCAGAGGTGCATTGGGTTTTGAACCTCCGGACATTGTCTCGGCAGATCGCTCCATTCCCCAGTTGGCTTCCATTTATACAAATACAAATAGTAGCAATGTCATCTTATAATTTGAAAGTATTGCTACTACCGTAATTACGTTTCTTCATAGCATACTATTCTTGATATTCTAAAAATTTCAAACCAGACGGTATAATTGTGTCAACTGGCTAGGTTTTCATCTTTCATTATATACCTAGATGAACTGAACGTTTAAAAAGCAACGAAAAAAATAAAGGCGAACAGTTCCCCACTAAATGAGTTCGAGTGAATTAATTTTTGTGGTTTTTCATGGATGTATATTTCTCCTCGTTTTAATAGAAATCATGTAATAACTGATATCATTATGCGCGCACACAAGGATAAGCAGAATGATGCAGCGATAGCGTATGACACAGCTGTCATGCATACTAGCCTAAGAAAAGTTGGCCTGTTTGTTTTAGTTTCATTGCAGCGCGTCACTCTATCTAGGTATATAATTAATCAAAGGTCGACACTATCTACTTACATCACTTACCAGAATTTGATCCTTATAAGCGACACTATCGAATGCTGTAACAATACAGTGTGTTTATTTTGTCAAACTCAACTGGTTCGATTCTTGACTAGGAATATTGACTTTTCAAAAATATAATCGTGTAGTTTTAGTTTTCATCAAAATCGGCCCCGAGACTGCTTTAAGCATTTTTCGCTATTCCTCCGGATTTCGCCCTCCACGCCCACTTAGAAAACTCCCCTGTATATAAAGCTACATTGAAATATTAGGTGTTTTTTTTTTCTCGTAGCTACCCTGCATCAAATCTTAAGCCAGAATAACTATTTTGAGTTAAAAATAAGTCTCTTCGTTAATCTATGTTTTGATTTCCGTATTAAATTATATTAAAATATATTTAACGGTGCGTAAATGCACTTCTAACACGCAACTTATTCACCGAAATGATGTAACGATTTGAAAATAATTGCCTACAAAGCATACCAGTTTTCCAAAACCGCCTCTCCCCTTCCTCAAAAAGTAATATCGCTAATGACTTGTCTGTGATTATAATATACAAGTTTTTTGCTTGCGGCTCCACTCACTTTAAAAAGATTTTCCCGAGATAAAAGTCCCGCTTTCTATTTTCCCAAAATAAAATGTACCCTAAATCCTGCCCAAGATCTCAAACTATCTGGGTTTAATTTAATCTCCATATCATAATCGAAATCGGTTCATTAGTACCAGAGATTACTTCCTACAAACAAATTGACAAACTTTAGCTCTTTACGATATTAGTATACATAAGTTATATTATGGTGTTTCTTCGCCTAAAACAATTCATCATCATCATCATCAGCCCTGTATTATATATTGCCCACTGCTGAGCACAGGCCTCCTCTACTACTGAGAGGGGTTAGGCCTTAGTCCACCACGCTGGCCTAGTGCGGGTTGGCAGAGTTCACATACCCTCGAGATTCTTATGGATAATTCTCAGGTATGTAGGTTTCCTCACGATGTTTTCCTTCACCGTTAAAGCGAACGATAATTGATAAATAATACACACGTGACTTCGAAAATTCAGAGGTGTGTGCCTTGGGTTTTGAACCTGCGGACATTGTCTCGGCAGACCGTTCCATTCCCAACTTGGCTATCGTCGCTTAAACAATTACATCACCTAAATTATTGTGCAGGGCAGTATCGGCACATGCATATACTGAGCCATGATGTAATGAGTGTGTACACGCGACATCGGCTCCACCACGGCTAATTAACGAACAAACTGTCTTAACTGTATGTTTATATATTTATTTTATTTTAAACTAGGTTATGTGGTTTGACCCGCGTGAAGGACTTTTTCATGAAAAATATTTATTGATGAATTTATTACAAGACTCGCTTACTGCGTCAAAATTCGTTTGGCTATTTTTACATGATAAACTACTAAATATTATCATGCTTACTTATAGAAAGAAAAATAATGATCTCTATCAGGAAGATTTATAGCTTAAAACATATACATTACAGCTACAACAGTAGCTGTAATGTATATGTTTTTCTAGCAGTTCAGAGAAAGTCTTAATAAAACGGAGCCTTTATCCACAGTTAGAAAATAAATGTCATTATTATCCACATTGATCTTCTTCAAACATCTCATTATCCGAGCTTTCGTTTGAATTGAACTCCTGATCCTGTGGGATTTTAGGAATGCAGAGGACGTTCACGTGTCAAAGGATTCCTGATTTGGAATGAATATAAAAAAAAAATAAGTTGTATGAACTTTGGGTAAAATATTTATTTGAATAAAGTTTTAAAGAAAAACTAGGTGTTGCTCGCGGCTTCGCCCACGTGAAAAGCCTTTTCCGCTACAAAAGTCCCTAAAACACAGTACGACGCCAGCGCCATCTACTTACAGAATCAGATTAAAAATATCCATTATTTCCCATGGGAGCAAATTTCCCATGGGAGCAAATTTCCCATGGGATAAAAAGTACCCTATATGTTAATCCAGGATATGACCTACCTGTGCTCCAAATTTCATCGAAATCCGTTCTGTAGTTTTGTAGTCTGGAGATATGCAGTAACAAACAAAACAGACAGAAAACATTTATAAAAATCGCTGATTTGTTTGCCATTACTCTTCTTTAGTCACCCCGTTTATTTTTTGTTACATTTCTTTAAATGTACAGACCACCGGGATCTACTGCTTTATTATAATATAGATTGTACAATACAATATCATATTTATTTATTTTTAAACTTTATACGACTGCCTCGGTGGCGTAGTTGTATTACGGTACGACTGCAAGGCTGAGGTCTCGGGTTCGATCCCCGGGTCGGGCAAAGTGATATTGGATTTTTCTATTCAGTATCAGCCCGGAGTCTGGAATTTGTGCCCGGTATGGCGATAGGCTCGCCCCCTATCACATCATGGGACGGAATACGCTTGGCGAAAAGTGGGTGCACTAGTTGCGCCTCTGCCTACCCCTTCGGGGATAAAAGGCGTGAGCATGCATGCGTAAACTTTATATACCGTAAATTTATACAGGTGGACTTAATGCCTGAGGCATTCTCTAACAGTCAACCTTTGGGTGATGCAGAGATGAGACAAAGTGGGTGTATATAAAACATAAATAAGACAAAACATATACTATAAATATATAAATACATAATATACATACTAAAATACAGAATTACCTACATAAATACGAATATACTAATTCTGTAAAATATATTATATTAAAACAAAATAACTTCCTGAAACTATGAAAGTTGTGAATCTGCTACACTATTAGCGAAAAGCATCCGAACTTTTAATTATGATATTGATGGAATTATATTTTCGTAAGTACCTCAGTGGCGACTGGCAAATCGGACTATAGAATAGCATAGTAAAGAGCTATAATGAGGTCTATCTGTAGCAACTGTTGGTGATTCACACACACGGTCACTCTCTTTATCCTCGAGGGGGAAGGGGCTAGTCACACCCACTTTTCGCCATAAGTGTATCTTACGATGTGAACGGTTCTGAGACTATCGTCATATCGAGCACAATTTTCAGACTCGGGGTTGATACTACATAGGAAACCTAATTTCATTTTACCTGACCCGGCATTCGAACCCGAGACCTCAGAGTAAAATGTACTACGCACGTAATATCCACGACGCATCTAAGTCCACCTACAGACCGCTCTCAACAGGTTCTGGAAATCTTTAGGATAGGCGTATGTTTAGCAGTAATTTGTGGCTGATGATGATTATGAACTCTCATATCCTGCTTTTATGTATTTATTTGATTAAACTGACGAGTTCCCTTTTTAATATTCATGTTTTTAACAGCAAAGCCCACCCGGTCTGCACTTAATGATAAACTGAATAATACATGTATTTTAATGAATTAATTTGCACATTCGCAATTTTATGATATGATAATAATTTGTCTTAACGGGATAATTTAAATACATTGCATGTGATTCTTGAATCCGCTTCTACGTAAAAATATATTGTTTCAGTACTTTGCTATGAGATTATAATTAACTAGATGTTTCACCTAACCCTGCCCGCGAAAAAACCCACCTGTAAAGCAAGATCTAGGCTATGAAATCTGTATTCTAAATTTCATCGTAATATAATATTCGTAAGATTAAAACAATATATTCAGTACATTTATGATCTCTTGAAGAAATAAATTTAATTTACGACTTCACTCGATATTAATATGGCACCCAATGTCTAATGTTTCGGGGTGTCGAGCGCAGGGTAGTAGCTACTTTGTAGTACTTCGTATTTGAAGTTTTGGGTAGTGTTACTACCGTTTTGGGTAGTAGTAGCGCTTACGATCATTCAATTGGTAATTTAGTCGAAATTTCACCGAGAACATCTCACTCTATGAAACCCGATTGCAGACACTTTTTCATGGAACCAGCCGACTGCAACGAGATAGCAGCGATAATTATGAATAAATTTATGAAAAACTGAAAATTGCTAACTATTATCCAGGTAAAACACAACATTTGGCTTTAAAGCGATACATTTTGACAATAATAGCCGTTGGATACGGTTCAGCAATCGGCTTAACATCGCTAATTGTGCATCATTTGGCAACAAAGAGAATTTTAAATACCACCGAAAAATAGTACTGATGACATTATCATAATACTGGCTTTAGCTTAAACAAAGTTTTATTATAGTTTTACTATTTAATAATATTATTAATGTGGAAGGTGAAGATGTTCGGATTTATATGTTTGTAAACGGAAAAACCGCTGAACGCATTTTGATGAGATTTACCGGTCAGATAGGCTACTTATCTCGAAATATTATCAAGTAGGATATATCTTTCGGGAAAGGTCTTTCGTGGGTATAGGGTGCAATCCTTGGAACTACTTATCCAATTCTGGAAATTCTTTCACTAGGAAGCTATTATCCCTGAGTGTTTTTCATTGCAATTGAATGACGAGAAGAGCATGTCGCTCGCCTGATAGGAAGCGATACGACCGCCCATAAACAGTAGCAACACCATACAAAATTTTGAATTAAATAGTACTGCTTGGTACTCCATTACTCTTGAGACATAAGATATCAAGTCTCTTAATGCTCAGTGGCATTAATTCTGCCCCGGTGGCGTAGTTGTATTGCGTACGCGTTACGAGTACGATTTGCACGCTGAGGTACTGGGTTCGAATCCCGGGTCGGGCCAAAAACATTGTGACTGGGTTTTTCCATCTTAAAAAAATTACTCAGTCGCAGCTCGGAGTCAGGAAGATGGCGGTGTGATGCCGCCGTGCCTCGGAAAGCACGTAAAGCCGTTGGTCCTGCGCCTGATCTCTCTCCGGTCATATCGGATTGCCGTCTCACCGGACTATGAGAGTGAAATAATAGCGAGTGCACCTGTTGCGCTCACACTTGTGTACTATGATATCTCTTGCGTACCTGGCTGATCTCCGTTGAGAGTGGCCGCCGTGGCCGAAATCGGCTAGGAAGTGATTTTTAATGCCCAGTTACTCTGGCTACAAGGTCAGCAACCAGCAGCAGTGCTATTGACTTTTCAAGAACCGACTATGGACATATGCACGAGCTAATGCAGTATAATATTCACTATACCCATATATTGTTTGATCTCTACGCTGTTGTGTACCTCACAATGGGTTTAAAACATATATTGTAAGCGGCGGAAATTAAACCAGTCTCCGGGAATATATACGATACCTTCAGATCAACTATATGAGTTACGTCACACGCTGCCGTGCAGGGTCTTGGCCGTGGCGGATCACTGTCATTATATTTTAGATAACGAGTAGGTTGGGGTGGATGAAATAATAATTATTTAAGTATTGTAATATAAAACAAACTACAAAAAATAATCTCTATTTGAACAACATTATTGTCATTAGCTTACACTAAAGCTTACACTATGAAGTCCGATGTACTCGGTAATTAGCAATCACGATAGCTTAATGAATTTGAATGATAGTGTATAATTAAGGTCGATATTTTATAACGGTTAAAGACATTTATTTCTCAAAAGATTACAATAATCACTTTTAGAGAAACATACAATATTAATAAAAACATAATATTCTAAAACCAAATTAGCGTAGTTAGTAAAGGGTAGTTGTGAAAGGTTTGTGTCCAGTAACTGCAGGTAAGCGCGGACTCGTAACAACGGATTTGTTTTCTAAGGCTCATACCTTAGTGACGGATTCACAATTTAATCATTTTTTTTTTGTTTTTGTTTTATTGTACATGTATTAAGTAGTGATAGTAGATACATTTGGGATTACATATCTTATAATGTTTAAATTAGTTTAGTTTAATTCATGTTGTTTATGTGATAATATACTGGGTAGATCAAACGTTCGATATGGTTGGCTTAAGTCTTGTGTATTCAAGTGATAGAGCTGCGCTGTACCCGGTTTTATGCAGCATCAATTGTTTGAAGCTATTATATTATCATGTTACAGAGAACAAGCGCAGAAATTAAGCTGTATAAGGTCCGATTCCACCGTTTGCTGATAAATGCTACTTGTCGTATATATATATTATGTATGCAATGCAATGCAATCAGCCTTGTATTATATACTACCCACTGCTGAGCACGGGCCTCTTCTACTACTGAGAGGGATTAGGCCATAGTCCACCACGCTGGCCTAATGCGGGTTAGCAGACTTCACATAAACTCGAAATTTTTATGGAGAATTCTCAAGTATGTAGGTCACCTCACATAATTTCCTTCACCGTTAAAGCGAGCGATAATTCACAAAGAATACACAAATAACGTGTTTTTAGAAAAGTCAGAGGTGCGTGCCCATGGGTTTTGAACCTGCGGACATTCGTCTCAGCAGTCCGTTCCACTCCCAACTAGGCTATCGCCGCTTTCAATAATATGTATATGTATAAGCCGACCAAATACAAAGGTCGCACTCTAATCAATGCTCCCAAATAATAATGCAAATCCCAAATAAATAAAAATAAGCCTTTATTGCTGTTCGCTTTCTCTGAATTAAAGTTACAGTTGATTGATTTTTATATTCTAATGAAGCTATATAATTATACCTACTTAATCTAAGTTTTAATTTTAACTATCTATAATATTATCACCATATTATGTACCTACAATATCGGCAATCGGTGTATCTGCTTGTGAAACAGCTTGTCTTTCGACAAAGGCCTCCTCTAAATTTTTCCAATATGTTCTATCCCGTGCTATGCGGGGCCATATAGGGCCTGCTACTTTTTTAATATCATCCTCCCAACGTCTGAATTGCCTTCCTTTACATCTTTTGCTGTCTCTTGGGTACCACTCTGTGACCTTATTTGTCCATTTTTCTTGCTTCTCCCTCAACATATGTCCCGTCCATCGCCATTTTAATCTTTTATATGTTTTAAGAGAGTTTTTAAATTTTGTTTTGTTTTTTATTTCTATTAATGTTATTCTGTCTCTTCTTTTAATGCCAACCACGCTTCGCTCTATACCATTTTGACATACCATTACTTTATTTTTTAGTTGTTCTGTTAGTGACCATGTTTGACAGCCATAAGTTAAACATGGTAGAATACATATATTAAATATTTTCCTTTTTTCTGTAATGGGCATATCCTTATTTTTCATAATTTCGCTGAGTGACCAAAATCTTTTCCAGGTATTAGCAACTCTCCGATCTATTTCTTTCTGCATTAAGTTTTCATTTGATATCATCTGGCCTAAATATATATAATCGTTTACGTTTTCAATTTCTTCGTTGTTTACTTTAATAGCATATTTTTCTGGAGAATTACTCATCACCTTAGTTTTTGTTGGGTTCATTGATAAACCTGCTTTTGCGCTCTCCTCAGATAGTTGTTGTAACATTTTTTCTAAGGTGTTTGGACATTCCGAGAATAATATTATGTCGTCTGCAAAGCGTAAATGATTTAGGTTCTCTCCATTTATATTTATTCCATATTTGGACCAGTCTAGATTTCTGAATATCATTTCTAATACCGCTGAGAACAATTTAGGCGAAATTGGATCGCCCTGCCGAACTCCTCTTTCTATATGAAATTCTTCACCCACAGATTCCGTTTTCACTTGTGCTGTGCTTTTTGCGTAGATATTCTTGAGGATTCTGATATATTTTGCAGAAACTCCCTGACTTTCTAGTGCTTCCCATATACAATGATGTTCTAGAGAATCGAATGCCTTCTTAAAATCCACAAACCCTAAGAAATATACTTTGTTATATTCCTTGTATTTTTGTAGAATCTGTCTTAGTACATGGATGTGATCAATGGTGGAGAAGTGACTGCGAAATCCAGCTTGTTCTTTCGGTTGGTTTTCGTCAAGTACTGTAGTTATTCGAGACAGCAATATTTTTGAAAAGATTTTATAAATGTTGGACATTAAGCTTATCGGTCTATAGTTTCCGATGTCCCCTTTATCTCCTTTCTTGTGTATAAGTGTGATAGTTGACTTAGTCCAATCTTTGGGTATTGTTTCTGTGATCATAATTTCATTAAAAATATCTGTTAATTTATCAACAATTGCTGGCATCGTAGCTTTCAGAATTTCATTTGTTATTTGATCCAATCCAGGTGCTTTTTCTACTTTTTGTGTTTTAATTGCTCTGATTGTTTCTTCTTTTAGTATGATGGGTATTGGCTCTACATCTTCTCTTATCATGTTGCTTTCCGTTACTGTTGACATAGAGTGTTGACTTTTATACAAGTTTCTGTAGTAGTGCGTGGCAATTTTTAATATCTTCAACCTGTCAGCAGTATACTTTCCGTTCTTCATTTTTGCATTGGGCATCCAATCTTTCCCTTCCTCCAATTCTTTAGATGCCTTCCTTACGCCTCCTGTTCGGATTATATGCTTCTTCATAGTATTTGTTCTTTTTATTTTTCTATCCTTCCTCAGCTGTGCATTTATCTTTTTACTTCCAAATATTAAATTAAAATTAAATATTAAATCCCAAATATTAAACAGCTAATGATCTACATTAGCTGTTTAATAAGATAACTGTTAAATATAAAATTTACTTGTAACTTGTGATACAGAAACATTCCCTTACTATTCTAGTTATATTTTAGTTTGATCAGTGAATGTGGAAGCTAAAAATCAACTCCATTTCCACTATTCCTCGTTAAAGTCAGCAACCTTTACAATTTCGATTAATTTGCCTCTAACAGTGGTAGTGTTTACAGAGAGTAATGATACCTTTAAGCGAACTATCATGGCTATATTTTGCATTACGCATGCTCACGCCTTTTATCCCCGAAGGGGTAGGCAGAGGCGCAACTAGTGCACCCACATTTCGCCAAGCGTATTCCGTCCCATGATGTGATAGGGGGCGAGCCTATCGCCATACCGGGCACAAATTCCAGACTCCGGGCTGATACTGAATAGAAAAATCCAATATCACTTTGCCCGATCCGGGGATCGAACCCGAGACCTCAGCCTTGCAGTCGTACCGTAATACAACTACGCCACCGAGGCAGTCATATTTTGCATTAGTCCGAGTGTAATTCCTTAGAGGTGATGACATCAGGCCAATCGTCATTATGATATTAATCCAAGCATTTAGATGCTATGGTACACGTTTATTTAGTATGGCTGCCGCCAAACAGCAATAACTATTGTGTACCGGATTGAAGCTTATTGTCAACAATTCCTTAGCATTATGAAATATCAAACCTAAGTCTAACGTGACGGGCCCAAGGCAGTGGCTAGCGCTTTCGTACTGGATGATGGTGCTGTAGTTAAGTCAATAAGTCAGTCGCTTGCTTAGTGCCTTTTAACATCCGAATCAAACGGTTTGTATGTTTTATCATTCATTTAAATACAATAAATGTGAAAGGCATATTTCTGCGTCAGTTTTGATAAACAAACTACATTCAATTAATCTGATACGCGTAGCTGAATCCAAACGTATTTAAAAATAACTCTTCCGAATCTGATGGTGCAGTGATATTTAAAGTATTGCACAAAATACGAGGCAGTGTGGAATTGATTGATTTTTTTGGCCGTATAATGGGACGACAAGTCACTGGAACTGCCAGGGTTTGAGTCTTGAGGGTAAAGCTTTAGTTCCCCATGTACGAGTTTGCAGAGTTCACATACCTTCGAAATTCTTATGGAGAATTTTTACTTAAGTTTGCTGACGTTGACAGTTCACAGATAAAGCGAGTAATAATGGATAAATAATAAACACGTAACTGAAAAGTCAGTGAACCGGGCCTTGGGTTTTGAACCTGAAGACCATTGTCACGGCAGTTTGTTTCATTGTCAACAAGGTTATTGATGAGTCGGTATAATTTTGTTATTGATATCATTAAAGCGAGCGATAATTAAACATTATAATATTTAAAAAACCCCTGACACAAAAAACCTCTAAATGGTGAAATAATAAAATTGTCTTTGTCGTTTAAGTACCTAGTAATATTTTGGACCCAAGCGCCCTCGCGTCGGGGGACCAAACTCCGCACCAGGGAGATGAAAATACTTCTTTCGCGGTTCCGACGCGTTGACGCTTGGGTCAAAATATTACTAGGTACTTAAACGACAAAGACAATTTTATTATTTTACTTTTTAGAAGTTTTTTGTGTCGGGGGTTATTTAAATTTTGTTTTCAAACTTTTTAAATTAATATATTCTGCATCATGGGTCCTTGATCATTAACTATCTAACACCTACTCGTTGATACCATTCTTATGAGCCCAAACATGCTATATCTGCTATAAGTCGCTAAAGAGTTGGGTATCCCGCAGACTACTTGATGCTGCAGCATCAGCTCAAGGTTAAAATGTCTTAAAAATATTGCCGAAGTCACAGTACACCCAAATTAAATCCATTGGACTTTTGAAAGTTGAAAATGAACTGATAATGCTCAAACGCATGAACAGATCTTAATGAATTATAGCTAAGAACCATCTCGATAACATCAGCTTTCAAACAAAAAAAACGCGTCAAAATTGGTCCATTCGTTTGAGAGCTACGATGCCACAGACAGACATACAGATACACAGATACACACCCTAAACTTATAACATCCCTCTTTTTCTGTCGGGGATTAAACATATAACTTGAAGGTCAAACTGACACTTGCTATATAGTTAGGAACTATTTTTTTATGTGCCAGCATTGATCTATTAGGGTTTTTAATATATCAATGTGCGCAAGACATACTTTCGAAATTCTTACGGAGAATTCTCAGTTATATGTTTATGATTTCTTTGTTCTTCAGTGTCAAAGCGTTTTGAGAAAATCGTGGACACACTTACATACACACGGGTCGAATACAGAACCTCTTTTTTGAAGTCGGTTAAAAACAACTTGTAGGTCACACAGACACTCGCGATATAGTTAGGAACTAAATGTTTATTCGTATGGGAGTACGTAAGGGTTGCGATAACGCAGTTTCCCCAACAAATATCACTAATTTTCGTTACGGCCAACCCTAGCCATTACCGGCATCACCGGCCATGCGGTGTCATGTTGTTTGTCATTCGTTTTATCGCTGTTTAATTGAAATATGCGAATGCTAGTTGACGTTAGTTGGGTCGTTTTGAGAATGGTTTCACTGCTTGTTATTGTTCTGAGGGTTTCAAGTTCAACCGAGATTTGGTTTTTAAACTTTTTCTTAGTAAATGAATAAGTTTTTTGTGTCCGCTAGCAAGACCATATTTTATCGTAATGTAGAAAGTGAAAGAAAAAAAATGTAAGTAATATCTATTACTATGATTGGCAAAAAAAAACTTTTGAGGGTTTTTGTAATTCTCAAAAAACGTTCAATATGAGGTCATGGGCCTTATTCCGTCTAGGGGGGCGAGTACGTCTTTTTGCAATTACCGGCGTCCTGATCGAAGGACTGCCTTGACAGCCGTATAGAATATTAAGATTTTTTTGAGTCTTTTACCAATACGGTTATCAAAGCTGTCCTTTGATTAGAAGGCCCGTATTAGCAAAAAGACGGATATGCCTCCGTAGACGGAATAGAGTCCCAAGAAAATATTAACATGACCTGTTATTAAGTAACTGTATAATGTGATAATTGCCAGCGCCTAACACGGCAATGAAACGTGAAGATATTATAATGTTGGCAAGAGTAGTAAGGGATTCACCGATACTGGAGCAGGTTCGACGGCCGGTCCGCGGCGCTCCGGCGGCTAATGGTCGACGTTTTCGATTGCTCCAGATTCGGCCCGCGGGACCCGCCAATAAATCCGCGGATTACTTTCATACCTACCGCGAATTAATTTGATACCTACCGCGGATTAATTTGATACCTACCGCGGATTAATTTGATACCTACCGCGGATTAATTTGATACCTACCGCGGATTAACTTGATACCTACCGCGGATTAATTTGATATCGACCGCGGATTACTTTGATAACACCCGCGAATAAAAATTATATCGTCCGCGGAATCCGTTTCATATCACCCGCGAGGTAGGTATGAACCACGAATTTGTTCATGGCCTACGGTTCCCTTAAGCTTGTACTTTTTCCCTGTTCGTTGTGCTTTTAACTTTCTACTTTCTATCGGCGATCCTTTTTTTTATTTGAAGGATGCAAAGGTCTTTGTCGCGTATTTCTATTAACTCGTGTTTCTACGCAAAAGCCGTTTAAAATTACTTAATAGTTACCCTTTACGCATTACGAGCATTGTTTATGATAGATAAAGCAACATTTTCCCTGTTTCGTTGTGTTATTGACTTTCTACTTTCTATCGGCGACCCTTTTTTATTTGAAGGATGCAAAGGTCTTTGTCTCGTATTTCTATTAACTCGTGTTTCTACTTAAAAGCCGTTTAAAATTACTTAATAGTCGCCCTTTACGCATTACGGGCATTGTTTATTATAGATAAAGCAATCGTTACAATACACCATACCTTTCTCAAATTCTAGGTAAAACCCTTTGGGTCTTCTCATTGTCATAATAATTACGGTTCCCATTATTCACATTACCTGATATTACGTATTCAACGGAACATTTAAGGTGAAAGTCGAAACATGTTGGATCTTGTCTGCAAGGAAACAATACTCCCTCTCCATATAAAAGACCGACTCAAAATCACATGGTATCGTATTCCACTCTGTGCTCTGCTCGAAGTGTGATCTCCAGTTGTGTGTAACAGTGAAGTGATAGTAAAATTGTGAAATAGTTAAATAGTGAAAGTGTTATAAACATGAATGTAAGTACCTTTATATACTTTGATCTAAAAGTGTTGTAACCAGATGTTTCATTAATTGTTTATGCCATGTGTTGTCCACCAGGTTAATACATTTTAGCTATCTTTGATGTCTTATTAATTTATCATTGTTACTAATGTGTACATGTATACTTCGCATACCTATAAGTATTTATCATACAGTACTTACTTAACCGATAATTAAAACAGTTTTATTTCATTTTGTTACAGTTTTCTGAAAATACTTTCAAAAACTACTATTATACTGAAGAAATCGACGAACCTAGTGATGAAGAAGGTACACTCGCCTTCAAAGTCAAGAAAGCGATAATAGCAAATAAAAGACCGATCGAATGCAACAGCATTGATGAGTTCTTCGAAAAACCAAAAAAGAAGAAGACAACAACAAGAAAGTCATCCAGTGTTGGTCGATCGACGAGCGGTGGTATTTCATACATCCGATCAAACAGCGATGACAGCAGTTCTGCATCACATCTCATAAAAATTGAGGTGTATGATGTGAATAAAATAAAAAACATCGCACCGACGGAACATTGGAAACACGCTGATGTGCGAGTTAAATATTACGCGGAAAACGACAGTGATAAGAACTTGCAAAGTGTCAAGGACACTATATACAATATAACTAAACAGTTGGTTAGTAAGGACGATTGTGTCAAATATTTTATAGACACCGACAAATGAAAAAAAGTGCCAGTGCGTAATCCATATACATGTTTCATTATCATAAGTAACTTTGAAATGTTTTTTATGTTAATAATTAAGATTTTATTTAGATATTACGCTTTGTTCTAAGAAATAAGCCATTGTATTTTTTTGTGATTGTTAAACTTAAGTATTTTTATAATTTTTATTGTATTGTAAAAACACTATTTTAAGTTATTATCTTTTTGCTTTTTGAACTTTTTGTGTTATTGTGAAGTATAATTATTGTAAATATTTATGATTCTTTTTTAAAAATTGTTGTTGATCAAGCTTATGTTGTAAACTGTTTCGAACAAATTGAATACTTTTTTAAAACGTACTAATAGTTTATGAGAGTTGTAAAGTGTATTGTTTAAGTAGTATATAAGCTCCGAACTCTTTTTTGAATCTACGCATTACTAAGGCATTCCTCACCATGGATACATTGAGCTGTGATTCTTACAACTCGGAACTCATCGCTCTTCTCGAAAACATTGAATCAGTGGATCTGATGTCATCGCAATACGATGAAGAACTCTACGAGCTCTGTGATAAAATAGAGCATGCACACGTTGAAACGTGAGTACAATACTTTTTATTATTTTATGATTCGTTGTAACATGTTTTGGTAAACTATAAAGTGGGGATGTATTCTGCGTATTTAAACTGGTGAGATTATATTTTCAGAATCATTCCATGCGTTTCTATCATTCATATTCTTAACATCGAAGCAAAACTAATATATTATCATGTATTGCACACTTGATATTTGTAGTTTATCCCAAAGTGAGATTGCAAGTTTTAACAAAAATATTATTTTACATAAATATCATCGTTTCATAAGGTTTTGGTATATACAAAATGTTTTACCAGAGTCAATGCTAAGAGACCCTGATATTTTTCCCTATTACACCCCATGTAAAGGACATAAAATCGTGAATGTAATTCAATCCGATGAGGACGTCATCGATGGTGTATTACTAATGCAAGCATATTGTTTACAATGTGAATAAGAAAAAATGTTAGTATTTAAAGAATAGTGCAATAGTAATACATTTCTTTTGTTAGCTAAGGAAGTTGTTAATAATTTGTTTGTCAAACAGATCTATGCAAAATGGAGAAGGCAGCAGGAAGAGGTCAGCGTCGACGATACTGAGCGAAAAGGAATCGAAAAAGAAGAAAAATCTTCATCTTGAAACCCCTTCGACATCATCGTCAGCGAGAAACACTTTAAATGTACGTACAGAATTTGATGATAAAATTGAATGTCCTGATTGTCATGTACATGTGTTAAAAAAATATTTGAACAGCCACTTAAACAGCAATGAGCATAAAAATAATGTTATTAGAAAAGATAATGATTATCCTAATGTTCAATTTATTGATAGTGCTTTCGGAAATAGACTCATTACATATAGAGTGAAATCTAATTTCGTTTCTAATCATCTGTTTGAAACACCTGAATTATTTTTGCAAAATATTAAAAACGTTATATATAAACTATTAGAACGATCTATCCTTGAACATATTGCTGTAAAAGCTAATTTTATTCTTAATGCCGACTTTATACAAGAAACAAAAAATTTACGTAATACTTTTGACTTTCAAATATCTAATTATCTCGTTTGTCAAGGGGATAATAAAGACATTATTTTCCCATCAATATTTACTGAAATAACGAACAAAATGACAAATTTTGAAAAAAAGGGTAGTGGATGGAGTTTAGTAAAAATAAATCACTTAGACATTAATGTTAACAAATTTAACCCATTACGTGGATCGTCATATATAGACTTACCGTTAGACATAAAATATAAGAAAGCCGTCATCAATGTTCAAAATAATGATCATGAATGCTTCCGTTGGGCAGTATTGTCAGGATTATATCCAGCTTCTTATAGCTCCAATAGGGTATCATCTTATATAGCACATAAAAACAAGTTAAAATTTGATAATCTATCGTTTCCTGTTAAGATTAATGACATTCATAAGTTTGAGAAATTAAATAATATGAGTATTAATGTTTTTGGATTACATTATGATTCATTAAACAAAACTAATAAAGTTGTAGGCCCATTATATTTCACGAAACATAGAAAAACTACTCATTTAAACTTATTGTACATAACTGAGGGTACTAAGGGTCATTATTGTTTTATTAAAAACCTCTCGAGATTACTATCTAAACAATTATCAACCTCTGAACATGCAGTTCACATATGTGATGGTTGTTTATTAAATTTTACATCATTAGATAATTTGAAACGTCACCAAGAAAATGACTGTTTCAACGTGTGTACAAATTTACCATCAGAAAACGAGAGAAAAAGAAACTGGTTTATTGAATTAATCCCATCAAACCAAATTTCATTTAGTAACTTTGAACGTAAATTAAGAGTACCCTTTGTAATGTATGCTGACTTTGAAGCATTCTTAAACCCAATAGAAAGTTGTTCTAATAACCCAAATCAATCATCAACTGTTAATGTTCAAAGACACGAAATGTATAGTTTTGGTTATTATATTAAGTGTTCTTATAACGACAATTTTTCAGTATACAGATCGTATACCGGAAAGGATTGCGTGCTAAAATTTATGAAATTAATTAAAGAGGATCTAGAGAATATTTGTAAAAAAAATAGTTTTATCAAATTCCCATTACCATTAACAGATGAAAATAAAATAAATATAAGTCAGAGTGAGTTATGTTATATTTGTAGTAACAAATTAAATGGAGATACCGAAATATCATATAATTTCCACACTGGTACATATGAAGGAGTTGCTCATGCACTGTGCTCTCAGAAATACAAAACTCCTAATTTTGTGCCAGTGTTTTTACATAATTTTAGCAATTATGACGCTCACTTTATAGTGCACGGTCTTGATTTCGAGGAAGGTGACATTGAACTTATTCCCGAGAATAAGGAAAAATATATCTCTTTATCTAAAATTTTACAAATCAATAACAGAGCTATAAAATTACGATTTCTTGATTCTTTTAAATTTATGTCAAGTAGCCTTAACAAATTAGCTCAGAACTTATTACCTGAACAATTTCGTGAACTCAAATTAAAATATCCATGTCAAGAAGATTTTAAGCGATTGATAAGAAAAGGTGTTTATCCATACGAATACATGACTTCATTTGAATCTTTAAAAATAACTTCTCTTCCTGCTCGTGACAAATTTTACAGTTCTTTAAATGATAGTCACAATACAGAAAATGAATACCACCATGCTCAAGATGTATGGAATCATTTCAATTGTAAAGACATGGGTGATTATTCAGATCTTTATTTAAAAACGGATGTGTTGCTACTAGCGGACATATTTGAAAATTTTAGAGATGTCTGTCTTAAAACATACGGATTAGATCCTGCCCACTATTATACAGCACCTGGATTAAGTTGGGACGCTATGTTAATATTTACTAAAATTAATTTAGAGCTCTTAACAGATATCGACAAGATAACGTTTATAGCAAATAATATTCGGGGTGGTATATCACAATGTAGTAACAGACACGCAATAGCAAATAACATATTTATGTCAGAATATAATTCAAATAAACCATCTTCATTTCTTATGTATTTAGATGCAAATAACCTATATGGTTGGGCTATGTCCCAATGTCTCCCAACCGGTAAATTTGAATGGGTCGACATAGAGACAGATTTTAATGTCGCCGATGATGCTCAACATGGTTTTATTTTAGAAGTAGATTTAGAATATTCAAAAACTTTACATGATTTTCATTCAGATTTTCCCTATTGCCCAGAAAATGTGTGTTTAGGAAGTAGTAAAGATAAGAAACTGATCCCAAATTTAAATGATAAAAAAAATTATGTCATCCATTATAGAAACCTTAAGCAATGTTTAAGGAAAGGTCTCCGATTAGTTAAAATTCACAGAATACTTAAATTTGAACAGTCCACATGGTTAAAAAGTTACATAGATTTGAATACCCACATGCGTTCGTTAGCCACTTCGGACTTTGAGAAAGATTTTTTCAAACTCATGAACAATTCTGTGTTTGGTAAAACAATGGAAAATGTAAGAAAACGAGTTAATGTAAAACTAGTAAATCATTATGACTTCTTATATTTACGCGAATGTTAGACATTGAAATAAAACTATTTTGCGGATTTAGTCACTAGTTTATCATTAACAACTAATTTTTAAAAATGTATAATTAAAAAATGAAGGTAGATATTGTAACATTAACTTTTCGGACCACCAACACCTCAGTCCGCCCCGTGACCACGAAGTGCTGCAAAGCCTTCGAAACGTCGGGAGAAAATAATAATTAAAAAACCGCGATAAAATCCGCAAAATAGTTTTATTTCAATAATTCACAAAATATTAAGTTCTTTGTTTTACTATAATCCTTGCAACCCCACAACAAGAGTCAACTTGGCTGATAAATACCATAATAGTGTCTTGTTAACCTTATATAAGACATTACCACTTTATCATTCGAACTGATAAGATTCTGCAGCGATACGGTGAATTAAAATGAACACAATAGAAATACAGAATTACTTAAAGAAAATTGATCCATGTATTGAATACAATGTATATGCATCCAATCGTCTACCAATATATGTGGTAACTCCTACATACGTAGTTAGCAACTTAGACCCTGATAACAAACCAGGTTCTCACTGGGTCGCCATACACATAGATGAGAATGGTTTTGGACAGTACTTTGATTCATACGGTCGACCACCTCAAGGATACCACCGAATGTTTTTAGCGAGAAATTCTAGAATGTGGAATTACAATACCAGTCGAATTCAAAATGACTTTACTATAGTTTGTGGGGAGTACTGTTTAATGTATCTGTATTATAAATACTTTGGTAAGAGTCTCAAAGATTTTCAAGCATTATTTAGTGATAATACAATATGCAATGATGTGTTTTTAAATGGTTTATTTAAATCATGTTTTGAGGTGAATAAATGAAATATGATTATGAATGAATGATTTTTCTTTATTGAAGACTAATTACCCCATACAATAATTATAATTTTTCCAAACAATTTATGAATACGCTCAATAACTTTACAATCGTAAGCATGGACAAGAAAAAACATTAAAAAGACAAAACTGTTTACAATAACACAAAAAGTTCAAAAAGCAAAAAGATAATAACTTAAAATAGTGTTTTTACAATACAATAAAAATTATAAAAATACTTAAGTTTAACAATCACAAAAAAATACAATGGCTTATTTCTTAGAACAAAGCGTAATATCTAAATAAAATCTTAATTATTAACATAAAAAACATTTCAAAGTTACTTATGATAATGAAACATGTATATGGATTACGCACTGGCACTTTTTTTCATTTGTCGGTGTCTATAAAATATTTGACACAATCGTCCTTACTAACCAACTGTTTAGTTATATTGTATATAGTGTCCTTGACACTTTGCAAGTTCTTATCACTGTCGTTTTCCGCGTAATATTTAACTCGCACATCAGCGTGTTTCCAATGTTCCGTCGGTGCGATGTTTTTTATTTTATTCACATCATACACCTCAATTTTTATGAGATGTGATGCAGAACTGCTGTCATCGCTGTTTGATCGGATGTATGAAATACCACCGCTCGTCGATCGACCAACACTGGATGACTTTCTTGTTGTTGTCTTCTTCTTTTTTGGTTTTTCGAAGAACTCATCAATGCTGTTGCATTCGATCGGTCTTTTATTTGCTATTATCGCTTTCTTGACTTTGAAGGCGAGTGTACCTTCTTCATCACTAGGTTCGTCGATTTCTTCAGTATAATAGTAGTTTTTGAAAGTATTTTCAGAAAACTGTAACAAAATGAAATAAAACTGTTTTAATTATCGGTTAAGTAAGTACTGTATGATAAATACTTATAGGTATGCGAAGTATACATGTACACATTAGTAACAATGATAAATTAATAAGACATCAAAGATAGCTAAAATGTATTAACCTGGTGGACAACACATGGCAAAAACAATTAATGAAACATCTGGTTACAACACTTTTAGATCAAAGTATATAAAGGTACTTACATTCATGTTTATAACACTTTCACTATTTAACTATTTCACAATTTTACTATCACTTCACTGTTACACACAACTGGAGATCACACTTCGAGCAGAGCACAGAGTGGAATACGATACCATGTGATTTTGAGTCGGTCTTTTATATGGAGAGGGAGTATTGTTTCCTTGCAAACAAGATCCAACATGTTTCGACTTTCACCTTAAATGTTCCGTTGAATACGTAATATCAGGTAATGTGAATAATGGGAACCGTAATTATTATGACAATGAGAAGACCCAAAGGGTTTTACCTAGAATTTGTGAAAGGTATGGTGTATTGTAACGATTGCTTTATCTATAATAAACAATGCCCGTAATGCGTAAAGGGCGACTATTAAGTAATTTTAAACGGCTTTTAAGTAGAAACACGAGTTAATAGAAATACGAGACAAAGACCTTTGCATCCTTCAAATAAAAAAGGGTCGCCGATAGAAAGTAGAAAGTCAATAACACAACGAAACAGGGAAAATGTTGCTTTATCTATCATAAACAATGCTCGTAATGCGTAAAGGGTAACTATTAAGTAATTTTAAACGGCTTTTGCGTAGAAACACGAGTTAATAGAAATACGCGACAAAGACCTTTGCATCCTTCAAATAAAAAAAAGGATCGCCGATAGAAAGTAGAAAGTTAAAAGCACAACGAACAGGGAAAAAGTACAAGCTTAAGGGAACCGTAGGCCATGAACAAATTCGTGGTTCATACCTACCTCGCGGGTGATATGAAACGGATTCCGCGGACGATATCAAATTAATCCGCGGTAGGTATCAAGTTAATCCGCGGTAGGTATCAAATTAATCCGCGGTAGGTATCAAATTAATCCGCGGTAGGTATCAAATTAATTCGCGGTAGGTATTAAAGTAATCCGCGGATTTATTCGCGGGTCCCGCGGGCCGAATCTGGAGCAATCGAAAACGTCGACCATTAGCCGCCGGAGCGCCGCGGACCGGCCGTCGAACCTGCTCCAGTATCGGTGAATCCCTTACTACTGGCAAGAAATTATTTTATTCCTAAATATTTGGATGACATGCTCTCCGTTTCAAAAACTGGCTTTAATAAAGTCTTCTTTGCTATTTTTAAAAGCTTCTCCAACAAGACCCGAGGCAAAGATGAATTTTGCAGCGAACGTGAATTCCTCAGGGAGGAGTTCTAGCTGCGCACGTAAGGTTTTTGCTGTTTTCATAATGAATATACTACAAAATCTATTTATAATAAATATAGAAGAGGATTTGTGATAATACTGGGGAAAATATTATTTTTTTAGATTTAAAATCGAAAATGTGGGAGGCAGTATCTGTGATTACTGGTCCAATTATGAACATGCATGAACATGTAAACCAGCTGGAAGCTAAATTAAATCCCTGAATACTATAACATTTATATTTCATCCCGGGAATTGGTGCGCGAAGAGCAGCAGTTAAATGATGTTTTTTAATATACCTGTATTTTTTTATAGCATTCAATATTCACAACACGTACTTTACCTTATAAGTTATCAAATTAGTCCACGTTTAGATCTGAGTTAATTTTATAACTAGCGACCCGCCCCGACTTTGTTCGGGCAGCATTAATTATCTTTAGCCTGACTTTGTGGTCCGATTGCAACCAAACTTCACAGAATCACCATAAGGCTAATCTGAAGATTACCTAAAAATCCTTAAAATCGCTTCTGCTGCTAGAAGTGTACGGGTAAAATACCTACATTTATTTTTATATAATACAAGCTTTTGCTCGCGGCTTCACCCGCACGAACGAGTTTTCCTGGATAAAAGTCCCGCTATACATTGAATCGGGTTAAAAAGGAGCCTTAAACCTTTTCAGGGCCTCGAACTATCTCCATACCAAATTTCATCAAAATCCGTTTGGTAGTATTTTGAATTTATCGGGGACAAACTTTGCCACCTCTTTTTACCCCCTTAGGGGTTAAATTTCGCGAAATCCCGTCTTACTGAGCACCTACGTTCTACAAGGAACCCCCATGCAAAATTTGAGACTCCTAGCACTTGTAGTTTCTGAGATTTCGTGATGAGTGAGTGAGTGAGTGAGTGAATGAGTGAGTGACCTTTCGCTTTTATATATATATGTCGGAAGCTGGTCACACGGCGGCCGGTAATGGGTAGCGAATACTTCGCAATAGTCATAATTGAAACTATCTCTTCAACTCAAGACTGTTTTATTGCTTGTTCATGACATGTTCACATGTTCAGAGGACAATCCCTATGTCAGGATGTATTAGAAACCCACTTGACACTTACTACGTTGAGAGCTAACCCAAAACTAACATAGTAACGACTTTAACAGTTAACTAACACTGAACTAGCATAGTATCGCTTTGATTATAGCTACTAGCTAAGACTGCACTACGACTGTTCTAAGACTGTTCTAAGACTGATGCTTGAAATGCCGAGGCACCCTATTTATACTCTCAACTGTCACTCCCACCAATAGTTTGACATTTCGACTTGTTTTCTTCAAGATTATTATTTCAAATTACCCGACCATCCGACACGGCCATTCTGACAATATGATCGTCCTCGATCATGCGTTTGTTACAAAATAGACAGCACCCCCAAAACGCCCTCCCGCCATCACCTCCTAGTATCATAGCCAGAGAGAAGAAGTGACGGTAACAAACTCTCATGATACAGCTGTCAAATAGTTACTAAAACTGTATACAATGCAAACAATTCTTAACTAAGTGGAGATCAGTGCCACTGACGATTAGCAACAATTTCCTCTGGGAAGCGGCTCAGTAGCTGCACTGCACACAGTCCTCGAACCGGACCAGACACGTCACACGCGGTACCACCAACAGCGATTTCCAATTCCTGCAAACAGAAAATATACGCAGCAGCATCAAATCGCTCGGCCATTCCTGGCCAAAACCAGATAAATTCAAGTAAACAGAAGGAATTAAAAACCCTGATTAATTACAAGATTTGACAGAAATCTTTACTCTCACTTTGAACAAATCAACTTTCATTCACCTACAATGATTAAATCAAAGACAATCTATTACAAAATGAGTTTCCAAAAATTACATTTCAATATCAAATGCATCAACCGTGAAACTCAGAGCACTAATTCGTATACTCGATTATCATCAAGCCATCTCATTAATCAAACCAAATAATTAAGCCTTGCATGTGACCCCTGGCTACACAGAGCCTAGTAACCTCCAGTTACTCTCATATGCGAACCCCCACGGGAACGCCGAGCCTCTCCCGGACTCTATGGTTTCTGCAGAAACCCGACCTCCGCCAGAGTTGACTGCTTACCGCGTACTCACGCTCGACCCCACTTAAAAGTAGGCAGCGATTTTTACTGAGCTACGGCTACACGACAACCTCTGGTACGGTCCACTCCAGATCAACATGCACACTTAATTACTGTCACTAGTACTTGTCTCTGCTTCAATTTCATCGATTATGCTCTGATTTTCCGGCATTTTACGTAAAAGATCATCACGTAAACTTAATAACACTCTTCAAAAACAATATGGTTGAAATATTGTCAAAAATGGATGAAGGTCCATGTACAACGTAAATCTTGATTTATTACTTGTTCAGTTTACTACACGAATTCAAGTGACGCCAAATGATCAGACATCGTACCTCCAAGTACGATCCTCCCGGGACAACTCCATCGTGCGTTCCAGTACTTACTTGTGCCACCATGCACAAGGTTTCCAGGACAGCCTCCATCGTGCGTTCCACACTAGGACACGCATACATCGAGCTTCCCATAATTGTGCCTCGTCTGAGCACAAACCGCACTAGGATACGCATACATCGAGCTTCCCGTACTTGTCTCTCCCTCGAGCACTAAGCAATGTGTTGACTATTACTCTAATCAACAGCCTCATCTACTTTGTTCTACCATAGAACGTTTCAATCACAACTTGACCTTCAGGCATTTTTACAAACCATTACAGGAACAAATAAAACTTCAACACATACGATAGAATGAAAACTTCTCACCCGAGTGCAAGAATCTTCCTTGCGGAGCTGCAAACTTATAAAGGGCCACCCTAAGATTGACAGCATTCAAACGTCAATTGACGATCAATAGAGGCCTTCCCTTTGTAGGTGCTTACTAGCTACACTGATCGGCGCAGCACTCACAGTACGCGCCGTATAGAACTTCTCAGGACCTCGCGACGGCAACAGGGACCAAAGAGTACAACACCCGCAAGAGTACCTTCGGAGGCGGGTTGACTCGTACCTATAGCATAGTAGGTTACACATGTCCTTCACCCAATATGCATTGAAAAATGCACCTGCCAGGCCAACGCTCGACATCCGCGCCACTCGAAATATAGTGGAGTGCGCAGTCCCATGTCCGCGCAACCTGAACCGTGTCATTTTGCGCCTTTCCGCATTTGCGCGGATTGGAGTGCGCGCATCCGCATGCTCCGGAGCGCGTATCCGCACGGCGTGGACCGCGCGTCTTCGCACAGCCTGAAGTACACTGGTCTGCACTGAGCACACACTACACAGATCTCTGTTCCTGCAAGCAAAGAAAAACCAAAACAGAAACACATCGTTCGGCCTATTCTGACCTTTGATTAAGATTCCTCCTTATGCTACGACAATGACTACTTCAGTTATTCTTGATTTCATCTGTACCAAATTTGCTATAACAAGCAAATCCACCTGAGAAGTGGTGTGGGCAGAATCTTCAGTCACCACCACGTGGTAAAACGAGATCCCAACATTTGCGGAGATTACGGAGAAATAAAGGAAACCATGACCCTCAAACAAGGGTTACGAGTGATACGATACCAAATCCTCCTCTATCACCGCAGTTAACGTCAGATCCACCAAAGGATCTCACAGAGGCTCTTCAGTAGTCACAGTTTACGGAGTCTTGTAACGCTGAATACATTAAGTACTCTCTGCAAGGATCTTCAGTTCCTGCAATCAAAAATATCACAACAGCATCAAACCGTTCACCCTATCCTGGACTTTAATCAAGTCTCGAAACAATCTTTGAGCAAGAATTCGGTAGTCATCTTAACATGAGGATAACTTCAAAATTATCGCACGACTCGCTCTTAATACAAAATTTTAAACAGTACAGTGTTGCGATCCGAAACCTTGACCAAGAAAGGCCAGCAGTCCTTCAGACCGAACACTGTGCACCTAGATCACTTTTGTCAACCAAGGCCATGTACAGTCATTGTTTACTACAACAGGTATTTTCTCCAAATCCTTAAGTTTAAGGACGGCTCTGTACCAACAATAACAACGAATTGCTCGTTGATCCATGTCTGCACATGCCCTGTTAAACAAGATCTCAAAATGTGTAAAGGTTACCAAGAAATAAAAGAAACCAGAACCCTCAAACAAGGGTTATGGGTCATACGATACCAGACTTCCTCTACCGCTGCAGTAAGCATCATATCTGTCGTCACAGATAGCCACACGTGATATGTGATGCAGCAGTTAGCATCAACCGTGCAGTCACGTTGCCTGGGAAACCAACTACGACGTATGGTGCGTCGCACGTCGTACGTCGGCCGCACATCTACCGGAACGTTTGCACACCAACAGGAACGTTTGAGCACCAACAGGAACGTTTGAACACTAACAGTTTGATCGCGGTACACACGCAGATCCTTGTTCATTTGAAGCGTGCATACGGCATCACGTCAGAAATGAACATGCGATGGCCATGTTTCACACTTGTCCACTTTTACATTCGGAGTTAGTCTTTATCCCAGTATTCCTCAGTACCATAACATTTTCTTCGGGTAAATTGCGGGTAGTGAAGAATGTTCATACCATTGTCCATCCAGTACCATTTGCATTCCACATGGCGTATACAGTAAACGTAATTCGCATTTGTGGGCATCGGCCTATCCCGCTTCTGATGTCGGAAGCTGGTCACACGGCGGCCGGTAATGGGTAGCGAATACTTCGCAATAGTCATAATTGAAACTATCTCTTCAACTCAAGACTGTTTTATTGCTTGTTCATGACATGTTCACATGTTCAGAGGACAATCCCTATGTCAGGATGTATTAGAAACCCACTTGACACTTACTACGTTGAGAGCTAACCCAAAACTAACATAGTAACGACTTTAACAGTTAACTAACACTGAACTAGCATAGTATCGCTTTGATTATAGCTACTAGCTAAGACTGCACTACGACTGTTCTAAGACTGTTCTAAGACTGATGCTTGAAATGCCGAGGCACCCTATTTATACTCTCAACTGTCACTCCCACCAATAGTTTGACATTTCGACTTGTTTTCTTCAAGATTATTATTTCAAATTACCCGACCATCCGACATATAGATATATTGATCATTAGAATTTATATGGTACAGTTTACTACTTGTCTATTAGAATGCCAATCAGACCTGAGCACTCAATATGAATTGCAACGTTCCTAGTAATAAAACAGGAGAAAACACACTTGAATGAGGTCGATGCACGTCCAAACAACCAATACAGATACTACGTATCGTTCGCAGCTGTGGTGTGAAGTTTGTGATTAGAATTATAATACGATGTTACAGCTAAACCTATAAGGCCTATATTGGAAAAAACGTTTTATGAAATATGTGCCTAGTAATTTCCATCTATTTAAAAAACAGACTAAAATTCCATTATTTCCCATGGAAGCACATTACCGGGATAAGAGTAGACTACGTGGTTATCCAGGACATGATCTACCCGTGTGCCAAATTTTATCCAAATCTGTTCAGTAGTTTCTGCGTTTACTTCTAACCAACACTCAAAAAACATTTTCACATACTTTCGCATTAATAATATGAATAAGAACTAAGATTGTAATATCTTTCATTCAACTTACGAACTTTCGTAAGTAAGCATAAAGCATTATATCATTCGAGCGAATTGTTCGTCTTCGCTCTCCATATTTTGTAGTGTAATTCTAAACAACTCCAAATACTAAAACAAGTTTCCACCTCACAAAAATTTCCAGCGAAACACGCCCTAACTCATTAAATTAATAAACATTTGTGAAAATAAACATTTTTCATGACAGCGTTGAAATGCGCTGATCAAAGACTAAAAGCGTAAACGCAGAAGTGATCATTAACTGTAAAGTGTAATTAATTAATGTAAAATCATCGCCTCAGTTGGCACAAGGGGTTGCATACGGGAATCCTTTGTGTCCAGCATGTTGGCCAACAAGATGGGAAATTGGGCGATGAGTGGAGTTCTTCTTTTTTTAATATAAGTACTAACCTATTTGTTGCACATTCTATCTCTGAGGCAATAAAATTTCTTTCTTCTTGCTTTCTCTTAGGATAGCTACCGATTTGCTTGCATGATATTTAATTGGTTTCTCTCACGCGTCAAAGAAGGTTAAGAAAACAGGTCAGTACGACATGATCGCCGATATAACCCGAGACAATGCACACAGCTAAAATAAACGGAAATTTCAACAGAGTTCATAACTTCGTGGCAGTGTGTACTGTATCATAACTACCGATACTCATCAGTAGCAATACCACCCAGTACTTTAGAATGTACACTGCACAGCATAGTCTTCCGCTGTCAAGATAAGACCTAAGATTAAATCTCATAACTAGCTATACACTAACTCCAATCGTTACGAAGTAAAAGTTAGCAACGTATAAAATACGATAATAAGTGGACGATAGCCTAGTTGGGAATGGAACGGTCTGCCGAGACAATGTCCGGAGGTTCAAAACCCAAGGCACACACCTCTGACTTTTCGAAGTTATGTGTGTATTCTTTGCGAATTATCGCTCGCTTTAACGGTGAAGGAAAACATCGTGAGGAAACCTGGATACCTGAGAAGTAATACAGGGCTGATTGTATAAAATAATGTAGTGTTATTGTTATAAATAACTTATGCTCGACGTTATAACACACCGTATAATACTAAGTAAGTTGGAAGCACAAACAGCTAGAATCAAACATTTCGCCATCTAAATGCCTTTAGAAGCCTGCGTTGTGTTTCACGATACGGAGGCTTCTTTTACACCGACGCATAACTCTTAAATATTAATGACTAGCTTTTGCCCGCGGCTCCGCCCGCGTGAATGAGTTTTCCCGGGATAAAAGTCCCGCTTTATATTTTCCCGGGATAAAAAGTAGCCTATGTGTTAATCTAGGACATAATCTACCCGTGTGCCAAATTTCAACAAAATCCTTTCAGCAGTTTTTGCGTGAAAGAGTAACAAACATCCATACACCCAGACATCCATACGTCCATAATTACAAACTTTCGCGTTTATAATATTATATTAGTAGGATGCTGGTGATGTGAGAGTATTAAATATATAATGAAGAAAAATAAATTTATAATAATTAATTATCAGAAGGATATTTAGAACTCTCATTCAGAGACCACTATACATGGTCAGAAACTCGCAAAAGTGACTTATTCTTATGAATTGCATTCCGTCGGTAGCCCGTATGCGGGAAGACAGGGTAGCGTAATTACGGCTGCCGTGAAGCGATACGTTATTCCATGGTTTAACGAATCGACGACTACTGATGTAATCCAATGATATTTAATACAGTAAGCCGTAACCTAAAAATATTATTTAATTATAATTCTAACCACCATAGCACGAATTCTCGGCGTAAATAAATATACTTTACGAGCCAGGATAAAAATGTGTAGTAGGCGTGGTGTGATAAAACTCCGAAACCTTTTCATTCCATATCACAGACCTATTCACATTTTACGTTCGTTTACGTTTAATGTAGCACGCCTTATCTTTTGCGAACAATAGTTGCCAGTATTTTTACATTTTGTTGTGCAACTCGACCGTTGGACGCGTCAAAATTTTTATCCTTTTTTCTATGCTATATTGTAGATCTGCCGACAATGTGTCAGTATACACAATTTGTATGCGGTGTTTTAATTGTTTTGTTGGTGGTTGGATTGGGAGTTTTATTCCATGCAATTGACAAGTTTTTTAGCGTGAGGTGCGTTCGAAAACCTAAAGTAATGTGGGCTTAGAATGTGACAAAAAAACAAGCACGTCTCCGTTTCGTCTTATTGGGATTGGTTAAGAGACTGACGTATTGGTCTCTCGATCAATCACAAACATCAAAATTAAACGACATCGTTTTACGAGTTGCGTCTTCGTGTCACATTCTAAGTCCACTGTGGGCTTAGAATGTGACAAAAAAACACGTCACGTCTCCGTTTCGTTTTATTGGGATTGGTTGAGAGACTAACATTTGACTGACGTATTGGTCTCTTGATCAATCACAAACATCAAAATTAAACGACATCGTTTTACGAGTTGCGTCTTCGTGTCACATTCTAAGTCCACTGGTGTAGTTTTATGTTCAGTTCAAAACTGGGTTACATCTAGTAGACGATATTTAGCCTTTATGAAATTATTCTAAATAGCCCAGCCGAAAAATTATTTATAAATAAGATTTCTATGTTGTCCTTTCGTGTTAAGTTTTTTTCATTAGCAATTACAAACCTACTTCTTATTTTACAACATGCAAACCTGAAACCAAACATTTACAGGAAAACAAAAATTTGCCTATCAAAAATTATCCCTATCAATATACTGAATTAATTCATAGTTCTGTGTGTAAGGAGGCCAAGCAATACATGCCTGTGTTTCAGACGCCAGCTGCTTCTGATGCATGGTTGGACTAATCGAATGTTTGACATTTGACGGAATCTCTAATCAGTCTGCATCGTCTGTGTATACAAGTCAACATAACAACATGAGCTTATTTTATAATGAGCATTGAAATTGAGAAAGCCATAGGGTAGTAGACTACTCTTTTTTAAATACATTCTTCAAAAATGTTTGCTATTCAAAATCTAACGGAAAAAGAGTTTTCAAAATTAGCGCATAAATAAGTTATAAAGCTTTGAAATTTGGTGGAAGGGGAAGTTGTCAAATAACAACTTTACTGGTGGTAGGTCTCTCATATGTAAGGGTCCGTCTGGGTGGGTACCACCGCAATGTCTATTTCTACCGCCAAGCAGCAGTGTGCATGCACTGTTGTGTTTCGGTTTGAAGGACATTGTAGCCAGTATAACTACTGGACATGATGAGGCTTAACATCTTATGTCTCAGGATGACGAGCGCAGTGGAATGCCACACAGTATTTTATAACTCAAGGTGCTGTATGGTGTTACTACTGTTTATGGGCGGTCGTATCGCTTACCATCAAGCGAACGGCATGCTCGTCTCGTTATTCTATGCTCTAAAAAAAAAAAAAAAATAACAGTAATATCAGACTGTGACGTCACCAAGTGTCACCGACCATAACGCTGCGTGCGTGCGAAAGAGATGAAACAATATACGACATCAAACATAGGGAACTACCCTACCTACCGTTCATGTTTGTATAAAGAAATTAAGAATGCGCAATAAATCGAAGTAGATGACAAAAGTGAAAATGATAGTTAATCTGAACAAATATGCAGCCAATGATAATTTATTTTAAACCGACTTCAAATAAAGGAGGAGGTTCTCAATTCGACTGTATTATTATCATTATTTTTTATATTTGTTACCTCAGAACTCCGTCATTTATTGAAGGATTTGAAAAATTCTTTTTTCATTACAAAGAATATACTTTCCGTTTGGTCACATATAATTTTTATTTAAATCGGTTGAATAGTTTGTTTTTAAAACCAAAATAACTTGAATAAATATGTCGTCCAAGTATACGAAATTACGAATTTTGCTTTTCTGTGACTTTTTCTTTGGTGTTTTCGCGTTGAATTTTTTCGGTCTATTTCTTGCATACATATAAAAATAACATCACGCCTTTTACGTTTTCAGGGGTAGGCAGAGGTGTCATACCTCAGCGCGATAGTCGTACCGCGTGCGCAATACAACTACGCTATCGAGGCGGTATATTTCTAATTAACACAAAAAAGCAAAAATAAAAACCATTTTAACAAAAAATTTAACCACCTTCAAAAACGACAAAAAAAACTAAAAACCTAAATATTATTTAACGTTACCTATATTTCCTGACTACTTTAAATTTTTAGCTAAGCTAGATAAATACATGAATGAGTTTACGATATTATTATTTATATACTGGTAACCAATTTTGGAGTCGGTGCCTAATTGTTTTGTTAAAATAGTTTTTTTTGTCATTTAAAAGTGTATCTTATTGTGCATGTTCCGAAAGGCGTCGCTAATAATTTCGAAGATAGTTAGAAAATCAACCCACTTTAGCTCAGCGGGTTTAAGGAATAACAAACCTCTTCTAATGGTACGGTAGACACATACTAAGAAATGAGAATTTAAATACAAGTAGAAGCTGTTTGAAGAACTTTATCGTATTTGTCGATAAAAATCCAAGTTAGAAAATCAACCCACTTTAGGTCAACGGGGTAAGGAATTACAAACCTCTTCTAATGGTACGGTAGACCCATACTAAGAAATGAGAATTTAAATACAAGTAGAAGCTGTTTGAAGAACTTTATCGTATTTATCGATAAAAATCCAAAACAAAATCCAGTAGACATACATGATATCAGTATATGACAGAAATAAAACAAGACAAATTGACACTTATGTCACAAAACGAACGACGATATTAAAAAGGGCTCCCCTCCGTCCGCCCTTTGACAAAACACCAATATGTGAGACTTTCCTCCACAGAGGATACGATAAATAATTCCTTTCTTTCCTTTTTAAGTGGGATTTTGGAGGCACTCCGTTTCGTTTTTAATATTTATTGTACGGTGTTTCGAAGTTGGCTGTTAGGATGAGTGGATGTGTGTTTTTTTTTGCTTATTTTGGGTTCGGCCAGTTCTAATGCTTGATACAAATTGGTGGGGACATTGTTGATGTTGACTCTGTCGACTATTCCTACTATATAATATTAAAAACGCGAAACTTTGTAAGTATGGATGTATGGATGTCTGGATGTATGCATGTATGGATGTTTGTTACTCTTTCACGCAAAAACTACAAAACGGATTTCGATGAAATTTGGCACACGGGTAGATTATGTCCTGGATTAACACATAGGCTATTTTTAATCCCGGGAAAATATAAAGCGGGACTTTAATCCCGGGAAAACTCATTCACACGGGCGGAGCCGCGGGCAAAAGCTATCGTATAATTATGTTTTATTAAAGTCATAATGCAAGCATTGAAGAAATAATGAAATAATTAGCGATCGTATATTGCTAGTAACTCGCAATTAATATGTGTATATTCCGCGCGCAATGAGAATGGGATGTAATCTTGTCAAAGTAAATCACAAATTAAAATTTCCAAGGGAAGTAGCGTTCGTAATTTTATGAAATTTTCTTATTAATTTAAATTACACACACACACAGACACACGCTTTTTATCCTCGAAGAGGCAGGCAGTGGCGCAACTAGTGCACCCACATTTCGCCATGCGTTTTCCGCCCCATGTGATGTGAGCCTATCGCCATATCGGGCACAAATTCCAGACTCCGGGCTGATGCTGACTAAAAATAACCCAATATCACTTCGTCCGACCTGGGGATCGAAAAATCCAGTATCACTAACTTCAGTACTACTAATTTCAATTACTATTCTTTGTCAAATCAAAAAGAGTTGGTGATATTAGTAGATTTTCTCCTCCTATGCTATGTACAGTCAGCAGCATAAGTAGATGAACAAATTCAAAATTTCAAAATGCCTACATATTTTCTTGTTCTTACTAATCTTTTTTTTCTCTTCACAAAAATAAAATAAAAGGTATTTACTTCACTTCAAACCAAGAAAAAAATATTTCAGTTTAACTTAACGCGTATATAGGCGATTTGAAATTTTGATTTTGTACAGATACTTATGCTGCTGACTGTACATGAACAAAATACGCATATATTTATTACGTAATTATAGTTATATAAAAAACACAAAATCTTTTCATATTTATTTAATCTGTATTTCTCGAGCATCAGCTTGAGTTTACCGACGCTACCAAGCGGTGTCAGTTGTCATCCCATTCTGATCGAGGGCGGATTATAACTCTAGGGACTGATATACTATTAAAACAAAAATATTATTACGATTTTTATTTGTTCTTATAAAAACGACGAATAGTACAACAGAACCAATTGCGCCGTTCCTATAATGCAAAATGTAAGAAGTATTGCTCTCTGTCTGCTCCTTTGAAAATACATGTTACCCCAAATTGCTAACTCGTTGCCATGACAACCGATAGTTTTCCGAATGCAGGTGAAATCGATTGCGTATAAGCCACGTTTACGGTGGCTCGTAAACATTGTCGTAAAGCGGAGTCGTGTCGCGTGCTCAAACATGTATCGTAAAATTGATGGGCGCACAAGTTTTTTGGCGGAGTTTTGCGAAATTTGCCGAAACGCTCTCGTAAAATGTTTGGTACGGTAGGTAAAGCGTTTATATTTTTGATTATGTTATTTCGTGCTTTTCGTATTTGGGGGAAAAAATTGGGTGAAATGTAGGTTAGGTTTAATATAGGTGTATACTGTGTATTGGTAAAGGTGACATTTCTGATAGATTTTTTAAGCCTGATTTTCTGACTGCCTGGGTGGCGTAGTTGTATTACCACACGACTGCAGTACTGAGATCTAGGGATTGATTGCCGGCTCGGGTAAAGTGACATTGGGTTTTTCTACTCAGCATCAGTGCGGAGTCTAAAAATATTCCCGGTAAATGGAAATAGGCTCGGGGCCTAACACAGCTGGCGAGTACGAGTGTGATATACCGCTGCCTACCCCTGAAAAGGGAAAAAGGCTTGATACTATGTATGCATGCATGTAGATTTTTTATATGAACAATGGAGGACAAACTCACCTGGTAAATGATCACCAGTGTTCTTGCATTCCCTCACTGTCAGAAATTTTGAGTGACTGAAGTCACCCTGGCTCGATCACTTATAGTACTTAAGCCTAATTTCACCATGCTCTGTTAACTAACAAAAGGCTGTTAAAGTAACTACTTTAACAGCCTGTTATCTGTCTTAACGGACTGTTAAGGTTTTTGAGTGTCCCACCATGCCCTATCAGGTGATTATCTTCCTTAACTAGGCATTCTTTCACGGGACGATAATTTAACATTCGCGTTAATTTTAATCATTAACTAACGCACGTTAAACAAGAAATTGGTGAAATGGATGGTGGAATGGACCTTAAGCTTAAGCACTTCATAGTTTATGTATATTGTTGAAGAAACTGACATACTTTAGTAGTAACGATGGTCATAAATTGTCAAGAGTTTGAATTATCTACAAGATATTTTGGGGCTCGAAATAAGATGTATTTCACAAGAAGTCGACATATTAATAGAAACGTCAGTAATATTAGTATTTACTGGTGGTAGGTCTATCATATGTAAGAGTCCGTCTGGGTGGGTACCACCGCAATGTCTATTTCTACAGCCAAGCAGCAGTGTGCATGCACTGTTGTGTTTCGGTTTGAAGGACATTGTATGTAACTACTGGACTTAATGAGGCTTAACATCTTATGTCTCAGGATGACGAGCGCAATGGAATGCCACACAGTACTTTGTAAGTCAAGATGCTGGATGGTGTTGCTACTGTTTATGGGTGGTCGTATCGCTTACCATCAGGCGAACGGCATGCTCGTCTCGTCATTCAATGCCATAAAAAAAATTTGGTCGTAACAATAGTTAAATCAGGACCAAATTTATCGTGTACGTCTAAATACACGTTATGTATCGTGTTGATAAAAAATGTCTCATAACATACTAAGTATAAGGGGAAACGACTTTTTGTCTGTTGACATAATTGCTCACTTCACGAGAATTAACCCCTAGTAATTGCTAGTGATTTGCGATTACAACCAGCAATATAACTCAAGTTAACAAAGCTATTAAGTCCCTCGCATGCGTGAAGCTGGGTATACCACCGCTTTATCAATTTCTACAATCAAGCCGTAATGTGTGACAAATATTATTTTGCAAATTATTGATAGTTCGTCTTGAGAATCGAATCTATTTTAATCTCAAAAAATGTTGACTACATAGAACCACATAGAAAATTCTAAAACTGCGAATGAATAAAATATTTTCCATCATCAACATAATTTTAGCCCATATACCGTAAAAGAATTTCGTGGATATCCTTAACCTCCAAATTTCAACTGTTTTTATATTCAAAAGAACGTGCTAGTACCACTGCTAAGTCCTTTTATTGAATCTCTGAATAAAAAGGGTCCATTACGAGAATATTGTCTTTAACGTATTAGGTAAACAGTTACCGAGAAATGTCAGACGCCAGGTGAATCCTCAGAATTCAGGGAATTTGACGCCTTCGTGTCCATAATTGTGAGGTGTCGAGATTTTGATATTATGTTAATTTTATATGACTATTTCAAATATATTATTAAAACATAAAAGTTGTAAAAGATTAGGATAGTAACAAATTACATTTGCAACTATAATATAAATATTGATTTCAAACGTTTAGCATATGTCATAGGATTAAGATAAACATAAAACGCCATTTGTACTTCTTGTTGTTTAGCCTAGTTTATATTGTATATTTGTTATTTCCACTTTGCCTTAGATGTACAATAAAGAGTTTATAAATAAATAAATAATAAATATAAGGATGTTACCAAAATCAATAGAGATGGAATTGGCATACAATGCCATACGACCTAATGGAAGTAAAAAAAATCAAGTCAATTGTAAGGAATACTATTTCCAAAAGTCTACTTTTTTATAAAAAAAAGTTTTAGGAAAAACCACCGTACTCTGGTAATCCAGTATCCGCATAATTCTTGAAAACTTACCAAAAGTTTGCCAGTGGGAACAACCGAATAGTTCTCGGTCCTCTTACGATCAGCTTAAGTGTTCAGAGACCGCATTCCGAAGAATTTTGGATTCTCGCCTTCCTTAAGCCGAGTTCGGATAAGTTTTCAGTCAGAGAATTATCGGGATCAAGGGTAATGCGAGGAATTTCGGGATTCGATTTCAATGGGTTAGTAGTGGCTGAAGCCACGATTTACAATTATTTTAATGAGTTATCAAAACGTATAGTGTTTTGAAAGGCGAATTGGGGTTGGGAGTGCCATTAAATTATAATAATGGATCAATAGTCTAGTTGGGAATGGAACGGTCTGCCGAGACAATGTCCGGAGGTTCAAAACCCAAGGCACACACCTCTGACTTTTCGAAGTTACGTGTGTATTGTTATCAATTATCGTTCGCTTTAACGGTGAAGGAAAACATCGTGAGGAAACCTGCATAACCTGAGAAGTTCACTGAATTTCGAAGGTATGTGAAGTCCATCAACCCGCACTAGGCCAGCGTGGTGGACTAAGGCCTAACCCCTCTCAGTAGTAGAGGAGGCCCGTGCTCAGCAGTGGGCAGTATATAATACAGGGCTGATTGCATTGCATTGCATTATTCTGTAATCTATATTGTTAACTATAACTTAACCAATATTATAAATGCAAAGTTTGTGACAATGTTTGGATGTTTGAGTGTTTAGATGTTTGTTAAAAGTGTACGCAGAAACAACCAAACGGATTTGGATGAAATTTGGCATACGGGTAGGTTATATCCTGGATTCGCAAATAGCGTCGTAATGTGTTTTACCGACTTCGGACGATTTTACGGACTACAGCGGGAATGGCTTTTCAGGCGGACGAAGCGACACCTAGTTGTAATAAGTAAACATCAGCGTCCAAGAAAACTGTTACTGCTATTGGAATTGCTGACGCTTATGGAGAAGAAATGATGATTAGGATAGAAAAGATGAATATTTGTGCTCCTAGCAACCTAAATAGGTAGTTACAGTTTACGTCATACAATTGTATAAAGTGCAGTTACTGCTATTTCACATTGACTATCTGTCAGATTCCTAACAATTTTATTAGGGTGAAATAGTTCAACACAGTGAACTAATCACCCGTCTATGCGACTGCATACGTCCCTACAAAACATACATAAAACATATATATTATTTACATAATACTATATCTACCGTTGTTGTAAAAAAAAGTACACACACACACACACACACACTCACGCCCGTTATCCCCGAAGGGGTAGACAGAGGAGCAACCAGTGCACCCACCTTTCGTCGCGCATATTCCGTCCCACGATGTGACAGGGGGCGCGCCCATCGCCATATCGGGCACAAATTCCAGACTCCGGGCCGACACTGAGAAGAAAAACCCAATATCACTTTGCCCGACCCGGGGATCGAAGTCGAGACCTCAGCATTGCAGTCGTACCGTAATACAACTACGCCACCGAGGCAGTCTAGAAAAAAAAGTAAACACAATTTATTTCATACTTGCATAAACTTTCCATCAGCGAAGATCAAAAGCAATCCATATAATCACTTTAAAACCGAAAGATATCGGGCTAAGCGCTTCAATCACCCGAAGTGCTCTCACAAAAGAATTTCCCTTGCCGTCTTTCAAACCAGATATTCGCACCACTCATTCCCCCGCTCATAACTTCACAGTTCGTAAAACAATTCTCTTTATAGCGGGCATTGCCGGTTTTTATAAAAACTAGGACTCTCTCGACCCATAAATAACGCGACATCCAGATGCAACGAGCCGTAAAGTTGTACTGCCGTTGACCGGTGTTGGAGAATTGTTTAGCTTTGAGGTAGGTTTCTTTAACTGCTGCGGTGAAATTAATATTTATCAATCCATGTTGTTCCATATTAGCTGCCTTTTGATTGTGGTCTCTAAATGCTACTCAGAATAAAGCTTTATTTTTTTTAAGCAGTTTGATTTAGAATCCGTGGCGTGATGGGCATTAAAATAATCAAACAAACTGACAAACATACAAATCGAAAAAGACAAAAATATATATATATATGTATATTTATCATTAGTGCCTTCACCCAATTACTTCTTGCAATACATAGTTCTTGTATAGACACGGAATATCGACGATTTTTGTATAAATTGGAATACAAAACAAATTGTCATTTACAAATTTCATTTCCCACATAGGTTCTCTATATTAGATAATACAGAGCCTCACCAAACACCCACATTATTTACGGACCTCATCAACGCCAAGGCATGCCTCCGACGCAATCTAAACATCTCCATATAGAAAACTAATTAGGGAACATAAACACGGACCGGTCCCGAGCAATCTCGCCTAATATAGCCATAAAGTATAACCAGTCTAAGTTACATTGCTAATCAAGTAAGACTTGCAATTTTCGTATATCCAAATCACCGGTTATCTGATGCTTTGGGGTTTTATTGTCTTTACTATCGGGTTGTTTTCCCACGGAGAGACTCAAACGTGACGCGACTGAGACGCGACGCATCTGTGGGCTTAGAATGTGGCAAAAAGACGTACGTTGTAAGACCATGTCCTTTAATTTTGATGTTTGTGATTGTACGAGATACCAATACGCCAGTCACGTGTTAGTCTCTCAACCAGCTCCCATAATACGAAACAGAGACGTTTCGTGTTTCTTTTTTCATTTTCTAAGCCCACTGATCAACGAGTCGAAGTTTCGTACACGTGTCCTGCCAGTCCCTCGTAAGTAGCCGCAGTACAATTTATTTATGGTCGCGTCTCAGTCGCGTCACTTTTGAGATTCCGTGGAAGAAGGGCCTCTGTTTACTTGAATATTATGATACATTACGTGATGGTAAGTGATCACCACATATAACTTACCAGTTAGAGTAAAGATGAAAGAGAGTGAAATAATAGAGTAACCTACCATTTGTTAAAAATAGAGCTGTGTCGACAGATTTGTAGCATAATTATACTCATCTCATCACCATTATCATCATCAGCCATATGACGTCCTCAGCTGAACATAGGCCTCCCCTAAAGATTTCCAGATGGACCTGTCAAAAGCGGCCTGTATCCAGCGTGTTCCTGCGATCTTTAATTATATTCATCTATTCTTCTTAAAATTTACAGTCGTTACATCTCAGCGAGAAGTAAGCATCAACTTTAGAGAAACGTTACCTTACTTGTTTATCAAAGCAGCTGCACATACCAATCGAGTAAACAAATATAGTACAATCTTTTATACCATCCAAATGATCTGATATCAACCGAAACAGAAATCTTAGGTGCCCTAATACTTGTGAACACGAAATGCATTTGAATGTATCGTATATATTACAGTAGTTCGTATGATTTATTCATTGCGAGAACGTATCGCTTTTGAAGCTGAGACGGCACAAAGACCGTATCGGTAATGGAAGGTGAAAATAATCGTATAGTATAATAAATAATATAATAATATCAGCCCTGTATTATTATTATATTTATTATATACTGTCCCACTGCTGGACATGGGCCTCCTCCACGCTGGTCTAATGTGGGTTGGCAGACTTCACATACTTTTGAAATTCTTATAGAGAACTCCTCTGGTATGCAAGTTTCCTCACGATGTTTCCTTTATCGTAGTGCAAACGATAAATCACAAAAAATACATACCTACATCGCTTTAGAAAAGTCAGATATGCGTGGCTTCTGCGGACATTCGTCTCGGTAGTCCGTTCCACTTCCAACTAGTCTCGCAGCTCAGCTCCCAGTCGTATAGTAGCGAAAAGGTAACGGAAAGATCCAACAATTTCATAGATTTCATCACATACAACACAGGCCACATGAAGCCTTCTGGACATAGCCCTGCGCTAAAGATTATCAGACCTACCTCTTAGAAGCGGGATTCCAGACAGTTACAACAACCTTTTCAGGTCGTCTGTTCACATTCTTCATAATAATAAATTACCTCGCTTTATACATAAACCTACAGTATCTTCTAAAGGAGAGAATCTGAGATGGAGAGAATCAAACTCAGTAACATAATTTCAATATCAGTTTAAAGTTTCCCAATCACATACAAGAAGAACATAAAGTTTCTCCATCATTTATATAGTATCAAATGTATGGAAATATGTTGTCACAAGACTTCGTGGTCGTGTCAATCATCCAATATCAGGCCAATATTAATATTATCTATCTATGCAAAATGAAATCAATATAGGTTGTTACTTTGTCAGTATTTAAAAATGGTTGAAGGCATTTTAATGCAACTTTCACTATGTTATCAAAACTCCAGTAGTCACACAGGGCATAAATCTATACTAATATTATAAAGCTGAAGAGTTTGTTTGTTTGAACGCGCTAATCTCAGGAACTACTGGACCGATTTCGAAAATTCTTTCACTAATAGGAAGCTACATTACTCCTGAGTGCTAAAGGCTACTTTTATCCCGGAAAAAAATTCCACGCGGGCGGAGCCGCGCGCAAATCTAGTCTATTCATATTATAAAAGTAACTTCCTTACATATATAATACAATGTACCCCGCCATGTCTGTCTGTCGGAACGCGATATGCTCAAAAACTATCGAACAGCTTTCAATGTTTCGTATGGAGATAGTTCGAGACCCTGCGGAAGACAAAGGCTATTTTTATCCCGAACAAATATGCGGGACTTATATTTCGGAAAAAACTATTTCGCGAATGAAACGGCGAGCATAAGCTAGTATGCATAATAAATTCTACACGTTTCACTATTTCTACCGCCAAGCAGCAGTGTGCATGCACTGTTGTGTTTCGGTTTGAAGGACGTTGTAGCCAGTGTAACTACAGGACATAGTGACACTTAACATCTTATGTCTCAGGATGACGAGCGCAGTGGAATTTCACACAGTACTTTGTAACTCAAGGTGCTGGATGGTGTTGCTACTGTTTATGGGTGGTCGTATCGCTTACCATCAGGCGAACGGCATGCTCGTCTCGTCATTCAATGCCATAAAAAAAAAAAAACGTGGCATAGACAGCAACTATCACAAAAAAATAGCTGATATACAATATCCTTCACATTCATATTGGATTATATCTTATCATATCCACGACTGCCTCGGTGGCGTAGTTGTATTACGGTACGGCTGCAATGCTGAGGTCTCGGGTTCGATCTCCGGGTCAGGTAAAGTGATATTGGGTTTTTCTACTCAGTATCAGCCCGGAGTGGTGGTTTACTGGTGGTAGGTCTCTCATGTGTACTTAAGAGTCCGTCTGGGTGGGTACCACCGCAATGTCTATTTCTACCGCCAAGCAGCAGTGTGCATGCACTATTGTGTTTTGTTTGAAGGATATTGTAGCCAGTGTAACTGCTGGACATAATGAGACTTAACATCTTATGTCTCAGGATGACGAGCGCAGTGGAATGCCACACAGTACTTTGTAACTCAAGGTGCTGGATGGTGTTGCTACTATTTATGGGTGGTCGTATCGCTTACCATCAAGAGAACGGCATGCTCGTCTCGTCATTCAATGTAATAAAAAAAAAGTCTGGAATTTGTGCCGGTTATGGCGATAGGCTCGCCCCCTATCACATCATGGGACGGAATACGCACGGCGAAAAGTCGGTGCACTGGTTGCACCTCTGCCTACCCCTTCGGGAGTAACAGGCGTGAGTGTGTGTGTGTGTAACCACGCTATTTGGAAATTTTGAAACCTTTGAAATACATCTGAACCCTGTATTAAGTATCAACGCTGTAGGCGTTTACCGAGATTATCCAGAACATGCCAACTTATGAACGTCGCTACTCGGCTGTCACTTTTCTCGCTTATCAAAAGGTTTATAGTAGATATTTTTTGCATTTGAGGATTTCACATGATTTGAACTTTATTTCATTAATATTTTATTCTGGTGGAAAAGTAACTTTTGAGTTAATGCGGAAGATAGTCGAATTAGTTAGACCGAATTTTCAAGACTTTATTTGGCGTTTAGTCCTTTTTTTTCGAGTCCCTATGTCAATTATCGATGACGCTTAATATAAATCGCTCAAACAAACCTCACCTAACATATTGTCGCTTATCCTTTTTTTTACCCCCGATAAATTTTAACAGAATGGTGGTTAGATAAAAAGGTAAAACGAAAATTAATAGTTAACCCAATTCGAAGAAATCTAATCGTGAAGAATTTGGCGATTGTCTTGTCCAACAAAAATGAAACTCCTTCACTCGTTTGAATCAAATGGGGTTATAGTTGAACAGCGAACATCCAGTGCTCACACGACTACGGCATAAGCACCACATGTGCGCGTGAGTCATTTTGGCACGCGGTCTTGTGTCTACGTAAACTGTTAAAAAGGTAAGTTCATAGTTTGTCTTATTGATAATAATTGTATGTAAGTATTGCCGTTTATTTATTTAGATATAAATCACACATAATGTCAATATGAGTAGTTAAATGCGTATACGGTATATTAGTTTTTGAATGCTTTATTTGTTAGGTAGCTTTGCTATGCTTTGATTTGGTTGTGATCATCATTATTTTAGCTAGAAAACGAAGTATAAGTGTATGTATACTGTATCTTTAGAACAGGTGGTAACAGGTAGCGCAACTTGATGAAGACAAAGATTACTCCATGTTTAGGGGATCACGACCCTCAGCACTGAGGAAAACGATGCAAGGAGGAGGAGGAGATACAATTTTCCTGTGTTACTGTAACGATTTTATTGAGATAAAAAACATTCTGCTAGGAAGCTGATTCACTCATTTTGAACGCTTTAGTATATTGGTGATGTAATGTCATTATTGTATTGCGGTACAACTCTCATGCTCAGCTCTCGGATTCGATTCCTGGGTCGAGTAAAATAATATTTTGATTTTATGCTCAGTATCAGCCTGGTAAATGGCAATTGACTCGCCCCCTATTACCTATGGGACCTAACATAGCTGGGTGAAAAATTGCTGTGAGAACACCTCTGCCTACCTTCGAATGTAAGTAAGTATGTATACTATTGTATATGTGCCTATATACCTCGCTATTACATAGTATTAGTGACGTCTTGAAAAACACTTGATTAGTAATTGGTAGATTGGTAGGACACCTTATCTTCTAGTCCTGGAGAGCATCCTTGATGTTTTAGCACTTGTTAGATTGTGATATTGTACCTATTATATAATACTATACAATATTATATAGACAAAATAACCCCCGACACAAAAATCTCTAAAAAGTAAAATAATAAAAGTGTCTTTGTCGTCAAGTACCTAGTAATATTTTGCCCCAAGCAATGTCGCGTCAGGGGACTGCTAAAGAAGTATTTTCGTCTCCCTAGTCCTGAATTCGGTCCCCCGACGTGAAGACGCTTGGCTCAAACTATTACTAGGTACTTAAACGACAAAGACACTTTTATTATTTTACTTTTTAGAGATTTTTGTGTCGGGGGTTATTTTAATTTTTATTTCAAACTTTTTAAATTACTTTATTCTCCACCATGGGGCCTTGATAATCAACTATCTAACACTTACTCGATGAGACCATCCTTATGAGACCAAACACGCTATATCTGCTATAAGTTACTAAGGAGTTGGGTATCCCGCAGAATACTTGATGCTGCAGCATCAGCTCATGTTTAAAAATATTGCCGAAGTCACAGTAGGTACACCAAATTTAAATTTAATCGGGCTTTTTAAATTGGAAACAAGCAGATAATCTTCAAACGCCTAAACAGATCTTCATAAATTATAGCTAAGAACCATCGTGATCATATCAGCTTTCAAACAAAAAAAACCGCGTCAAGATTGTTCTATTCGTTTGAGATCTACGATGCGCCAGACAGACATACAGATACACGTCCTAAACTTATAACAACCCGCTATTGTGTCGGGGGTTAAAAATTGAAGTACTTAAATCATAATGTATCGCTTTGGATAGTTATCTGTAGTAGTATTAATATAGGTATATACCTAATTAGTTTAGTTACATACACCCATTTAGTACGTAAACCCATAGAGTATAAGTGTTGCGCGACTTCATCCGCGTGAAAGACATTTCACGGTGTAAAAATCCTACTGTGTACTTTTCACTGTAGCTATCCATAGCGTTATCGGTACGATGCCATCAACATCAATTACTATACTCAGATAAAAAAAAAAACAAATATTGCCTACGAGTGCAATTAACCATGATAAAAAGTAGCATAATATACGCTAATCTGATATGGTATATGTCTGTGCCATATATTATGCAAATCCATTCAGCAGTTTGTGTTTATTTGGAATTTGGACGTTTGTGAGAACACAAACGTCCAAATTCATACAAACTTTCGCATTAATATTAATAATTATTATTATATTATAGTAAGACAAGACAGCCCATTTTGTCTCAAAAACATCGGGCATCGGACATTATCGGCAAAGCATTACATAAATCAAACATATGCCTCCATACTCGAAGAAAACTTTATTTCGATAATCTAGAGAAAATAAAGACTGATTTAAGAAAAACAATATTTTTTTATATCCCAGGTCTCTGGGTGCAGATCCTATGGAATTATGGTTATTTTATAAGAAAATCACACAAAGTGCTTTCTTGTTTTTTAAGGAGCTGAATGTAAGTTTTATAAACTGTTCATTTATTACAATTTCCCTGTCTGTTTGTCACTACCCAAGAGTCGGTTATATGATATTTCGTGCTACTTGATAAACAAAAAAACTCACAGTATGCTCTTTTTCCATCATTTAAACAAAATGAAAAAGGCAGTAACATCATTTAGGCTGGAAGAGGATCAGTGAGTTGTCTCATTTACGACGTTCTTCCTGTTAGTAAAATCAGGTACATTTGAGGGTAAGCGACAGTAAATAGTGTTAAAACGGTGATTTATATTAATTAAACAATGCAGTTTTGAAGAAAATCATTTAAAAGCTATATGGTTAAATTTTGAAACTTTTGGAATCAAAGGAAAAATTTATATGATTTTTTTTCGGATATTTTCAACTTTAAACCACTCTCCTGTAAAATTTGTAAAGTGGCGGTTATCCCCTTTTGGCCGTTAACCGTCGATATGCAAAAACCGACGAAAATGGCTCAAATATGCAAATATGCGAATGCATAATATAATCCGGTTTGTACTAATTAGGTACTATTTTGTTGAAGTCTTTGTTATTTATTATTGCCGCGTCAAAAAAACTAAACGACGAGTAAATAATTCCCGATTAAAATGTTACCGGTTACATCCACTATCATGGTAAAAATACTGGTAGCTAAAAATCATACTGAACACTCATTAAAAATCATCATCGCCTACCAAATCCTGACTATTATTATTCAATCTTCAAAAAAGTATTCCTCGAAAGTCGAAAACCACAGGCAAAATTTATTGTATGTATTTAATCTATCTTTTTTTTTTTTTATTGCCTGTATAGGCAGACGAGCTAGCGGCCCGCCTGATGGTAAGCGGCCACCGCTGCTCATAGACTCGGCGATGCCAGGGACACAGACAAGCCGCTGCCTACCGTAGGGAGAATACTCTTTTTAAGTCTCGTTTGAAGAAAGACAGGTCATAGCGCTCAGGGAACACCGACACATGTAGTTCATTCCAGAGCTTACACGTACGTGGTAGAAAGGAACGCTGGAACCGTTCCGTTCGAGAACGGTACGTCTCCAGGTGGTAGGAATGAACTCTACTGCGGTGCCGAGTGGTGCGATGGTAGAAAGGTGACGATGATTTAACTCAAACATAAAAAAAATTAAAACACCATCGGTGGTGCGCCACCGAAAAATGTGCAAAAATAATAGACACAAATTCAAAACTGAATAATTTCGTGTGTACGGACCGATGGTAGCTGAGCGTTTCACATGCAAATCTCGTGAAGGGAAGCCGGTGGTACCAAGATAAATACTTTTTCTAGAAGTTTTATGAGATTATTTATTTATTGCTTTAATACCACTATTAATATCAGTATGGACTATGAATTAGCCTGTGATTTGAAGGTCCCAGAAGATTATCTTAAGACAGTTTTCAATAAACGATCCGATCTTGAGAGTAAATCTATCAAAGTAATTTGTAAACATGTAAAAAAATGATCTGATATACGATTTGGGCAACGGATAGAAAAAAGCGATTGGGATCGTTAAAAACGCCGGATAGACGGCCTAGTGAGAACTGAACTATGTTTTCCGAATGTGAAGCCATAAGTTTTTTGCGTCATACATTAAAGTAGAATAAGATCAGGAATACGTATAGTTTGATGGTTTGTGATCACTCTGATTTATGAAGTTGATTTATAGTCGGTGGCGTAACTATATTATCTGAGGCCCGTGGAAAATTCATTGGATGGGGCCCCCAGTAAAAATTGTCACGTTTACGGGCGTAGCTATAATTACCGTGCTATAGCTTTCAACCCCAGTCCTAGGAAACCAAAATGTCATTATGTAATATCTGAGCTCGCGGCCTTTTGGGTCGGGGCCCGTGCCATTTTGCCACCTCTGCCACCCTGTAGTTACGCCACTGTTTATAGTACAACTAGCTGCGCCCACAACTTCGTCTGCGTGAACAATATATCTGAGCGCGAGGAGTTTCAAAGTAAAATAAAAATAAAAATAAAATACTTTATTCATCACGTAGGCGAACATAGTTGCACTTATGATAAGTCAAGATACATTAAATTGATTATATTAATAATTATTATAAATACCAATGGTCACTTATATAACTACCGACATTTTTATTGGGAGTAAATCTATGATAAGAAATAAACAAAAACAAAAAACAGCTCGGGCTGGCAGGAAAGGGGATATAAAAAGGACATCATTTTATTAAAATAATGGGAGGAACGCGTCGCGATCCTCACCGGTGAGGACACTACAGGCCCTAGCCTAGCTAACCTACCAGCCTTTCACTAACTACCTAAGCGATGACGACCCGAAGAAGAAAGGCAGAAAGAAACTCCGGGCTTACTTTTTTTGTCATCAATTGTTCATTGTTTCTTTCTCTTTTTTTTTCAATTCTTTTGTGCTGTGTACAAAGTCAGATTAGTTATATAAGCTAATGCACGCACATCACCGTTGAAATAAGATAAAATCCAAATGAAGGGATTTAGGGAATACCTGGACAGGCATGTACAAATACGTAAAACTGAACATAACACAAAAAAATAATAAAATAACGGTGTACAATGTGCATTCGCATTTATAAAATTATTTTTGTTGTATTGCTCTTCCTACTTTCTTAATAAAATGAAACTTATAAAGGCAAGCGCAACAAAATGATCGGTCGGTCGTCTTCCCTAAATTTAAATTATATGTAAATTGCAAATATCTTAAAATGACGGTAACTATTTCCGATATCTGATTTTAATGAAACAAATATTCCAACTCCATACTAATGTAGAACGGCGAAGGCACATTATAAACATGTTACGGAAATCATTTTACAATATTTTTACTGCCCGCCCGTTGTCAGTTAATCCTCTGGGGTATCAGATTCAAGGAAATATTGTTAGAAAAGCCACATAACTGTTGACCCTGGGATTTGAACTTAGGGTCCTTTTTACACGGCCACGGCAAAATCACTCTTCACCGGATGGTAAGTGAAGTAGGGTCGAAATAAAGAGCCGTCTGACAAGAGACCCCTTGTCAGCAGATACAATTATGCCAGCCTGTTTAAACCAGGACCTGAAGCCAAGATGCTTTCTACAAGCGTTAACGCCAATAGAATCGTACTAATATTATAAACACGAAAGTTTGTAAGAATGTATGTATGTATGTTTGTTACTCTTTCACGCAAAAACTACTGAACGGATTTCGATGAAATTTGGCACACAGGTAGATCATGTCCTGGATTAACACATAGGCTACTTTTTATCCCGGGAAAATATAAAGCGGGACTTTTATCCCGGAAAAACTTATTGACGTGAGCGGAGCCGCGGGCAAAAGCTAGTAGAAAATAATGCGATGACATATCTTATTAACAAGTCTAGGGCAAGGATACATTCACTGGTCCGTCTGGGTGGGTACCACCGCAATGTCTATTTCTACCGCCAAGCAGCAGTGTGTATGCACTGTTGTGTTTCGGTTTGAAGGACATTGTAACTAAAGGACATAGTGAGGCTTAACATCTTATGTATCAGGAGAATGCCGAGCGCAGTAGAATGCCACACAGTACTTTATAACTCAAGGTGCTGGATGGTGTTGCTACTGTTTATGGGTGGTCGTATAGCTTACCATCAGGCGAACGGCATGCTCGTCTTGTCATTCAATGCCATAAAAAAAAAGTCATTCTCATACATTTGTTTCTATTCTATGGGCATTAACGCTTGTAGAATAGATTGGCTACAGGTCCAGATATACAGAGGTCACAGGCCATTCCTAACACACGTACGTGCACGGGCGTAGCTATAGCTTTCGCATGGGGGGGCCTACGATATAAAAATTTTAGTGGCGTGGGTTCTTGCCTTGCATGACACCGTGTGCGTGTGTCATGTGATATATTTATACATTTTAGAAGCTAAAGGGGGTCCGGTTCCCCAAAATTTCAGCGGTCAGTGGCTTAGCGTGGTTCATTGTAAGTTAAGGGGGGGTCCGGACCCCCTGAACCCCCCCTTATATACGCACATGCTTACGTGGGCTACTATGGTGGGTTTAACACTTTGTGTACGTTGTTCGCTATCCGGGCGGATATAACCATCCAACCACCAGCAATAGCTGGTCTCTCAGTCAAAAGCCCAGTCAGTAACAATACATCAGGATTATTATCAAGCCACATCCATCACTCGAAATCCTACATCTTCGTCGTAATAATATTCAATTTCTAGTCTCTGCCCGGGACTTGCTTTTCAAAAGGGAATTTAATCCTTTTTTTTGCAAAGACCAGCCTCCGATTTTAATGGCGCATAAATATGACGTGTATTGAATACGTAATACGCGGGGGAAATATTGTGGGGTATTGTTAGTTCTCTGTAACGTGAATAAGCTCACGCCTTTAGCTTTAGAAGGAAAGGTAGAAATGTACAATGATTCTACTCGGCAGTTGTACCGTAGTACATTGAAAACTAAGCTACTGAGGTAATCAACGTAATACCAAAGCAAGGTATGATTTGAAACACTGCGTCTTAAAAATCTGGATACTAAACCCCAATTAAGCAGGACTCTACCAAAGCGAACTTATAATTGTACATATAAAGCACTAGGCCAACTGTGCTGTCTAAAATACAATCGCATTTATAAATCTAAGTTCGGCTTCGCCAGCCACATTCGGGCGCACTCCAGAGTATAGCCAGGTGTCGCCGTCGACGGATACGTCGTGGAGGATATCATCATCAATAACAATGCAACGAACTTTACACCGATTAAAACAAACATAATTATTATTTTTAAACGTAAATGACTATTCATGTAAATTGTACCCATGCCTAAAAGCGGCGATAGCCTAATTGGGAGTGGAACTGACTGCCGACACGAATGTCCGCAGGTTCAAAACCGAAGAGCACACACCTCTGACTTTTCTAAAAAAAAATATGTGTTTATTCTTTTTGAATTATCGCTCGCTTTAACGGTGAAGGAAAACATCGTGAGGAAACCTGCATACCTGAGAAGTTCTCTGAATTTCAAAGGTATGTGAAGTCCGCCAACCCGCACTAGGCCAGCGTGGTGGACTAATGCCTTAACCCTCTCAGTTGTAGAGGAGGCCCGTGCTCAGCTGTGGGCAGTATATAATACAGGCCTGGTATGACGATGGTTTGATGTATCCATGCGAACCCAAAGCGGTTCATATAATATACGACTTCAATTGTACGTAAATGAATTCCATACATTTCATATCTTAGCTATCTTGCATAAATTGTACCACTTGATCTCAGAACGCCCCAAACAATTTAGCTTGACAGGTATTAAAGTATTGAGACGCCGAGCCAGTGGGCAAACGATATCACCCGTATGTAAATCTGCATTGAATACGCATGCAGCATCGGTTTGCAAATTGAAGCTTCTGTGTGCACTGCGCCTTGGATTAAACCAGTTTGGTGTTTGATTCCTTGGTACACCTGAGGCGGCGGAATGTAAGTTGAAAATTGAGATTTTTGAGGGGTGTTTGTGCTAGTTTTATTTCGTACTATTATTTGCTTGGAGTAAAGGTATTTCTTCGAATAAATGTTCCAATTTTATACTTTTTGGGGATAAAAAGTGACCGGGACTTGACCTATGTATAGCTTTAGTTCAAATTATGTACATTTTTTTTATGATATAGGGGGCAAACGAGCATACGGTTCACCTGATGGTAAGTGATCACCGCCGCCCATGAACATCTGCAATACCAGGGGGCACACAGATGCGTTGCCGGCCTTTTAGGTGGGAATACGCTCTTTTTTTGAAGGTCGCCAGGTTGTATCTGTCCGGAAATGCTGCTGGCGGCAATTGGTTCCATAGTTTAATAATAATACTACTATTGCCTCGGTGGCCTAGTTGTATTACGGTACGACAGCAATGCTGAGGTCTCGAGTTCGATCCCCGAGTTGGGCAGTGATATTGGGTTTTCTGCTCAGTATCAGCCCATTCTGCAATTTGTGACCGATATGGCGATATCGCCGCCTATCACATCACGGGATAAAACACACATAGCGAAAAGTGGGTACCGTAGTTGCACCTCTGCCTACCCCTGGGGCCATAAGGGTGTGATGTTTTTTTTTTTGAGATTTACTTATGTAGATAATACAATAATTGTGTAACTTGATCTTGACAAAAGTAAATCTCGCGACAAGCTTTTATCTCTACATAGTATTAAACAAAGTTTACTTCAATTTGAAGTTCTTTTTTCTTTTTAGAGCATTTAAATAAAAGCTTGTTTTTAAATATATTTTTTTACTCTTTATTTATTTCATTTTCATATAATATTGCAAAAAAATACTTACATAGTTTTACAACAACGCACACGTGCTCCAGATGCCTACCGTTCCCAACGCAGTTACTCGTTCGGTCCTCAACAATCTTGATCAAATTGCTTTAATATATTCCCAGTTCGTAGTCCAAGAAAGCCTCTGCGAAACTTGCGTCAATTTGCCGAACTCATCCATTCATTGTGTAGCTGTACAGGTTCTAGAAATTTCGATGGATGCTTAAATATTTAACTGACTTGCTGTTGCTTGCGCCTTTGTCTATGTTAAATTCCTGCCTTTAACACCAATATTGTTGCTTACCGAAATTAAAGGTATACATATAAATAGTTACGATGTGTGATCTACGATACGTGCCAAATAAAATTTAAATCTCTTTACCACTGTATGCACTTACTATAAAAAAACATACGAAGCATTTTTAAAAACTTTAGAACTTATAATATTAGGTACATAGTAGATGATTCAGTCAAATTTTTGTCATCTTATAAAATTAAACCCACGTAACGAGAAATCGTTCTCAATAATATCAAAAACGACATTATAAGTAAATACAGTAGGTAATAAAATTGTATGACAATTTAATAACAATATTCATTGATTTTATGTTGTCTAATACAGATAAAAAATAATAAAACGCTATAGAAATAACCCTTACATTACAAATCCGAACCAGCGCCACCACTAATATTTCCAATGGAATCAAATTACGAACGAGCAAACGAAATTGAATCAAAAACTCAAATGGGATGTTAAATCCAAGATATTTTTATCAAAGAATAAGTCGGGGAAATCCCTGGCCCGGCAAACGAGGAAAAATTAGGGGGGAAGCGGGTTGCCCTTAAGAAAACGTTGAATAAACTCAGCAACGTTTGAAATCGTTTTCAATATTTGTAATGACGTGGCCAGCTACGTCTTTCGCGCGGAATTCGTGGTATTACAAAATATAACTTATTTTCCCCTTTTCATATGGAAATATCGGATTTGTACGTCTGGAATATTGTAATTCTGATTCGGTTTTCTTTTGAACATTCGTGGCAGCTTTAATGCTGAGTCTGTCGATTTATTATGCAGTTTACACTGTCTTTATTAGTTGTGTGTACTCAGGGACTCGAATAATTTTGCAGCTTGTTTTATTTCATACTAGCTTTTGCCCGCGACTTCGCCTGCGTGAATGAGTTTTCTGGGGTAAAAAGTGACCTATGTGTTAATCCAAGACATGATCTACCCGTGTGCCAAATTTCATCGAAATCTGTTTAGTAGTTTTTGCGTGAAAGAGTAACAAACATACATCCATACATTCTTACAAACTCTCGCTTTTATAATGTTAGTAGGATTATCGGAATTTTTGCACGTAATGAATTATGAAATTGATTCATGACAACTTTTAGGCGATTGCGTATTGCAATATTGTTATTATAACACTAAAATTTGTGTACAAATTCACATAGCACATAGAAAATCTTAGTCATATTATTAAAAAACAAGGAGGGAAATCAATGTTCTAAGTTCTGAGACCGGACTGCTAAAAAATTTGTATACATCATAGGACTGTAGGCGTGTTGTTAGTGTTTTTACCCTTTTCTAAATCTTTGGAGATAGATTTTCGTGTTTATGCTTTGTTTATATCGACGGTACGTAGGCATAATTTACTTAAGTGACATATTTTTGCGACATTGAGTTTTATGCATATTTGGAATCAGCACAATTTCCTCATTTTTTTGAACATAGTTTTATTTTTTAGAAATGGGAACGGACTTTTTCGTGACCAGAGCTGCGAGCTGAGCTTCAAGCTGTAACCAGTGGGATTTATGTAATATAGTATGCATTACCTGTTCATGAGTCTATAATCTATGCTGTCTACATGGCTTGAATTTAGATGGTGAAATACTGAACCAACTCAGATTACCTAGACTTAGAGCATTGCTATCGTGTTGCTGGATTGTAAACTATTCATGCGGATTAGCTTTCTGTGCACGGTTGTAACTAATAATTATCAGTTAACCAGACATTGAAATTGTTTATCGTTAGGGTTGTCTTGAAATTAAACAGAATGTGGGTAAATTTATGAGTGAAGTTTTCTAGAACATGAATGGTTAAGATTTTTTTTTGGGATTCGGACAATATTTTCCGCTCCAATACAAGAGTTTTATTGTCGTTTTTTGGTTTTTATTCTGTGAGAAAATACCTCTCAATCCATAATAAATATGTATGTACTACAGTCAGCCAAACTGAACTGAACAAATTCAATACTTAAAATAGGTTTTTTTTTTATGGCATTAAATGACGAGACTAGCATGCCGTTCGCCTGATGGTAAGCGATACGACCACCCATAAACAGTAGCAACACCATCCAGCAGCTTGAGTTACAAAGTACTGTGTGGCATTCCACTGCGCTCGTCATCCTGAGACATAAGATGTTGAGTCTCACTATGACCTGTAGTTACACTGGCTACTGGATTTTTTTATTTAGGTAAAGTAAAATCCCTTTTATTTTATTTTGGTCAATAAAAGAAATTTGAATCTGAATTTCTTCAGCTACATATGTGGGTGAGTGTACGTGGATATTTCTTCAAGAATAAATCAGTGATTGTGATTTGGTGTATGAGTAGAGCTAACCTGGTATTAATTTTGATTTCAGCATGGTTTGATCATAGTAACGTTTTTTTATTACGACACTTGCTGTGATAAAGAATCATCGAAGGCAAACCCACTCCCGAAACATCGCTTTTTTTATAACATATAGGCTTGCGTTAGACCACTATCTCGCCCGATGGTAAGTGATGACGTGGTCTACGGTGGAGAACGCTCGCCTAGAACATACCTAGTCACTCGTGACATGCCCAGGTTATAATTATCGGGAAGTGCAGACTCTGGAAGAGTTCCATTCTTTAGCGGTGCGCATGATAAATGTGCAAACAAAACGCTACGTGCGCACCGGTGGAACATCAACCATGTATTGGTGACGCTTCGACGAGTCTCTTGTCGTCCGAAGTCGGAAAAGGCTTGAGGGAATTAAAAACTTCCCAAAGACTTAGGGAACGTGCTCACGATTCTTCTTAAACGAGTGTTGAAAGGCAATTATTAATAACTCAACACCTATTACAGGGCTTCCTAAATTATGCGTCGCGACGCCCTGGGGCGTCGCAGCATTGTAGGGGCGTCGTGTGGACGTCGTTCCGTCCACGTGCGTAATTAAATAAAACAAAAGCTTGACTGAACGCCATAAACACGGGGGAATAGAGAACGCGTGGGGAGAGAGAGGTCGACGGCGGCACGATGTCTATGTCTTGACTCGCGACAACAGAATGCCGTCTCAAATTATCGCTATACCAAATTTCATCGAAATCCGTGCAGTAGTTTCGGAGATGTGCAGGAATAAAACGTAAAAAAATGCCAAATTCTCAAGGGCGTCACAGTACAGATAAGTTTGGGAAACCCTGATATGAATAATTACACTTTTACTAGCTTATTGACATTAATACTGAGCAGGATTAAGAAAAGGACAAAAACATTGATGGGGTAACTATCCGATCAAATTTTATGTGGTAATAAAATTACAGAGCGGGCAGATGCCTCGTTCGTAATTTAAGAGACCGCTTAGTGAGATGAAATTGTTATTATATTTCCAAATGTCTTTCTTTAGACAACCGCCAGACGATTTACTTAGAACTTTTATAATAATAGTTATATTATTTACTTATAGATTATTTTTACTTGAATTTACAGATAGCACCTAAACTTTTTACGTAGTCTACATTATGGTTTATGGCACACACACGTCCTTTATTCCGGAAGGGGTAGGCAGAGACGCAAATAGTGCACTCACTATTCGCCGTGCGTATTCCGGTCCATGACGCGCTTCGCCCGACCCGGGGAACGAAGCTGGGACACACTACAGTAGTACCGTAATACAAGTACACCACCGAGGCAGTCTAATTTATGGCATTTTGACTATACCAGCAAGAGTTCTTGTTTTATCTTCATCAGTATACTTATTACTGCCTCGGTGGCGTAGTTGTATTACGGTATGACTGCAATGCTGAGGTCTTGGATACGATTCCCGGGCAAAGCGATATTGGGTTTTAAATTCAGTATCAGCCCGGAGTCTGGAATTTGTGCCCGATATGGCGATAGGCTCGCCCCCTATCACATCATGGGACGGAATACGCACGGCGAAAAGTGGGTGCACTAGGGGCGCCTTCGGGGATAAAAAGCGTGAGTGTGTGTGTGTGTGAGTATACTTATTACTCCTCTTATTCTACTACTTACTATAACTCCTGTGTGAGGTCGGGAAACAAAAGTATTTTTATATGGCTACGGCGAAGTGAGGAAGGGTAATGAATAAGTTGGGGTCACTGCTACTCAGTATCAACCTGGAGTCTGAAATATGTCCCGGTATGGCGATCGCCTCCTCCCCTAAATCATCATCATCAACATCATCAGCCACATGATGTCCTCTGCTAAACATGCAATGCAATGCAATGCAATCAGCCCTGTATTATATACTTGCCCACTGCTGAGCACGGGCCTCCTCTACTACTGAGAGGGGTTAGGCCATAGTCCACCACGCTGGCCTAGTGCGGGTTGGTAGACTTCACATACCCTTGAAATTCTTATGGAGAATTCTCAGATATGTAGGTTTCCTCACAATGTTTTCCTTCACCGTTAAAGCGAACGATAATTGATAAACAATACACACATAACTTCGAAAAGTCAGAGGTGTGTGCCTTGGGTTTTGAACCTGCGGCCATTGTCTCGGCAGACCGTTCCATTCCCAACTAGGCTATCGTCCACTTCTGCTAAACATAGGGCTCCCCTAAAGATAGACGGTCCTATCAAAAGCGGCCTGCATCCAACGTGTTCCTACGACCTTTATTAACTCGTCTGTCCAGTTTGCAGGTGGACGTCCAACGCTGCGTTTACCGATACGTGGCCCTTACTCAAGAACTTTTTGCCCCATTTTCCGTCAGATTTGCGGATTATGTGCCCTGCACACTGCCCCTTTAGCTTGCACATCCGCTGGGCTATGTCAGTGACTAAATATCTCCCTTAATATGTGCCAATACATTCTACCGGCATAGGCAGCGGTGTGCAATACTATATTAATAATTTTACTTAGTTATATTTAATAAAGTATTTTTTTTAAGACATGAATATTAATATAAATCGAATATCATAATTGGAGAGAATACATACGGCGAAAAGCATTAGTTGCGCCTCTGTCTAACCCTTGGGGGATAAATGGCGCAAGTGTGTGTGTGTGTGTGTGTGTGTGTGTGTGTGTGAATAATCAGGATACTGGTGGTAGGTCTCTCATTATGTAAGAGGCCGTCTGGGTGGGTACCACCGCAATGTCTATTTCTACCGCCAAGCAACAGTGTGCATGCACTGTTGTGTTTCGGTTTGAAGGATATTGTAGCCAGTATAACTACTGGACATAATGAGACTTAACATCTTATGTCTCAGGATGACGAGCGCAGTGGAATGCCACTCAGTATTTTGTCAGTCAAGGTGCTGGATGGTGTTGCTACTGTTTATGGGTGGTCGTATCGCTTACCATCAGGCGAACGGCATGCTCGTCTCGTCATTCAAAGCAATAAAAAAAAAATAAAAAAAAAAGATATATATTGGTAGCCGGAAATTCACTGACCGACAATACACGACAGGAAAACAGTCGCTGCCTTGGTTTTCGATATGCGACATAGGTATATCAAGAAAACGCTCAAATTCTATAGTCACAACTACTTAATACGTGGCAATACTGTAAAGTTAGAAACATAGTCCAATCGGAAAATCTTCTTACACAAAGACAAAATTGAGTTCAGAACAATAAAGTAAAGGAATAAAACTGCCTTCGAAGCTGTTGAAAACTTTTACAAAGGGAACGTAATTCTGACGACCCTCAATAATATAAACTTAATGTTATATCAAAGTGTTAAACTTTAAGGGTCCGAATTCTTTTGTCTGGAGACCTATTTTCCGGTCTCCAGGCTACGGTAATTCTCCGTCATTAACAGATTTCATGAAGTTTTGAAAAATTCATCAGATTTAACATAAGTATTATGCAGTACCATGCATTTCTATGATTGAAATTGTTCTAGATGTTGCTCCCGGTACAAAAGTCCCTAAAACACAATACGATGCCAGCGCCATCTACTTAAAGAATCAGATAAATATATCCCTTATTTCCCATGGGAGCACATTACCGGGGTAAAAAGTAGCCTTTGTATCCCCGACATGAATTGCCCGTGTGCTAAATTTCATCCAAATGCGTTTAATTGTTTCTGCGTTCACTTCTAACAAACATCCAAACATTTTCACAAACTTTCACATTCATTATATTAATAAGATGTAGGTGCTCTTGCCTCGGTGGCGTAGTTGTTTTACGGTACGACTGCAAAGCTGAGGTCTCGGGTTCGATCCCCGGGTCGGGCAAAGTGATATTGGGTTTTTTGTATTTAGTATCAGCCCGGGGTCTGGAATTTGTGCCCGATATGGCGATAGGCTCACCCTCACATCATGGGACGGACTATATAAGGCGAAAAGTGGGTGCATTAGTTGCGCCTCTGCCTACCCTTTGAATTTTATAGTTAAGTACAATATGTATCCGGGCCCCTCCCACAACGTATCTGGTGGGAAAGATTTCTCGTAGACTGATAATATGGACATCTGTACATCTGTACTAACAAAAATGAATCGATGTAATGTATCGTATCGTAGTAATGGAAACAAAATTCCATCCAAATAGTCAAAATTCGTATATCTTATGCAAAATTACTCAAGTCAGTACTAGCATTGTTTACGTACGATTTGCGTATCCAGGGCCAAAGAATACGGACAATATATAAGCGATCGTCTGATTTTGAAGCTCGCACTGAGGTAGCCCTAGACCAAGTAGTGATGTAACTAATACAGCATCGCGTAAGATTTGATGATTCTTATCTAATATCATGCTTGTAATAGATAGTTTGGAAAATACAGGCTTTTTAGGATCTTTTGTGGTAGCAATAGGGTTATAGCCTGTTCGTATTCAGTTACCTTGCTTATGGTAAACAATCAGTCAATAACACTGACAAGCTCGTTAATTAAGGTAGTAAATAGAACCGTCTTCTTATCTGATGTGACTTCGAAAGGTTTTGGATCACGTCCCGCATTTTCAGCAGTCTACTTCAGTCATTTGCTTGAAATTTTTATAACATAATCTACATATACAAAACCGAAAGGTCACTCATTCACTCACTCACTCATTACGAATTCTTAGTAACGCCAATTGCTAGGAGACTCAAATTTTGTATGGGTTCCTTTTAAGACGTAGATTTGGCGAAATTCAACCCCTAAGAGGGTTAAAAACTTACTGGTGGTAGGTCTCTCATTATGTAAGAGGCCGTCTGGGTGGGTACCACCGCAATGTCTATTTCTACCGCCAAGCAACAGTGTGCATGCACTGTTGTGTTTCGGTTTGAAGGATATTGTAGCCAGTATAACTACTGGACATAATGAGACTTAACATCTTATGTCTCAGGATGACGAGCGCAGTGGAATGCCACTCAGTGTTTTGTCAGTCAAGGTGCTGGATGGTGTTGCTACTGTTTATGGGTGGTCGTATCGCTTACCATCAGGCGAACGGCATGCTCGTCTCGTCATTCAAAGCAATAAAAAAAAAAAAAAAAAAAAAGGGGTGGCAAAGTTTCCATGCGATAAACTCAAAAACTTCCGAATGGATTTCAATGAAATTTGGTATGGAGATAGCTCGAGACCCAAGGTTATATGCTGGTTTTTATCCAGGGAACACGTATAGCGGGACACTTATCCACGAAAAACTCTTTTAAGCGGGCGAAGCCGCGGGCAAATGCTAGTAAGTTTATAAATTACAAGTATAAATCTCCGAAGGAAGGAAAGGTGCAGTGGAGGTACTCATTTGGCCTAATTTACTCCCTATATAGACCGAGCCTATCATATTGGGCCCAAATTCTTACCACGTTCATCTTGTACGTACTTTTTCGAATCGAACATGTTCGCCCTGGGGATCGCAAAGACCAACTCCGTGCAAGCCTTGTTGTATACTACTTTATATAAAGCTGTAGGCCATAGGGTACTGTGAAACTTAATATGTTATGTCTCAGGGAGACGAGCTCTGTGCAGTGTGCAGCCATATAAATTGTTTTCATAGTTTAAGTGGTTACTATTTAAAGGGTTGTTGTGGAGCTTCTATTATACGAACGCTATAATATAAAACATATAAGCATGACTGCCTCTATTTCTATCCTACCTATATGCATCACCATCATCATCACCATTGCACTCATGTTGGTCATAGACATTCATAATTTATAATCTCTTAAATGAAATAGAATTGTTTACCGAAAATCCTTTATTCGGTAATGCGTTATAAATTACGTCACTAGCGACTAATTTGCTTACATGACTTGCCATCGACAAAGGATGCTTTGGATTTATATGGAATAGTTGGTGGATTCCATTTGACTTAACAGTGATAATAATATGATTGTATTTATTAGTTTGTAACATATTGATAATAATTATATTGTAGTGTGACTGTTTTGTTTTTCCTGAAGCGGCGATAGCCTAGTTGGGAGTGGAACGGACTGCCATGACGAATGTCCGCAGGTTCAAACCCAGGGGCCCACTTTTTGGAAGATTGTTATAATCATTACCACATTGTACATAAATACAAAATTTGGCCGCGGCTTCGCTTACGTCCATTCGTATGGTGTTTTATGTGTCTATGTGTGTATGTTATGTGTCTCTATCTGTGTGCTAATTCCATATCAAATTTGTGTTTTATAATTCTAAGAATCATTAAAACCTCTTTCAAAAGTTACACATTTTTTATTAATATAAATGATTACGAAACACGTAGGCATGGAAAAACTAATTACTTAAAAAAATGTTATACCAACAATTTTTGTATTTAACATTTGGACTAGGTAAATTTATCAAAGTTTCTACCATAAATTGCCAGCCCGTACACTGTGAGCCGTGAATGCACCTGCCCGAAAAGTCCACCTCTTGTGCGGCCTTTCAGTCTACAAGAGTCAAGTTTTGTTGGAAATTAATCTGCACCAATTAATATTGTAAGCTTATTATTAAGTTTCTCGTTTTTAATTACAAAAATAAATTCCATTAAAAATAAAACTTTGTGAAATATGAAAAAGTATATTTTGATTTCATTGTGAAAATATCAAGTTCGCATGAAAAGCTTTATGGAAAAAGTTTGTATGAAATTGTGAAATATAATCAGCATCCATTAAACCCTAAAAAACCCTACATTTAAATAGATCCATCGTTATAAGCAGTGGCAGCATTTGGTATAGAACCCAACGTCGACCAATTTATATCGTGTGGGTTTTTCTATTCGAAAACATGTACAAACGCATACGCATAGGCATACTCACGCCTTTTATCCCCGAAGGGGTAGGCAGAGGCGCAACTAGTGCACCCACTTTTCGTCGTGCGTGTTCCGTCCCAAGACGTGATAGGGGGCGAGCCTATCGCCATATCCGGCACAAATTCCAGACTCCAGGCTGATACTGAATAGAAAAATCCATTATCACTTTGCCCGACCCGGGGATCGAACCCGATACCTCAGCATTGCAGTCGTACCGTAATACAACTACACCACCGAGGCAGTCATGTACTATACATTTTTTTTTATTGAATTTTACCATTTGGACGTTACAGTTAAAACCTGTCCATTTTCATTCCAACAATGTCCCCTCACAATCCGAATGCTCGGCTAGTGTGCACACAAACAGACACAGAAACTGATTCAACAATAGGGTTCATTATTTCAAGCGAGTCATCTTTAAACAAAGGTCAGGCGGAGATACAGGATGTTCTACTGTTCAGGTATCATGTTAGAATTAGCATTTCTATTATATTACGTTGGATTGTAGGGATTATTATATTATGGTAGTATTAAATCAAGAATTACTAGCATACTCAGGCAAAGTACTTAGGTTTTGAAACTAGTGAAGATATGGATGCAATCCTCGGTTCATGACATTAAAATTTAAGTAAATGGTAACTTGCCTAAAGTATTAACATAGAAGCCTGGGTGGAAATTAATTGGAATTATTACCTACGCACGTGTCTCCAAAAAATACAACTATGAAAGTAATTAAGATTAAAAATTTTGTCTCATTTTAAGATTCTGGGTTTGATCTTAGGTTCTGCCCTTAGCTGAAAATATTTTTCGTATTCACATTTCACACGTTTGCATTTTCACTTCGCGTAAATAGCTTTCTCCATGTCAATAAAACGTTCTCTACAGAAAATCGCTTCTCTCAACTCGTAAAAGAAACTTCAACACAAGAAACATCCTGTATTTATCCAGAACAAGCTTGTACCCGACATTATGATAATGTGGAACTTTTCGCAGGATTCACGCTTTTAGTTTCCCGAACAAGTACCCTGCCTCCCCCTACATCCTCTTTGTTAAAACTTCACAATTGCGGCATAATTTTGAGCTATATCTTGTATCGCTTGCCATATAAATACGGATCGTTTTGCGTCCATGATCGCTTAATGCTTGATTCTTGAAGTTTTATCTTGTAGTTTCTGAGACGTTTTTTTGTTGAGGCTTATTGCCTTATGTTTTGAACTGCTTAAAAATCTGTTCAGTGAGATTTGGTACCACAAATTAGAACCAGCTAACCCAAATATTTTCTTAATTTTAAGGTAAGATAGCTAAACTGAAAGAGAGACTGTCGATCACGGCAAGAGTTTTGTAACTAACCTAGATGAATCATTGGATTAAAAATTATAGGTCTTTTAAACTGTCTAAAACCATCAGAAATAGAATTTGACAAATGTATTTATTCAGGACATAGAATAATAACACAAGGTTAGGTTACCTTTGACTGTCAAGACGTATTATATATTCTTTCCTACGGTCTCTAGAATTAAGTTACAATATCTTTATACATCTTTCTTTTTATCGCGGGGAAACCCCGTTATCGCTTCCACCACTATGGGGTGAGTGGAATAGTTATGTTGGTCTCACCAATTATACGGTCCAATGTAGACACTCGGGAGTAAAGCATCATCCGAACGAGCAATGGACCGAGTCCCTAACACTACAGTCCGCAGCATAAATATCTGTACAAAATCAAAATTTCAAATCGCCTATATACACATTAAGTTAAACTGAAATAGTTTTTGCTTCGTTTGAAGTAGAGTAAAGACCTTTTATTTTAGTTTTGTGAAGAGAAAAACAAGATTAGTAAGAACACAAAAGTATGTAGGCAATTTGAAATTTTGAATTTGTTCATCTACTTATGCTGCTGACTGTACACTGTACACCGGTATACCAACCGAAAACCGCGGTGGCCTTCTTCGGCGCATACGGGACGGCCCCGGGGTATCTTGTTGATCTTTATACATCTTCTAAACCGTAAATGTTTTAAACCCTTCCAAACTTACATAAGATTCAGTGAGACTGCACAGAAGTTACAAACTGATGCAAGCACCTACAATAAAGAGTAAGTTTATTTTAAGAAGTTTCGAGATTCAGTTCGCTGACTTACAAAACGACCTAGTAAACTTGTCTACAACTATTTATTGTAGAACTTGAGACTGTTTAAGACAGGTTTAGATAACCTTCTTAGAGTTTGCTGTTATTTTTAATACGACGAAATTCTTTGAGGCCTACTTATTGCGCCCAATCCCCATGCTCCTTATTAAAATTCAGCGTCTGGGATCCGATAGTCAGATACACAACTGTCTTATTACTATGAGTATTAGGCCAGGAAGATAGTCTACGTAAGGTGAGCAAAGATAATTAGATAGTACCAAAGACTCTGTCTCATAATATGGATTTGGATCCGCAAAATTTTGTGGATCTTATAAATACCTACGTCGTTTGAACATCAAACCTTTGTCTTCGAGTTTCACATCTAACTCATTTACCATTGCGCCACGTAGGACGTCGAATAAACCAATAAATTCATATTTACATGGACACAATGGAAGTTCATACATATAAAACTATTCATAAAACTTCCATAATACGGTATCTACTACCATAAATAAGTTTTGATCAAATATTTACGATGTTTTTATTGTTCCTGTATGGTATCGATTTAGGGTTTATATACCTAATGTTACTGTTTTCCTTCTGTGGCGAACCTTGGCTTACCCTTTGCAAACAGTTTTTCATGGGACGATATCGCTTTCACAAAATAGCTTTGATAGAAAAAAAAAGATATATGCTTATAGATTAAGTTAGATATTAATTCAATATGCAGACGCTATTAAATATGGTTATAATGTACTATGATAAATTTCTTATAAAACAAGTTACAATCGGGTAAATATGATACAAGTTGCGTATAAAGTTTTGAACATAATTATAACCCAAAGCTTTTATATTTCTAGGTAGGTCTCACGTATTCAAGAGTTTGTTTGATTAGCTGCCAGTTACTTAGTTTGCTACTTCATTTGAATTGGAATTTGTTTCATTACTCGATTCATCTTGTTTCACTACTATTGTTTCAGAAACAACTCATTCTTGCCTTCTTTTTTAACCGACTTCCAAAAGGAGGAGGTTATCAATTCGTGTGTTTGTATTTTTTTTTACCAGCGTTTTTATATTTTTATTTTTGGACACCAGCAGTATGCCAACGTTTTTTAAAGATGGTGCCAGTGTTATAAATGTTAATTATAATTAGTCATAACATGTGACCTTTCAAGATGACGACCTTGGAATGTGGCAAAAACACGACACGAAAGTCGTAGTTGTTTAATTGTGATTGATCGAGAGACTAATACGTCAGTCACGTGTTATTCTCTCGACTAATCACATTGAAGCGGATTCAGGCCGCGTTTTTTTACCACATTCTAAAGGAACTAAGTTTTTAACCGAAACGTTTTTATGTTTGTTTAATGGCATTCGTTTTATCAAGTGTGATTTATTCGTTTCGTCTTTTAGTAGTATTAAGTACAGAAATAAAAAAGTAGTTCACACAAACAAGTGGCTTAGGTCGACATCCAGACCCGGAATTAATATTGTAACGGTTTCGGTGACCTTTTAAAGGTACAGGGACCTTCCTACATACATATGTATATACTAGCACATCCAACTATATTAAACCGGTTCAAACTATGCTAATGTTCAATGTATAAACAGTATATATCAATGTATATTGAGTTTTGTTCCATTTGTCGCATCAACGATTAAGTGACTTAATAATTTTGGAATTAATGTGATTTTGGGTTCCATTGCGAATTTTTGTTTATGTAATAACAATAACTATAATATTACTTTTTTATGTTCTTTTTACTGTATACTATTTGGGCCGGCCTCGGCGTCTTTATCTAAAACTTCATAGCTATGTTATTATTTCACAATTAATGTTATAAATCAGCGTTTAAACTAACCACTGTTTCTTAAGTCCGTCCATATATTTCTTAATTTATATATTTTTAGAACCAGTAAGATATAAACCTTATCGGTGTACTCGATCCCAGAAAAACATTAGAAATGATCAGACATATTACATGACTTCACGATATCTCCTAACATGCTCACAGATGTAGAAAATAGCTCTCATTTCAGTAATGGTCTAGACCTAACCGGCCATTCCACTCGAAAGTAGTTCGAATTGAGGTACTAGCGGTCAATAAAGGGCATAGTAAATAACATAGTAAAACACCACCGCTTTGTGGCTACATACGTGATCTTATTCTACAGGAATAGCTGTCCATATTTAGTGCTACATAGAGTACATTTTTAAAGAGGGGACGTTACGGCGATGATTATGCCTAAGATGTTTTTTTTTAGAATAATATCAGCCTACACTAGATTTGAATACGACAAACAAAAACCTTTTCCATCACCTGAGACCATAGATCAATTGTCAAAATTTTAGCGACCTGTCTTACTTTTCGCTACTTGACCCTTAAACGCGATTTTCCTGAAGGAGCTACTTGGATAATTGATGTTCGAGCGATGTAACTTCTCTCTCATTTGTTAACAAAATATCGTAATTTACCATATTGCCTAGTGTTGTTATTTGCCTTGTCAGGTAAAAGGCGTGGTAAACAAACGTACTGAAGTCCATCAAGTTTTTTGTAGTCATTTATTGTGCCACTTTTTATATCCTCAGTTCTGTACTACACAAGGATAACTACTACCAACTTGTTGTGTATATCACATATCGACACTCGACATCATGAGGATACTCACATACCCAAGAATTTCAAAGGTATGTGAAATCTGCCAACCCGCATTAGGCCAACGTGGTGGACTAAGGCCTAATCCTTCTCAGTAGTAGAAAAGGCCCGTGTAGCAGTGGGTGGGACAGTATATAATACCGATCTGGTATTATACATCACTCGACATAAAGCAACCAACTATTATGTTTTCGAACTACGTGCCCTGCCCACTGCCACTTCAGCTTGCTAATCCGCTGGGCTATGTCAGTGACTTTCGGTCTTCTACGGATCTCCTCATTTCTGATTCGATCGCGTAGAGATACACCTAGCATAGCCCTCTCCATAGCTCGCTGAGTAACCGTGAGCCGTCTTAAGCGGCCCATAGTCAGAGGCCACGTCTCAGTGCCATATGCCATATAGTGCTGGATACGGGCCGCTTTTGACAGGTCTGCCTGAAAACTTCAGGGGAGGCCTATATTCAGCAGTGGAAGTCATGTAGCTGATGATGATGATGATTATGTTTTCAGCTTTTACAATAAAATAATGTCGCTTCTGTTCTCATTGCTCTATGACTGTTGTCCCACTTTGTTCTCATAGAAACGCCTAACATACGAGCCTACGATTTGCTATGATTGTGCCTGAATATTCCGTTTTGGCGTATGTCCAGTGTTTTTTCGCAGGTTCTAGTTGGTAGTGTACTCGATAGGTTAGAATTAGATCGAATTGTGTGCTTGAGGTAAGTGTCGGATCTATTATAATTAGAATAATTAAGAAGTATGTTTCTTCTAAAGAAACATAAGATCTCGTTGGTTATAATATAATGGTCAGTCATCATTGCTCATAAACATATTATAAATTAACAGAAGTATTGCCAAAGCACAGGAAACCCATTGCCTATTTCGTAAAGGAGATTGATACACGTACCTACAAACAGACGACCCAAATATATTGCTTTGATATCGAAATTTACTGTTAACATATATAGTCTATGAAAATTTCTGAATATTTTAACACTAAAAAGTTAACGTAACGTTACATAAAACTGAATATATTCTAAATTTTTACCCCTTTAATCCTATAATAAAGGGTCAGCTGTATTGTCAAAAAGTTTTATTGAAGGGTTATTAAACAGTACTTCGGTTGGGTATTGTTTACCCTCATCGACATCCGAAATTATTTGTTAGGGCACTCATTGGATATGAAAGTTTTCTAATAACGTTGATTCTTGAATTATGCAGAGTTGATTTATAAAGAACGGAGGGTTATTTTAATATTTGAAGCTAAAAGTTTGGATACATGAAAGTAAATTTGGATTAGGTATCACATTATTGTTATACTAGCTTATGCTTGCGGCGTCGCCCGCGTGAAAGAGTTTTTGTGGGATAAAACGTAGCAAACTATCTCCAAAATCAAAGGACATGTCCAAAAACGGGCCTGAAATTCTAACCAAGACAGTATACATATATATTTGGATAGAATACCTAAAAACTAGCCTCTTACAATAAATCTTTTAATTCTAAACACCTCCGATTTTGAGATTTCTGTAATTTTGCTTAAAAACTACATTAGTTATGAACGTTTTTAAAAAAAGTTAGTTATGAATGGAGGGGTCTAAAAATATTTTATTAATTGATACAAGTTCCATATTTTGCCCCTTTAATATCCCCAAAAGTTTGAGCCTGGTTAGATTTTGAGGCCCAGCACCCATACAAAAGGCGGACATCTCCTTTCATAGAAATCCGTTTATTAGTTTCGGAGATGTGCGCTAATAAACAAACAGAAAAGCAGACAGACAGACGGACAGACAGATAGACAGAAAATAATTCTAAAAATCGGTGATTTGTGTTCTATTTATTACTCTTCTTTAGACGTCGCACTACTTTTTTATTATTTTTCATTAAATTTATATTTTACATACACACCGGATTCTACTACTTTATTATATGCATAGATTATAAATTACTATTTAGTCTGAACCTTCTACTCAAGCTGAAGAGTAGCGTGCACCAACTTTCTATAGTTGTTACGATATATTGTAATATAGTAACTATTTTCATTTGGGCCCGGCGTAGTGTCCCAGCTGCACTCAATAGTAAATGCAGTACCGTTGAGTGAAGACCAACAATGTGCAAGTGAAGAGTAGGATGCCCTCCAGCTAGGTGGAATGACCTTTTGCGTAAAGTTGCTGACAGAAACTGGATGCGACTAGCGGAAGGTAGTGAAAAATGGCGAGTATTGGAGGAGGCCTATGTCCTGCAGTAGACTGCTAAAGGCCAATGATGATGATAATCCCATAATGTAATAAACTTATGAAGACTACCAGTACACCTTGGGTAATTATAAAAAAGATGTAAACATAAACACGAAGTCTAATCAAATAAAAATTACGCTGGATTGAAAGTTTTGCATCCGCTGACCCAAATTACTGGGCCCTCCGTTGAACTCGAGGGCCCTTTACATCCGCAGTATATGCAACTTTACCTAGGGCTGCGTTCGGTAACTGTGCCACTTGAAAATTTTAGATTTCATTTTTTACGATATTTTTTGAAGGTTTTGGGTCTCTTCAGTTATAGTTAGCTGTCATGTTTATTTATGTTGTAATGATATCGACGGTTAACGGCCAAAACGTCGTAAGCGACATTTTTTACGAAATAGAGTTATATATACAGTTAGAATCGGCTTTTTTTTCTCCGTCGTTTGGTCTAAGTTTCATGACGCTACAAGAATTTTTTTGTCGCTTAAGCGGGCACAAATTTAGGACAATGCCATTAAATTTGTCGTCGTAAACGACGGACATATTTGTGTTTTTTTTTATTATGGTAGTTGGACGAAAACAGTTCTTCAAAATTGACAGTTATGCTATTTAGGCTTTATGTAAAATATTGTTTCTTGCACGTTAACCTGTTTGGGCTGGAAACATATTTTACAAATAAATAGATTACTCCAATTTTGCTTACATATTCTTGGTCTAAATTTCTGCTTAGGACATTAGGTCTCATTCTTAGAAAAAAATAATTTTCATTTAATACGTTTAGACCGAATTATCAAGACTTTATTTGGCGTTTAGTCCTTTTTTTTCGAGTCCCTATGTCAATTATCGATGACGTTTAATATAAATCGCTCAAACAAATCTCACCTAACATATTGTCGCTTATCATTTTTTTTCCCCCCGATAAATTTTAACAGAATGGTGGTTAGATAAAAAGGTAAAACGAAAATTAATAGTTAACCCAATTCGAAGAAATCTAATCGTGAAGAATTTGGCAATTGGCTTGTCCAACAAAAATGAAACTTTCACTCGTTTGAATCAAATGGGGTTATAGTTGAACAACGAACATCCAGTGCTCACACGACTACGGCATAAGCACCACATGTGCGCGTGAGTCATTTTGACGCGCGGTCTTGTGTCTACGTAAACTGTTAAAAAGGTAAGTTCATAGTTTGTCTTATTGATAATAATTGTATGTAAGTATTGCCATTTATTTATTTAGATATAAATCACACATAATGTCAATATGAGTGGTTAAATGCGTATACGCTATATTAGTTTTTGAATGTTTTATTTGTTAGGTAGCTTTGCTATGCTTTGATTTGGTTGTGATCATCATTATTTTAGCTAGAAAACGAAGTATAAGTGTATGTATACTGTATCTTTAGAACAGATGGTAACAGGTAGCGCAACTTGATGAAGACAAAGATTACTCCATGTTTAGGGGATCACGACTCTCAGCACTGAGGAAAACGATGCAAGGAGGAGGAGGAGATACAATTTTCCTGTGTTACTGTAACGATTTTATTGAGATAAAAAACATTCTGCTAGGAAGCTGATTCACTCATTTTGAACGCTTTAGTGTATTGGTGATGTAATGTCATTATTGTATTGCGGTACAACTCTCATGCTCAGCTCTCGGATTCGATTCCTGGGTCAAGTAAAATAATATTTTGATTTTATGCTCAGTATCAGCCTGGTAAATGGCAATTGACTCGCCCCCTATTACATGGGACCTAACATAGCTGGGTGAAAAATTGCTGTGAGAACACCTCTGCCTACCTTCGAATGTAAGTAAGTATGTATACTATTGTATATGTGCCTATATACCTCGCTATTACATAGTATTAGTGACGTCTTGAAAAACACTTGATTAGTAATTGGTAGATTGGTAGGACACCTTATTTTCTAGTACTGGAGAGTATCCTTGATGTTTTAGCACTTGTTAGATTGTGATATTGTACCTATTATATAATACTATACAATCCTACTACATTACTTACTTACTACACTAAAATTACTTTATTCTCCATCATGGGGCCTTGATATCTATCAACTATCTAACACCTACTCGATGAGACCATCCTTATGAGACCAAACACGCTATATCTGCTATAAGTTGCTAAGGAGTTGGGTATCCCGCAGAATACTTGATGCTGCAGCATCAGCTCATGTTTAAAAATATTGCCGAAGTCACAGTACACCAAATTTAAATTTAATCGGGCTTTTTAAATTGGAAACGAGCAGATAATCTTCAAACGCCTGAACAGATCTTCATAAATTATAGCTAAGAACCATCGTGATCATATCATATATAAAAAAAAACCGCGTCAAGATTGGTCTATTCGTTTGAGAGCTACGATGCGACAGACAGATATACAGATACACATCCTAAACTTATAACAACCCGCTTGTGTCGGGGGTTAAAAATTGAAGTACTTAAATCATAATGTATCGCTTTGGATAGTTATCTGTAGTAGTATTAATATAGGTATATACCTAATTAGTTTAGTTACATACACTCATTTAGTATGTAAACCCATAGAGTATAGGTGTTGCACGATTTCATCCGCGTGAAAGACATTTCACGGTGTAAAAATCCTACTGTGTACTTTTCACTGTAACTATCCATAGCGTTATCGGTACGATGCCATCAACATCAATTACTATACTCAGATAAAAAAAAATTGCCTACGAGTGCAATTAACCATGATAAAAAGTAGCATAACATACGCTAATCTGATAATATGGTCTATGTCTGTGCCAAATATTATGCAAATCCATTCAGCAGTTTGTGTTTATTTCTCACAAACATTGAAATTCATACAAACTTTCGCATTAATATTAATAATTTATTTTATTTATTTATTTATTTTCAGCATGGAAAACTTACAGCTAATAATTATATTAGGAATAGCAACAATTTAGGTGTCAAAAAGCCAATAACAAGTTCTCACTTATAGAATTAAATTACGTTACTTGAGTGTGAGCATAACTCTTTTGACAAAAAATTAAAATAAATAAGTTAAATAAAGTGACTGCCTCGGTGGCGTAGTTGTATTAAGGTACGACTGCAATGCTGAGGTCTCGGGTTCGATCCCCGGGTCGGGCAGTGATATTGGGTTTTTCTATTCAGTATCAGCCCGGAGTCTGGAATTTGTGCCCGATATGGCGATAGGCTTGCCCCCTATCACATCATGGGACGGAATAAAAATGGCGAAAAGTGGGTGCATTAGTTGCGCCTCTGCCTACCCCTTCGGGGATAAAAAAGGCGTGAGTATGCGTATGCGTATGCGTTAAATAAAGTCAAAAACAAACCAAACGAAAAATAACGGTTACAAAAAATAAAAATAAAACCATTTAACGAAAGAAATCGAGGGCTAAGCACCTCCTCGCCACAGACACACTTGTTGTAATAATTATTATATTATAGTAAGACAAGATTTTTCCGTTTCAGGCAGCCCATTTTGTCTCAAAAACATCGGGCATCGGACATTATCGGCAAAGCATTACATAAATCAAACATATGCCTCCATACTCGAAGAAAACTTTATTTCGATAATCTAGAGAAAATAAAGACTGATTTAAGAAAAACAATATTTTTTTTATATCCCAGGTCTCTGGGTGCAGATCCTATGGAATTATGGTTATTTTATAAGAAAATCACACAAAGTGCTTTCTTGTTTTTTAAAGAGCTGAATGTAAGTTTTATAAACTGTTCATTTATTACAATTTCCCTGTCTGTTTGTCACTACCCAAGAGTCGGTTATATGATATTTCGTGCTACTTGATAAACAAAAAAACTCACAGTATGATCTTTTTCCCTCATTTAAACAAAATTAAAAAGGCAGTAACATCATTTAGGCTGGAAGAGGATCAGTGAGTTGTCTCATTTACGACGTTCTTCCTGTTAGTAAAATCAGGTACATTTGAGGGTAAGCGACAGTAAATAGTGTTAAAACGGTGATTTATATTAATTAAACAATGCAGTTTTGAAGAAAACCATTTAAAAGCTATATGGTTAAATTTTGAAACTTTTGGAATCAAAGGAAAAAATTATATGAATTTTTTTCGGTTATTTTCAACTTTAAACCACTCTCCTGTAAAATTTGTAAAGTGGCGGTTATCCCCTTTTGGCCGTTAACCGTCGATATGAATATACAGAATATATGATTAGATTCATCGCCCTTATTTACATTAGGAACAGAAGGAATATATAGACAGTTATGTCAATATCATGAGACGTGAAGTTTTCTGGAAGTCATTCACTTGCTTAAAAAAAACACTGCGAAGTGTGGATGTACTAGTGTGTCTGCTTAATACTTCACGGATGAAGGGATGAGCTCACGTCATATACAATTTAGCTGAGTTTTCTAAAACCGTGTATTTACGGTCATTTGAGTTCGCCTTCACGTACTAGCTGTACATTCTGAAAGAAAATGTAACTAATCTGAATTAAAGTTCACGTAGGGTTGTTTCTTCCCATTGAAATAAATGTATGTACTCCTGAGAAATTGAAATACAAATTATTTTACGTTGCTAAACTAGTTTTGGATTTCATCTGATCGTGAAACGCCAGCCTTTATCGCTATATTATGTGAAATTAAAAATACACAATAAAAGGAATGAAAAACACAATAAAATACAAAATTGACAACCCTAAAACATCGAGTGCCCTAACGAGGCACTGAGCGGTTATAGCAGAAAAATCTATATAATAGCAATAGCTTGGCTTATTGCAATTTACCCCTAGGGTTCCCCATGAGTACCAACCATTAGAGTCTTGAGAAAGCTATAACTATCCTGCTTTTTAACTCACGTCATAAAAGCGGGGTGTTATTAGTTTAGGGTGTGTATCGGTGTACCTGTATGTCTGCCTGTGGCATCGTAGCTCTCAAACGAATGGACCAATCTTGACGCGGTTTTTTTTTTGTTTGAAAGCTGATAATATGATCGCGATGGTTCTTAGCTATAATTTATGAAGATCTGTTCAGGCGTTTGAAGATTATCGCTTATTTCCAATTTTAAAAGGCCGATTGAATTTAAATTTGTCGAGCTGTGATTTCGGCAATATTTTTAAACATGAGCTGATGCTGCAGCATCAAGTAGTCTGCGGGATATCCAACTCCTTAGCAACTTATAGCAGATATAGCGTGTTTGGGCTCATAAGGATGATCTCATCAAGTAGGTGTTAGATAGTTGATTATCAAGGCCCCATGATGGAGAATAAAGTAATTTAAAAAGTTTGAAATAACCCCCGACACAAAAATCTCTAAAAAGTAAAATAGTCGTTTAAGTACCTAGTAATATTTTGAGCCAAGCGTCCTCACGTCGGGGGACCGAATTCCGGACCAGGGAGACGAAAATACTTTTTTAGCGGTCCCCCGACGCGACGACGCTTGGGTCAAAATATTAGATAGATAGATAGATAACTCTTTATTGAACACCACAAAAGTAAAAGAAAAAAACAAACAAACATACTTAATAACTATAGCTAGTGTAACAATAGGCGGTCTTATCGCTAAAAGCGATCTCTTCTAGACAACCATAGGATGGAGTCTTTCTGCGGAGAAGTTGGAGTGTGGGTGTGTTTATATTTAAATAAATAAAAACATAATAATATAAAATCATAAAAATAAATAAGTGTATATATTGTATATATGTAGTATATATAGGTACATATAAATATATTGAAAACAATACAAATACATACAAACAAAATATTATATATAATTAGTAGGTACTTAAATGATAAAGACACTTTTATTATTTTACTTTTTAGAGATTTGTGTGTCGGGGGTTATTTTAATTTTAATTTTTACTGCTGGTGGTAGGATTTATATCCGGCCGGATACCGACTACCGTACACAAGGTATGTAGTCCGCCATAGTTGTCCGGGATTAGCCTATGTAGATATATCCGTTTGAACAGGCTGGCATAACTGTGCCGACTGGCGAGTGATAATCATTTCTCGATAGTCGATGATCCGACTCCACTCTTTAGACTATCAGGCTTAGTAGAATAAAATTGTTGTACATTTATAAAAAAAAAACGCATATTTCAAGTCTAATCATTAGTGTAGCCCAGCGTTCTAGCTTACGTTTACATATGGCAGGTTTCCAATCCAGCATGTGTCGACTGGCCTGTCTTACAGGAGGTCTTGTACAATAATGAAAAACGACTCTCAGTACGAGCTACTAGAGTGTGCAATAGCACATGAATACACGTGCAAAGTGAATACACTTTACTGGTGGTAGGTCTCTCATATGTAAAAGTCCGTATGGGTGGGTACCACCCAATGTCTATTTCTACCGCCAAGCAGCAGTATGCATGCACTGTTGTGTTTCGGTTTGAAGAACATTGTAGCTAGTGTAACTACTGGACATAATGAGACTTAAGATCTTATGTTTCAGGATGACGAGCGCACTGGAATACCACACAGTACTGTGTTACTCGAGGTGTTGGATGGTGTTACTACTGTTATGGGTGGTCGTATCGCTAACCATCAGGGGAACAAATGCTCGTCTCGTCATTCGATGCAACAAAAAAAACTTTGTTCTACTTTTCAGTCAAATACAAAAATATATCCCGTTAACTTCCATCAGTTTTTTTTATAGTAGTTGGAAAATATGAAGCATGAGACGTTCTTAAAAAAAAATGTCTCGTAGCAGCCCTAAAGAGCCAGTAGGGGCTGGCTTCAAGAGTTATTTCAGCACTTAACGTGTGTCTAACGTTGCTAGTGGCATTCGTTGCCCGAGTAATTTCCTAACAAAATTACCGCGTTTGGGGTTTAACTTGATGCCAAATGTCAATCAGGATTGGAAGTTTAAAGGCTATATTGATTATTTATTAATGAACACTTGCTGTAAAAAAACTTAGTTCTATAATAAAAACCTATAATCACTATATTATTATAGATAAAATAGTCATGAAGTCGGTTTAGTAACAGCATGAGCAAATCGATAGATGGTAAACATGCCATGATTTCACAAGCCAGTACCACCAGAATATTTAACTTTAAAACTATAAATGGCAATGCACTATATTATGTTCAGTGATAAAACTATGTCCAAACTTCTGAGCTCAGATTACTTTAAATATTATACGATATATTATGAGATTATTTCCAAAAATCCATGGTGTCAGCAGTAGCTAAACGATTTGAAAGATTGTATTAAGCTTCAGCTAATTTTTTGTTTAATGCATAATCCACTTTTAATTTATTATAATAAAGCCCTACACAAGAGCATTAGTGGTCATTCTCAAAGCGTTGTAACATTTAATTAAAATCTTCTTAAAACGACTTACATCGGGCAGTGAACTTCAAAAATGTATAATGAAACATCAAAGTAATGAGAGGATTAAGTGAAAAAATATTTTTTACCTCAGCTTGTATTTTCATGAAAATAATTTTTTGTATTATGAGCGTTATAATTTCATTAGTTGGAGTGTTTATGTAAGTGAATTTATTATATTTTTCCATTGTATCAAAAAGGGGAAACTGTTTATTTAGGTATTTATATTATATCGTTAGTTATTGCCGCTTTTAGCTTTTTAATACAACGGAATAAGGTGAAAAATAGCTCGCTCGGTGAGACACAGTTAGCATAGGTAATAATATAAACATAACATTTTGAGATCACATTTCCATAAAATTCGCGAGACAAAGTTTCCTCCAAATTTCCCGTATTTTAATGTGAAAATGATATAATTTAATTATGTCCCTCGCAATTTCAGCCACGGCCAGATTTCTTCGTCGACAAAAGTTAATACCGGATTTAGAATGTAACTTGCTTAATTAATCAAATGGTTTTTTGTTCTAAAAGATTTAGGTGTCAATTTGTATAAGTAACGAAATATGATTTTTCGTAGAATTGTGTGATTTAAAACTTGTAGTGACAATTAGGTCGTTCCTTGAGCCTGATATACTCGTAGGTACCTTTAACATATCCCACTGTTAGATACGAACATTCTTTATGGATGAGACTGGTAACATAGTTCGGTAGATTTGTCATAAAGTCATTCTTGGAGTACTCTCGAGCGAGTAGGTGTTCGACGATATTTTCTTTTATCGTTCAAGCGAGAGATAATTCTAAATGAATACGCATGTAACTTCACTTAACACTACTGCATTTCTCTTTGAGGGTCTGTGATACTCAATAGAAATGCCCAATATCACTTTGCCCGACCCTAGTTTATTACTAATTATGAAATAATTCAAATCTGCATTTGTCGCTTACTGTCACATGAACGAACTATTATTCATCATCAAGAAAGACCTCAAAAATCCTTTTATGAACCCAAGTGCACATCGCGAGCATAATTTATCATGAAACAATATTATATAATCTTCACACCTCCCAGAAGGTGTTAAAGCATGTTTTCCGACACGGTTGCTAATTAAAAACTAAAAGTATGGCCACATTCGCTTAGCTTAAAGTCTTAGCCGCTTTGTTGAAAGCTTTTATAGGAAGGTATGTGTGTCCATTAGTCCGTGACGGCGTTGGAATAAAGAAAAAAGATTTTGTGGAGCGTACTTTATGAGATTGCGGGTTCCGGATATTTTCAAGTAATAAAATAAAGGCATTCATATTCTAAGGTTCTTTTTGATGTTATTCATGTTGCTATAGGTATGGAAACAGTAGTAACGCCATGCTAAACGTGATTGCTGAGCGGTTTGACTGTCCTTTCCAAAATTATTGGATGAAAGTAGTTCTGGGAAATGTGACATAACAATTAATTAATGTAGTAGTTAATAAGTTGCTGATATCTTGTTAATTTGATTTTTAATATATATGGATTATGCAATCTGAATTAAATATATAAAATAAATAAATAAATAAAATAGGTTGACTACTCCGACCAGATTATGATTTATGTGATTTTTCTTAGCCGATTCTCAGTTAAATGATTGGGGTTTTCTTCTCAGAGTCAGCCCTTAGTCTGTAATATGCCCGATATGGCGATAGGCTCGCCCCCTATCATATCATGAGACGGAACAAACACTGCGTAAAGAAGTTGCCCTAGTTGAAACTCTCCCCACCCTTTCGAGGATAAAGGCTGATGTGAGACTGTTTGCATTTTTTCTGAATCAAAAAATGGATTTGTATGCGTTAAAAATTGTTACGGATGTGGATTTGAGTTTACATCAGTCGGTTTCAGAATTATAATTCCAGGACAAGCTAAAAAATACGTGAATTTTTCTATACCAGGTTTTATTTAACGGTGGGTTCTTCTCGTCTATAAACTTCTACAAACGGTATAACTAATATAAATATGCATGTTGAAACTCTCTCTGCTTTTTAGTAGATTTTAGGGTAGTATAATGTAGTACTATTCAGTATTCTGTGGTAGTGTGACAATATATTGTAAAATAGTACAAGGTAGGACGATTTCCATGCAAAGCTGTCAATTCAAGACGTTTTTGAGCAAAATAGTGATACCATTGAACCAACATTTACTTGCTCTACACAAAATTGCCCACAGCGTGCCTCAGTCCTAAAACAATATTATTATATATATATATTTTTTTTTATGATATAGGGGGCAAATGAGCATACGGTTCACCTGATGGTAAGTGATCACCGCCGCCCATGAACATCTGCAATACCAGGGGACACACAGATGCGTTGCCGGCCTTTTAGGTGGGAATACGCTCTTTTTTTGAAGGTCGCCAGGTCGTATCTGTCCGGAAATGCCATCTATTAATAAGGGCCTTATTAATAGATGGAACTCAATTTCGCTCTGAAGTGCGATATCAGCTGAGACGCTGTCAAATTAAGGCCAGCATCTTAAGATATTCGCTATTTAATAAACCCATATTAACATCGACCAAATAATAGATCAATATGTGTCGGATTTTGACAGCAAATATTGTTTGTATAACAGCGCTTACTTAGCTGAAAACAAGCTCTTCAATGGAAGCTTAAGCTTGGTTTATTAAATAAATAAATAAATTTATTGTGAAAATAGAAACGTTTTATACAGTGACATTATTTTACAATGACTCTCAAACTAGGCTAAGCCTGTCCTATGGGTGTCAAAAGAAAAACATTGACGTAAAATTTAGTTTTGTGTTAAAATTAGAAAGAAAAAACAAAACAGGGTTTAATGTGTATATGTGTATGTGTGTGAGAGTGTGTGTGCGCATGTGTGTGTGTGTGCGTGTGTACGCGTGTCTGCATGTCCCTCTCTTTCTGTCTCTCTATGTGTGTGTGTGCGTATGTAAGTGTTTAATACAAATTTTGTAAGTATACATACTTACAGTTGGAAATAATTTTTAAAATATTTTCAGTAGCATATGTGAAACTTACTAACAGCTGTTTGATTTTGTGGGTGGTTTCGCGGACTGTGCATGAAGTAATAGTTCAAAACATTAAATGTCTACTTGAGATTTTACTCGAACGTGATATTGATTCATTAATACCGCTCTAATTTATCGATAGATACTTAAGTCTCAGTCTCATTGTTAAGACTCGTAAAATCGCTCTAATTGTAATACTCAAAAACAGTCCCTTAACTCAGTTTGAAACTTTCCTTTAAACTCGAAGCAATGTTCTTTCTTCATTGGACCTCTTCAATGTTTTGTAATCAAAACTAGCGATTTTATTTTACAACTTAAGTCAGTTAAGTAATTATCACCAGTACTATACATAAACGATAGCAATGCTTTTAACTTTGAATCATAATGCACTGCTTGGCACTAAGCTATACCCTATTAATTAAATGTTATGTCTCATATTGCCTTGTTGAAACATTACATTCTATATCCTTTAAAATGTGTGCTTGGAATTTGATGCTAAATATAGACTGTATACTGGTACTTATAGAGTCAGAATTTCTTTGATTAAATTACTGAATACATCCAGAAATTCGTTTAAGTGTTTATGACTCAAGAAACAGATACCACACTGTATACAGACTTTCCTTGAGAAACATACAGTTGATCATATTATTACTGATTTCATACAGAAATATTATGTTCAAGTGTTTATGACTCCTGAAATAGCATACTGGTCTATATATTATGGACTTAGCTTAATAGAGTTCAATACATACTGTAATATTTACAAACCCGTTGAGGATCTCCAGAATTGTTTTTTTTGCATCGAGCCGGAGTGGCGAGATCGATTTTGGAAGTCGGCAAACTGGATGACTTTTCGACGGGCGGATGGATGGTTGAAACTGGATTATGGGGGAGATTTATTTCAGATGGTTTCCTGATAGAAATGAGAAACAATGGTTTTAAACTTCAAGTTAAATGCGGCCGCCAGTGGCCTACATTTTGCATTTTGTTGCGAAGTTTTTTGTGAATTTCCTTTACAGCGGCTACATTTGAAATTGCTTGCACAAATGGATTTTTATTATTACTTTCGGTGACACGTTTTGTAACTTCGGGCCGAAATTCTAAAATTTAAAAGCGTAGCTTCTAAATTTATATTTATTGTTTTGTACCTGCTATAGTTACTTGACATTGGTAAAATCACCGATATATTATAATCGGTGGAAGCCATAAATTAAAAGATGAAGAAGAAGACACGTTTTGTGAAGAGATGCGCATAATGCTTTTTTTTTAAATTGGAACGTCGGTACATGATCTTTACCTGATGATAAATTTATATTTTATCTTTAACGACAGCTAAAATAATAGGAAGTCATCAAGGTTGCAAATGCTTTACACATTGTTACAGATTAGGATAGGGCAGGGTAATTTGTTAAAGAAGTGCAGATGGCTTAGCTTAGTTTGCATAATGGGCCGCATGTTTGGCGTCAATATCTCCTTGAAGGAATCCAGGTACCAACAGTAATGCCTGGGAATCGAACCAAGGTCCAAACTTCCGGGTCTAAAGTCCATATCCACTCAACTAGGCTAAGTAGAAGAACTGCCAAACTAATTTGCTGTACGTAATGCAATAAGCTGCTATTACACGTCTGATTTATAATAAACGGTAGTATTCATGTTAACAATACCGTCTTCAACGTAGCTCCAATTTGAAATCACCAGTCCAAGAGTTTAATGGATAAATAATAGGTAATTATTAACCAATTAAGAGTTTTCTATAAAATCTGTGATTGTTATTGGCTCAACCCAAACGGTGTTCGGGGTTAGCTGGTATAATTCTAGCAACCGATAGATTCAACGTCTCCCGCCAGTCAATATTTAAACTTAATAACACTTAGCATAAGGTCCGGTTTAGTTGAATGTCAGTATGAAAAACATCAATCGCTACTCCATACATAAAAGCGCGATCGAAACCAGGACGCTCATGAAAAAGATTCAGGAGATAATTCCGTCAAAGGTGTTTCCGCTTTATGAAGAAAACACGGGGGTCCTCGGTGGTAAAAAGCCTCCGAGTGCCTTTCACGATAGAATGGCACTTTCAGGCCTTTTGAGTCCCTTTATATTCTTACAGTTCCTAGTGTAATGTTCTAATGGGCGACGAGGCGGTTGTTAAGTTTCTTAGAGGTTACGCGGTTAGTGATATAAATAAGTTAAATGGATATTACATATATACAAAGGACAATGCGTTTTTTCCTTTCCAGTGGTAGGTAGAGGAGTATATGCCCACATTTCACCAGCTTTGTTAATATTGTTTGTCTAATAATGGGCGAGCCTATTGCCATTTATCGGGTATAATTCCAGATTCTCGGATGATACTGATGAGAAAAGTATCAATGCCCGACTCGGGATTCGAACCCGAAACGTCAACGCGATATTAGTAGGTGTTCTATGTGAAAATACACAGCAAGGCCTTTTTAAATATAATGTATAATATCAATTCATTGATTAGGTAGCAGATTTGATTGCTATTAAAGACAACTTATTTCTGATTCTTTGTCATAAAACCATACAAAATTTCCAAGATCGTATTTGTAATCTTACTAATATTATAAACGCGTAAGTTTGTAAGTATGGATGTCTGGATGTCTGGATGTGTGGATGTGTGGATGTTTGTTACTCTTTCACGCAAAAACCACCGAACGAATTTCGATGAAATTTGGCACACGGGTAGATTATGTTCTGGATTAACATATAGGCAATTTTTATCCCGGGACAATATAAAGCGGGACTTTTATCCCGGGAAAACTCACTCACGCAGGCGGAGCCGCGGGCAAAAGCTCGTTATAATATAACGTTTGATATTAAGTTACCTCTAACCAACTCGAAGTATTCATTTTATACATAATTTTATGGTGAGACAATTTACTAATTACACGACAAACGTTACAATAACGGCTGTGTTGTGGTTTTCCAAATTGTAACCAAATTACCACTGAATTATTACAACACAAATTTGTTTAGTCCTATTAGTTTAATTTTGTTTTGTGTTTGGTATGATATTACTGGTGGTAGGTCTCTCATATGTAAGAGTCCATCTGGGTGGGTACCACCGCAATGTAGCCAGTGTAAAGTTACTAGACATAATGAGACTTAACATCTTATCTCATATTTTACTATGTTTGCTTTTTTTTTTTTTTTTTTTTTTGTCTCAGGATGACGAGCGCAGTGGAATGCCACACAGTATTTTGTAACTCAAGGTGCTGGATGGTGTTGCTACTGTTTATGGGTGGTCGTATCGCTTACCATCAGGCGCACGGCATGCTCGTCTAGTCATTCAATGCAATAAAAAAAAAATATCAATAGTAAATTAAAATGAGGCTTTAAAGACCCGTTTCATAACTTCCAAGCTTTGATTAATTATATACCTAGATAGACACTGAACGTTTCAAACGCGTCGAAAAAAATAGATGCCAACTGTTACCCGCTAAATCATTTCGAGTGAATTATTTTTTGTTGTTTTTCATGGATATAATTATCTCCCCGTTTTAATAGAAACCATGTAATAACTGGTATCATTATGCGCGCACACAAGGATACGCAGAATGATGCAGCGATAGTGTATGACACAGCTATCACGCATACTAGCTTAAGAAAAGTTGGCCTGTTTGTTTTAGTTTCATTGTTGAACGTCACTATCTAGGTATATAATTAATCAAAGCTCCTAAGTAAATGCTATGCTCGCATAAATGCATAAGCCAATCAAACACAAAAGTCACATTCTAATCTATGCTCCCAAATGAATGGACAATGATTACTATCCACATTAGCTGTTTAATATGATGACTGTCAAATACTTACGTGTTTAATTTAGTTATTATTCTATTCTATAGATATATTAGTTATTAGAGTGTGAAGTGGTCTAATAAATTGTCAAAAAGTTAGTTGAGAAAACATCGGAAATATTTATATTTCACAGAAGCGAAATTTATTTTATCAGCTATATGAACTAAGGGGAATTACCTGGGGAATAGTCTGATGCAAAAGTATTTAGTTTTGTATTGTATTGTATTAGCGTATAATGTCCCAATGTTGGGCAAAGGCCTCCCCAAGATCCTTCCATGAATCGCGATGCTGTGCTACATTAAGTCAATTGCTGTCAAATGAGTCCAGTTCATCCCGCCATCTCTTCTTTGGTCTACCTCAACGTCTACGACCAGTGTCAGGGCTCCACAAAGTGGTAGTCCGGGCCCATAGCTCGTCAGGCATACGAATGATGTGGCCAGCCCAGTTCCATTTAAGCTTAGCGGCTTTCTGAGCTACATCGGTAATTTGAGTTTTGGAGCGCAAATCGGTGTTTCGAACGCGATCGGTTAACTTAACACCTAGAATGCTGCGCTCCATTGTCCGTTGGCAAACCTTTAGTTACTCAAATTTAAATTCAGTTTATAGCTTCTAGGTGCCTATATATTTAGACTGGGACTTGTGTTATCTGCCACTATCCACTAAATAAATATAAACTCCACTGCTGAAAATAGGCCTCCTATAAAGTTTCTAGACGGACTTGTCTAAAACGGCCTCCATATAGCATATTTCTGTGACCGTTTTTAAGTCGTCTGTCCACCTTACACGCCAAGTACTTACTAAGTATATCTATCTATACCTAATAATAAAATTAAAGGTACATAGAAATAAAATAACTGTAATTTTTTCATGAATTTTATTCTGTCTTATTTTTTTAAATTTTGATACTCGTCATAAGATTTCGTATTAACGGTTAATAATTTGTTACATTATAAACTTTTTCAACAAACTGATGATTATTATTTAAAAATATACATAATTACAAAAAGATATAAAGTGAAATACCGGTAAGGTACAGTCAGGTAAAATAAATCTTTGTATAGATAAAAAAATCAATAAAGTTGCTCACGAAAATCTCAGTTTATAGTCAGGCTTACGTATCTCGTAAAATTGTAACGTGTCGGTATTAAATTCTCTGCTTTCGCCGCAAAGCCGATTTCTTCCCGCGTAAAGTTTCGCGCGAAATCACGTTTTTAGGTTATTAGTTGTGAAGTACGAGATTGCTTTTCTTGTTTATAATGAGAAAACGTTGGTTTGTTTTGGAATACTGAGGAGGCATTACAGTGAACTTAAATTAATATTTTGATTATAGGCGTATTTTTAAAGTGGAAAATACTGGTTTGTGAACGTTTCTTAGCTGAGTACAGAACAATGATGTGATAATAAGTCTGTTTCTCAGTGTTCATGGCATGACAGCCTTCTCAGTGCGTAGGCATAGGGGCGCTGTGATTGGCTAATACAGTTGGCTGTCAAATAAATAAAGCTGGACAAGGCCAAAGAAAAGTATGAAATTACCTTTAATTAATTATATACCTAGATAGAGTGACGCGCTGCAATTAAACTAAAACAAACAGGCCAACTTTTCTTAAGCTAGTATGCGTGACAACTGTGTCATACGCTGTCGATGGATTATTCTGGGTATCCTTGTGCGTGCGCATAATGATACCAGTTATTACATGGTTTCTATTAAAACGGGGAGAAAATTATATTCATGAAAAGCAACAAAAAATAATTCACTCGCACTCATTTAGAGGGAAACAGTTCGCCTCTATTTTTTTCGACGCGTTTGAAACGTTCAGTGTCTATCTAGGTATATAATTAATCAAAGGAAATTACCGACACTATGCGTGCTTGCTCAGAGTGTTGTTTGTCAATACGGGTGTAATTTGTATTATATTTCGTATTATAAAATTTATGATGTTAGTGTCTATTTCTGTTATTGAACACTCATCAAAGGAGATATCCGCTGTTAGTATGGGTGCTGGGCCTCAAAATCTAACCAGGCTCCAACTTTAAGGATATTAAAGGGGCAAAATATGGATCTTAGATCCAATAACAAATCACTATCTCTGTAGGACATAGTGCAAAATACCACCGTATTTATTAGTTAATAATTATATATATATATTAGTATATCTTTTTTGTATATGTATTAGGATTTATTTAATACTTTATTTCTGATGGTTTTTTTTTCCTCTTGTTTACTCCGCTGTCTACATGTGATTTTAGTTTCTTTCCATACAAAGGTTGCCTGGAAGAGATCGCTTGTGGCGATAAGGCCGCCCATTGTACACCATAGACTTAAGGAAATTGTATAAATCTTACTTTTATATTTTTTTTTATTTTATGCTTAAAAATGGTTACAATAAAGAGTATTTGTATTGTATTGTATTGTATAACAAAATACTTTTTAAACCCCTTCATTTAACTAACTTTTTTTAAAAACGTTCATATTAAATGTAATTTTTAAGAAAAACTAAATTACTTCAATCTCAAAATTGGAGGTCTTTAAAATTAAACGATCTATTGCAAAGGCTAGTTTTTAGGAGTTCTATCGAAATATATATAAACTGTCTTGGTAAGAATTTTAGGTCCGTTCTTGGACATGTCTTTTTATATGTTATTAATAATTTAATCATTGTTTTCTGTAAAATGCAACATTGGCAGTATTCCTTCATTTTTCTAATTAGTAATTTATTTAAATAATTCATCATCGTCATCATCAGCCTATATTTAGGTCCACTGCTGGACATAGGCCTTCTCCAATACGCGCCATTTTACCCGGTCTTCGGCCTGTCGCATCCAGTTTCTGCCAGCGACCTTTCGCAAATCGAGACCGCGAGTCGGCAAGCGTAGTGTGGGACGCCCTCCAGCCAGTTGGAGTGACGATTTAAATAATTATTATTAGGCAAATACAAATAGTTAGATGTAATCGGTTTTTATTATTTACAAAATGAGTAACACGATAATTGTTGCTTATTAACGTGTTATGTGGTAATTTTCTACATTTTTTTCTGTTAAAAAAATATTCTCGTCCATTGTTGACGATTAAACTATGTGGTAATTTTCTTTATTTTTTCGATAAAAAGGTTACTTGGTAATGTTAAGCATGCTAAAGTTTGTTGTCCTTTAACGTAGCAACGTAGCGTGATAAGTTGAACAGAGATAGTTTACCGGACAGTGACGAAGGTTACTTTTATCCCAAAAAATATACCGTTCCTATGGGACTTTTATTTCTAGGAAAATCTTGTACAGAGGCGGGATTTAATCTAGTTTTAAATAAAAAAAAAAACAATTTAGAATTTGATTTTACCGTGCAATAAAGCGATGATAGACATCGCGCTGAATGTATTCACACAGCCAATCAAAAACCTTTACATGCCACGCATTTTTAAATGAACAATGTTTATATTTTTTCCGTGCCAGTGATTGATTTGGTATCTGCCAGTTATTTTGTTAGGACACGTGTTTATTTTTTGTCGTGTGTATTTTGTCAAATTTATTATAGACCATATTTCAGAATAAAGGTACGTAAATAAATGTAGAGTATCGTATCGGCGTAAAAAGCCCCAGTAATATTGATAGGCAAGATAAAAAAGAGATTTTATTAGTTGTAGATGTTGGCTTTGATGGAATTATTGAATATTTAAAGATATTTTAGCGAGAATGTTTATATTAAATCGGCACATATGAGATATTTGTGAGCAAACATAATAAATATTCAAACTAAGCTTCTAAAATAAAATACAAAAATCATATTTAAATAAAGAGAAAACGATTTAAATTAAGCCGGAGAAAACACTCTTAATATAGTATACAGTCTTTAAGATTCTAGTAATATTTACACATTATAATTGTCATTTTAAATGACTATTCAGATAACAAAAATGGTCTGTTCACACAACCGTGCCCGACCACGACGCGCCTTCAGGGTATCAGATCCTTTTTACGTGCAGCATGAACTGAACGTTAAAGGCAGCCAGCAATGATATTTCAAACTATAGATATGACTTTAGCAACCGCAATCTGAAGACTCGAAAGTAACCTAGATGGAATAGTTTTATACACTACATTTAAACGACAAATACTAACTGTCTTTACTGTTCATACTGGTTTAAACACGTCAATTCTTTCACATACATAATGTCAAATAAATAAAAAAAATAAACTTTTTGAGAATCCTTGGCAGCCAGGCGCGGTTTGCGAATAGATCATAAATTCTGTATTAGCCATGCCACTCACGTTCCATTTTATATTGACACACAAATGATCATCCATTAGTTGGGCACACACGTAACAGTACGCTTTCAATAGTGTGAGTGGCGGGCTCTATGTCAAATGCCATGAATTTACTTGTAACTGGGGAAATATTTGTCGGCAATAATGCTTTTACGAATTCTTTAGTAAGGAGTACTTTAATAGCTATTAATATTACTTGAGCTGCAGCTGTGAGTCTCTGTCAAAAAGCCGTTAATAAATGCAACTGCATATTACCTGAATGCTGTCAAATTAAGGTCAGCATCTCAAGATAGTCGCTATTTAATAAACCCATTAACATCAGCTCAAACGACATCTTAAGTTATAATACGTTACGGGTTTGACAGCTAAGTCTTAGGGCGGTATTAATAAATCAATCTCAAGTTTGAGTTGCGTGAGATGAGATAACTACTTGAGATGTAACTCAAACTTGAGATTGAGTTATTAGTACTGCCCTTATTTATGTAACAGCGCCTATCCAGCTGAGTACAAGCTCTTAAATGACGGCTTAAGCGTGGTTTATTAAATAGTTCAATAAATGTCTACTTGAGATTTTACTCAAACGTGAGATTGAACTATTAATACCGCCCATATTCGATGTCATATACAACGGTAACCACTTGGAATTACCTGGTCGGTAGGTCATCTACTTTCGAATAAAATCGCTTATTCCGAGAGCCAAGTCGTATTACATTAAAATTAAAATAAAACTAAAAGTTACCTGTTTAGAAGAAAATCTGCGTTACACAACATTCGCATGTCTGGTGAGTAAAAATTTACATATCTCAGCTCAGTTCTGCCCGCTTTTATTCCCACTTATTTTTTTATTAAAAGAAGGCCCAAGATGAAAATTTATTGTGCCATATGTTTATTACCAAATTGTTTTCTAACCGAACGCCCGTCATGAATTATGGAATGTTACAAGCAAATTTATGGCATATTTTGTGGATTACAGTTACAAAAAGGTCGAATCTCAAAAACGATTATGATATCGGTATTGGCGAAAATCGACTTATTTCGTCTTCAATATTAGATAATCCTAAGTAATACGTGTAAATTGAGACATGTTTTATGTATTAAAGTCAAATATTTAAAATATGAGGGAAGAAAATTCGTTTCATAACCTAAGTTTTCTTTAACAAATAGAAAATATATAATTTTGTCGTCAATAGAAAAAGCTTTTAGAAGTTTGCGATATTTTACAGTTTTTAAGTTATTTAAATTTTACTATTAGCATCTCCAAAGTATGTTGCTAATGCAATTTCAATAAAGAGGTGTTACAGAAAAGTGTATGTCATTTTTGTAAAGTAGGTATTTGTATTTGATATAAGGGGAGTGCTAGTTAACTAAAAAAGGGGCAATTTTCTAAGTATATTTATTTTAAAATCGTACTTATAGCTTAAAGTCATCTGATAAAGTAAAAAGTTTAAGAGTAGAGTAAAAAAAATTGAAAACAATATTGAAAGTCCAACCAAAATCTTTGAGGCTTATTTGTTTTATCGTAAAATATAGATAAGTAATTATTTATGCTCCCTTTACAATATCACCGTTCTTTAACACCCTGTATAAAACATAATTTGCATTTAAATAAGTAAGTATTTATTACAAACTGTCATACCTATTCTTTTTACGTAATAAATTAAAAGTAGGTAAAAAATCTTTTAAAACAAGCTTTTATTTCAATGCTCTAAAAAACTTTATTCTCAATCGAACTTTGGTTAATACGATTTGGAGATAAAAGCTTGTCGCGAGATTTACTAATGGGGTATATTACATAATCAATAATATCGTGATTCTGGAATCTCTATATTATCACAAGATCGCAAATACTATACGGATAACCTGCGATATTACACCATAATGCGATACGCATCAATATTACATTAATATTATCGTGATAATACGAGTATCACGTGATATTATTGACTGTGTAATAAACCCCATTATCAAGATCAAGTTACATAATTATTGTATTTACACAAGTTTTTAAACACATATGAATATAATAACACAATAAAAACCACATCTTATTCGTTGAATATGTACGTGCGTCATGTAAACACACGCTTAATATTGTTTTATAATAATTATAATTGTTTCATAGAACTCATTAATACATGACCCAATTTACACCGTACATTTGTATCCATTTTAAATGGTAACACGAAATTTATATAATATTTACACGATTAACAAAAGAATTTACATTATATTAAATGTTTCACGTAATTTAACTTTACACAAACTATGCAAACTCTGTGATGTGAAACACGAGATCTTAATGATGCTTTTAACAACGCTTGTTAGACATGGGTGGCTACGTCGAAAATCGAAACGAGGTAACGCAAATCTAAAACGTAGAAAGGATATTTATATCAGATAATGTATTAATTTAAACTAAGATGTCACAATAAAAGTCATGTATGAAAAGTGAGTAATTTTGCATTGTTTAGTATTTTTGTTTGGTTTGGTATATTTAAATATGATCAATTAATACCAGCTTTTATGTGCGGTGATATCTCAATAAATAATATCCATATTATTGCTGTCATTCCTATTCCATAACAAGTTTATGGCTTTTGTATTTCCGTTCCGTTACTTGGTTTCTATTTTCGATTTAGCTACATGGATATTTCAATTGAAGACTATACTATATCTATTCAATCTATTTAAACTGACAAAATGACTGCTATGAAACGTAATGGTAAAGTCGTAATCGTTTTGTCAGTAGTATATACAGTCGTAGACAGTGAGTGTCTTACTGATTACGAATGAACCAAATGTCACGTGCATAACGACATCGCCGAGTCGGAAGAAATTCCGTATGATAATTTTGACCTATTTCACCCTTTTACAAAAACCTATTAACATTCGTGAAGTTGGTTCAGCATTTTCCTCTATTCTAGCAAGTCTATTCGTATTCTCGTGTTTCACGCTACAAAGAATTGTAATTACAAATTACATCTATGATCCTTAAAAGGTTACTGTGAACTCGCAGTCATCACTAAATTCACGTCCAGCACAGAACATTTTGTAGTACCTAATCCGATACGTGTTACGTACACGTTCAGAATTGAGATGTCCCTATTAATTCACCATTGTTTCATTCGCACTTTTTTGGCTTTATACAAGTTTCTCGATATTTACAACCATGTTTTGTTCATTCACTTCACTAGTGTCACTTTATACATAATTGTAAATATCATCCATATCTCATACGTTCATTTCCGACATGGCTGCTTGCGGAACCCTTGACTTTTGCGAGAAATGCTGTGATTGAGGAGACGACGGCGGCATCACTGCGCCGTTACCAGCTCCTTGTCCTTGACCTGTTTGCGCTTGGACGTCAGGCAAGTTACTAGCACTGAAGGTTGCGTTTTTTGGCAGTGTCATACAATTCGATGCATTGCAAATCTGATTCTGCTGGTAGGTAAACCCCACCTTCCGAGGCAGGGTTGTGCATCTATTTGTTGGAGGACTGTTTTTTTGGGCTAGGTTTGACATTTGAATCCCTGTATGGCATACATTAGGGCAATTCGAACTCGTGAAATGTGGCACTCGGTTCGTCATGGCAATGATAGCGTTCTTGTCTTGGTGGTCTATATCAACTATTGTACTAGAGCTTTGCGAATGTCCCACGAAATAGTGAGGATGTTTCGATGAAACGCTGTCAAATGTTGAATTATGATTCCTTTTCTGTTGTTGCTGCAGCGCTTTGACTTGCAATCGTGTCTTATCTCTCTGGTAGTAAACACCAGCAAAAATCAGCACGTTTAAAATCAGCAACGAGCAACCGATTGCTATGGTCACACTGAGAGCTGTAGAGTACGCCGTGTATCCAGCAACTTCTAAATTCGATACATCCTGAGCATGAGTATTATTTGGAGCTTGGTTATGAGTCACAGCAGATCCAGGCCTTGCTGACATCACGCTAATACATGTCGTTACATAGGTGTCCATAGTCGTCGATGGCATGTCCAAAGTTACATTGTAAATTGGCTTGCGGTACATTTCCAGTGTCGGATCGAAGTAGTTAGCTCGAGTGAGTGGGTCCGGCCGTACCAACCCATCGTAAAGGTCCGGGTCGTTGTGGTTCCTGAAAAGGTTGTGTTTAGCGACCACGTCCTTCATGCCCGCGCGGTGGATTTCCGGAATTAGCCGTAACCAAACGGACAGCTGGTGGGCTCTGTAATGGTTTTTCATCCGGGGCTTCATCCCTGCAATGGAATTTATCGTGAAAAGGGTTGAAGAATGCGGCCGGCTCGTGTACCGTTTGAATGGGGAAAAGTCGGCTTAATTAACTTCAAAATTGATATTACTGTTGGAGCCGGGAGCGGCTTTTATCTTTTGTAGATTACGCTCCAATGTAATGATGATAAAATTTCCAACGTTTTATAGGAGTTGTACAGGCGGTCTTTATGGGTTTTTGACGTCCGCAAAACGATTTCAATTAAATCACGTTTGTTTTATGAATTGAAGGGTTACTCACCTATTTCTAAATATTTTTGATGTAGCGTATCGTATTCGTCCCATACAATACTTTTGTACTTGTTACGTTCTCTTGATATTGGCAGGACTGATTCTTGTCGTTGAGCTTCGTTGGGGTTCCTGTGATGGAACGGTTTGTTTTAGTCAAGTCTTTCCTATTTATAAAAATATTACGTTTAAATCGTATGTCGTTTGACCTTTTAATAACAGGGACTTTTCAATTACTGGTAAATTATGTGAATCACAGTTTTGTTAAAGAGCTATAAGAAAAACTACGTTAACATTCTTTACTTTATAATGTTTAATTTTAATTGCTTTAAAAGCTTTATCTTCCAAAATTCTTTGAGAGACTAAAATAATTAACATGGCTTAAAAAATGTCTGGACTCAATGTTAGTACCACGATTTGAGTGATACTCTAGGACTCAGAAATGATGTCGGAAACACAATATAAAAAATCATAATTGTGTACGCATGAATTTCTTAAACGTATCTCTGGTACAATAATAAAACATATAAAAAGATCAAGGGCACTTTCAAGAAGTAAAAACACCGCCCTATCTGGATATTACTACGAAATAGACGATTTCAAAGAAATACTCGCAATGTACCATTAGTGTAAGTATTTTAATCGATCTTCGAGTTAAGTCAACGTTGGCATTATAGAATTCAACCTAAGTTCACATTTACTTATAACAATATCAAATCTAATTTTTCACTCGGATTTTTACTTTACACTAACACAGTTGAATTTAAAGCAGTGGCAAAGTTTCGAGACATATTTTTTCGAGGAACTTGGAACTTAAACTACTTGGTTCTCCAAAAAGTTTCTAGCAGCAACTTATACAGAAAGTAGTGACACTGAATTAATTGTTTTTAAATGTGGAACTGTTTTATTTGTAACATAAAAATGAGCTGGCTATAAAACGAGGGACTTTGGATAAATTTTTATCTGATTAGCAAATATATGTTTCCAATCTAGTCTTATGGCATCCAAAATTATTAGACACACCGAATAATTCATAATATTACTTGATATATGACATGTATGAAGGTTTGTTGAAAATTAACTTTATATTTTTGCAGGTTGGATTTGCCAACCCAAATCTGAATGGGTTTTTATCACAGAACTATAACAAAATATAGTTCTGTGGTTTTTATAGATACATAGATAAAACATTTTGTCACCTTTTTGTATAAATGTAGTTTTATTTATACTGTACGTAAAATGTGTAATGGAATCTCCCCGCTTTATGTTGATTGCTTCCACCTCAATGCTTTTTACTTAAATGGATTTATTAAGGTTGAATTGTATGTATATATACGTATTATACATTTATTATGTAATAAAGTTATTGAACAGTTATGAGCCTGGCAGCCATGCCCTTCAAACGTTAATAAAAGTATTTGTGAAATTGATACTGCTGCTCACGGGTGGATATAGACAAAGTATTTATAATTACCTGGATGAAATCATTGATACCTAGCTACCATTATATACCTAGATGGAGTGACGCGCTGCAATGAAACTAAAACAAACAGGCCAACTTTTCTTAAGCTAGTATGCGTGACAGCTGTGTCATACGCTATCGCTGCATCATTCTGCGTATCCTTGTGTGCGAGCATTTTACATGGGCGCACGCAAGGTAAGTAGTTTTGTAAGAATAATAAACTACTTACTTGCTGAAGTAATATAGTTATTTTTATGGTTTTCACCGATCATATTATATTATCGATTTTTAGGTACTTACTTCCACCACCACCATACTTGCCCTGTATTATATAGGTACCGCTCACTGCTGAGCACGGGCCTCCTCTACAACCGAGAGGGGTTAGGCCTTAGTCCACCACGCTGGCCTAATGCGTTACTTCATTTCATCTATAATATATTATGTTCTGAAAAATAATTTGATGATACTTACCCAGTTTTCACAAAGTTAGCCACGTATAGTATGAATGCTTCTGACAACGCCACTTCTGATTTCGTGTAGTTTTTGGGGAAGTGACCAAGACCTTCAACCAAAGGTGCTCCAAAGAGATATGGTAACTCTTCTCCATGCACTGAACCCATGCGCTAAAAGATGAAAATACTTGATATAAAGTAAAGATTATTGATAATTTGTATTTTTATGATCTCTTTTTTCTTAGTAAGACAATTTAATATGATGTCGTGGAGTTATCACTTTATTCTATTTTAGATGGTGACTAATTATACAGAAATGCTGATGATTGATAAGGATTAAGAACATATTTATCATTAACAACTGTGTTATGTAAGATCATTTGTATGTATTATTAAAAAACCTCACGCTTACGGAGTCATAAGGATTATTATAAAACATCATGGAGTCAAAAAATTACATAATAAAGAAAGTTAATCACATAGCAATTTCATAAACAAGATGCTGAGCACGGGCCTCCTGAACTGAGAGGGTTTTAGGCCTTAGTCCACCACGCTGGCCCAGTGCGGGTTGGCAGACTTCACATACCTTCGAAATTCCTATAGAGAACTTCTCAGATATGCAAGTTTCCTCACGATGTTTTCCTTCACCGTTAAAGCGAGCGATAATTCACAAAGAATACACATATAACGTTTTTTAGAAAAGTCAGAGGTGTGTGCCTTTGGGTTTTGAACCTGCGGACATTCGTCTCGGCAGTCCGTTCCACTCCCAACTAGGCTATCGCCGCTTAATTAAGTTAATGATTAATATATCTTATTCCAGCAATCAAGAACAAAAGATAGAAAGAAAAAGTTTTTGAAAATCTCACCTGAGGATAGTCTCCATCTTTGGTCTGATAATCGAAAACGTAGAAGAAAGTGTTGGGTCCTGAATCGGGCGAGCTCTTCGCCACGCTCAGGAAGTCCCCGGTCTGGACTAGAGGCGCTACATACTGCGCATCCGATATCGCCAGTACTGCTGCGTCCCTTGTGTTTATTGGATGCTGGAAGAAATTACTTTTATAGAATGAAGAGACTACTAAGCGAGAGTCTACTCCGAAAATGACTTATAAGTTATATTTCATAGGTGAGTTCCATAGCTCATGCGTTTTTAAGGACTGAATTAGGAGTAAATACCTAGACAAAAGGACCAATGCATGTGCTTCGCGCTTATAAAGCCTAGACATATGCTTATAAGTGTCAAATTTATAAAATAAGTCATCAATCAAAAAGAATTAAGCCGCTGTAAAATTAAAGAGGTGTGCAACCATAATAGAAATCAAGCCAGAGAAAACATGATCAAAGTAGTTAGAGTTGAAATTTCAATACAAAATTTCTAAAAGTTAGGTCTTCAGGGAATTGTATACAATTGCACGTAACAAAAACTTGTTCCGTTTAGCGCGTTCCATCAAATGCGCACTAAAAGTTATATCGTAAATATTCATACGAAGTAGGTCCAACATCTAAACAATAGAAATTTGGCACGCGCTGAGATCTTAAGGCCTTTTGCCAAGTGCGACGTGCCAAGTGGCAAGAGCCAAGTCATCATGGAGGCTTAGATTAGGACTGATCGTGAATTAGGAATGGAACACTGATGCTTTATTGGATTTGTAGCTGATTTTGGAAGATTGTGAGTGCAGTGTTAGTTTAGTTGATTTATATTGCTATAGAAAACTTTGAAATTTTTCGAACAACCATGGAGTTTAAAATGTTATTGTTCTCGTATTTTACATTCTGTCTACGTTAGTGCTACTTTGATTATTTCTACTATCAAATTGCAGTATGGAGGCACTATTGCGTTCACTTTAAAAAATACTGATTCCAGTATAAAAACTGGACATTATATATCAGCACTTGTCTCAGGAATACTTCTTACGCGTTTTGTTCATGAGAACAGTGCAATGCTTTGTAATTCACAGCTTTGGGTATAGGTGTTCCTTTATTGGACGAGTTCCTAATGTTTACGAGAAATCTCGTCTCGTCATTTCATTTGTAAAATTATTGTCAATGCAAATGGTACGTCGGCAAACAACCGGAAATAAATATGTGAAGACTAATTTACATTATGTCGGACGCAGCGACAGGACTTTGCCCGTCAGGTAACACTTGGAATGGATTTTGCTGTGACAGGAATAATAAAAATGAATAATAACTGCCTCGGTGGCGTAGTTTTATTACGGTACGACTGCGAGGCTGAGGTCTCGGGTTCGATCCCCGGGTCGGGCAAAGTGATATTGGATTTTTCTATTCTAAAGTGATATTGGATATGGCGATAGGCGCGCCCCCTATCACATCATGGGACGGAATACGCTTGGCGAAAAGTGGGTGCACTAGTTGCGCCTCTGCCTACCCCTTCGGGGATAAAGGCGTGAGCATGAGTATGAGTATGAATAATACAGTATTTTTGGAGATTAATTTTGAGATGTTTCCTGCTAAAGCTATGCAGTTTTTGATAATTAAACTATGTCTTAACTAAGATGGTGAGACAAGTTTTGTAAAAAAGAAGGTTATCGCCTTGATTTTCTTTAAGGAATTAACAAACTCTAACTCGACTCGAATCCCGAATTCCCATAGTTAATGTCCTATTTTGGGGCTTCGACCAATGAATGGGTTTTATTTTATAATTTACCTCACACATCCAGTGTAGGATGGTGGGATTCAGAAGCACGTCAGTTAGCAAATATAACGCAGATGCTTATGAGGTAGCCTGGGTCTTAATAATGGTAGGACCATAATATATTCTATGGAGCGATTTAATACATTAAAATAAAATATTATAGAAGTTCATAAAATCTTTTACCTGTACAGTTCTCTCCCAATCTGTGTATTCGTTAACAATGGTGAAGAAAATTTCACTCAAATGATATGTATATGCGTTCCTTACGTAAGTCCTGAAACAAAAATGTATGTATAACTATTCCAATATTATAATAATAATAAGTAACCTCTCTATACAAAGAAGTTCAACTTTCGGTAATCGACTTATATTATCTTAACTAGCTTTTGCCTGCGGCTACGCCCGCATAAAAGAGTTTTTCCTGGATAAAAGTTTGGCTATACATTTTCCCGGGATAAAAAGTAGCCTAAAACCTTTCCAGAGTCTCGAACTATCTCCATACCAAATTTCATCGAAATCCGTGTGGCAGTTTTTGAGTTTATCGTATATAAAGTTTGCCACCCCTTTTTACCCCCTTAGGGGTTCAATTTAGCAAAATCGCGTCTTAGTGAGCACCTGCGTCTTAAAAGGAACTCCCATGCAAAATTTGAGACTGCTAGCACTTGTGGCGTCTCCATGGTTCGACCCACAATATTAACATTTATTATTTTCAGCGCGGAGAAGCATCCAACTTGTAGTTTCTGAGATTTCGTGATGAGTTAGTGAATGAGTGAATGAGTGAGTGAGTGAGTGACCTTTCGCTTTTATTAATATAGATTAGAAACACAAAAGTTCATACATCTATCAACCTAGCGTATTTGATTGCTCAAACTCAAATCATTATCATTCCATTCCAATCTGAGTATAGCTCTTCTGTTTCAATATATCTTGTTTGAAAATGCACGTAACATTAGTCGGATGGGATATTGTTAGACCAATATAAACATCAATTTGGCAATGTGTGTAATATTCAAATTTGGTGAACGAAATGCAAATGTGTACGCCAATATATTTTGCTTTAATTACTTCCAATGTTACAATGGTGAGCAAGTGTTTTCTTTTGAAATTAGATAATGGAATTGTACACACATTCATGTGTATTAGATAGTACGAACGTATATTAGGTAGAATGAACGTAGACTGGAAAATTGAGGCTACAAAAAACATTACAGTACAGTCTGCCTTTTTCTTTCCTCGAAACTCGACAATTCATCATATTGCGGGTATTTTTAGACCGTGAACTTTGCGTTTATTAAATAGAAAAAGTCAAAATAAAAGGCGGACATTCAATGCTTTAATGCACACGGAAAAAACCGGCGATTTTATGAGAGTAAGGCTTTAAAGTATAATGTGACAGACAACTTTCATAGTTACCAAATAATATGGTATATATAAAAATCAGCTAACCAAAAAGGTACGAGACTATCCCGCCCTCACACCTGCCACTGCAACTCCTGTAAGCCAATATCGGCAATGGCACGCATTTTATGACACCGAGCGGTGAAGCTCGGCGAGTCTCTGGAAACACTAATTAGGCTTAACCCGCAACGAAGTTAATTAAATAGAAGAATAGGGAGGAGTTAGAAATATATTTTCCACTTCCCTCCATAGCAAAGCGGGAGACAAAATAATGAACTAAAATGGTATTTTTAACGTTAATTATTGAGACTTTTACAACTGGAAATGCCAGATGTAAAGCACCACGGATAAAATTTTAAAGGGTCCTATCATTTGAGCTGTTAGATTTGATTCCAATAGTAGGTATGGCAAAAACGCCGGATAGCACGGAAATTCTGCCTAGTTTCCACAAGGTCCATTTAGTATACAACTCCAGATGTAATTTGCATACTATCCAACATAATGTACCAAAAAGTTAGTCTACGTCAAACATTAGAGGTTATTAAGTTGTTGAAAAATACTTTTCTGCAGGGCTAGTGAGTCGCTTGACATCGTAAAATAAGGTAATAAGGTCTAGAGGCTTATTGCGAACAGGACTTAAAACAGAAATGCAGAAATTTTTCACATGTCACCACATTGGAGACGTGTGATGTGAATCTTACGACACATAGCGTTAAGTCGTTCAGTGAGATCTTAAAGAACATATAATTAGTAGTTTAAGAGAAAAAAAAGGACAGCTAAATGTTATTAAACGATAAAGGGTTCTTGAAGTCACGAGTGACTAGGTATGTTCTAGGCAAGCGTGCTCCAACCTAGACCACATCATCATTTACCATCAGGCGAGGTGATGGTCTAACGCAAACGTATAGTATGTTATTAAAAAACGATATAAGCTTTACGCATACAAGTATACATAGTACATATAATGCTACAATCATAGAACGATATATCTCCTAGAGTTTCTTGTTCGTTCTTCTCTGGTGGAAACTGCTTTCCGAACTGGTGATAGAGTAAAAAATTACTGAATTTAAGTAATGTTTAACATTTTATGGACTCGAATAAATGATTTCTTTTCATTAAATCCTTGTTTATAAGAGTTACTTTGATTATACGATAATATAGCTTTTGCCCGCGGCTCCGCCCGCGTGAATGAGTTTTCCCGGTATAAAAGTCCCGCTTAAAATGTAGCTTATATGAAACGTTCGTAGATTTACCATAGCAGCGCCATCTATTGATTACTTACTCAACCCAGTCGAAAGGTATCGACATCTGTTAGAATCATTCATAGCAGCGCCATCTATTGATTACTTACTCAACCCAGTCGAAAGGTATCGACATCTGTTAGAATCATTTGGAGTTAAGATAATTGTGACTGTCAAATAATAACAGACAAATAATTAGCAATAAATTAAAATTGCGACTATAATTTGAGATTTAAACTATCCTATCTCTCAAGTTGGATCGAACTGCACATGGTGTGCGTATTTTATTATAATCGGTTAAGTGGTTTAGGAGTCCATTGAGGACAAACATTGTGACACGAGATTTATAATATTAAGATATGAAGTTTTTTTTAAATAAATAAATATAAAAACGTACTTACACTACATTTTTCTCGCTTATGTAATAGTTACTCTTTCCACAAAAAAAGACGTAAAAATATATCACTACCTCAATTTACTGACGTAATAAGGAATAAGTGTTTCCATACTATAAAAAAGCTTTTAAAAACGAAGTATAGCTCCCACAACTTTATCTCTGGCACATTGCCTACGTTTGAATGACTAAACAATATATTTACAGCAATTTAAGGAAATATTTATCTTGTAGTAAAGATTTTATCAAAGTATAAAAATAATTTCCTTTTACTAAATAATTCCTTCATTTATTTATTTATTCGATTAAAAAGATTATAATAAACCATTTACACAAATCAATACAACAATAATAATCAATTAATTACATGAAAATATGATAATAATTTTAAACGTATCAAATAAATAAATAAGCAATTCAAAATAATAATAATAAAACAAAACAAAATAAAAACAATGTATTATTACATAGGCATTTCAATCTTCTCAAAATACTGCTAGGTCTTAGATAAATATATATTGTTACTTAATTAGGTTCTTAATGTTCTGCCTAAGTTATAACCTAGCTTGTAGCTCAAGCCATACACATCACTTGCCTATTTCCAAATAATAAAATTACTACAATTTAAATTTATTTTTTAATCCAATTAAATATCTGAAACCAATATCCCACCCAAAAATATCATCTCTAATTATGTACAAAGGATAAAATTTGATCAAATCGTGTTTGCTTACTTCATTAGCGCTGTCTATATTGAGCGAGGCGTCCAATACTGCGTCGATCCACCTTTCATTACGGACCATTCGTATGGACCTGACCCGGGCACCGTTCAAACACCAATTTGCTGAATAAACATCTACCCACCTTATTATACGGTCCCTCCGCTCGCCCTCGAAGCCGTTCTGGATGTCTTGCGCCGAGAATTTCCAAAGTGCCTCACTCGTGACAACGCCAAAAAGAAGATCGTATTTATTCTGCCCGCCTCGTATTCCAAAGGTTCTGTCCCCGCTCCTTTTGTCGGCTTTGAAATTGTTCACGCCCGATACACTCGTGAAGCCTTGAAGGTCGTTTGGGATGAAGTAAGTAAGAAGTTCTTTCGCATAGTCAGTTTTTACTACTACCCCGTCGACTGACGGACCGAATGCTGTTAGGTAGCTCGGTGTACTGATATCAGCTGACATGAGTTCTAGAAGCGGGACCTCTCGAAGACAGTCCACTATGAGCTCGTGGTCTTTTACGATGTCTTCCGGCAGCGTGCAGTTGGATTGTTTGGCTAATTGGAGGGAATAGCTGACTGGGTCTTCTACTAATGCCCATGAGCTTAGCGCTGATCCTGATAGAAGGATCGCGCGATGGAATAGACCTAGAAGAAAATAAAAGATGTTAATGTTGGTATTCAATTACATTTGTTTAATAAATATAATAAAATAAGTCGTAGCTGAAAGACTTAAGGCCTATTTCATAATGTCTGAGTAAACGCTTATCGTCCAATTATAGAGCGACCAAATACAAAAGCCCAGTTCTAGAATAAATGGTAAACAAAAGATTTCATTCATCATTAATTATGTTAGGTCAGGTGTTTTTCTGTTGTCGGGTAAGTTAAGGCTCTTGTCAAATTGGCGAATTGAAGCGATTTCCCAGTGAGAGGAAGGCGCTGCGCGCTCGTCCAATGTAATAAGACCGTTAAATTAACTTGACCACGGATGAAACCACACGGTCTTATGCGTTAAATGGTGGACAACATATACTTGAACATTGTGTAATGGGCCTTTAATGATGTAAGATGATTGATTTGACTAATCCATATTATACGATAATGGCTATTTCATAAAAATGTTAACATAAAATACATCAATAACGTGAGCAACAATGCAATAATAAAATCATCCAATTCATCTCAGTATCGACGCACAAATTGATGGACTAAAATAACACGCATGAGTGCATGATCAGTCTAAAATGTTTTATATTTTTCACGACCGAGCTATGGCGAGAGAAATATATTAATAAATAAAGTGCACTCAATCGTTAAATACATTAAGGTTCAAGATCTATTGCGGGTATCTGAAGAGTGGAGTGGAGGCCACGTACTGGCAAGCGCAGCGTCGGCCCTCCACCTGCAAGGTGGACAGAGGACTTCATAAAGGTCGCAGGAACAAGCTGGAGGTAGACCGCTTTTGACAGGTCCGTCTGGAAATCTTTAGGGGAGGCCTATGTTCAGCAGTGGACGTCATGTGGCTGATGATGATGATTTATTTTCTTCTTCACATCGAGTGACCTGGCACGTTTGTTGTCTTCGTTATAAAAAAAATATGGTAAGGCGGCCAAACCAGTGAGATCTCGTTTCACAGATGAGCTCAGCGGCGCTAGAAGTTGTTGACTATCTTTATTTTTAACTGACTTGAAAAAAAGAGGAGGCTATCAATCAATTCGTCGAGTTTGTTTTTTTCAAAACTTAATGCAGCACCGATAGATCGTTCTAATGATTAGCGTCACATCTATGTATTTTATTTTTGCACTTCATATATATTGTGTAAAGGTAGAATTAATGCCAAATGCATTCTCTACCAGTCAACATGGGGTGGTGCGGGGATGAAAACTAATTAGTAAGAAAAAGAAATGAAAAGTCCGACTTATAAAATTACTGCATGGTAAGTACTGCACTAGTCACTTTGGGACATCAAATACAAAAATATTCTACCATGAACATGAAATCCGTAAGTAATAGTGCGTGAACACTTCTGCGCATTAAAATAAGTTTCCTTATACCGCCATACAGCCCTATTTGTTGGTCTACAAATCTATATATATAATAATCCCTTCCTAGCCGATTTCGGCCACGGCGGCCAATCTCAACGGATATCAGCCAGGTGCGCAGGAGATATTATAGTGCACAAGTGTGTGCGCAATACACAAGTGCACTCACTGTTCCTTCACTCTCATAGTCCGGTGAGATGGCAATCCGACAAGACCGGAGAGAGATCAGGCGCAGGACCAACGGCTTTACGTGCTTTCCGAGGCACGGGGGTATCACACCGCCAACTTCTTGACTCCGAGCTGCGACTGAGTAATTGTTAAGATGGAAAAACCCAGTCACAATGTTTTTTGGCACGACCCGGGATTCGAACCCAGGACCTCAGCGCGCAAATCGTACTCGTAACGCGTACGCAATACAACTACGCCACCGAGGCAGTCAAATATATATATAAAGGGTGGCTCACCCCAATTTTTTAATTTTCGAACAGAATTTTTATTTTTATTTTTTTTATGATGTGGCGTTAAAAAATACATACAGCCCTAAATTTTCTACCTTCTTCCATCATCCCCTAATAGCGATATTAGTAATTTAAAAACTTTTCACGCAAAAACTACAAAACGGATTTCGATGAAATTTGGCACACGTGTAGATTATGTCCTGGATTAACACATAGGCTACTCTTTATCCCGGGAAAATATAAAGCAGGACTATTATCCCGGGAAAACTCATCCACGCGGGCGGAGCCGCGGGCAATAGCTAGTAGATTTATATACAAATGACCTACATTGTAAATTGTACAGTCATACTATTCAATATCCACTATTGCGTTATGGACGTCAAACGTGTATTGTAATTATATTTTCGACGCAGCGTTTTCATTATGAGATATTGGCATTCAAAAATGTTGATTGGCGATTTGGTGACGAATAAGGAGGATTTTAATTAAAATTTGTTTTTTAAAAAACCCTTAGCCTTTTTGTACCGAAAAATAATTATTGGCCGGATATTGCATGGGAAATTTTAAATTGATTACCCGCGAAATTGTTGCGAAAAATGATTTTCATTTTGGAGTAAAAATTGAGTTATCCTGTACACTTTAAAATCACGATACACTCAATTTGATTTTGAGATTTTATATAGCACTAAATGAGAATATTTTCACGATTCTATGAATAATAATTGCAGTAAAAGCTACATAACAATAAAATCTTTCTATATACCGTATTTATTAACTCATCCACATCTTAATAGCAGAACAAACTAAGTGTTTAAAGGGAAAACTTACGAATGTTATCAAGTTTTCTGATAAAACTTACACGAGTTGGATACGAACTTGAGTCCGCGGATTGTGATTTCAATTGAAAATAGAAGGCAACTATGTAATGAATGAACAGCATCAAGGTAGGTATCATGTAGAGATTATAGATCGTGCATAAAAACAGAACAGCTGACTGTTTTTAATATTTTTGAATTAAGAATTTAATAGTGTTATTGTGGATTTCCACGCGAATACAGTTGATAATAATACGAGAAATGCAAATTCAATACAAAGCAAACACTAATATAATATTTAGGTTACACGTGACCAGTATTGTAAAGACTTACGCACACTCATCGCATTGGCGACAGAATATAGACTCGAGATACATCGCGGTACATGAAACACTTTATTCACATTGTATAAGTTTTAATTTTGATTTTTGAAACAGTAGTCCATTTCGACGCTGGACCTGGGGGCGTATGTTTTATTCATATTTCATTTAAATTTCGAATCAGCACGAATGATCAAAATATACATACATACATACATAAACTCACGCATTTCTCCCATTGGGGTAGGCAGAGACTATGGAGCGCCAAGTGCTACGATCCAAGCATACCTCTTTCGCTTCTTCCACAAACATCAGTCTCTTCATACATGCTCGTCGGTTACGAGAACTCCTTATTTGGCCCTTCCTTAGGAGGTAGCCAATTTGGTCCATGAAGGTACGTCTAGGACGTCCCCGTCCGACACTACCACTCACTTTCGCGACATAGATTTCTTTCGGTCCTCTTCTTTCACCCATCCTTTCAATGTGGCCAAACCACCGAAGCATTCCTTTCTCAATCTTAGTCACTACATCTTCTGAATCAAAATATCTTTTGAGTATTTAACCAAGTCACACTACATACGTAATTACAAGCCGTTGGGTGTGCGTCAACCTTTAGATATAAGTCGTACGGTATGCATAACACATTCTGGACTGTATTATAACTATTGTGTAGACTGAATACTGATGCCACAAGCTTGTCATCAAGTGGGCTCTGTTTGAGTTCTGTTAGCCTAGTATTATATTGCTTGTTCTGTTGTGGGAATAATAATCCCAATACATGACAAATAATAAATATTTGTTAGTGGCAAACATGCCTTTTGTGTCTTTTGTTTCAGTTTCAATTCATAGAAATTAGCCATGTTGTATTGACTCTTGAATAAATTAGCATTTAATAATAGCGAGGTAACTTGGTATGATTTGGGCTTGTCGACTTCCTGGAAATGAGCAGATGCCATGAAATTGACTTTACGCATTAGCGATGCCACTGATGCCATGATCAGCCATGTTCATTTACACCCCAAGACGTTATATGATTGAAATCTATAATCAAAATAGGTCACTCCATTTATTTGAATTTTAAATAAGTCACCGGTCTCGCTCTCTCTCGGACGATAGCTTAGTTAGGAATGGAACGGTCTGCCGAGACAATGTCCGCAGGTTCAAACCCAAGGCACACACCTCTGACTTTTCTAAGTTACGTTACGTGTGTATTGTTTATCAATTATCGTTCGCTTCAACGGTGAAGGAAAACATCGTGAGGAAACCTACATACTTGAGAATTCTTCATAAGAATTTCGAGGGTATGTGAAGTCTGCCAACCCGCACTAGGCCAGCGTGGTAGACTAAGGCCTAACCCCTCTCAGTAGTAGAGGAGGCCAGTGCTCAGCAGTGGGCAGTATATAATACAGGGCTGATTGCATTGCATTGCACCGGTCTCGCAGAATATTATTACTTTTTATAAACAAAAAAAAGCATACACACATCACGTCATTATCCCTGAATGGGTAGACAGAAGTGGGCCTAATACACCCACTTTTTGCCGTGTTTTATCTCATGATGTATTAGGGGACGAGCGCTATATCCGCCATGAATTCCAGACTCCCGGCTGATACTCAGAAGAAAAACCCAATATCATTTTTCCCGACCCGGGATTCAAAACCGACACCTCAGACGTACCGCGCACGCAACACAACTACGCCACCGAGGCAATCTACAAGCTATATTCAGTACAAAATAAAACTCGTTTTAAACCCTGAATACAGAACGAATTTTGTAGACGCACCAATTTTCGAGCCAGTATTACGCTTGTCATATTTATTAATACTTATTCGCCTTTATTTTTGCGAAATATTCGTTTAAAATTCGCAGTGCTCTGGAACAATCGAAGTTGCTATCGAGCACATAACTGGGGTAAATTGGAAAAGAATTTTGGTTCGAAGCGAAAGCAATACTGATTGGAAAAATATGAAGTTAAAATTCACGCTGTTTGAATACGTTTTAAAGAATGTTGAGTATCATAAAACGAATATATAAAAACGGCAAGTGCGAGTTGGACTCGCGTACCGTGGGTCCGTACAAACTTGTAGGTAAGCTACTAAGTATATAAGTTCAAAGTTCGCCAAAATTAATTAATAACTTAATCAAAATTCACTGTTGTGTTATTAAAGTATATATTTACAGTTTTCAGATTTTTCCCTTTACATTTTTTTTATTTTAATAAATAAGGGAAAACAAACAGTAGCATACATTGGTACAGCATACTTGTGCTGTAAGACCTTGCTTCTTGCCAAATTTCATGATTCTAGGTCAACGGCATAATTAATCAAAGCTAAGTACCCATAGGTTTGCTTCCCTTGAGAAATCACAAAATATGCGTGATAAATGGTCAAATCTTTTGATCGCGTTGACTTACAAGTTTATTTTTTTCTGAGTGAGACCATAGACCCGAGCAGTTGATATAAATTTCAACTTCATAACTCTACCCGTTCTTGGGAAAAAGGGTCTTAATAGACAGACAAACAAACATACAAAAGCACTGACAGATAGTCAGACAGACGGACAGACACACCAACAGACAAACGAACAACAAAGTGATCCTATAAGGGTTCCTTTTTTTCCTTTTGAGGTACGGTACCCTAAAAATATATGGTAATGTCATCCTAACGCCTAAGTCTATAGGATATTTCATTCCGGTACATTTTTTCCTATTAGCGTTCACCATTGCAGAAAGTCATCATGTCTGCGACCCTCTAAACGAATAGAAACGACTCCAACGAGCACTAATAAAATTCCGCTGGTCTAAAATTATTAGAAAGCTTCTATTAACCTGCTTTGGCTTTAACAGATAACCAATATACTATTCTTCCTACCAGTTATCGTGTAGTCATCTTGTACACACACGTTCACGCCTTTTATCCCCGAAGGGGTAGGCAGAGCCGCAACTAGTGCACCCACTTTACGCCGCGCATATTCCGTCCCATGATGTGATAGGGGCCGAGGCTATCGCCATATCGGCCACAAATTCCAGACTCCGGGCTGATACTGAGTAGAACAACCTAATAACACTTTTCCCGACCCTTTTCATCGAACCCGAGACCTCAGCATTGCAGTCGTAATACAACTACGCCACCGACGCAGTCATTTTCTCGTACCAAAATAAAAGCCTCAAACATTAACCCTTCTAAGCTAGAGTGGTTCTAAAAGTCTCCAAGGACGTATTTTAAAAAACATTTATGTGATAAAAAATGTGCCCGTCTTATAGACATGCTTTTAGCGTGTTGCCATTTATTCACTATATAAAGACGCCTCGGGGTTTTATCCCGAATGTAAGAAGAAATGGAGATTTCAGTCCAGATATATTTAGTTTCCAAGAAATCTACGTAAAATTTGCTCTTTTATGATATTTTGAAGATTTTATTTCGACTATAATTAATGCTCAGCCGAGATTCGGTTGAATTACCAGGATATAAAACGACTGGGACCTTGTTTTATGACGAAATTCTCTGAATTTAAAAGTCATTTATATTTTGTAAAAGGAAATCGCGCAGTGAAAGTTAAAAATCTTGTGTTTACAAGCAATGTACATTAAACTGCCATCCCCACTCTCATTATATTAGGTCTATTATTCCAAACGTAGTGATACCTTCATTATCAATATCCATCGTCTTACAATGAATGTTTGCACATTGCTTGGCGTCAAAATTACGAGCTAATATTACTCTTTTTGTCCTCAGTTAATGTGAACAGACGACGCAATGTCTATTTCTACCGCCAAGCAGCAGTGTGCATGCACTGTTGTGTTTCAGTTTGAAGGACATTGTAGCTAGTGTAACTACAGGACATAGTGAGACTTAACATCTTATGTCTCAGGATGACGAGCGCAGTAGAATGCCATACAGTACTTTGTAACTCAAGGTGCTGGATGGTGTTGCTACTGTTTATGGGTGGTCGTATCGCTTACCATCAGGCGAACGGCATGCTCGTGTCGTCATTCAATGCCATAAAAAAAAAATGAGAGGTGTCAAGGGACACCCGGATGGAACGAAGTTCCTTTCGATTAATTAGTGAAGGAATTGTAATAAAATTTTATTTATATAACAGAGTGTGTATATATATAAATATATAAATATTTTCCTATTTCCGTTCCAATACATAAGTTTCTAGAGAAAAAAACAAATAAATACGTGTGGCACTCGGAGACTGCCGCGGTAAAGCTATTGCATAGCATTTTTATCACAAATTTTGATTGACAAATACACAAATTCGATCTTACGCTTACCACATAAAGTAGATTTTTAAACGCGAGAAAAGCACGTTTAGTCTTGTTATTGATAAATGTCAGTAACCAAAGTAGAATAAATCAACAAAATTTGAAAAAAGAATGTTACGTTCGATTCTTTTGTACTCGTGCCGTGCCAACGCTGGGGAAATAGCTTCTACGCAATGTATTTAAGGTTCATATTAGATTAGTAAGAAATGGTTTTAATGACTTTAATAAATAAAATAAATAAAAATATACTCGTTTCAAGAATTATAGCTTCTACGCATTGTATTTAAGGTTCATATTAGTAAGATAGTAGCAAAAAGTGTCGTGACAACTTTTCGTGAGATTTTTTTCCGTCCAGCCCCCTTTCACAACGCGGGATAAGGAACTTCGTTCCAAAAAGAAAAAAAAGAAAGACTTGATGAAGGTCGCAGGAACACGTTGGATGCAGGCCGCTTTTGCCAGGTCCATCTGTAAATCTTTAGGGGACGCCATGTTCAGCTGTGGACATCATATTATAGTGAATATTACTCTTCGGTTTCGGCAATATAAACTGTTGTATTTAGATGGATTCTTGTATTGACCGTCTATCTTGTATATTCTTGTTGCTGAAGATCGACCTGTCTTGACGTCAAACTTTGAAATATATATTAGCAGTCTACTGGGTCGATATAGCCCCACATTTTTAGAATACGTCAAGGAGAAATGTTTCTTACTATTGTATATAATATGCTGGTAAATTTGGCATAGAACGCGAATAAGTGAAATATTATTATAAGCATTATGAAAATGAGCTCATATTTACAGAGGAATAAGTAATGTGAACTTTGAAATGGAATCTTAAGTAGACATTGTTAGTTTATGGGTCATGGAGAATTTCGTACAGTTTTGCTCAAATATATTAAATTATTTCGACTTGACGACGAATTCGTTGAAACGTTATATAATATTATATATAGTCATTATTTTTAATAGCATGATTTTTTTGGTAGGAAATCTTTAGCGGAGTCCTATTTTCAGCAGTAGCTTCATGTGGCTGATTGATGATGATTTTTTACTGGTGTATCTAGAGGTAATATATACCGCGACTTCACGTGTATGAAAATATTTTCCCGTGCCTTTTTTTTCTATACCGCCCATCACTGCAACTCCTGTAACCCAGGATTGACAGTGGCACGGATTTTATGACACCGATTTACACACATTCACTGGTGGTAGGTCTCTCATATGTAAGAGTCCGTCTCGGTGGGTACTAACGCATTGTCTATTTTACCGCCAAGCAGATGCATGCACTATTGTGTTTCGGTCTGAAGGACTTTGTAGCCAGTGTTACTACTGGACATAATGATACTTAACATCTTATATCTCAGGATGACGAGCGCAGCGGAATGCCACAAAGTACTTTGAAACTCAAGGTGCTGGATGGATTTGTTACTGTTTATGGGTGGTCGTATCGCTTACCATCAGGCGAAGGGTATGCTCGTCTCGTCATTCAAAACAATAAAAAAAAACTAGTGATGAAGGTCGGCGAGTCTGGGAGCACTAATTAGTCTTAACCCGCAACGAAGATAATCAAATAGAAAAATAAGGAGGATTTAGAAAATGAAACGTGCCTCCTGGTACACGCATTTTTACATTGCATGTAAATTGTATCACTCTCCGATCATAAAACCTCTCAGCATATAATAAATCATGCTCCGTTACTCTATTTAAGGACGCAATAAAAAGGTCCTTTGCATTTATAATATTAGTAGCGAAATACTGAGTCAAAGAAACCCAAGTTGTTCCCTATAACGTCAGTTACCTGTCAGAGAAAGTTACAACTTACAATAAAAATCTAGCACTCTCTGAGATTAGTCCAAACAAATCGATGAATATTTATAAAACTTTTTTGAATAAAGTCTATAAAGTTTTTGGGTATATTATATAAGTACGTAAGTACGTAATCCTCCTAGCCAGTTTCGGCCACGGCAGCCAATTAGGGACTCGGTCCAGCGTGATGGTCGATCGGATGTCATATTCCCGGACGATCTAATGTTGGGCCGTAAGATCGGTGAGCCCAACGTAACCGTCTGCCTTACCCCAGGGACTGGACGACATCGATAAAATAGATTTCGCGAAAAAAAAAAAAAAATTTGCCCGCATAAATGTGTCGAAGGACGAGGGGTAATCATCTCTCGTTAGTCAACACTATCTTGACCCCACTCAGCTGCAGTAAGTAAGGTATCCGGCCGTAACCATAATATAAAAAAATACATTTATCAGTTGGATTTAAACTAAAACCGTGAATTTTGTACTTCACTCAATTTTCAGGTCAGTTAATGCTTTTATTTTTGGGATTGGAAAGCAAGATTTTTTCATCGTAAAAGCTTAATTTTTTCAGGCATATGCATGAAAAGGTTCAGCTTATAAAGTAAAAATATTTTGAGTAAATCTATTCGTACGTAACGTATATAAGTATTAAACTAACAAACTATAAAGCCTATAGCACAAACATAGACAAAACACACACACACACACACACACGTCACACACGCGCGCTCACTAACTAATTTATCCTTGAGGGTGTAAGCAAAAGTGCAACTAGTGCATCAATTCCATTCCACCATTCCGTTTCACGTTTAACATAGTAGGGGTGACCCTATTGGGATTCGAACCCGAGATCTAAGGGCGGTAGTCGAGTGCGTAGTGCACTTACGCCACTAAGACAGGCAGACGAGCTTACAAACTAGATATTGTAAAAGTACATTATTAGTGGTGTACGGTATTTTTTTTTTTTTTTTTTTTTTTTTTTTTTTTTTTATTTGAACTTTTACAAAAGAATAGGAACATACAATACTGACAAATGTCCTTCAAAACTATACAAATAGTTTGACTGAAGGATCAGTATTTAAAACTAATTAATAACAAAAGCAAATGTATTATGTTACAGCGAAATGGCTAAATAATTAAAAACTATGGGGTTAATAACTAAGGCAAGCTTTCTGACAGGTATTTTTTAACCTTGGATTTAAACAAAAACTTGTTGGATTCACGTCTAATGTCCTCAGGTAAGAGGTTAAGTATAAAAGGAATACGTTTACTTATGGTTCTATCACCAAAAATATTATTGACTTTAGGCACCAAGAATTTACCTGATGACATTGACCTTGTGTTATAAATATATTTATCATCCAATGTCTCAGAGTGACGAGCGTAGTTCCATACCATACCATACCAGCCCTGTATTATACACTACCCACTGCTGAGCACGGGCCTCTCCTACAACTGCGAGGGTTAAGGCCTTAGTCCACCACGCTGGCCTAGTGCGGGTTGGCAGACTTCACATACCTTCGAAATTCAGAGAACTTCTCAGGTATGCAGGTTTCCTCACGATGTTTTCCTTCACCATTAAAGCGTAGTTCAGTCCTTGCAAATTATAATTTAAAGTAGTACCTATGGTGTTGCTATTATTTACAGATGAGTATTAAACGTTAGTAGTAGAAGAAACCCGTGCCCAGCGTTGAGTGTAAACAGTACATAATAAATGACTAATATTATTACTATTTATTTGAGGACAGCAGTCTTAGCAAACCGGGGCAGACTTTTGATGAGGTGAACAGACGACTTTGTGGAGGGAAGAAGTTGAATGAGGTCTGCCCAAGACAGAACAACTTGGCGTGCATTACAAGAGGCCTACACTCAGCATTAGGTGGATATATAGGCGAAATAAGAATAAGAGAGAAGAAGTCTTAGCATCTTCTTCTTCAGCCTTTAGAAGTCCACTTCTTAACATAGGCCTACCGCAAATATTTCCAGACCAACCTGCTAGAAGTGACCTGCATCCAGCGGGTTCCTGCGACCTTTACCAGGTCCTCTGTCCACCTTGTAGGAGGACGTCCAACGCTGCGCTAGCCATAATACAAATGAAAAAAAAACTTACCAGGCATAACAGTAGGTGAAATCATGAGGAAATTGATGCAGGCCGCTCCTGATCCATGGCCCAGCATGGTGACATTGCCGGAATCACCTCCAAATAGGGCGATATTTTGCTGCACCCAATGTAGAGCGGCTATCTGGTCCATCAAGCCGTAGTTTGCTACTCTCGCCTTCATATGTGGTATTGGGTTTGCGTTCAGGAATCCTGCGGGACATTGTGGTATTATTTACATATAATAGCTGGTAGTAGGACACCAAGGTACACAATATGTTTGATCAGCATGGGTATATCCGGATTCAACCAGACCAGCATGCGTGAGGATTGGCAAGAGATAATCATCTCTCTATCTGTACTTTATCTGGACTCCACTCTGAATACCATCAAGGGCCGAGGGGTCAATACGCTGAGCAATTGTTCAAAAAAATATATTATTTAAAAATTTCTGGTATATTTTATTATTTCAATGTTATTGTCTTTAGCAGCCTAAATGTAACAGAAGACTGTTTTTAGCACGTCGAAATGACTTCACTGTGTTACAACACACACACACACTCACGCATTTTTCCCCGAAGGGGTCGGCAGATGCGCAACTGGTGCACCCACTTTACGCCGTGCGTATTCGTTCCATGATGTAATAGGGGGCGAGCCTATCGCCACATCGGGCACAAACTCCAGGCTCCGGGCTGATACTAATGAGAAAAATGCAGTACCATTTTGCCTGACCCGGGGACCGAACCCAAGACCTCAGCATTGCAGTCGAACCTTATTACAACTACGCCACGGAGGCACTGTACCATAATTCATTATAAATAAGTAATTTCTTATTTATATTCCATCTAAAGAACTACGTTGTTCTGTGAGTCATAGAAAAACCATAATGTTATTTAACTGCAAGGATATTTCTGAACTAAATTGTAGCATCAAGCATTAAACGACCAAAAATAAAAAAAAAACTTTTAGCAATATCATTTGTTTTAACTATATAATACTCATGTGAAATGGAATTGGTAAATATTGTAGAAAAATCAAGATTAAGGATATATTATTATAGTCAGCATTAAATAAAATTCCTCTTCATGTTAATTATAATGCGAAGCGAGGCTAAAATTAAAATGAACCAAACCCACGTTCCTTGCTTTTCATTCAGCTATAAATGAGATTTGTGTGCAAAAAACACGTCGCAAACTATATCTCGCAAATATTCATATTTATAAAAATTAAGCAATAGTCATTTTTATTTGAAATGCGACCTTATATTTTTAAAATTGAAGTGGACATTCGAATGGCCTGGAGCAAGAACTTAGCAAGAAATGTTTAATTAGGAAGAGTGGTGCGTAACGAAGAGAACCTCGGCTTAAACAGGAATAATTAGCTTGTACATAAACACAAATATTTAATTTTTAGCTTTCTGCAGTTGAAAGCATTGCAACTTTTTATGGTTCAAGAAAGACAGAATTAAAGGTGAGGTCGGAATTAATTTGTGAATAGTTGGAACAATAGCAGACGCTCTTTTGATCCACGGCGTGCTTTCAGAAAAATAAAGGAACATTTTGCAGCGATGTTTAAAGCTAGTCGCCATGTTAGTATTCATGTCTTGTAATATGAGAAAATAGCGCCATAAAAGAAAGAATATTCTTGAGAAATAAACACACGATATAGATCGCAAGAGTTTCAGTTGGAGAGCCAGATTATGATGAGATACGGACTTGAATTTATCATGATCCTTTATTAATTGTCGTACTGGTATTCATAACCAGTCTAACAAGGCCCAATAACGTATCAAACATTAATAATAAAAATGTTACTGATAGCACCAAAAGACCTTTTCATATACAACTTTATTCAAAACATCTTCTATACTTTTAGTGACTTCATTGATACTAAGTCCGTTGCTTGACGTTTTAAATAAACTACAATGAATTTTGTTCTATTCAAATTACATAATCACAATAGACCATTGTATGTGAGAGACTGATTAGATAGTTAAGACCATATTCTCTATTCCCGCCGACAAACATTTGTATGCACGCGTTGTCGTGTTCTGCTTTGAAGTTTATTAATGGCAGTGTAATTACTAGGCACATGCCACATAAAATTTGACGTATCAGGGTGATGAGTCGACGCTGCGCATAACTTTGTGATGCAATGTTTTAGTTTTATTCGCTATATTATACACGTGGAGCTTCATGATTCATACGAGATGTTAAGTCATTGAATTATTTTGTTCTACAAAAATAATCTGAACATACTTGAACTCCGAACCTCAGAATTCGAATCCTGCATAGCCAACATGACTTCCCGACTTGAAAACTGGAGTTAGAACCTCACGATTTACATAATAAGGTATTATATCATATGACAAATATACCACGAAATTAAGTATTAATGCAATTTAACAATATGTAAGTAAACTCACCCAATATACCAAGCCTGTAGTTGATAGTGATGACGACGAGCCCGGCGTAGCTCGCCAGGACGGCGCCGTCGTACACATTGCCCGTGTTCCACTCAAACGACTCCCCGTGGATGAAGACCACTACAGGATACTTGGCTTGGAGTGTTGGTCCCACTAAAAAGAACAGTATCTTTACTAAAATACTTTTATTGTTGTTATTGGCTATGCAATAACCTTCCTATAAAATTCTTCCTTCAAGCGAAGTGAAGAAGCAATTATAGCCGGCATAACTGTGCCAACGATTTACCTGATCGGGTGAACCGAAGCCAATTCGCCATCGATAAAAAATGCTCATGTGAATATTACTAAACTAAATCAGGTGCTAAGATCGTCATGCAAAATTTTACCAAAAACGATTTATCCCTTTAGTCTTGACAATGTTACATACACATCATTATGGGTATCTCTCATATTTAATTTGGTCTTTCTTCAATCAACATCGATCCATCGATCAAGATACTTTAATTGAAATTATTTGCAACATTAAACTTGTTACCTTTGAGGAGTATAAATTGTACTTAACCTAAAAGATACATAACAATAGCCCTTTAAGATCGACATACGGTTTTAATACACAAACGGCTGTATTTTCATAACGAAACAAATTGCCTCTGGGTTATAATGTTACATCAATAATTTCATATGAAAATTCCGGGTACACGTCATTTAGAATTCACAAAGGCCGTCCCGGGATGTTTTATAAACCTATAAATATCAGGGTTTATGTGTCTTTCAATATATTAAAGTGCATGTTTACGGTTAGTGCTGGACACTGGCTATTCGTTTATTTGAACAAATGAGTTTACAGAAGTAAGGAAATGTTCAAAAACTAAATGTTTTTTCCTTTGTATGTTAAGAATAATTTGTGTTTGAGTAAGATAACAGAATTTGATGATTTATGGAAATACGAATTGCTATGATATGCCTTTTCATTACTTTCTAATATTTATGTCACTGGTAATTCATAAAAGGTTACGAGTTTAAACCCCGAAATATTTTGGCAGTAAATAATGTAGATAAGAACATACATTATGTTAACCTCAAAATTATTCGCATAAAAATTTCGCGAACAATGCCAAATGCGTATACGAATTTCGCATCTCAGAACATTCGTGAAACCGCTAAATTTAACCAGAAACCTGTATTTTTATTTATAGTTTATTTATAATTTCCACTTGTTAACTTTTGGCATCATTCTGGAAGATAAAGTTTATTTTTGGACGAATGCCAGCTCGTTCAGTACATAATATCCATCGCATACGCCGAATTGCGTATACGCTGCTGCGATTTTGTAAAATGTGCTCATTGTAATTTGAGTAACGTATTGTTGTTTACTGCCCCCCTGTTGGCTCCTGCCGCAATGATCAATCAAGGTCAAAGTGATGATAGCGGTGCTGGGCAGAGATCGGCAACCTGGAAGGTACACACCTGGAAGGGAGCCACGATGCCTCCAAGGTCTAGATGAGCCACAGCCGAAACCCCCTATGGTGAATGCGGCCCCTGGGCAAAATACCAGCGAAGCGAACCGAACCAAAGCGAAAGGGGCAGCGCCATCCAAACTGGGACTAAGGGTGAAATAATTCCAAGAAGGTGAACTGATCACCCGTCTGTGCGACTGCATACGTCCCCAATAAACATACATACAATCATACATAACGTATTGTTTAAGGTTGTTTATTGACATTTTGGGTTTGGAATGAATTATTATAAAATATAAGAGTATTATATTTCAATGTAGGAGACGGCAAAGTGACTTTAAGGCATGAGATTCAAACAGCCCGGCATAGTTGCGTCGACTAGCGATTAATCATTCCTCGTCAATCGATACCCTATCTGGAAGCCAGTCCACTTACAATCAGGTGAAATAAAAATTAAAAAACCAGAAAACCGGACAATAGCAAGTTGGACTCGCGTACCGAGGGTTCTGGCAAACTTGTAGGTTAGATATCTAAGTAAATAAGTTCAATAGTTCGTCAAAATTTATTCATTAAGGTTTCTAAGTATATAAGTTCAATAGTTCGCCAAAATTAATTATTAAATTAATCAAATTTAAAAACTATGTAAATTCGCATTTTTTGCTATTAAAGTACATATTTACAGTCTTCTGAATTTTTCCTTTACACGTGTTGTAAGACCTTGCTTCTTGCCAAATTTAATGATTCTAGGTCAGTGGGAAGTACGCTATAGGTTTTTATTCACTTGCAAAATATGCGATATAAACTGTTCTTTTGACCGCGTTTACTTTCAAATTTGATTTTTTCGCAGCTGATAGAGACCGTAGACCCGAGCATTTGATACAAATTTCTACTTGATATCTTTACGCGTTCCTAAGAAAAAAGGTCTTGACTGACAGTCAGACAGAGGGACAAGAAAGTGAACCTATAAGGGTTCCTTATTTCCTTTTGAGGTACAGAACCCTAAAAATAGAATACGACAAGATCTTTTGTAACTTAGCTATAGACTATTATTGTATAAAGTACTTAGCTGCTTTATGGTTTACTGTTAAACTTTTCCAATACCACTCAACTCATCAACTCCATTACGTTGCGGACAAAATATTGGCCATACCTAACTTACCGTTTATTAATTTAACATTAAACTCAAATAATCAAGGCATGTCAATAATCCTTATTACTCCACTAATTTTTGCCCGCAGCTCCGCCCGCGTTAAAAAGTTTTTCCGGGATATAAGTCCCGTTTTATATTTTCCCGAGATAAAAAGTAACCTATGTGTTAATCCAGGACATGATCTACTCGTGTGCCAAATTTCATCGAAAGCCGTTCAGTAGTTTTTGCATGAAAGAGTAACAAACATACATCCATACTTACAAACTTTTGCGTTTATAATATTATTATAGCTTTTCCGGGATAAAAAGTAGCCTATAGCATTCAAAAGTAATGTAGCTTCCTATTAGTGAAAGAATTTTCAAAATCGGTCCAGTAGTGCCTGAGATTAGCGCGTTCAAACAAACAAACGAACTCTTCAGCTTTATATATTAGTATAGTTATAGTAGGAAGTAGGACACAGACTTCAAATGCGATAGAATTAACAGGACACGATCAACGAGTATTTAAGTTTCGTATTTACAAATCAACATCGCCACAAATTGAATGGCTTTCGGGTAGTTGCCATATCGATCCAACATCCATTAGATATTGATTTGGTGTTGGAGAGTTTACCAGATTATTCAGTCGTTTAGGTCCCAAATGCTGATGAACTAATCTGATTGGACGTAAATTACACTGAAGTTACCGTGTTTGATACTTTTGATAGGGGTGTTCGTTGATATGAGTTGACAAAAACAATATGAAATTTCTTTCTGTAAAGAGGTTTGTTAGTGGTAGTATATTTATATCCGCCGAGATAGCGACCACTGGGAAAGGTGTAAAACCCACGATAGTGGCCTGTGGCCCAGATAAGCGTGTCATGTTCCGGAGATAAGCCTATGTCTACCCGGTTTCATACAGGACGGCATAATAATGTAGACTAGCGAGGGGAATCATCTTCGCATACGCATACTCACGCCTTTTATCCCCTAAGGGGTAGGCGAAGGCGCAACTAGTGCACCCATTTTTCGCCGTGAGTATTCCGTCCCATCATGTGATAGGGGGCGAGCCTATCGCCATATCGGGCACAAATTCCAGACTCCGGGCTAATACTGAATAGAAAAATCCAATATCACGTTGCCCGACCCGGGGATCGAACCCGTGACCTCAGCATTGCAGTCGTACCGCAATACAACTACGGCACCGAGGCGATCTTAGTAGAAACTCTATCTGGATTGATCATTATGTGCTGGCCTTATAACCGCTTAAGAGCGTGCCTATTTCTATCTTGACTGCAACAGCCGTGGAACAAATTAAATAATAGATTACACAAATATTACAATTTGTTGACTGGTCGAACCTAGGCCAGGATTCGATGTAATTAATTTGCTGACTTACGTAAACATTCAGTAAATTAATTGATGTAAATATTAATTAAAAGGACTTTGCAAGCTAGTAAGTCTTTGTTGTCTCCTTTGTAATGGATATTCAAGTTGACCCAAAAGGGTCACATTGGAGTTTAAAGTAATAACATAATTACGTCGGTTACATTGTCTTTAAGGTTTTGTAATGTCTTTTTTTTTTTTTTTTTTTTTTTTTTTTTTCGCGGAGAAAGTGTCTTATTACTACCGCCCAGCCTTCAAGGGGGGCGACTGAGCGGTTATGTTGGGTTCACCGTGCCTTACGACCCGGCGTTGAGCCGCCCGGAGAGATGTAACCATCGGGCGACCGCCGGGCCGAGTCCCTAACCTATGTACAACGCACGGCATACCAACCAAAACTCCGCGGTGGCCATCTTCGGCGCATTAGGGACGGCTGCGGGCTTCCTCTGACTAATGTCTAAGTAAGGTTTTGTAATGTCTGGGAATTATCAGAAACCTATTAAATATCTAAAGTCGGCTCAGTTAATGATCAGTTACTTGGCTTTGAAAAGGCTTTGAAATCACAAAAGACGTCTATTATCGAAAATAATTGTACAGTCAATACATGATAATTATGCTGGGTTAGTTTCAAAACCTTGTTCCTGGAGGTGACTTTCCAGGTACGTTCATAATTTCTTTTGATTCAATAAACTTTGTGGACTGTTTGTAATAATACGCAAAGAAGTAATTTATAGAAAAGTTATAAAATATGATAACTATAATCATTGTTGCCTATACCTATATCAAATCTTAACTAACACGTTGAAGGAACAATCTTCCAAAATTTGCAGCGATAATAACCTCCCGGTTTAGTTATGAAACCTCGGGGGCAATTTATTATCAACGCTAGCCAATTTATAATCTTTATTAAACAAATTTTGTACATTTTGCGAAATAACTTAATTAGTTATTACATTAATCTGTACGATAAGTTTAATTAAACCATGCTTAATTTTAACGTATTATGTATACCTTAATGAAACAGGGAGTTTACTTGTATAAGATACGGCCGATATGAATTACTAGATTTAGAGTATTTTGTTATCGAGTAGAGCGACAAACGGGTCTTGTTATGTACTCCAGAATTCGTTTATAGTGAAACTTTGTCGATGGCCTTAGCGAAATTAAAATTATATGTTAGTTCTAACCACTTTGACTTCCCTTTCGTAGGTTTAGGTAATCAGTTAATAAGCAACGGACTATAATCTTATGCTGTTTTTTTGCGTCAATGTGATGTAAAATGACTGGCTTTTGGATGTGGCCTCGCCCGCGTTAGTCCTTTTCCAGTATAAAATGAAAGAAGTTGCAATAAAGTCTATCTTTGTCAATCAGAGTCAAAATCATCGAGAAAGGAAAAAAATTGAAGCGTCTGTTTAAATTTCAGTAGTATGTGAATAACCTTAAGTATGAGTTTAGGTTAAAGCCTTTATTTACAAAACACAAGCATACACTTAAATTTTACTTGTATTCAGTAACAGTATTAGCATTTTCTCTTTCTTATATTCAATTGAAATGAAGAGAAGCAGAGATAGGCTTGGTGTTCTTGACTTTTGGAACAAAGGGTTTCACGATATCGGCCCCAAACGGAAAACAGTGTTGATCTAATTTCAAATCTGAATGATTTTGTTCACTTCGCGTGAATATCTTGAACATTTAACTTTCACTTCATTTGCGTTCGATGGTGTTTCTGCCCCGACGTAAAGGATTTGGGTAGGTTTGGAAAAGCGGCTATAAGCGTTTTACGCGAAAGATTTCACATGTTCATGATTTCGGAAGCCCGAAAAAACACTTTTGTCCTCTTCAATTCATATTATATTCCTAGACAATCCGGAATTCCTGCGATACTGTGGTTTTTTATATCCTAACCACCATGCAAGTTCATTTGTTATTTAACATTCCTCTGTAATAGATATTTATATTCATACGAAAAATTAAAGATTCCTTCTTATACAACGACAAGAAAATTACAAAATGCAGAAAATTTATAGATTGCCCTTCAAAATAGTTCAATAGTGAAACCGATATAACATAAGAAACGTCCAAAAAAGCTCCACAATCATGGCAATGTAAATAAAACAGGATTGAATCAAGTTTCTGCGTAGAGTATGCGTACTCGTGCGTAATGCTCCAATCTCGCTTTATTTATTTTGTTCCAGACGAGTCTTGCCGACTGACTTGATACAAGAATTTTAAAAATAATCATGCGTTTGTCATATCTTATAAATAAAATGTCCAATGCCCGTAGTTATATAAAAATGATGTGATAATAAAAATTCATAATCTATACTAATGTTATGAACAGGAAAGATTTGTATTTTTGTATGTTTGTAAAGAATAAATTCATAAACTGTTGGATCGATTTTAATAATTCTTTCACTAATATAAAGTTACATTATCAACGAGTAACATAGGCTACTTTTTATCCCCGGGAAATATAAAGCGGGACTTTTATCCCGGAAAAACCCATTTACGCGGTCGGAGCCACGAGCACAAGTCTAGTCTTATGTATTTTAATAATAAGTGAAACTATAACATATCATACCAGCCCTGTATTATATACTGCCCACTGCTGAGCACGGGCCTTCTCTACAACTGAGAGGGTTAAAGGCCTTAGTCCACCACGCTGGCCTAGTGCGTGTTGGCAGACTTCACATACCTTCGAAATTCAGAGAACTTTTCAGGTATGCAGGTTTCCTCACGATGTTTTCCTTCACCGTTAAAACGAGCGATAATTCACAAAGAATACACACATAACTCTTTAGAAAAGTCAGAGGTGCGTGCCCTTGGGTTTTGAACATGCGGACATTCGTCTCAGCAATCCGTTCCACTCCCAACTAGGCTATCGCTACTTTTCGAAAATTATACTCGCCTATGTAATTAATAATATATTTTAATTATTTTGTTTTATTCAATAATAACCTATTCCGTTTACCCTTACTTGGGTTTAGATAGGTACTATTAAAAACAATCCTAAATCTTCAAACTTTCGAATTTATAATACAACAACAACAATACATTTATTTGCACAAACACCATATCAACAAAGAAATTAACGTAGGAAAAAATAAAATATGAGTATCCATGGACAAAATAAGTTGTTTACAACTAAAAACAGTGCAATGTAAGTTAAAGTGTACTCAATCAAGTTTAGTTCTTGAAGAACGAGCACTCGTCCGTGATTAGCGCAGTAATTTTATTTATCTCGAGCACTCTCATCTGTCTTGGCGACTGACTTGTGAACGCAATATTTAGAGCGAATTTGTGACGAATTCGACTTTTTCGATATAAGAGTTTTGTATCATTAAATATTTACGTTAAAGAGAACTTTATAGCATGAGGTTTTATGTCATCTGACCTCCTATAATTCATTATAATATTGTTCTCTACACTCACTCTGTAGTCGACTTAGGTTTCTAAAAAGATGAGTAACGGAGGGTTAACGGTTATCCTGGTTGGTTATTGTAATATACTCAACTTGTACCCAATTTTTTGACGTGCGGTTATAGTATTTATTTGTGCACAGACACGGACATACACTCACGCCTTTTATCCCTGAAGGGGTAGGCAGAAACGCAACTCATGCACCCACTTTTCGTCGTCCGTATTCCGTCCCATGACGGTGATAGGGGGCGAGCCTATCGCCATATCGGGACCAAATTCCAGACTCCTGGCTGATACTGAATACAAAAATCCAATATCACTTTGCCCGACCTGGGGATCGAACCCTAAAACTCAGCATTACAGTCGTACTGTAATACAACTACGCCACCGAGGGAGTCACGGAAATATATCAAACTTTACACTGAGTTTCTAATACTAGACATATTGTAAATCTGAGGTAATCTTTACACATCATTCTGGTTTATCACACCATTGTAATTATCTAGCTTCGTCGCAAAAAAGAAAAAGTTGTATAAAAAGGTTATACATATGTCGGTAGCTTTCTAAAAATATTTTTTTTTTATTTCATTATACGCGTCGTAAGTCAGTCGCCTCTAGCGTGTTTGTCGAGATATTCGCACCGAATGTGTTTACTATGTACGCAGTTTTATTTGCCCTGCAAACTTCTCTGTTAATGTAAAAGGTTTGGTTAATTGTTACGTTTCACGTTGGTGCGGTTGATTTAGTGATTTGGTTTATGGTCTTTTTATGTATTAGGGGAGGTTGGGGTAAATGTATTCGTTTGTTAACTTTGTAGCTAGATTGATATTGAAATTTACTGGTGGTAGGTCTCTCATTATGTAAGAGGCCGTCTGGGTGGGTACCACCGCAATGTCTTTTTCTACCGCCAAGCAACAGTGTGCATGCATTGTTGTGTTTCGGTTTGAAGGACATTGTAGCCAGTATAACTACTGGACATAATGAGACTTAACATCTTATGTCTCAGGATGACGAGCGCAGTGGAATGCCACACAGTACTATGTAAGTCAAGGTGCTGGATGGTGTTGCTTCTGTTTATGGGTGGTCGTATCGCTTACCATCAGGCGAACGGCATGCTCGTCTCGTCATTCAATGCAATAAAAAAAAAAAAAAAAAAAAATGCCACGTGTAACCTACCGTATTACTTTGGCTGTACTTTATCGAAGAACTAGGTGTTGCTCACGGATTCGCCGGCGTGAAATGTCTACGGCTACAAAACCCCATGACTATAGCGATCCACAGCGCCATCTGTACGTCTGCCATTTATTTAGAAAATCAGACTAAAATTTCAAATGTTTCATACGGCAGTTTGTAAAAAGTATAGGTTAATCCAAGACATGGTCTATTCGTATGACAAATTTCATCCATATAAATTCTGCTGTTTCTGTGTTTGCTTCTATCAAAATCATGTTCAACGTTTCGGTTACATACATACTAACATACGTATGAAGCTAGTAAAACTATTCATTAGCATCGACACTTTGTCATCGAATTTTTATTTTTTTTAAGTTTACCCACTCAAGTTGACGATAGCCTAGTTGGGAATGGAACGGTCTGCCGAGACAATGTCCGGAGGTTCGAAACCCAAGGCACACACCTCTGACTTTTCGAAGTTATGTGTGTATTGTTTATCAATTATCGTTCGCTATAACGGTGAAGGAAAACATCGTGAGGAAACCTACATACCTGAGAATTCACGATAAGAATTTCGAGGGTATGTGAAGTCTGCCAATCCGCACTGGGCCAGCGTGGTGGACTGGGGCCTGAGCCCTCTCAGTAGTAGAGGAGGCCCGTGCTCAGCAGTGGGCAGTATGTAATATAGGGCTGGTATTATTATATATATTATATTACCCACTCAGTCTTTAATTTATACATAATTTCTTGTATTACTCTATTTAATATCTGTATGCTCGTAGCTAACCATAATTTTAGTTTATGAATAGTTTGCTCAGTAAGTGAATTTGTGTAATTCTTTATGAGAAATAAAGATCTTAAACCTAAAAAGCGTGTTAAAAAATAAAAAATAAATGTTGAGTACAGCAGCTCTAGACTAAAACGATCGAAACAAACGACGACTGATGAATAAAAATACACGCGAAATAAAAAAGAATAGCCTATTAAATAATCAGCATTTTATTATAATACTAGCTTTTGCCCGCGGCTCCGCCCGCGTGAATGAGTTTTCCCGGTATAAAAGTCCCGCTTAAAATGTAGCTTATATGACACGTTCGTAGATTTACCATAGCAGCGCCATCTATTGATTACTTACTCAACCCAGTCGAAAGGTATCGACATCTGTTAGAATCATTCATAGCAGCGCCATCTATTGATTACTTACTCAACCCAGTCGAAAGGTATTGACATCTGTTAGAATCATTTGGAGTTAAGATAATTGTGACTGTCAAATAATAACAGACAAATAATTAGCAATAAATTAAAATTGCGACTATAATTTGAGATTTAAACTATCCTATCTCTTAAGTTGGATCGAACTGCACATGGTGTGCGAATTTTATTATAATCGGTTAAGTGGTTTAGGAGTCCATTGAGCACAAACATTGTGACACGAGATTTATATATATTAAGATAAACAAGGTACTAAAGATGTTTGCACAAGATATATTCAGGCCTATTATGATAATACAGGAAAACTTTACAATACGCCTTATTAGGTAATTGGATAATATCAATAACAATATTGAACTTTGACTTTTTGTTAAGTTGTTACATTTCTTTATCTGAATGAATATTAGGTTGTATTTTGTATCCCAGAATTCGTCTGGAGAGGTAGCAATGTATATATCTACCGCCAAGTTATGTGCAAGGACTTTTTACTAGTTTGATATGCGACAGGACTTTCGGTCCTAAATTACTTGACCTTCGTATTGTATTATTTTTGTTGCTACTGAATGACGAAACGAGCATACCACTCGGCTGTTGGTAAGCGATACGACAGCCCATAAACAGTAGCAACACCCTACAGAACTTAATTACGAAGTACTGCGTGGTATTCCACTGCGCTCGTCACCCTGAAACATTAGAATGTTTAGTCTCATAATGCCCAGTAATTACGCTGGCTACAATGTCCTTCAAACTGGAATACAACAGTGCATGCACACTGCTGCTAGGCGGTAGAAATAGACATCGCGGTGGTACCTATCCAGGCGGCCCTTCGCATACGAGAGACCTACCACCAGTGCCCAGACATGCCATCATACACCAGCGAGCCCTACAAAGAATTGCAAATTTAAAACAAGTTCCAATCCTGAATGCTTTAAAGTAAAACTATGGTAAAACCTAGATATCAGTGGTTATTTATGACATTACAAACCACGCTTTATGAGCAAGAAAAAGAAATTTCATTTTTTAATAATCCCGCCATTGTATCTGCGAAAGTGTTGTCTGAATTCCTAGTATTAAAATGACAAAGGAGGTCCGTAGTCTGCGGAAGTATTGAAGAGTTTTCCTTTTGTGAACTGTGATTAAGATTGGTGGGAAGTACAGTGGTGCCGTGTTATTAGAGAAAGGAATGGGCCAGTGTGGGTCGCGACAATGTCTTCAGTAATATAACTTATTGGTTTCTTAATAGTTAAAATGAAGTATGTACTTATGACTGTAGACTATTATGAAACTCACTAATCTAATACCTATTTATTACAATAAGTAACTTCGCTCCACGGTAATTTGACATATAATTTATTTAGGGTACTAATTGTTTTAGACTAATAATTATTTTAAATTCAACTTTATTTAGTGCTTCACCATTTAAGAGAGATAATAACTGCAGCTTCATGAATATGGCACTTCGAAATATAATCGTCGGCACTGCACCATTAATTTAGAACTCCCAGACGGTGTTTTAAAAATAATAAAATCTTGCACCATTAGAATAAACAATATTTTTTAAATTATTATTTACTAAGGACTCTCTGCAATGATCTGAAAAAGATGTTTCGCACAAAACACTTAAGTTATTTTATGAATATATAGTGAATAAATTAGTATTTTTGACTGCTTCTTTTTTGTGTCCGATGACCGACGTTACGACTTCTTTTAGATTTTATGTTATTTGAATGTTAATTTCAGTAAGATTTTCGTTAATTGAATTTCTCAGAATCCTGTAAAAAGTATAGTTATATATTCATATTATATTGTTAAACGTCAAAATAGTTGATACAGAGTTTTTTATACATCAATGTATAGCAACTAAAACGTAAACAATGAGATATCACAACGCACACCAATAAATCACCGAATATTTAAAACGCACTGAAAAAACAAAAAACCGGAAAAGTGCGAGTTAGACTCGCGTACCGAGGGTTCCGTACAAACCTGTAGGTAAGGTATCTAAGTCCAACAGTTCGCCAAAATTAATTAATAAATTAATCAAATCTGTTTATACAAAGTTTGTAATAGTAAATTCGCTTTTTTGTTATTACAGTACTTAGTTACGGCTTCCGATTTTTTCTTTCACATGTGCTGTAAGACCTTGCTTCATGCCAAATTTCATCATTCTACTTCAACGGGAAGTACCATATAGGTTTCGATTTCGTTATGAAATCGCAAAATATGCAATATAAACGGATTTTTTTTCACAGCTGAAAAATACCGTAGACCTGAGTATTACTATAATATTATATACTATAATATTACTATTACTTTACTATAATATTATAAACGCGAAAGTTTGTAAGTATGGATGTCTGGATGTATGGATGTTTGTCACTCTTTCACGCGAAAACTACTGAACGGATTTCGATGAAATTTGGCACACAGGTAGATTATGTCCTGGATTAACACATAAGCTACTTTTTATCCCGAAAAAATATAAAGCGGGACTTTTATCCCGGGAATACTCATTCACGCGGCGGAGCCGCGGACAAAAACTAGTTTGATATATATTTCAACTTGATATCTCTACGCGTTTCTGACAAACAGGGTCTTGACGGACAGACAGACAGATGGACAACAAAGTGATACTATAAGGGTTCCTTTTGAGGTACGAAACCCTTAAAAATTACGGCATCTCAATATTGTCGTTCAGTTTTAACGCAAAGGTCAAGCATATTCGAAAAAAATACAAGTTATCAAACTCAGTAAGTCGTCAAAAATGTTATAACAAGATCAACGTTGCAATTGAGCGTATCAATAACAACTAGAGAAAACGACACCACATCCGTGGATGTCAGGGAAGAATAAATATTGCCTTTGATCGGATATGGCTTACCGACGGGTTCAATGACCCGTGATATCATGGGAATCGGACGTGAATTTCGGCTGTAGTTTTGTTTTTGTTTGTTTACAGGCCTGGTAACATGGAACGCATTAGAGCCTCGCTGTCATGTGCAGAAAAAAAAAACAAAAACAAAAAACGGGGCAAGTTTTGTTTAACTTTGGGTGTTGGTAATATTTTTCCACTAAGTATTCGAATAGGGGCTCAAAAATGACCGATATATTTTTACTCCGATCTAAATTTATATTTACGTCAGAAATAGAAATAATAAGTTATAAGTTTGCATATATAAGGCATAGATTATTCAAAGTTCTCTATCATTAATATTGGGTGGCCTAACTTCGATTTCAGTTCAAAGTTTTTGAATTATTGAAAAAGTAAGAAAATTAGGGTATCTAACGGAGCGCATATTCAACTTTTGGTCATATCGCGATGGTTTTCTTTCCAATTTTATTTTACTGTTGATTGCTGAGGTCTTGGGTTCGAGCTCCGGGTCAGGGAAAGTGATGTTGGATTTTCTATTCAGTACCAGCCCGGAGTTTGGAATTTGTGCCCGATATGGCGATAGGCTCGCCTCCTATCACATAATGAGACGGAATACGCATGGCGAAAAGTGAGTGCATTAGTTGCGCCTCTGCCTACCCGTTCAGGGATAAAAGGCGTGAGTGTATATGTATGTATAATTTAATTGCAATTTTTTGCCTCAATACGTTTAACTTTATACATTTATTGGACACTTGAATAGTAATGACAGCGTGTCTAGTTAGACGTACCATATGCTACGGCTTTCTTATTAAAAAATTCAATAAAACTGTGTTATTTAAAAAAAACAAAGTGCCCTCTAACCTAACAAGGTGACTTATGAAGTACATAATTAGCTTTTATTACGTGGGTCTATAATAACTTAAAGAGTACCCAACTCAAATACACTTAGTCTCAACAAAGCTAGTTAGAAATTTTTGAATATAATTTTCGTAATTCACCAAATATTTGCCTCCATATATTACGTTATGAAAATCGATAATCATCTTTATATTATTATCGACACATTGCAATGCCAATGCCATCAGCCCTGTATTATATACTGCCCACTGCTGAGCACGGGCCTCCTCTACTACTGAGAGGGGTTAAGCCTTAGTCCACCACGCTGGCCTAGTGCGGGTTGGCAGACTTCACATATCTTCGAAATTCTTCATTTAATTAATACATTGACTTTACTTAATCTAATTTAAGTAAAGTTACCCATTCCTTCAAACTAACAAAAATATATTAATCGGTTGGTTACACTTAGCTGATAAACGCTATTTGTCATCTATACTAATATTATAAAGCTGAAGAGTTTGTGTGTTTATTTGATTGATTGATGGTTTGTTTGTTTGCTTGGTCGAACGCGCTAATCTCAGGGACTACGGAACGATTTTGAAAATTCTTTCACTAATAGGAAGTTACATTACTCCTGAGTGCTATAGGGTACTTTTTTTTTTATTGCCTTAAATGATGAGACGAGCAAGCCGTTCGACTGATGGTAAGCGATACGACCGCCCATAAACAGTAGCAACACCATACATCACTTTGAGTTACAAAGTACTGTGTGGCATTCCACTGCGCTCATCATCCTGAGACATAGGATTTTAAGTCTTATTATGTCCAGTAGTTACACTGGCTACAATGTACTTCAAACCGAAACACAACAGTGCATGCACATTGCTGCTTGGCGGTAGAAATAGACGTTGCGGTGGTACCCACCCAGACGGACTCTTAGATATGAGAGACCTACCACCAGTAAAATTATTATATTTTCATCCCGGAAAGCTTTTCACCCGGGCGGAGCCGCGAGCATCACCTTGACTATGATATACGATTAGAGTGTAACTTGACTGTTTATTAGCAAACGAAATCAGCCCTAAGTATACAAAAGCATAATATTTACGCATTTAAATAGTATCGTTACAATTAAATACTCAATTTCCTAATTAAAACGACCATGTATATTGTGACGTAGATGTCGAAATAATTAGGGTGGTGATTAAATCCGATTAGCCGGTAACGCCCGGCTAATTGTACCCTTTCTTTCTATAATTGGTATGCAATGAATTGTTCGAATGAAGGGCGACATATAAATAATAGTTTATATATTTCATGTCCTGGTGGTAGGGAGTCCGTTTGGGTGGCTAGCACTGCAATGTCTATTTCTACCGCCAAGCAGCAGTGTGCACGCACTGTTTTGTTTCGGTTTGAAGGAAATTGTAGCCAGTTTAACTACTGGACATAATGAGACTTAACATCTTATGTCTCAGGATGACGAGCGCAGTGGAATGCCACACAGTACTTTGTATGTCAAGGTGCTGGATGGTGTTGCTGCAGTTTATGGGTGGTCATATCTCGTACCATCAGGCTAACGGCATGCATGACTCGTCATTCTATGCAATAAAAAAAACTGATGTTTTATGGGATATTTTTGAAGTGGACGGACGTCTTAAGTATGGAAGTGAAAAGTTCTTATACTACTTCGATTATTGAGTAAGAGAGAGCGGAGTTCAAAAACGCTGTGACCGCAAGAGGTTCTATTTTGCAATAATATTATGATATAGCAAGGTTTTAAAAAATGCTTATTGAGTTTTTTTTTTTCTAAATACACGTTTTGCTATATGGAGCACTTTTTGTCTATAGTCTTAATTCCCTAATGTGTTTTTATATTGTACATGACAGCAGCACGAATTCATTTTTTTGTACCTAAAATGACGGACTTCACGCGAAAGTATGTATTTTTGCATAATTAAAATTTATTATTACTTTAAAATTTATGTAAACTTTTGCCGCACCTTAATGAAATTAAATTAATAGGAAACAAGCACGAACACCAGTTACATTTTTAATGTATACTTATAAAATATTATGATAGTATTTTATGGTCTACATGCACATTATCAGAGCAAGTACCTTCCCATTAAACGACAGCTAAGGCTATCTAATCGATAATTCCATAAAAAATCAAGGGTTATGAAAAAATCAGAGCATCTTATATCTCCATTTATGTACTTATGATTAATACCTACCGGCAAAACCGAAACAGCAACTAACACAAACGGCACATCCCTAACACGTAGATAACCATACGCTTTCCCCGATTTCCTTTATAAAAACAACATGTGAAATTGAAGATGGGGGAGACGGGTTTTTGTCAACAACATAAGAGGAAGAGCGGGTCAGGGGCCCACACGTGACGGCAATACGGTCCCAGCGGGGACACGATGACAGAGCGAAAATGTAGGACAAGGGGGATAAATTAAAGGATCCAGACTTTGCCAAATGAGGACACATTTATTACAAATTGGACATCGACCGTTTTCTTTGCCCATATTGTATGATATTGTTTGCCTGAAATACATTAATTAATGTAGGTATTTCCGATAATTAATGTAGTGTCACAAGACTTATTAGTCTATTAATCTACTGTAGCGGTTGATACTCCATGTTTTCCTACCTGAATAGATAACGACCTATGGTGAAAACCGACGGTCAAGTCCAGGATCAGCTACTTAATACAACTAGGTTAGAAAAAAGAACGATCTCTCTCCATCGTTCGAAATCTTACAAGAGAATCACTGACCCAAATAGTGTACAATTTAATTCTAGAATATTAGCTTAGTGTTTCATTCAATATATAGACATAATCCCAAAAATAACTAAACAAACATCTATTGTTAGAGGCTACATGTTTACATATTATGTACCGACCCAGAAATTCTTTAAAAAGGTTGTCTGGCAAACATCGCTGTTATTTTTTTTTTTTTTTTTTTTTTTTTATTGCATTGAATGACGAGACGAGCATGCCGTTCGACTGATGGTAAGCGATACGACCACCCATAAACAGTAGTAACAACATCCAGCAACTTGACTTACAAAGTACTGTGTGGCATTCCACTGCGCTCGTCAGTAGTAAGGGATTCACCGATACTGGAGCAGGTTCGACGGCAGGTCCGCGGCGCTCCGGCGGCTGGTCGCCGACGTTTTCGATTGCTCCAGATTCGGCCCGCGGCGCCCGCGAATTAATCCGCGGATTACTTTAATACCTACCGCGAATTAATTTGATACCTACCGCGGATTAATTTGATACCTACCGCGGATTAATTTGATACCTACCGCGGATTAACTTGATACCTACCGCGGATTAACTTGATACCTACCGCGGATTAATTTGATATCGACCGCGGATTATTTTGATAACACCCGCGAATAAAATTTATATCGTCCGCGGAATCCATTTCATATCACCCGCGAGGTAGGTATGAACCACGAATTTGTTCATGGTCTACGGTTCCCTTAAGCTTGTAAATTTTCCCTGTTCGTTGTGCTTTTAACTTTCTACTTTCTATCGGTGATCCTTTTTTTATTTGAAGGATGCAAAGGTCTTTGTCGCGTATTTCTATTAACTCGTGTTTCTACGCAAAAGCCGTTTAAAATTACTTAATAGTTACCCTTTACGCATTACGAGCATTGTTTATGATAGATAAAGCAACATTTTCCCTGTTTCGTTGTGTTATTGACTTTCTACTTTCTATCGGCGACCCTTTTTTATTTGAAGGATGCAAAGGTCTTTGTCTCGTATTTCTATTAACTCGTGTTTCTACTTAAAAGCCGTTTAAAATTACTTAATAGTCGCCCTTTACGCATTACGGGCATTGTTTATTATAGATAAAGCAATCGTTACAATACACCATACCTTTCTCAAATTCTAGGTAAAACCCTTTGGGTCTTCTCATTGTCATAATAATTACGGTTCCCATTATTCACATTACCTGATATTACGTATTCAACGGAACATTTAAGGTGAAAGTCGAAACATGTTGGATCTTGTCTGCAAGGAAACAATACTCCCTCTCCATATAAAAGACCGACTCAAAATCACATGGTATCGTATTCCACTCTGTGCTCTGCTCGAAGTGTGATCTCCAGTTGTTTGTAACAGTGAAGTGATAGTAAAATTGTGAAATAGTTAAATAGTGAAAGTGTTATAAAAATGAATGTAAGTACCTTTATATACTTTGATCTAAAAGTGTTGTAACCAGATGTTTCATTAATTGTTTATGCCATGTGTTGTCCACCAGGTTAATACATTTTAGCTATCTTTGATGTCTTATTAATTTATCATTATTACTAATGTGTACATGTATACTTCGCATACCTATAAGTATTTATCATACAGTACTTACTTAACCGATAGTTAAAACAGTTTTATTTTATTTTGTTACAGTTTTCTGAAAATACTTTCAAAAATTATTATTATGCTGAAGAAATCGACGAACCTAGTGATGAAGAAGGTACACTCGCCTTTAAAGTAAAAAAAGCGATAGCAGCCAATAAAAGATCGGTGGAAAGCAACAACATTGATGAGTTCTTTGAAAAACCCAAAAAAAAGAAGACAACTACAAAAAAGTCATCCAGTGTTGGTCGATCGACGAGCGGTGGTATTTCATACATCCGATCAAACAGCGATGACAGTAGTTCTGCATCACATCTCATAAAAGTTGAGGTGTATGATGTGAATAAAATAAAAAACATCGCACCGACGGAACATTGGAAACACGCTGATGTGCGAGTTAAATATTACGCGGAAAACGACAGTGATAAGAACTTGCAAAGTATCAAGGACACTATATACAATATCACTAAACAGTTGGCTAGTAAGGACGATTGTGTGAAATATTTTATAGATACCGACAAGTGATAAAAGTGCCAGTGCGTTACAATGTTTTATAACTGTCAAACTATTATTTTAATAACTAATACTTAAGTATCTATCTGTTTTATTTTAATTTACATTGTATTGTATTTAAACTTTGTACTCTTTTAAGTTACATACTTAATAGATTAATTTGTTTTTGATTTTAGAACTCTTGTGTTATTGCTAAGTATTAATGTAAATAGTTATAAGTCTTTTTAGTGTCTTTTCATGCTCATGCTTACGATTGTAAAGTTATTGGGAACATTCATAAATTGTTTGGAAGAATTATAACTATTGTATGGGGTTATTAATCTTCAATAAAGAAACATCATTCATTCATTTTCATATTTCATTTATTCACCTCAAAACATGATTTAAATAAACCATTTAAAAACACATCATTGCATATTGTATTATCACTAAATAATACTTGAAAATCTTTGAGACTCTTACCATAGTATTTATAATACAGATACATTAAACAGTACTCTCCACAAACTATAGTAAAGTCATTTTGAATTCGACTTGTATTGTAATTCCACATTCTAGAATTTCTCGCTAAAAACATTCGGTGGTATCCTTGAGGTGGTCGACCGTATGAATCAAAGTACTGTCCAAAACCATTCTTATCTATGTGTATGGCGACCCAATGAGAACCTGGTTTGTTATCGGGGTCTAAGTTGCTAACTACGTATGTAGGAGTTACCACATATATTGGCAGACGATTGGCTGCATATACATTATATTCAATACATGGATCAATTTTCTTTAAGTAGTTCTGTATTTCTATTGTATTCATTTTTATTCACCGTATTGCTGCAGAATCTTATCAGGTCGAATGATAAAATGGTAATGTCATATATAAGGTTAACAAGACACTATTATGGCACTTATCAGGCAAGTTGACTCTTGGTGTGGGGTTGCAAGGATTATAGTATACAAAGAACTTAAAGTTTTGTAAATTCATTTTATTGGTAACTTAAATCTAACAAACAGATCTCTATTAAAATTATTCACGCTTAATCTAATCTTAAATAGTTAATTTTGTGTTCTTAACTACTATAATCTACTGAAATATTGCGGTTTTTATCTATTTCAATAACATTATCAAACTCCGCATAAACAACGCAATTAATAGTTTGTGATAAAGCTGTTTCAAAACGCACTTCTAATCTCACACTACCATGCTTTACAAGATTCCAATGACTTGCAGAGTTTGCTGATAAATCAGGTGTCAAATCAAACGCTAACATACAATACCCTTCAGCGTATTGTTCTCGGGATATCCCATTACCTTCATTGAGAAAGTGTATACCTGTTCCCGAAAACAATGTATGATATACTGAAGTAAAAATTTTGTTCTCAAATGAGGGTTGTAAAGCCTTTGATGGTATTTGTTGGCCGTCTATATATAAACTAAATGTATTAATGTCATAATTTTGAAAGTTAAATGGGTTCTTGGTGAGGTTTCCATTGAAAGCAGCGTTATTTACAAATCCCACTATACACCTTTTAGGTAATTGCCCTAAGAAAATGTTATCTAGAGTTTTTCCTTGAACACCTGATGGTATTGTTAAAACTTTAACTTCAGCTCGAGTAATGGGGTATTTAGCTGTGGTAGAAGCTAAGACCTTTTGATGAGCAAGTAAAACACTGGGATTGATTCGTGCTCTACGAATAATCAAAGATGCATCCGTAATAGATACCTTTAATTTAAGGTCACCTGTAGAGGCCATGAGATTGAAATTTTCCCTAGAACGAACTAACTTAACACATATATCAACACCATTGATTAAAAATTTTTCTTGATTAAATAAATCACCATGTAAGTGACCAATCATTTCCATTTCTTTACTTTCACTGGCTAATTCTTGCCTCTTAGTAAATCCTTTATTAGTATCATCGGCGGAATCCATTTTTCCAGCTGTATCTTCATACCATAAACCACAGGTGAGGTGAGACTTTTTTGCTGCAGGAGCATAGTTCAATAAGTTTTCTATATACGCACGATAAGCATATGTGTTATTGGGTGGTGATACAAGTTTTTGATTTAAGTAGACATCAAGTTGGCTGAAAAGTGTGTGCAACCAATTATTCACCGGAGCAACGACTGTAGATGCGGTTAGTTTGGTGTTATCTTGATTTACTATTTTCGCTTTCAAGTGAAGTAACGTATGAGATAAATCTATGTAGTCATCTCCTGCTCCAGGAATTTGAAATTCTATAGGACCATCATCGGCAAGAGACGAAATTGGTTTATAATGGATCCAAATTCCACTTTCAATGCTAGTTTGAGTTGATGGCAATGCAAACAAATCCAATTCGGACTTAATACATTCACAGGAATGACTGTGTAAAAAAGACATTGTGATTAATTGTTAGAAAATATATCTTTGATTTGTTTTGGAGTAATTTTTGATTTTTTTAGAGCTTTCACTTTCGCGGTCAACGACGGACTGACTCCGGGTAGACGTTTTCGTTTTGTTATATATCCAGATCCAGACATATTGATTTTATCTATTTTTTCATCGACCTTGCGTTTCAAGTTGGAACCAACTTCTTTAAGACGTGCTTTTATTGAATCTTCCATTGGTCGCGCACTAACCATATCTGTCAATAGGCCAACACCAGCACTCAATGCCTCTTTACCAACAGCTCGAACACCACTAGATAGTAATGGTAAAACTGACCGAAACAATCCCCCAAGAAAACTACCAATTCCATGTCCTTTTTGATAAGGCGCCCCTTTGTATACCACCCCTATACCTGAACCAGCCTGATGAGAATAATAGCGTTGATAGGGACATATCATGTTGGAGCGTTCAAAATGCATTATAATTTTTTAAAATGTAGTTTAACACACACCGTTCCAAACTGAAATGGTATCTTTTGTCCGGTGCTTGACCTTATATCTATTTCGATGGTATCGAATTCTCTTCGCATTACCGATAAGTAATGTGGAGGTGAAAATACATGCATTTTATTGGCACCATAGATGTATTTTGAAGGATCTAATGGTATTACTCTTAGAAGAGGTGTCATTACATCACCTACAATTTGAGGTTCAACTATATCACAGTAAACGAATAGTTGAGAAGGCAACCCTAAATGTAAATTAGCTGGACATTTAGCTAAATTCTTTTCAACAAGGTTTCTGTTTGGTTCAAATCCCAACTGTAAGCCTAGTTTAGGAGATAATGTTACAGATTTTATTGATTCGTCTAACACAGAAACAGAAACAAATTTGGATATATTGTCGTAGCGGAATTTGATTTTTTCTCTGATATTATTTAATGCTGATAAAATATGATTAATATTATCATAGTTAGTGGCAGGTATGTGAGTCTTATAATAAACTGTAGATAGTTTGTCTTCATTGGGCATTTTCATGATTTTTGTTATGTAAATAACATTCTCATGATCTTGAACAGTAAACATGGTGCATGGATATTGGAATTCAACGATTCCTACACACCATTCTCCTTCCAATATTATGGGTTTGGGTAATTTTGTTGAAAAAATTGATGTTTTGTTCTCAGGAAAATATTCCATTGAACTATTGCTAAGTAAAGTTAAATAAAAATCTTTAATCATATTTTTTTTAAACTGGAAGCTAAAATCCAACTATTAAATTTGTTTGGATAACCTTTCCACTTAACTAACACTTGCTGTCTGCTGCCAGAGTAACGAGAGCGAATTATTTTATCAATCTTGTGTTCAATGGTGGGGTCATAAATTACCTTTTGTAATTCTCGTTCATAAAAGGTTCCTACTATCTCTTCACCATCTAAATCTTTAATAGTATAAACGGGCCACGGAGTACGTTCTATTATAGAAGAAATCACAAATATTTCATCGCTCCAATTAGATTCATAACCTTTTTGGAATACATGTTTATATTTGGTTATTCTCACATGGTCACCGACATGAAACATAGGTAGTATAGTTTTTGATGATTTTTCAGATTTTTCATATAAATTACTCCAAACTGTCATTATATTATTAGAATTAACATCTGAAGGACACATTTTAATACTAGAATGAAAACTGTGATTGTAAGAGTGTATCAAATTCTGCAAAATATCAATATATTTATGTGTATTCTTGTGTGTAAAATAGCGCCACATCTTCATTTTTAGCGTTCTTTGAAATCTTTCTACAATGCTTGCTTTGATGTCTGGATTATTTGTTGTATAGTAATTTATGTTTTTTGTTTTAAAATATCTTTGAACATCTTTCGATACAAATTCAGTGCCTTTATCAGATTGAATGTGAGTGGGTGTAGTATTAGCTTCATTAAATATACTGTCGAAACATTTTTTTATGGTTTCTGAATTTTTCTTTTTCAAGGGTCTAGCATATGCATATTTACTAAAAACATCAATAACACAAAGAATGTAGTTGAAACCTTTATTATCTTTAGAATAAGTCCGCATGTCGCTTAAGTCAGCTTGCCAAAGTTCATTGAGATTAGAGAGAACGTATTTGTTCCGAGGGAATTTTCTATGTACTGGTTTGTGGAGTGTATACGTAGATTGGGATTGCAACCAGTTTTTAACTTCTTCCTTTTTCATTTTACCTTTCATAGCTTTTGATAATTTGTCGATATTGCTATATCCAGCTGGGTGTGATACATCATAATAAATTTGATCTAATTCTAATAAGGGGTCCATTTTTCCCAATCAATCTTTTTCTTAATTTTATTTGCGTGTTTATCTTCGCTCGTTGGCGTCAAATATACCTCTGTGTTTTGTGGCGGTTGTTCTTCGATGGCGTTTTGAAGTCGAGCTATGTACTCACGTCTTTTTGGATTGCCAATATATGTTAAAGGTACTTTTAAATCCTTTAACGCTTTAGCAAATTTTTCCCAACCAGGTGGGTCGTTGTTTTTTAATGGTCGCAGTGTATCGCTTACTAAATCGATAATGTAACTGTTAGGAATCACTTCATTATCTACAATCACTGTGCCAGCATCATTCCAATAAATTTTGTTTTTATTTAGTGACACCGAATTCAATAACAACTCACCTTTTTTTACATATGTTTTTGGTATTAAATTTAAAATTTGTTTTGTTGAGTAGGAAGGTTTTTTTTCGAGTGTAAAACTTTCTTGTTGCTTCTCTTCATCACTCAGTGTCTGACTGGCAACTACATCTTTATTCTTGATATCATTATTTATATTAAGAAATTTCCAGCTTTCAGATGTGGGTTTATTGTTGTCGTCATTTGAAGTTATTATAGGGAGTTCGATGGGACGACGATCTTCTTCCATAAAGTGGAGATATCTTTGTAAAATTTGTAAGTATAATTTACACTTTTTTCGATCATCCATATTACTGTTGAGTATTTTTTCCATTTCACTATCTAAACGAGAGGTAGGATTTTCATTTCTTTTTTGATTTAACTTATCTATTAAGCTTGGATCAACTAACAGCATTTTTTTGGCGTGTTCCATTTTTAAACTAGTCCACTTATCAATCCGCTCAAAATAGAACCCAATATAATCGGAAGAAATGCACCACCTTTTTGAACTATTATATTCTTTCTTATTTTATTTGTACTCTTACGTACCAATTTTCGTAGTAAATTTTTGTACTTTTTTAGTTTACTCTTTGATTTTTCTTCAAGTTTTATATTTCCTTGTAAAACGTTATGAATACATTCACAAATAAAATTAATTTCGTTTTCGTTACAGACTTTTAAAAGAGCTTGTTGATGTTTTGGTTTAAGTTTATAAAGAGCATTTAATAAGTGTTCATGCGTCTTTAAGCGTCGATCCATCATTTGTAAATGACGGGTATTGGTTGGTTCTTGGCATATTTAAACTCTTTTGTGGGAATGTACACTGTAGAATGACCATCAGATGGAAATATTTTTGATTTAATTCGACACATGTCAAAAGTGTCTTGTTTTAGATCTATCATCAAATAGCCATGTGCTTCTTTTGTAGCATCTCTGTAAGCATCTTCTATGAATTTGCTATTTTCTGGCGATACTTGTCGCGCTAAGTAACGTATTTGAGTTTTATCACGTGGGTTTTTAAAATAAATTATGTAGTTTGAATTCAAAGAAATGTCTCTTTGTCCTTTACCTTGATGAAATAAATTTTGAGTGATGTAAAATACACTCAAGTTCCTATGATGACTACCTTTGGTAAATATGTCAACAATGCGACCATCAGATTCCCTCATGAGATCATCGATAATAATAAGGTTAGCTTCCTTTCCATCAAACATATTCAAATCTGGTATACCCTGATAATAGTTTACATTTGGTAAATTATATAAGGGCTGCATTTCATCAAAACACCAAGTAATTTGATGAAAATTGGTGTTGCACACCTCATTAATATGATTAATAAAGTTTGTTACAAAATTAGACTTTCCACATCCACTTGGACCTGCAACTATGGCAGTAAAAGGATGATAAAAATGAAACATTTTTTAAATGCACGTGTGAACTCGAAAAGGTTTCGGAATGAATAAAACAAGAAGTTACGATTGAGTGTATTATATTTGATTTTGTTTTACTTACAAAGATTACATATACAAATAATTTGAAAAATGATCATTTACATACATCATACATTTCATAGCTGTTTAGAAAAATATTACAGTAATAAAGTGATTATAAAATAAAGTTAAATCAGGTATAACAAATAACTAACTACATACATTCAAATTTACATCTAATTTTTCATGATATTATACAAAACATAGTAAAACAATTAAAAAAAAAATAGTACATAATACGGCAGAACTTTAAGTTACTTAAAACCACAATTAAAACACACATTAATATACATATTTTCGTTGTACAGAAATCGTAGATAAAATCAAATGTCCTTTATTTTATAATGACCCCATGCAAGAGTATCAGTTGAATTTTCTATTAAATAACGTTTTGTGTCATTGTGTGATAAAGATATCTTATTAATTTTTTGTGTATATATAGCATGTTTAATTGATTTAAATCTTATCATTTCACTGTATTGCGTTTTTTTTTCATATAAACATGATTTATAATCAGTAAGACTAAATTTTTTTGTTACACTTTTGTTAATCCCTTTTGCTTTACATATACATTTATTCTGCACATCCATTGCATACATTTTAGAGCGAAGACCTACAAATTCTTTAAGAATTTTACCGTTATTTTCGTCTTTAAAAAAACCTAACCGTTTTTTATTCAATAATGGTAAACCATATTGATTATTTGGTGGATAGTCGGACGTATCAAAGTAGTTGACTAAATCAAGTTTTATGTCAGCATAATAATTTTGCGTAAATATTTGATATATTAAACTATCGGTATCAGTATATAGTAATTTAATATTATCTTGATATTTCATTTTCATATAATCGTAATGGAAATCGTATAGTAATGTTTTAGATATATCTAAAATACAAAAACCGAGGTAAATTGGTTTATTATATAAAACTTTAGTTTTATTTAATTGTATTGCTACTAAACTTTCTGAAAATATAGATAAACTATGGAATTCTGGTCTTGCTATCAAAGATTGAGCACCTTGAGTTTTGCCACGATTTAACCAATGATTGATTAATTTGACATTAACTCGTTTTCTTACATTTTCCATTGTTTTACCAAAAACAGAATTATTCATAAGTTTAAAAAAATCTTTCTCAAAATCTGAAGTAGCTAGTGAACGCATATAAGTGTTCAAGTCTATATAACTTTTCAACCATGCGGATTGTTCAAATTTTAAAATTCTATGTACTTTAGTCAATCGGAGGCCATTTTTTAAACATTGTTTGAGGTTTCTATAATGAATGACGTAATTTTTTTTATCTTTTAAATTTGGGATCAGTTTCCTGTCTTTGCTGTTTCCTAAACATACGTTTTCGGGACAAAATGGAAAATCTGAATGAAAATCATGTAAAGTTTTTGAATATTCTAAATCTACTTCTAACATAAAACCATGTTCGGCATCATCGGCTATATTAAAATCTGTATTTATATCGACCCATTCAAATTTGCCTGTCGGGAGACATTGGGACATAGCCCAACCATAAAGGTTATTTGCGTCTAAGTACATCAAAAATGAAGATGGTTTATCTGAATCGTATTCCGACATAAACATGTTATTTGCCACTGCATGTCTATTACTGCATTGTGATATACCACCCCGAATATTATTCGCTATAAACGTAACCTTATCGATATCTGTTAAAAGTTCCAAATTTATTTTGGTAAAATTTAACATAGCATCCCAACTTAAACCAGGTGCTGTATAATAGTGGGCAGGATCTAAGCCGTATGTTTTAAGACACACATCCCTAAAGTTTTCAAATATATCTGCTAACAACAATACATCTGTTTTTAAATACAGGTCTGAATATTCACCCATGTTTTTACAATTAAAATGATTCCACACGTCTTGAGCATGATGGTATTCACTTTCTGTAATGTGACTATCATTTAAAGAACTATAAAATTGATCGCGAGTGGGAAGAGAAGTTATTTTTAAACAATCAAATGTCGTCATGTATTCGTATGGATAAACACCTTTTCTTATTAAACGTTTAAAATCTTCTTCACATGGATATTTTAATTTGAGTTCACGAAATTGTTCAGGTAATAAGTTCTGAGCTAATTTGTTAAGGCCACTTGACATAAATTTAAAAGAATCAAGAAATCGTAATTTTATAACTCTGTTATTGATTTGTAAAACTTTAGAAAAAGAAATATATTTTTCCTTATTCTCAGGAATAAGTTCAATGTCACCTTTCTCGAAATCAAGACCATGCACTATGAAATGAGCGTCATAATTACTTAAATTATGTAAAAACACTGGCACAAAATTAGGAGCTTTGTATTTTTGAGAGCATACTCTATGAGCTACACCTTCATATGCACCAGTATGCCAATTATAAGATATTGTGCTATCCTCGTTTAATTTAGTAACACAAATGTAACACGACTCACTTTGACTGATATTTATTTTATTTTCTTCAGTTAACGGTAATGGTGATTTGATAAAAGAATTTTTGTTACAAATATTTTCTAAATCTGCGTAAATGAATTGCATAAATTTTTGCGCACAATCTTGCCCTGTATAAGACCTATACACTGAAAGATTATCATCGTAAGAACATTTAACATAATACCCAAAACTATACGTTTCATGTTTTTGGATATTAACAGTTGATGATTGATTTGGATTGTTAGAACAATTCTCTATTGGTTTTAAAAATGCTTCAAAGTCAGCATACACAACGAATGGAACTCTTAATTTACGTTCATAGTTGTTAAATGAAATTTGGTTTGATGGTATTAATTCATTAAACCAGTTTCTTTTTCTATCGTTTTCTGATGGTAAATTTGTGCACACATTGAAACAATCATTTTCTTGGTGTCGTTTTAAATTATCAAATGATGTGAAATTTAATAAACAGCCATCACAAATATGAACTGCATGTTCAGAAGTCGATAACTGTTTAGATAATAATCTCGAGAGGTTTTTAATAAAACAGTAATGACCTTTAGAACCTTGAGATATATACAATAAGTTTAAGTGAGTAGTTTTACGGTGCTTCGTAAAGTGTAATGGACCCACAACTTTATTTGATTTGCTTATTGAATCATATTGTAATCCAAAAACATTAATACTGAGACTATTCAATTTTTCAAATTTATGGATGTCATTAATTTTTATAGGAAACGATAGGTTATCAAATTTTAGTTTGTTTTTGTGTATTATATAAGATGATACCCTATTGGAACTATGAGTAGCTGGAAATAATCCTGACAAAACTGCCCAACGAAAACATTCGTGATCGTTATTTTGAACATTGATTACAGCTTTCTTATGTTTTATATCTAACGGTAGGTCTATGTATGAAGATCCACGCAATGGGTTAAATTTGTTAACATTCATATCCAAGTGATTTATTTTATCTAAACTCCATCCACTACCCTTTTTTTGGAAATTTGTCATTTTGTTTGTTATTTCGGTAATTATAGATGAGAAAGTAATATCTTTGTCATCACCTTGACAAACAAGATAGTTTGAAATTTGAAAATCAAAAATATTGTGTAGATTTTTTGTTTCTTGTGTGAAATCCGCATTGAGAATAAAATTAACTTTTACAACAGAATATTCTAAGATAGATCGTTCTAGTAATGTATAAATTATGTTTTTAATATTTTGTAAAAATAATTCAGGTGATTCAAGCTGTGTATCAGAAACTAAATTAGATTTCACTCGATATGTAATAATTCTATTACCGAAAGCACTATCAATGAATTGAACATTAGGTAGATTGTTATCTCTTCTAATTAAATTATTTTTATGTTTATTGCTCTTATAGTGACTGGTCATATATTTTTTTGACACATGTATGTGACACTCAGGACATTCAATTTTATCATTATGCTGTTCTGTACTTACATTTAAAATGTTATCCAGCGACGATGTAGATGTCGAAGGAGCTCCAAGACGAATATTTTTCCTTTTCTTTAAAGGAACCTCTTCAAACAATTCAGTTGGCGCTAATCTTTTCCTGTTGCCTTCTCCATTCTGCATAGATCTGATGGATAAGAAAACAGTTAAAACAATGTCATGTCACGAAATCAATATGCTACTATGTTTCTATTATTTAAATAGATACTAACATTTTTTGTTATTTACACTGCAAACAATATGCTTTCATTGATAATACACCATCAATATCATCCTCATCGGAATGAGTTTGTTTTGAGGTTTTATGTCCACTACATGGTGTATAATAAGGAGAAATATCAGGATCTCCCAACATTGATTCTGGTAAAACATTTAATATATACCAAAATCGTATGAAACGATGATATTTATGTAAAATTATCTTTTTATCGAAACTCGCAATCTCACTCTGAGATAAACTAGAAATATCAAGTGATTGGTACATTTTGGTTGCACTCCAAAGTTAAAAATATAAACGGAAGAAACAAGTTGAATGATCGTGCAAGATGTCCGAACCATTATAAATACTTGAAATGTATCCCCTCTTCATGGATTCCCAAAACATGTTGCAACTAGTCTTAACATAATAGAAAATATTTTACTCACGTTTCAACTTGTGTTTGTTCCATTTTATCACAGAGCTCGTACAGTTCTTTGTCGTATTGCGATGACATCAGATCCATTGATTCGATGTTTTCGAGAAGTGCGACGAGTTTCATGTTGTATAAATCACAGCTTGTATCCATTGTGACGAATGTCTTATTTTGCACAGTTTCAAAAGTGATTTCGGTGTCATATACTACCCAAAACCATGTGATTATATTTGAAGCTATCCACTTTTTTCCAAACAATTTATGAATGTTCCCAATAACTTTACAATCGTAAGCATGAGCATGAAAAGACACTAAAAAGACTTATAACTATTTACATTAATACTTAGCAATAACACAAGAGTTCTAAAATCAAAAACAAATTAATCTATTAAGTATGTAACTTAAAAGAGTACAAAGTTTAAATACAATACAATGTAAATTAAAATAAAACAGATAGATACTTAAGTATTAGTTATTAAAATAATAGTTTGACAGTTATAAAACATTGTAACGCACTGGCACTTTTATCACTTGTCGGTATCTATAAAATATTTCACACAATCGTCCTTACTAGCCAACTGTTTAGTGATATTGTATATAGTGTCCTTGATACTTTGCAAGTTCTTATCACTGTCGTTTTCCGCGTAATATTTAACTCGCACATCAGCGTGTTTCCAATGTTCCGTCGGTGCGATGTTTTTTATTTTATTCACATCATACACCTCAACTTTTATGAGATGTGATGCAGAACTACTGTCATCGCTGTTTGATCGGATGTATGAAATACCACCGCTCGTCGATCGACCAACACTGGATGACTTTTTTGTAGTTGTCTTCTTTTTTTTGGGTTTTTCAAAGAACTCATCAATGTTGTTGCTTTCCACCGATCTTTTATTGGCTGCTATCGCTTTTTTTACTTTAAAGGCGAGTGTACCTTCTTCATCACTAGGTTCGTCGATTTCTTCAGCATAATAATAATTTTTGAAAGTATTTTCAGAAAACTGTAACAAAATAAAATAAAACTGTTTTAACTATCGGTTAAGTAAGTACTGTATGATAAATACTTATAGGTATGCGAAGTATACATGTACACATTAGTAATAATGATAAATTAATAAGACATCAAAGATAGCTAAAATGTATTAACCTGGTGGACAACACATGGCATAAACAATTAATGAAACATCTGGTTACAACACTTTTAGATCAAAGTATATAAAGGTACTTACATTCATTTTTATAACACTTTCACTATTTAACTATTTCACAATTTTACTATCACTTCACTGTTACAAACAACTGGAGATCACACTTCGAGCAGAGCACAGAGTGGAATACGATACCATGTGATTTTGAGTCGGTCTTTTATATGGAGAGGGAGTATTGTTTCCTTGCAGACAAGATCCAACATGTTTCGACTTTCACCTTAAATGTTCCGTTGAATACGTAATATCAGGTAATGTGAATAATGGGAACCGTAATTATTATGACAATGAGAAGACCCAAAGGGTTTTACCTAGAATTTGAGAAAGGTATGGTGTATTGTAACGATTGCTTTATCTATAATAAACAATGCCCGTAATGCGTAAAGGGCGACTATTAAGTAATTTTAAACGGCTTTTAAGTAGAAACACGAGTTAATAGAAATACGAGACAAAGACCTTTGCATCCTTCAAATAAAAAAGGGTCGCCGATAGAAAGTAGAAAGTCAATAACACAACGAAACAGGGAAAATGTTGCTTTATCTATCATAAACAATGCTCGTAATGCGTAAAGGGTAACTATTAAGTAATTTTAAACGGCTTTTGCGTAGAAACACGAGTTAATAGAAATACGCGACAAAGACCTTTGCATCCTTCAAATAAAAAAAGGATCACCGATAGAAAGTAGAAAGTTAAAAGCACAACGAACAGGGAAAATTTACAAGCTTAAGGGAACCGTAGACCATGAACAAATTCGTGGTTCATACCTACCTCGCGGGTGATATGAAATGGATTCCGCGGACGATATAAATTTTATTCGCGGGTGTTATCAAAATAATCCGCGGTCGATATCAAATTAATCCGCGGTAGGTATCAAGTTAATCCGCGGTAGGTATCAAGTTAATCCGCGGTAGGTATCAAATTAATCCGCGGTAGGTATCAAATTAATCCGCGGTAGGTATCAAATTAATTCGCGGTAGGTATTAAAGTAATCCGCGGATTAATTCGCGGGCGCCGCGGGCCGAATCTGGAGCAATCGAAAACGTCGGCGACCAGCCGCCGGAGCGCCGCGGACCTGCCGTCGAACCTGCTCCAGTATCGGTGAATCCCTTACTACTCTCGTCATCCTGAGACATAAGATGTTAAGTCTCATTTAATTATGTCCAGTAGTTATACTGGCTACAATGTCCTTCAAACCGAAACACAACAGTGCATGCACACTGATGCTTGGCGGTAGAAATAGACATTGCGGTGGTACCCACCCAGACGGCCTCTTACATAATGAGAGACCTACCACCAGAAAAAAATTAAATTTACATTTTTTATTGTTAGCAATAAAATTGCCCAGTGTAACTTGTTTTTTGGTATTCATTTTTAAATAGTAGGTATATTATACGTTGGTGATATACTGTAGACAATTTTATCTACAGCAAGAATATACAGTTCAACTAGGATGTCGCCACAGAGTCACCACAATCCGCTATTGAATATCACCTTTGTTGGCATGGTCAGTTTAGTCTCCTTGGTTGACCTAAAATTCCTTTGATAATATGGCTGATCATAAACCGTGATCATCACTTACTATTAATTGAATGACTTGCTTGTTTATTGATCCTTATTATAAAAAAATGCTCTTATCTCTTATATTTTATCTTGTTTCATAATCATCGCAATCTTCTTTTAATATAAAAGCAGTTGATTTGTCTAAGACTAAGACCGGGTTTTTTCAACTGTAGTTAAGTTATCATCGGTGTTATTAAGCTGGACGCGCTCGCAGAGCTTCGAGTGATCCAGGTGCTGCGAGCGCATCCAGCTTAATAGGACCCCGACAAAAAGATAACTACAGTTGAAAAAACGGGTCCTAAGAGTAAAATTATAACAACTTACCTTGCACTGGGGTATAAATATTCATATATAGGCAGTCTTCGCTCTGGTTCTTCAATCGAGGCAGTAACCTCCTCAAGTACTCAAGCCGTCCTTTCGGCATCCGCTCCAAGGCCAGAGTCTCATTGGAAATGTCCGGCAATCGCTGTGGACAGACCGGTCCCATCTGGTCTACCGTCTTCACATCATCCCACGGTGCTGGGGCCCGGGTTGGTGCAAACCTTTGGAAAAATTGGATAAAATATTTGGCACTTATTTATTTCTTTGCATTAAGTAAATGGATTTACATACTAATACAGAAGACAATTCGTACAATATTAGTATCCACCGAGATTACTGTAGGCGTAAGAAATTCTCCATCACCTTATCTCACAAAGCATTGAATCCATTAAAGTGACACTAGATCTTCATAGACTGTTGCCATTACTTACTAGTGATCTTACTTTTCCTGAGTACCTATTTTATTTAATGAAATCAATCCGGTTGGTTTTAACAAATCAATAATCTCCTTTTTCTTTTCATTTGTTAGGTTTTATTTTACTTAACCCTATTTCTTAGCAATAATAAATTTCTACTACTCGACCTCATTCTAGCTAATTCCATTTTCCTTCGCCTTTTCGACTACGCTTTGTTCTTTAAATTTTAAACTAACTTGACTAAACAATGCAATTTCGTATTCCAACAAATGGGGTCAAACTCAAGCAACTTATTGGAAATTAGAAGTTTCAATGTCCAGATTCTGGATCTATAAGATTCGTTGTCACGTATATTTAATACCAGATTCTTGTTCCATCATTATTTTAGCGATCATTAAAGAGGTGTAAAACCAATGATTAAACAAATAAAGCTACGCGAATTAATTAAATAGCAACATCAACATAAAATAAATTCGTTTAAAATAATATTCCCGATCTCACATTATTGTTAAATGAGCACTGCCTCGGGGAAACAGGGTTCCTTCGGTAATGAACCATATATTTTTGTCTGTACCCCTTGAAACAAATTTGAAAGATGAACCTACCGTCTTCCGGGCATTAATTTGAAACTTTCGCTAATTGGACGCTCGCTGTGTGAGAGCCGTGGAATGTAAACAGACTGTATAAATTTGGAGTTGAAAAAATATTCGAAATGTTGTATGCTCGTGTGGCAATTTGGGATGTGCTTTAGCAGTCGTATTCAAGTAAGAATTTAATTTGTTTAATTTGTCGCGCTGAGCTTAAGTTTTATTTACTGGAAGATATAAAACTATGAAGATTTATAGTTCAAAGTCATGGAATTACGCGAATAGCTATAACCATCAGTTTAATGTATGGTAAAAAATGCTCATTTCATGGAATCAAGTTTGTGGTCTACACCACAATACTAATAAAGCACACCGGTTTATTTTTAACTGTCGTCCATAGACGTTGCCATTTCCATTGGTAGTCATAAACATAACTTCATTGTATTTACCATCAAATGCAGGAAGGTTGTTAATTGTATAAACATGCTTAAGATTAAATAAATCTTACCGATTAGATCCAGTAGGGGGAGTAGCGTAAGGAACACCTAAATATGCCTCCACAGGCTTCAAATACTTGTGTTGGTCCATCGGCAGTATAACACCTTGCAACTTTCCGTACCTAGTACCGATAACTCGAGTTCGTAACATAGAGTTCCTCCCACTAAAATTACAGTACGAGCTTCCACTAAGCAACAGTATCAAGAACAACGATAGCTTAATCCTCTCTTGTATCTTGATCTCCTTTCTAAACTTATGTTTGATTAATAACTTTATTTTGTACAAATACTGTTTTATAGAATTGCAAATGTATAGTGGCAGTTTTTGCTTGGCCATTTTATGGTCGGATCACCTGTGCAGATCCATTTCTCTATTTGGTCCTTTTTGGTGTTGATTGTTTTTATAGTTACATGATTTTTAGATTTTACAGTGTAGTTGCTTTGACGTCGCCATTTGGGTAATCTGAAACAAAAGAGATTTTATTCATCAAACTATTCGGACGCGTGTTATATTACCTTAAACGATTAGGTAGTCTTTGAACTTGGCTAAAAAAGTTAACCTAAAAACTAATCACCAATCAGTGATATCAAAATAAGTAATTATATTATCAATCAATTATATTGATTATAAGTTCCACGTGCGCCCAAAGATCATTAAATATATTTTATCCGTAATTAACATAAGTAAAAAATGTGTGTCTCAGACTATCAATTCATAATTTAACGCACAGAAGAAAGAGCCAAAATAATCTTGAGTGAAAACAATGATTTATGGAGTAAGGCCGCAGATGTTCAAAGTATTAATCCCTATATAAAACAGTTTTTCATAAATATAAAAAATACACGAGTCCATACAAAAATAGACGGTAACCTCTACCCTTTGCAGTCGTTAACAGAAATTTATGTGGCAACAGAAAAAAATCGACCCTTTCATAACACATATTCGTAAATTCAATTTGTTGTAGCCGCAGGGATAATATCATACATTCGTTTTACATATAAATGTAGCTTAAATCTGTATACTGAATTCTATATAAGATTGTATTTTTCTATCTTCATAGATAAGGAGCTATAGAGAGTTGTTTTTAAATCTGAGACTCCTTTATGATGCCTAATACCGCCATTTAAATATTTTACTCTGCACGTATTACTCGTGGTAGTATCTAATCGTATTTAATCACCACCCTAATTATTTGGATATCTACGTCGCAATATTTCACAATAAACATGGTCGTTTTAATTAGGAAATTGAGTATATAATTGTAAGGATAACTATTTAAACGCGTAAATATTGTGCTTTTGTATACTTAGGGCTGATTTCGTTTGCTAATAAACAGTCAAGTTACACTCTAATCGTATATCATAGTCAAGGTGATGCTCGCGGCTCCGCCCGCGTGATAAGTTTTTCCGGGGTGAAATTTTTTTTTTATTTTTTTTTTATAGCGTAGAATGACGAGACGAGCATGCCGTTCGCCTGATGGTAAGCGATACGACCACCCATAAACAGTAGCAACACCATCCAGCAACTTGTCTTACAAAGTACTGTGTGGCATTCCACTGCGCTCGTCATCCTGAGACATAAGATGTTAAGTCTCATTATGTCCAGTAGTTATACTGGCTACAATGTCCTTCAAACCGAAACACAACTGTGCATGCACTGTTGCTTGGCGGTAGAAATAGACATTGCGGTGGTACCCACCCAGACGGCCTCTTACATAATGAGGGACCTACCACCAGTAATATAATAATTTTACTGGTGGTAGGTCTCTCGTATGTAAGAGTCCGTCTGGGTGGGTACCACCGCAATGTCTATTTCTACCGCCAATCAGCAGTGTGCATGCATTGTTGTGTTTCGGATTGAAGGACATTAAAGCCAGTGTAATTACTGGACATTATGAGACTTAACATCTTATATCTCAGGATGACGAGCGCAGTGGAATGCTACTCAGTACTTTGTAAGTCAAGGTGCTGGATGGTGTTGCTACTGTTTATGGGTGGTCGTATCGCTTACCATCAGGCGAATGGAATGCCCGTCCCGTCATTCAATGCCATAAAAAAAATATGGTCAATGCGGTTATAGGGTGTAATGGACCGATATTTAATGTCAGGATAACGAGCATAGTACAATGCTTTACAATTAAAATTCTAGGTGTTGTTGCTACTTTAAGGTAGTAGTGGTGTTACTGATAATTTGAATACCTTATTTTACTAATATTATAAATGAATGTTCGTGTAAATGTTTGGATGTTTTTTAGAAGAACAACAGTAACTGCTTAACGGATTTCGATGCAATTTAGCACACGCATAGACCACGTCCTGTATTAACAAATGTCTTTTCATCCTAGTAATTTGCTCCTGTGGGAAGTATTTGAATTGTAAGTGGCGTTGGCGTCGTACACATGGCGCTATTGAAACTATAGTAATTTTGTCATTTTTATAGCAGGAAACGATAGCCTAGTTGGGAATGGAACGGACTGCGAAGCGAATGTCTGCAGGTTCAAAACCCAAGGGCATACACCTCTGACTTTTCTAAAAAAGTGATGTGTGTATTCTTTGTGAATTATCGCTCGCTTTGACGGTGAAGGAAAACATCGTGAGGAAACCTGCATACCTGAGAACTTCTCTGAATTTCGAAGGTATGTGAAGTCTGCCAACCCGCACTAGGCCAGCGTGGTGGACTAAGACCTTAACCCTCTCAGTTGTAGAGGAGACCCGTGCTCAGCAGTGGGCAGTATATAATACAGGCCTGGTATGGTATGGTATGGATGTAGCAGGAAAGACCCCTCTTGCGGTCGAAGCCGCGAGTGACACCTAGTAATTCTAAATCACTTAATGAATGAGTAAAGCTGGTACACTTTACATCAGCTGTCTTCCAGATACTGTTAGTATACAATATTATGCTATACTTTTATGTTTACATTTGTAAATTGTTTGTATCAGCAATAATTTTCCTTTGAAATGGCCACATTGAAAGGAAGGACGAAAGAAGAGTAACGAAAGAAATTTATGTCGCGAAAGTAAGTGGTAGTGTCGGACGAGGGCGTCCTAGACGTACCTTCATGGACCAAATTGACGACCTTTTACGGAAGCGTCAAATAAGGAGTTCTCGTAACCGACGAACATGTATGAAGAGACTGATGACTGTGGAAGAAGCGAAAGAGGTATGCTTGGATCGTAGCACTTGGCGTTCCATAGTCTCTGCCTACCCCAATGGGAGAAAGGCGTGAGTTTAAGTAAGTAAGTAAGTAATTTTCCTTTCCTTCTTCTTTTTTTCTGATAATACTTTTACCACCAAGGATAGTACAGTAACTCTACACCACTACATCATTGCAAGTGTAAAGTTCTTAAATCTAAACGACCTCGTCCCTGAGACCTATTTTCGGTTCGTACCATTAACTTACTACTTCTGAAGGGTACGGGTTTCTCATGGGATGCAATATGTTTGAATCGGATATAAATGTGATAAATGGAGGTCGTTACATAATTTAATAGATTATTCTCTAAAAGTAAACAATCATAACCTTTGGAGTATCATAAGAATAGTTTTTAATTAGTTTCTAAAATATATTTTGCTTGTATTGTACTACCTATATATCTAATACATATATACATACACACACGCGTATTATCCCCGAAGGGGTAGGCAGAGTCGCAACTAGTGCACTCACTTTTCACCGTGCGTATTCCGTCCCATGATGTGATAGGACACAAGCCTATCGCCATATCGGGCACGAATTCCAGACTCCGGGCTGATACTTAATGGGAATGCCAAATTTTACTTTGCCCGACCTGGAGATCGAACCCGAGACCTCAGCATTGCAGACCAATATTTCTCGAATTAAACGAATAAAATCGATTACACGCAAATATGTCTTCAAATTGGATAAAATATTTTCACATTTAACATGAAAAAAAATCTCAATAACATTTTTAAGCGAGTGAACTCGTCTGAATAATAACGAATACCAAGAAATTTATTGAAATGCAAAACATAGTTCTTACTTTTACAAGCAAATAAAATACCTCGTTTCCCAGTAATCCATTTAACCAAGTAATTTATTCGCCTTTACTTTAAGTTCGTATGAAAGCCTGACTATTATTTGCCTTTAATTACAAAACGCGATATAGAAGAAATGTAAACTAGATAAAAGTTATGAGTCGTGGCATGCAAGAGTCCGTGTGAATAGCAGAGATGTGAATACTATGTTCGTCATATGGGCACATATCAGATGATCATCATCATCATCATCAGCCTACATTTTAGTCCACTGCTGGGCATAGGTCTCCTTACGCGCCATTTTACCCGGTCTTCGGCCTGTCGCATCCAGTTTCGTTCCTTCGACCTTTCGCAAATCGTCACTCCACCTGGCTGGAGGGCGTCTCACACTACGCTTGCCGACTCGCGGTCTCCACGCAAGATCTCGTTTAATAAACAGACCTGTGGGCTTAGAATGTGACACAAAGACGCAACTCGTAAAACGATATCGTTTAATTTTGATGTTTGTGATTGATCGAGAGACCAATACGTCAGTCGCGTGTTAGTCTCTCAACCAATCCCAATAAGACGAAACGGAGACGTGACGTGTTTTTTTGTCACATTCTAAGCCCACAGTTCATATACTAAAATGTGGCAGTATAACGATAATAATGTATACTGTATTATATTATTACCAGCCCTGTTTTACATATATACTGGCCCCTGCTGAGAATGGGCCATCTCTGCTACAGAGAGGATTTAAGCCTTAATCCACCACGCTGGCTCAGCGCGGGTTGGCAGACTTCACTGTCCTCGGAATTCTTAGGTATGTAGGTTTCCTCACGATGTTTTGCTTCACCGTTTTAAAACGTTTGATAATTTTTAAAACACATGTAATTTAGAAAAATCAGAGATGTGTGCCTTGGGTTTTGAAACTACGGACATTGGTCTCGATAGGTCGTTCCATCCATAACTTGGCTACCTTGCACTCATAATGTGGCTACTAAATAAATAAATAGTACTACTATGGTTTTATTTACTAGTATAAATCTGTAAGTAAATCCGTATTCTACAAATATTTTGTTGTGGTTTGAAGGATATTGTAGTAATTGAAATTACAAGACAAGACTAGGTTGGAAAGGAAATGTCGAGTGGAGCGAGTTTTTTCATGTATCCCAGTGCAGTACCAAATAGTACTCTGTAATTATCTTGCCTTCGCTAATACCACTGATAAGCATATAGATTACAATCACGCAATCGAGCAACTTATCTCGTATTTGATTTTCAAAAAACACCCTTAAATTTGTATCAGCTACACAAAGGACATGTCTAAAAACGGGCCTTAAATTCTAACCAAGATAGTTTATATATCTTTGCGATACAGGCCTGCGAGCCTAGTGCAAAGATCACCAGTAATGTAAGATTGTGATTGTATCCTTATGAATTGGTAAACAAAATAAATAATAAAAAAAAAATAATTTGGATAGAACTCCTAAAAACTAGCCGTTTACAATAAATCGTTTAATTTTAAAGACCTCCGATTTTGTGATTTATGTAATTTTACTTTGCTTAAAAACTACACTTATTATGAACGTTCTTAGAAAAGTTAGTTAAAAATGGCGGGGTCTAAAAATTTTTTTAACGTGTCCAAGATTCTAATTTTGCCCCTTTAATATCCCTAAAGTTTGAGCCTGGTTAGATTTCGAGGCCCAGCACCCATACAAAAAGCGGACATCTCCTTCGCAATTTACATTTTATCTTTGCTTATTATATACTTTATCTATATTTTTTTAAAGGCCATACAAGAAAATCCACTCAGATACAGCTTTATTTATCTTTGATAAAAACTCCCTGGTCATCGATCGTAGAACCGCGTGCAAACGACCCAACATTCTCAAGAGACGTTAAAAACATGATAGCTTATTCGGTATTCGCTGGCTGTGAGTAATAAATCAATAAAAACTCCATTAGGGTTGATGAGGTGAATGCTGATGTAGGGTTAGCTATGGTTGGAATGGTATTGGTGTTAAGCTATTTAAGCTAATTTGGACGCAGTTATTGAAAGTACAAGGTCGAAAATATGTGGTAATGTCTTCATACTTAAAAAATAGCATTATCAAGAAATCTTATTTGCTGCCAGTTGCTTTATAAGTAAAAGTGACAGAAAAGGCCGCGACAATTACCAACGCACAAAATATATATAAACAAAATGCACTTGAGTTATAACACAATCGTCCTTAATTTGGAAAAGTAACTTTAACTTTTACCGTTACTGACAATTAATAAATTAGCCGTTACAATAGTATGGTATTGAATTTCAGTGCTTAGATAATATCTAATAAAGTCCATCAATATTAAATGTCTTAAGGTATCAGACTAATTCTATGACAAAAGACTTCATCATCAGCCACATGACGTCCACTGCTGAACATAGGCCTCCCCCAAACATTTCCAGACGGACCTGTCAAATGCGGCCTGCACCCAGCGTGTTCCTGCGACCTTTATCAAGTCGTCTGTGCACCTTGCAGGTGGACGGCCGACGCTGCGCTTGCCAGTACGTGGTCTCTACTCGAGAAAATTTTTGCCCCATCTGCCGTCAGTTCTTCGAACTGTGTGCCCTGCCCACTGCCACTTCAGCTTGCTAATTCGCTGGGCTATGTCAGTGACTTTCGTTCTTCTACGGATATCCTCATTTCTGATTCGACCGCGTAGAGAAACACCTAGCATAACCCTCTCCATAGCTCGCTGAGTGACCGTGAGCCGTCTTAGGCGGCCTATAGTCAGAGGCTACGTCTCAGAACTCAAAAGACTTACCATCTAGATATTATAATTTACTCTTTATCAACAAAATCTCAGTAAATATACCATGTTCTATAAATTACCATATCGAAAGCTGTCAGTATTAAAAAAAAATTACCTTAGCAGTTTAGAGACGCTCTAAAAGTAAACTCTAAAGTCCTTTAGCTGGCATGACACACTTACGTCATTATTGCAATAAACAAAACTATTGACCTTAGACGACCTTTGTCAGAGTTCGATAGTAAGGTGATATAAATAAAACATGAAATCGATGGTAAAGGCGAAGCAAAATAAACCTCTTCGATGCGATAACATGAGAACAAATTCGACGAATTTACCAGCTACAAGTTGAAATTCAAAGCAATTCGATGTGATTCCTAAATTATGTAATTTGCAGTTGTCTTGTCATGCAATCTCTTTATGGAATCTATTTTCATTTGGCATTTCTTGGAGGTTTAAGGAACAAACAAAATAAAATAATCTATTTACTTATAATTTAAATGCCACAATCACTAACCCTCGGTACTTCTGGAATTTCAATATTAATTAGCATGAGTGATAATTTACCATCAGGTGCCTACAATTCAATTGTCCAGAAAATGGCATTTTTTTTCCTAAATAAAAATTTCAATGCTTAGATACCAAACTGGAAACAACCCAACAATCCAGTCCCAAACTTTATAATGCAGAAGCACAAGATGCTCAAACAAAATTGCTTGTAACATTGAACATTCAATTACCCATACATCTTCAGAAGCGTATGGAATGGGGAATGAAATACGGGAATGGGATGGTGCGACACGACGTATTTTATCAATATTTATGTTATGGACATGTTATGTGTTCGCACTTAAGTTGTTAGAGCGATTGAGGTCTTAGTCATGGACGGTATTTTAGAAATTACATTATTCTCCTCATAATAAAAATTTAATATTAGTTTTCTTAACTGAAGGTTTTTATATTCTATCTAGTGTTTGATTACTTTAGAGTTTGGAGCAATTGATCACCTAGATTAACGTTATTGGGTATTGTTATCCACCAAAAGGTGAGTACCTAATAAGCATAAGCAGAGCTAAGTGCCCTTTTTTACCCGACTGCGAAAGAAGGAGGGTTATGTTTTTCGAGTGTGTGTGTATGTATGTATGTATGTATGTTTGTATATTTCTTTGCACGCCCTGTAGGGCTTAGCCTAAGAAGGCATTTGTCGGAGGCATCTGCTCACTCCGAGATTTTGTTGTTCTACCTATATCACCAACCAAATTATACGAAGTGAGCGTGTTATGCCTCCGAGAGCGTTTGTGAACACTGTCAACTAAGATTACACAAAACCAAAACAAAATGTTCAAATTAAAATCTTGTTTCTATCTTTTCAGTTCTTCAATGAATTTAATAAAGATGGCAGATATTGACGCAGTCGGGTTTTTTGCTTTTCTTAAATATATATTTTTTTAAGTAAAACTAATTTACGTATTTTATCACGTTTTTATTTTCTCCCGACATTTCAACTTTACAGCCTTTATGGTCTCGGGACGGACTGTAGAAAAACCGCCATAACATCTGAAAATTAGTTTTATTCAAATGTCTATCATTCGCGTAGATATAAAAAAAATGCCATTTTTTTCTTACAAAATATTTTTGACATAAACTTATTTTTACTGATTTCAATAAATCTGCAGTTATTTAAATATTATGTTGGAAATGTAAATATTGCATGAGCTCAAAATAGTAAATGAAAGATGAATCGAATCGAAAAATTATACCGAATAGTTACAGTGCACGAATGCAATATCTTTTATAGCCATTGAAAACGCAGATCATCGTTTAGTTTTGGCAGAATATAAATTTACCGTTTATTTGACACGCCAAGAAAACGAAGTCTCCCGTCTGAGGGTAAACAGTAAACCTGATCAAAATAATTAGAATATAGAACTATGAAATACAGAATATTGAATAGTTTTAAACGCCGCTCCTCATCCCGAGACATTAAATCCGTGTTCTTTCATCCGTGGTTTGATTACACTGGACGAGTGCGCAACGCCTTAGTCTCGCTGTTCATTCGTTGCAATTTGCCAGTGTGATAAGACCCTTAACTTTACCTCACCATGAATGAAATAATCCGGCCTAAATCTTCAGTCTCATAATGCCTAGTAATTAGGTACACTTACTTCAATGTACTTCGAATTGGAACACAGAAGTGTTAGCACATTTCAGTTTAAGCTGGCTAGACTTTTACTGAATTATAGCCTTCTACTTTATATAAATATATATTACTTGCATTCCGATTCCACAATATTTTAATTAAAAACATTCTGAAGCCACGTCACCACCGACCTAACACAAAAAAGGCAATCAACGTAGATGAGAACTAAGTAAAATTGAAACTCTAAAACAATAGATTGGCACTTCTAGTAGTACCTTTTTTATCTTTTGAGCTCAGTCTCAACACGACACCAGTCTGCGTCAGGCAATATTAAGTTTATTACAAAATCTCTCCTTCAATAAAACAGGAATTAAATTTTACGATGGCAGACGCGCCGTGTAGCTCTCAAGAACTGTTACATTTTAAAATCTTGTGTCCTTTTTCAAATGTTCAGTGAGCGGGCGTCATTTTGCGTTCGTATTTATTTTTTATTTTTACAGTAATGGCTGTGCTTTCTTCAATGATTTTTATTTTAAGTTTGTGCAGGGCTTTTAGTCTTTTTCTAAATTCTTCATTGAATTTTTAATGGAAACTCTAATTAGTCTCTGTCTAAATTGTTGTTTTTTCATTGAATTTTTAATGAAAACTCAAAGTTTATTTATTTTTAGCAAAATTCAGCGCGGTGTGGCTCTGAAAAGGGTGGTCAACAAGATCAATCTGTATGTATTACTTCAATTCGAGAGATTGTCTGTCGAAGGCATTATGAGAAGAACAAAAAGTATCTACTTTGTAATTCAAATTCTGTGTAGTAAGCTCTTCCAGATATCCATAGGTTCCCGACATGCAAGTAATCTTCTCTTCCAGTAGCATAAAAACTTAAATCAAATCTATACTAATATTATAACGAGGAAAGATTTGTATGTAAGTATGTTTGTAACGATTAAACTCACAAACTACTGAACGGATTTCGATGAAATTTGGCGCACGGGTACATCATGTCCTGGATTAACACACAGGCTACTTTTTATCTCAGGACAATATTTTTATCCCGGAAAAACGTTTTCACGCGGGCGAAGCCGCGAGCAGAAGTCTAGTTTGTTATATTTTAAACTAAATATTTTCACGCCTTTCCTCAAGAGAGTGGAGAGAAAGCATGGAATATCGCATATAATATTCATAGAACGTAACGTCAAGTACTGAGATATATGACAGTGGCGTGATCCCGGTTTGGATAACATGAATAATGCAGAGGAAATTGATATGGTAAACGAATGGGTGATTGTCGGAACTTGCGAAACATTAAGGAATTATTGAATCAATGGTAGAAACTTGAAGATTCTCTGAGAGTTAAAATTATGCAAGTGTTGGACCTATGTTGTAAAATGGTCGACAACACAAATGCACTGGCTTGGTATTGTCTCAAAAACCGTAGTGAATTGGTAGTTTTTTTGTCGCTTGCTGGACGGTCAGTGAGATTGTCAGTGGAGGCCAATTAAATCCGTTTCTTATCTTTATATATTTAATACTTTTGAAATGGCGTACCGATAGATAAGAGCATGAACATTATAATATCCTAGATTAAAACAAGCTACTTTTGATCTTTGTCAGGCGTAGTGAGATATTTTCAAAAAAAATTGACGCAGATTGAGCCTCGGACAGAATAGATATGCTTAATCTTACTAATGTAAATACAAAAATTTGTGAAAATGTTGGGATGTTTGAATTTTGTTACAAGTAAATGTAGAAACCCTACCCTACCCCCTACCAGCCCTGTATTATATACTGCCCACTGCTGAGCACGGGCGTCCTCTACAACTGAGAGAGTTTAGGCCTTAGTCCACCACGCTGGCCTAGTGCGGCTGGCAGACTTTACATACCTTAGAAATTCAGAGAACTTCTCAGATACGCAGGTTTCCTCACGATGTTTTCCTTCACCGTTAAAGCGAGCGATAATTCACAACTACGTAGAAACAGCTGAATGGATTTGGATAAAAATTGGCACATGGATAATAAATAATAATAAATGAATAAATCATGTCCGGAATTAACACATAGGCCTTGCTCCCATGGAAAATAATGGTCATTTTTCATCTGAGTTTTTAAATATGACTGGTGGTAGGTCTCTCATTATGTAAGAGGCCGTCTCGGTGGGTACCAACGCAATGTCTATTTCTACCGCCAAGCAACAGTGTGCATGCACTGTTGTGTTTCGGTTTGAAGGACATTGTAGCCAGTATAACTACTGGACATAATGAGACTTAACATCTTATGACTCAGGATGACGAGCGCAGTGGAATGCCACACAGTACTTTGTAAGTCAAGGTGCTGGATGGTGTTGCTACTGTTTATGGGTGGTCGTATCGCTTACCATCAGGGGAACGGCATGCGCGTCTCGTCATTCAATGCAATAAATAAAAAATATATATATATATATATATATGGCGCTGGAATTTTAGGGAATTTTGTAGCGGGAAAGGCTTTCCACGCGGGCGAAGCCGCAAGCAACACGAAGTTTTGAATAAATTTGACCTTATCTATCAGTGAGTGTCAATAATTGAATTTGCTTAGGTATAATTTGATTAGTAACGTAATATCATTCAATTACATTAAGTTACGCCTAAAGTTAACTGAGTGCGGTAATTAAATATCAATAGAGGCTGTGGATCCCAGCTTTTAGACTGAGTCAATAGAGTTCAAATTTACTTAAAATTTTAGTGCGATGTTTCAAATTGTAAACGATAAAGTGTTACTAAGAAGAATTGTTCGCCAAATTTGTTTTCGCGTATAAAATTATACGCCAATACCGTGGGTAGATTAACACGAAATTAATAAATTTCGCGAACTAATAAAGTCCTATTATTTTTTGATAACCAGTGCTTCTTACGAACACCTCCATTTTACAAATTTAGAGACATTCCTACAAATTCCCCCGCCGCGTCTGTCTGTCTGAACGCGATAAAATTAAAACACACACTATCACGCCTATTATCCCCGAAGGGGTAGACAGAGACGCAACTAATGCACTCGCTTTTCGCCGTGCGTATTCCGTCCCATGATGTGATAGGGGGCGAGCCTATCGCCATATCGGGCACTAATTCCATACTCCGGGCTGATACTGAATAGAAAAACCCAATATTACTTTGCCTGACCCGGGGATCGAACCCGAGACCTCAGCATTGCAGTCGTACCGTAATACAACTACGCCACCGAGGCAGTAAAAATACAAAAAATCCCAAATAAATTTCGATAAAATTTGGTATGGAGCTAGTTTGAGACCCTGACGGAAAACTCTTAAACGTGGCCGAAGCCACGATCAAAATCTAGTTATTTAAATAATATTAACACGTACCAAGTGTAGTCCACCAAAATGTCCAAACCCAATTCATAACATAACGAAAACTAGGTTTCAAATCTTAACCTTTGAAAATCTCTTTACGTTTAACCCTTCCACACTTTAAAATTTAACAACTGATGTTAATTCACCAGGGTCCGACACGCTCTCGCCGCTTTAACATTATAGTTTCAAATTAAAGAAACACCCTTGGGCACTGTAACATTTACATGGCGCCAAAATTATTTACCAACTTGCTACCTGCGAAATTAACGTATGATGTTGGAAATTGTTATGATAATCCATGTTTTTACATACATTCATGTCTTTTGTCCTCGAAGGGGAGACTATTAACGACCTCCGTAAGAGAAAAATTAAATCAATGTATTTATTAAGACTAATGCCTGCCGTCATAATTACTCGCTTATTTTTATGTGGTAGTAGAGAATACGTAGCTATGTTTTCCTTGGACAAAAAAAACCTCAAGATTTGTTTTCCACCGAAGTTATAGAGGGCGTGGGTATTGGGAATATCGGGCGCATTTACTAGACTCCGGCCTTATACTGAGTAGAGACATACAATATCATTTTATCCGACCCAGATCGAACCCGAGACAGCGCGATGGTCGGACCGCGCACGAACTGCTACGCCTCTAAAGCAGTCAAATCACCGAGGATCATATAATATCACTAGCATTGCGCGCGGCTCCGCCCGCGTGGAAAAGTTTTCCGGGATAAAAAGTAGCCTATCGCACTCAGGAGTAATGTAGCTTCCTGTTAGTGAAAGAATTTTCAAAATCGGTTCAGTAGTTCCTGAGATTAGCGCGTTCAAACAAACAAACAAACTCTTCAGCTTTATATATTAGTATAGATTACTACCTGACCCCGCAAACGTTGTTTTGCCATCAGTTACCGACCGGGGTTATAAGTTATTAAAAAAATAGGGGTTGATCGTAGAAAGGTTTAAATGCTGTATCATCCTACTAATATTATAAACGCGAAAGTTTGTATGGATGTATGGATGTTTGTTACTCTTTCACGCAAAAACTACTAAACGGATTTCAATGAAATTTGGCACACGGGTAGATCATGACCTGGATTAACACATAGGCTACTTTTTATCCCAGGAAAATATAAAGCGGGTGGAGCCGCGGTCAAAAGCTAGTACATACTAAAACCACAATTTATTCACGCCAAATCCCTAAAAACTTATATAATTGATTCACAAAACACATCCGTCACAAATGTAATCATTATGCGGTTTATACAAATCCCGCAAACGACAGATGGCGCCACCGCTGTATTAAGCAAAACATTATTTTGTTTCATTTAAAATTCATTAGTAAAGGAATGAATTGTGCGCCTAAAAAGCCATTATGGCTCGCTCGTTAGGCCGACTTATATCTATGGTACGGTACGAACTTATTCGTGCAGAATTAAATAATTTGTAATCTGGTATTACTTGACTCTTAATATTATACTCGGTAAAGGTCTCCTCAAATAGTTAGGTCTAAATAATGAAAATATTAACTGGTTCGATTCTAATCTCAGTCATATCTCAGCCCGTAGTCCCGAATTTGTGCCCGATATAACTAGAATGTTGTGTACAGTAGTAAATAGATGCCAGATTTATAACACGTATATAACGAATGTAATTTTGTTTAAAATTCAATCTGTTGTCTGTGTCTGTACCTTTTTACTAAAAATAAAATGAAATATGGCGATAGGCTCGCCCCTAAGACATAGTGGGACGGAACACATTTGATGAAAAGTGGTTGCCCTGGCTGCACCTCTGCCTACCCCTTCGGGGATTAAGGCGTGATGTGTGTGGAGGACCTAACCCATTACAGTTCGGGAGAGTAAGTCGAAAGAATCTTATCTATCAACCACGGGGATTTCGGGTTTAGATATTTAGGTCCGTATAAGTGTTCATTACTAAGAAGTAGGAAGGTATGATACTATGAATTAATGGTTTATGAGCACCAGTGTCGGTTAAAGTCTTATTTACACGGATTAATTGTTGCTAGCAATTTTAGTGCATTTCTCGCCTACGGTGACGTACAGTCAGCCGCATAAGTAGATGAACAAAATCAAAATTTCAAATCGCCTCTATACGCGTTAAGTTAAACTGAAAGATTTTTTTCTTCGTTTGAAGTATAGTAAATCTCTTTTATTTTATTTTTGTGAAGAGAAAAAAATTATTAGTAAGAACACAAAAGTATGTAGGCGATTTGAAATTTTGAATTTGTTTAGCTACTTATACTGCTGACTCAGTCAGCAGCGTAAATATCTGTACAAAATCAAAATTTCATATCGCCTATATACGCGTTGAGTTAAACTGAAACATTTTTTTCTTCGTTTGAAGTAAAGTAAATCTCTTTTACTTTATTTTTGTGAAGAGAAAAAAAAGATTGGTAAGAACACAAAAGTATGTAGGCGATTAGAAATTATGAATTTGTTCAGCTACTTATGCTGCTGACTGTACATACGAGTCTTATCAAATATTTAAAAATCGAATATAGCTAGCAACCAAAGCGTATGATTGTTGAAAGCAATTATTTCTCCGTCTAAATGACGCTTAACAGGCGAACCTGTGGGCTTAGAATGTGACAAAAAAACACGTCACGTCTCCGTTTCGTCTTATTGGGATTGGTTGAGAGACTAACATTTGACTGACGTATTGGTCTCTCGATCAATCACAAACATCAAAATTAAACGACATCGTTTTACGAGTTGCGTCTTCGTGTCACATTCTAAGCCCACTGTTTTGTCATTGTAAAAAAACCTAGGCGACAGCAAGTGATAACCGTAAATAAGATTCTATCTACAAAACGTAAATTAAGGCACGTTGTCTCACATAAATCAGCAACCTATAAATACAGACTAAAGCAATTTGCTGTTTTTCGCTGAAATTCTACAAGACGAATGTTTCATTACGTAACACAATTCAGAACACTTAGGAATGTCAGGAACAGCCTGACGAGGAAACAGGGATGTCAACGTCAGACCTTTGAATGATTGTGTTTTACATATTTACAGTACATTTAGACTACGACATAGTACATTTATAATGTGTATTTAATAATAGATGTTGCTCGCAAGTCTTCTAACGTAAAATAACATTTACGAACCTTAGGTCTTGTCAGAAAGACTTATACCTGCCAATATAATTCTTATGAAAATCGGTTTAGATATTACGAAGAATAAATCGAACACAATAAGTTTAAAGAAAACACGTTTCTGTCACGATAACGAGTCAATAACCATAATATCATGAGCTGAAGAACAATGTCTTTTCATCGAAATTACTTAGTTTAGGGGCCTTCATATACTATAGGTACACTGATTTATCAACTTTTATGATTTTATAATCTAATGATAATAAATGTTTATGATTTTATAATGCCTGCCTCGGTGGCGTAGTTGTATTACGGTACGAATGCAATGCTGAGGTCTCGGGTTCGATCCCCAGGTCGGGCAAAGTGATATTGGATTTTTCTATTCAGTATCAGCCCGGAGTCTGGAATTTGTGCCCGATATGGCGATAGGCTCGCCCCCTATCACATCATGGGACGGAATACGCTTGGCGAAAAGTGGGTGCACTAGTTGCGCCTCTGCCTACCCCTTCGGGGATAAAAGGCGTGAGCATGCGATTTTATAATCTAATGATAATAGAAATAATAATACAATTACAATAATTTACATCCTACTAATATTATAAACGCGAAAGTTTGTAAGTATGGATGTATGGATCTTTGTTACTCTTTCACGCAAAAACTTCTGAACGGATTTCGATGAAATTTGGCACACGGGTATATTATGTCTTGGATTAATACATAGGCTACTTTTTATCCCGGGAAAATATAAAGCGGGCCTTTTATCCCGGGAAAACTCATTCACGCGGGCGGAGCCGCAGGCAAAAGCTAGTATAAAATATAGTTTATTATCAACAATACAAAACCTATTTCACACAAATCCAATTCCATACAAAAAACAAACAATCGCACACCCTTTTAACGGAACCCTGAATCGTCAAGTAATAACCGAAGAAAAAACCCCGCATTTTCTGTTGTCAAGCGAAAGAAATCCGCAGAGTAATGCCTACTGAAAAGCAGAAGGGGTCAAGCTGTACTTACTGTAGGGTTGTCGTGACAGGCAGAAAGTACCCTTGAGTATAATTAATAATGCGAAACTTTACCTTGTTGTGGACAAGAGTGCTTAGATTTAAGCAATAAAAAAATTCCGCTCAAAGTTGTGGCTTGGTATTCAATAAAAAATGTGAAGTCGTAAATGTTTGAGAACAAGGCTCAGATTCACTGGTTGTTGGTAAACTTCCAGATAACTATCTGACATATAACGCTATCTAACAAATAAATCTGACACATCACTAGTGACTTTCTGCCAGATATTTCTATTCGAGATCTATGAATCCAAAAGCTGTTTATAGTGCGAATAAGTATTTATAGTCTCTCAAAGACTTTATCAGAATGTGGTCAAATCGGCCCTAAGTATAAGACATACGTAACTAACGTAACTTAAGCCATAACAGTAAGTAATGTCAAAATTAGAAATAATCAGTTTTTTTTATAATTAGCGTTATAACCAACCCGCCCTTAAGATCTGGCAATACAAAGACGACACGAAAATCCGTGTCACCTGATTGTGATTGGTTGAGACCAACGCGGAAGTCACGTGTCAGTCTCTTGACCATTCACAATCAAACGACACGAACGTTCGTAGCGCGTTTTATGTCAGAGTTCACGGGGGCTGAGTTGTCTTAATAATAATTACAGATTATAAAAACCTTACCTTATACACTATGATTATACTAGCTCACAGTGTGGACTTATTGACAACTACTGACTCACAGAAAATTCAAATGTCTACGTATAAATATGATTAAATTGAATTTACATTAAATCAGAATTATCGATATAGAAATTGATAGCATCAAGAGTCGAAAATGGGCCGCAAATAAATGATCAACGTTCGTTCGAAAAAAAAACACGTATCATAATATATTATTTTCTTCGCAGCAACCAAAATTATTTGATTTGATATTAATGCGTGTTGCTAAAGAAATATTTCGGATTTTCTGTTCGCACGAAGATTTCTTAAAATAAAATCAAGTATTCATATTATTATATTATAGAATTTTTTCACCTATGAAAGTAGATATGCGAATAATACCCAGTAATAACATTGCCTATTTGCTGGTTAACACGACTGTAACATCTCTTTAAGCACTAACACCGCTCTCAAAAAGTGCAGCAAAGGGTATCAAAAGCCCACCTATTCATTCTGATCAAGTACGATCTCATCTCAATGCACAGGGTTAACAAACCCATTCGTATTTATTGGCGAGAGCCAACCCTGCCAACGACGCACTTATTGCTCCGACCTCGTTTTTAAGTCGACCAAGCACTTTTCGACGGATGATTTTTTTTAATTTCCTTCCTTAAGTGGTTGGTGTTAAACGGTTTAGCCTAATTGGGCATTGGACGTAATCAAACTGTGTTTAGTGGCTCATGAGCCGTTTGAGACTCAATGGGGTGTGGACGTGCGATTAGCTGAAAAAAATGTTATTGGATTCGGTGCGGGGGAAATTATGATCGATTTTATTGCGGGATGGAGTCGACGTGTTATTTAAATATCCGATAGGAAAATAATACTCAAAATTCCTATAGTGCTGGGCTGGTAGCATATTCTTTATCCGGCTGGATAGCGACTGCCGTAAACAAGGTACAAACCCCCACAGTAGCCCACATAAATAGCATTCCAGGATCAACCTGTACGGGCAGCAGCATAAGTAGATGAACAAATTCAAATTGCCTACATACTTTTGTGTTCTTACTAATCTTATTTTCTTTTCAATTTAACTAAATGCGTATATAGGCGATTTGAAATTTTGATTTTGTACGGATATTTATACTGCTGACTGTACATATTCGGTTTTTAATAGGCATAACTGTGGCAACTGGTAAGGGATAATCTCCTCCTCAATCTGAACTTTATCTGGACTCGATTTACCCTCAAATGTAGCGGAGTTGCCGAGCCCATATAATTTTACTGGTGGTAGGTCTCTCATATGTAAGAGTCCACCTGGGTGGATACCACCGCAATGTCTATTTCTACCGCCAAGCAGCAGTGTGCATGCCCTGTTGTATTCCAGTTTGAAGGACATTGTAGCCAGCGTAATTACTGGGCATTATGAGACTTAACATCTTATGTCTCAGGATGACGAGCGCAGTGGAATGCCACATAGTACTTTGTAACTCAAGCTGTAGCTCGTCTCGTCTTTAAATGCCTTAAAAAAATGTGAAAGGAATACAAGATTGACGAGATAGTACCTGTGTCGTAAAATCAACGTGAAGTGGCTGTGCTGTTGTTTAGAATGACCGGTGAGATTTACCGATACTTCTCAATGTCGTTGCTTTGTTCTCTGTAGCTCAATAGCTCAATACAATAGGGATTAGGATTTATCGGGACAGCAACTTCGAAAGAAACGCAACAGTAAAGCTGACATTTTACGCTGAATACGCCACGATACAGGCAAAACTACAGGACTTTACTGCTTACAAGAATAAAGACTCAATTATTCATTATAAAGAATTTATTCAAAGATTTCTAATTTTTATGTGAATGTTGAACGTTGAAATAAAACTAGGTTTTTTACTTATTTTTCTCTCGACGTTTCGAATACTTTGCAGCCTTCATGGTCGCGGGGCGTACAGAGAAAAAAATAGGTAAATAGCCGCGATAAAATCCGCAACTTCCCCTGACGTAAATATACAGGCATAGTAGTAAATAACCACCAGGTAAATGATAGTCCATTCTCGTTATGGTATACTACTTTCATTTTGAGGACTTTAACTAACAATTATAAAGGAGACGCTTTGTTCCCAGATAATTAAAGTCCACGTCGCCCCAAGTTACATACTTAGTACATTAGAAATCGTACAAACTTTTATTACATTAATTTGTGTGTAGTCAAGTTTCAATTATCTCGAACATTCTTCGAAGCTTCTGATAATTACGAATGTGGGAACTTCGTTCCTATGTGGGTTGTTTTAAAACCCCCCCAAGTTTCAGTTATAAGTGGAACGTATAAATTAATGGCACAGGTGTACAGCAGTCTTTTGTAAAATTTCGAATTAAATTTGGGAGTAGGTAGGTACATTATAATTTTAATTATTATCGTAATTATAAAGTTTTTGTAGAATGATAAGAAAATAATTTCGTATGTTATTAGATTATGAGATTGTTCCAGTTTATTAAATTTGAGAAAATTCTTTTTTAATAATTTGCTTTCTTTTGCGAAGATTAAGGCACAAAGTATCTCCCGTAATTCAATAAAATTCTACCAAAAGTCACGAAGTGCAATATACATCGGTCCTATCATCCTTTTTCTGTCATTTAATGATATAAATTTGACATTGGAACCAATTTCTTGTTTTTTTCAAACCTTCATATCAAATATACATATAAAACTTTGTGTAATAGACACCACTCGCATCGAGTTCTTACGGTTTAAATTACTTTGACATTACAAAGGCGCGGTAAGGAATAAGGATGTTATCTCCCAGTACATTATCCTCTAAACAATTAGGTATCGTATTACTAAGACTCCATTATGCGAACAAAAGCTAGACAAGCTGACATAATACTAGACTATTTAATAATGTCCCTAAAAGAAAGCAATTTGTTTTCTTGGAAAATTCCTTTTAGAATTTTTAATAACGTGAGCTTAGAGTTATTTATGAAGAGGATAGTGTATCTTAATATTGGCTAAGTTTATCTTGACGTGGATCTATCTGGATAGGTAATGGCACCTACCTGCTTCGTTTTCTGCCATCAAATATTTTTTTGTAACTACTGGACAAAATCAGACTTAACATTTTATGTCTCAGGATGACGGCGCAGTGGAATGCCACGCAGTACTTTGTAACCCAAGGTGCTGGATGGTGTTGTTACTGTTTATGGGTGGTCGTATCGCTTACCATCAGGCGAACGGCATGCTCGTCTCGTCATTCAATGAAATAAAAAAAAGGCAAGGTGACCCCACTGCACCTGACCGTAAGCACAATGGGGTCTAGATAGTGTGTCGACTGACGAGAATACCAGTCGACACAATTATACAGGCCTGTTTGAACTGTATATACCTACACAGGCTGATCCCGGAACGCGGCACACTTGGGCCACTATGGCGGGATTTATCTCCTTTTGTAGGTACGATGGTTGCTATCCGGGATACGAAATTTATCCTACCACCAGCAATTTGCACTAATGTGTCTGTATGAAGAACATAGCTGATTTAATTTCTGGTTATTATTCTACTTAAAATACTTAGTCTCAGCGTGATGAGCGCAAAGCAGGGTGATACGATTATTCACGATTCTAAGCTCCGAGTGGCGTTGTAAATCATTTTCGGATAGCATTTACCATCAGGCGAGTCACTTGCTCGTTTTGGCATCTTGTTTCTTAAGAATGATAAGCTGGTTTTCATGGGAGGTACTACTGCCCCGACCTCAATTTCAATCGTCGTCGTCAATTTCCCGTGAATGGCGCTAATGCATTCAAAATTCATTTAGCTTCATGAGTAGTGGTGATCACTAACATTGTAGATAACTTCAAGAAAAAAAAAACAAATGAAAACCGTAACCCGTCAGCGAATACACAAAAGTTTGAACACCTAAGGGTTATGTCAACGCAAATAATCTTCAAGCTTTACGAGCGAGGAAAACGAACCAAAATTAAGGTTTTTACGAACTATACGAAAAAGCATTCGTGAGAATTCGGAACGATGATTGATTCATGGCGACACGTCATTCCATTACGACGTTCCAACTTTGAATTCCGTAAGTTTTATCCAAACGGACCGAGGCGTGACTAACTTATTTTAATAATAGGAAAATGTTATTGTGACTTTTGCTTTCGTAACTGTTACGACGTAGGAGTACAAGATACGTTCTGAAAGATTTGATTACGTATAGCATTAAGTCCGTTTATAATATACTTCTCTGTATTTAAGTGTATAAAATAAATTTGATATTATGATGTTATGAACACAAAATTGACATACTAATAGCATCACGCCTGTTTAATCAAGAGGTAGCCAGAGGTATAACACACCCAAAATTACTTAACATTTTATGCGAAATGAAGTTAGAAAGTAAGCGAATTTATTTACATAGAAATAAATCATTATAATTGCTAAATGCATCTTATTAGGGCTGTAATATCAGTATTCTATGTATTAAATCTAAAATATGAAAAAAAAAACAATCTCAAAAAGAAAATCACAGTTGCTTGGCGGTCTTATTAAATAAAGCTTGCAAGGCGTTTTTCTCTCGTGGTGTCATTTTTATTTTTATTGAACGGCAGCGCTTGTTACGTTTTTCGTTGTTTCGTAAATATCGTCGAATCTTATACTAGTTATTAGTAATAGGGGTCTACTTCCTAGTAGAAATGTGTTATGGTGACAAGATTGAGTCATGTATCGCTTAGATTACAAATATAGTAGGTTTTAAAAAATAAGTAATGATATTATTTGAACTGTGCACTTACAATCATGTTCAATGCAGGGTCTTCTTCGTCCCAGAATAATGAAATACGAAATAATACTGATAAACTTAGAGAAAAACCTGTTTACCTATCCACAGAAGGCGTAACTACTCAAAAACCCATAAAGACAAACAAAAGCAATATGGCGTCCACGGTCCTTAACGTCCCGCCCCGCCATTTTCTATTCTATCTGGGACAGTAAAAGTCAACGCGTAAACGGTGACAGATCCCTATCAGCCTTGCTATGGACGAAGTTCAATGTTTAACTTTTTCTGTAAAATGTTGGGTGTATTTACGGGAACGTTAAAATATTTTGGAGTTTTGGAATGGCTAGTACACAGGTGTATTCTATATTTTTTACCACGCACATGTGCGCTCTAGAATGAACTTCCTTCCACGTTGATAAGAATCAACGTGGAAGAGGACGGCGGCGCTAAAGGCTTATACACAAAAACACGACACGACGTCGCGCCGTCCCACGACGCGACGTCGTGTCGTGTTTATGTGTATGAGCCCTAAGGCATGTCCTTCTTCAAATAATGTTTTAAAATAGTTTTTTATAGAAGGTAGCGGCATTGGTTGTGCTCCTAGCGTTGACGACGTCCATGGCCGCCGGTTACCACATACAATCAGATGGGCTATTAGCTCGTCTGCCTTAGCAGGCAATAAAAAAATACAAAATAAAAATTTACATTAAATATGTCTGGGTACCGCTTTGTTCTATTTCTTCAACCATACATCAGTGTGCGACCATTGTCTCGTACCGGTCCAAGTACAGTGTATCTTACTAATATTGTAAATGTGAATATTTGTGTACATGTTTGGATGTTTATTAGAAGTAAACGCAGAAACAACTAAACGGATTTTGATGAAATTTGGCACACGGGTAGGCTATGTCCTGGATTAACACATACGTTTTTATCCCGGTAATCTGAAATAATGGATATTAATTTTAATCTGATTCTTTAAGCAGATGGCGCTGGCGTCGTACTGTGTTTTAGCGACTTTAGTAGCTTTTCACGCAGGCGAAGCCGCGAGCAACACCTAGCTCTATATAATTACAAGACAGTGCTGGCATTCATAGCGTTGCGCACAATAAGATAAGCATTGTAGGGTAGCAATTACGCCGATTAGTCCCGCAATATCTCGACCTGAAATAAATATTCGTTGATCACACATTTTCGTTAGTGTGGGGTTTAAAACCTCGGCTTCTTGTTTTACGGTTCATCGGCTACAAAAGCTGTACAAATGTCATGGAGAATGAAAAATGAGTTTATATTGGGATGGGATCCAATTAAGGTATAAACTATTGAAGTACCTACAAATTACAATAAGACAATAAACACTGTTTATTTTCCAAGCATTTCGTGATTGTGTTAAAAAATCTCAACAAAGGTAATTTTAGCAACAAAATTACTAAATGTTTTGTGTTTACGCTCAAAAACAACTTCAATTTAGCCGCGTTCAATATACATTAACTTAAATAAGTCTGCCAGTCCGCCACAAAATTTGTTCCCGGCAAAAATAGGGCAAAAAGCTTATATTCAACTAAAAAACAAAGTGGAACCACTTTATATAGACTCGAGCATTTTGGCCGTCGTTTTTTCACTGTCAAAACCGCTGGCTCATCTTCAAATTCATACCTGAGGGTAATTGTATCCCTTTTTCGTCGACGCACGAACCCACAGGAATTTTGGCGAAAATACCTTATCTGGCACATCATTCTTCAAGAGCCGCCTTGACGCAAATGTCCCGTTTATGTTTTTACTCTAGTGAGCCACTACTGCGTCAACTCGCGCGATTTTCGTCTTAGTTTCTTTTGTTGAGCAATTAGTTCGGACGACTGCGGCTAGATGGCGTTAATTGTAGATACGTACAGTTGGTATAGTTCATGTTTTACCGGTTATCTCAAATACGTTTCACAAAATATTTGATACCTACTTTTCATGAATATTACCTGCATAATATATCATAATAATACGATAGAGCCACGGTTAACACACTCTGTACGTATGCGACAAAAGTGGTACCATTGACTCAATTCCTTAAAGAAACATAAATATTCTCCTTACCAATGCCTACGCTCGTAATTCTTTTAGTTTTGTGTAAATTCTTAGATAGTTAAGACCACTTGCTAGGTAAATTGTAATTAGTAGCCCCTAGGCTAGCCAGGTTGTTGTTTAGCTGTACCTATGTATAAAAATTACAGGTTTATTTTTGAGAATGGTATTTAGATTAAAATCGCTTTGATACCTTTTCCTTGACAAGTAGAAAATGTTTTCAAAATATGATTTATGTCAACTTAAGTAGATTTTACGAGAAATTTGTCTGTATATTCGTACCAACAAGGATTTGTTATTTCGAAATTGTTTTGATATGTTGTTGGAAATTTACAAGAACTCTTGAGCTAGGTCGCTCGTAGTTCATGTTTCAACCTCTAAGTTATATCTACATTATTACTTGCTTTGTATGCTCTTTATTTCAATTGTTCCTTATTTTTTACATTTTTATATTAACCAAAAAAATCATTAATACATATAACAATATAAGAAGTGAATCACCTCCGATGGCGAGGCTGAAGACCCAAACCACCGGTGGTCAGGGATTCAAAGTGAGGAATCTCCTCACAAAGCGTGCTGTGTCCAGAAGTACTGCTTTTTGCATCTGGCTCTTAACACAACGACCAATTGAGAGCCTCTGGAGGTGTTGGTCGAGACTCTTTGGTATCAACCCATGCTTGCTTTGTATAATATTATTAGTAAGTCTCTCGTATGCTCAAACCCGTAAATTTATCAGGAGCAAGCAGCCTTGTTCTGATTTCAAGGGATTCGTCGCCAGGGTAATGAGTTGGCAGTATGAAATTTAATATTTATTCTCTCAAGGTAATGACCGTATTTATAGCATGCAGTACTTTATTTTAAATAGATAAAGTACCAATTATTACCACGTTGGCACTATCATAAGCTGATAGACCTTCTTGTGTTATCTTAACATACTACCATACCAGCCCTGTATTATATACTGCCCACTGCTGAGCAGCCTCCTCTACAACTGAGAGGGTATAGGCCTTAGTCCACCACTTCGAAATTCAGAGAACTTCTCGGGTATGCAGGTTTCCTCACGATGTTTTCCGTCACCGTTAAAGCGAGCGATAATTCACAAAGAATACACACATAACTTTTTAGAAAAGTCGGAGGTGTGTGCCCTTTGAACATGCGGACATTCGTCTCAGCAGTCCGTTCCACTCCCAACTTTGCGCGGACGAAGCCGCAAGCAGCACCTAGTCATTTATAAATAATAAAAAAATCTCCATAATGTTATCACATTCACAAATATAATATCATAGGTAAGTTGTTCATTTAATCATAAAATCTTAAATAAAAAGGTATTTGAATTTACGGTATAGGTAATTTTTCAAAAATTAATAAGATAAGATATATGCAGTAGTAGTGTGAATAACATATTTTTATTAAAAAAAAAGTGTGTGTGTAGGTCCTTATGTACACGCGTTAGAAGTTATACTTCTTTGGCGTAACAAGATAAAAATCTTTTTAAATTTTTTATCTTTCGCCTTATTCTACGTTCAAAATTCAAAAATGTTGACTATAGGTAACTTCAGGGTGAATTCAAAAATGTTGACTATAGCTAACTTCAGGGTGTCGGTTTTTCGTGACGGTGTGCGCGCGCATCGTAAAAAATTACTCTCATCATTTTTCCATAACGCGCCAAAAGAAGTATAACTTCAAAAAACCGCAGTTGTACGAGTTTATTTCTACCGACGCACCAACTTCTAACGAAGTATGATTTCTCGACACCTGCCATAGTAAAGTTTTAAACATATCAAAAGCAAAAGTGGACCGCACGTGAATTGTAATGTTGGCCAAACTTTGTCTCCCTCACGGCCGGTGTTCCACAACAGGTGTAATGACTTTATGTATTATATACATTCAAATTATTCATGTGGCTTCTAAGCCGTTCGGTGGCTCGGTAGTTGGTACAAACTACAATCTATCATTGTACGAGAATGTCTAGTATTTTTTGCCCTGACTATTCTCTGTCAATTTCGATTCATATAGACATTGTTGTAAAGTAAACGTTAATGTTTGCCATATCTTACTTTTTACTAATATTATAAATACGAAAGTTTGTGAAAATGTTTGGATGTTCGTCAGAAGTAAACGCAGATTTTGCTAAACGGATTTGGATGAAATTTGGCATACGGGTAGACCATGTCCCGGATTAACAAATAGGCTATTTTGATCTCGCTAATATGCTACCATGGGAAGTAATGGTCAATTTTCATCGGATTAATAAATAGATGGCGTTGCCAGTAAGGACTTTTGTAGCGGGAAAGGCTTTTCACGCGGGCAAAGCCGTGAGAAACACCGAGTGAGTAATAAAAGTATTTACAATGTGTATAACGACATTTCACTGTGTTCGTCACTAAAATTGATGTCCAATCGTAGCAGCTTAATAGATTTTTTTATTTATTATAATTATTATCATATAGATCCATAACGACTTAATAAATTAAAGCGGCCTCAGATTGTCCTCTCATATCATAAATTAGTATTCAATCCAGCAAGTTCTTAAGCCACTCGTAACTTGAGAAGAAAATTGATCTAAACTTTCCATATAACAAGTTTACCCTTTTGGTTCTGTTGATGGATTAAATTCTCATGTATTTTTATTTTTCGTTACAACGTTCGTAGGCGTCTGCTGAGTTTGGCTATTCATTACAAATTTCGACGTTGATTTATGTGTATAATTTTTATTTAGTTTCTTGGAGAGTTATATTACCTACTACTGTTTCAGAATATTTAATATGTCAAAGTGAAAAGAAGTGAATGTGACGTAGTGATTACTACTATTATCAATTTAGCTCGACAATTGGAAGCAAAGAGCATTACAACTACTGAAAATTGGAAGATAAACAATGTTTGAAAAAGATATATTGTCAGCTCGTTGGCGTAATTTTGTGTCGTATATGTGTAACAATTGACAGAGTATGCAAGGTGCCTAAACCTTCTCCTTGATTATTATTCTTTGTAGATAATATGAGTGCTGATGGCGCGTACAATCATGAAGTATTCCATCCCGCATCAAGCTATTTACTATTTTGGCTAACAAGAACCCTGCCCCATATTTATACTATCTATAATAATATTACAAAGCTGAAGAGTTTGTTTGTTTGAACGCGCTAATCTCAGGAACCACTGAAACGATTTTGAAAATTCTTTCACTAATAGGAAGCTACATTACTCCTAAGTGCTATAGGATATTTTCTATTCCGGAAAAAAAATTTCACGCCAGCTAAGCGTCGAGCAATACTAATCTACTATAAAAAGGACACGTTCCCAGAAGCACCACGATTTAATACGAAACTGATATTATTTTGTAGGACGCTAAAAAGCCAAAGATGAAATGTGATAAAAAAAGAATACTTATGATTTCCAAGAAGTTCCTATCCCGGCAAAAATATTTACGTAATGGCTTTTCTGGTAATATGTAATGGACAAGATAAGTTGTTTCTACAAATTACTTTAGTAATCTTGTCGAGAAATTATTTGGTAATAACAAGTTATTTGGTTGAGCTTTTCCTTATCAAGGTAGAGATAATATTTATTTCTGTTGACAGAGAGTCTTTGATATATTTATTCTCAACTTGACAGCAATAATGGGACACTTGTGTGTGTGTATGTGTGTGTGTGTGTGTGTGTGTGTGTGTGTGTGTGTGTGCAAAACCTATAATATTAATGGTTCATTTCGAATTGCCGAGCGTTAACTTCTGTACGTACGGTTATACAGGCATTATTGTAGCAATTAACAAGATGTAACTTGAAATGCAGATTATACTTGGACTGCACTATTTACAATGTCTTGCAGTGTAGAAACTGCCTAGGATAGAAAAATACCTGTATCAACGTACAATTACTAAACATTACCCAAAGCATTTCACTTAAATAAATTTATTCAGGGATAGGCTTTCCTCCGACGAGTTTATAGTATAACCCATTAAAAAAGAAATATAAATAATAATACTAGCCCTATATTATATACTGCCCACTGCTGAGCACGGGCCTTCTCTACTACTGAGATGGTTTAGGCCTTAGTCCACCACGCTGGCCTAGTGCGGATTGGCAGACTTCACATACCCTCGAAATTCTTATGGAGAATACTCAGGTATATAGGTTTCCTCACGATGTTTTTCTTCACCGTTAAAGCGAACGATAATTGATAAACAATATACACATTACTTCGAAAAGTCTGCCTTGGGTTTTGAACCTCCGGACATTGTCTCGGCAGACCGTTCCATTACCAACTAGGCTATCGTGACTAAAGAGAAATATACTTTGGATGAATTTGCTGCACTTTTCTCAACCATTTCAAGAACGGAGGCATGGATAAATAAAAATAATATATTAAATAAATATTTTTATTACCATCGTCACCAAAAATCAAAAAATCTTTAAAAACAAAACAGTTCAAATAAATCACCGCCTTGTATAATATTAAATAAGGTTCAAACGAGATGGCGTAGTAGCAGGCCATTACCAACAATTTTCGCATGGCGTCTAATACTCAACCGCGGCAATTTTCAATGAAAAACTGCCCCGTGTCTTTTACATCGCCTGATTTATTGCCTAATTTATCACCGAAAAAAACAACCATGTGAGCTGAAGGTGATGCCTTTAAAAAAGCTCCTTTATGCCACAACTTTGAGATTCATGGGGTAATATAACGGAAGTGTTGTAACTAAGATAATTCAAAATATGTTTATTGTTTTAGGTTCAATAATTAATATTAAATATTTTAAAATACATAAAACACATGCCGGTATACCGTGGGAGTAGGCTGAAGTGTAGAAATGCATTTTGCATGATCTTAATGTACTAATGTATATTACGGTATGGCTGCAATATTGAGTTCAATTCCCGAGTCGGGCAAAGTGAGGTTTCCACTATGTATATGCCCGGAGTCTGTAATTTGTGCCCGATATGGCGATAGGCTTGCCCCCTATCACATCATGGGACGGAATACGCACGGCGAACAGTGGGTGCACTGTTTACGCCTCTGTCTACCCCATCAGTGATAAAAGGCGTGAGTGTATGTATGTATTTATGGTATAAAAAATACAATACATAGTTTATAAATAGCATACCTAAACAAAATAATTGTCTGATAATCATAATATTATTTAAACTTCGATCCAAGATCTATTTAGACAATACATAAAATTTTCTAGAGCTACTATATGGATATATTTTACCCTCAACCCCTTATCAAAGTATATTAATATAGACAGGAGCATGTGTTTATTACAGTAATTTGTGATTTATTTCCCGCGTAGATATTTTGTCTTGCTCCGCCGTAACTACGCGCTACGAGTTATTGACTACGCACTTCGTAGTATCACGTAGCGCTACGCATTATGTTTTCGAGAATAACACGCAAGGGACAATGTATTGAATTGACTATTTCTTGTAGCAATGTTTTATGATGAAATGTATGAACATTTTTGTAATATTTTTTTTAGAAGGGTTGCGTAAATAGATCTCGTGGAAGGTATTTGCAAATAGTAAACTTATTGAATAAGGTTCTTTTGAAATAATTGTTAGAGCGGCTAGAATATTTAAAAGTTGTCTGTAGCCACAAAATATTATAATAGCGAGAAATTATTCTTTAGTTTATCGTTATTTTGCTTTAGATTAGTGGGTGGATTACTTTAGACCGAATTTGACATCATTTTTATCTACCGCCTATGAGAATTAGTTTTGATATGTATTTAATTTGGATATTGAAATTTCGGTACCGAATTAATTCTGTAATATAATTAATTTTAAATTGTGAAAAATCATTATAGCCAAGTTATCTTTAATGGCTATAAAAACCGGAAATAGCGTTGTTATTATGGCCGTTTTTAGATACCATACAATTCAAATCAAATCTTTAACAATGAATTTAAATAAGATTTTTATGGTCAATATAATTATTCAAGCAAACTTAGGTAGGTACATAGGCTGTTAAATTTAGCAAGTCATGAAACCCACGTTAATAAATTAAGGTTCTATTAAATATTTCGTTAAAAGAGTAATTAAGAATCCAACAATAAAAATAAAATAATTATTGTTTTCGTAGAACAGTCTATAATATTTTCGCAAGGTCTTTTAATTTTATTTACACTGTAAAAAGGGCTTTGAACTTCAAACGATGAATGAAAAATAGACTTTTATTCCACCATAATCTTGTAATACGAAAAGTAATAAAAACTCTTTGATACTTAAAACTATTAATGCCGATATTTTATTATATTACGCAAAGCAACAAAGGCCCAAAAGAAACAATCGTGACGTCATCGTGCAATTCATCTGTGCGTGGGAGAGAGATAGCGTGATGAATGGACTCCACTATTCCTATACTAATGACACACACACACACCACTCACGCCTTTTATCCCCGAAGGGGTAGGCAGAGGTGCAACTAGTGCACCCACTTTTCGCCGTTATTCCGTCCCATGATGTGATAGGGGGCGAGCCTATCGCCATATCGGGCACAAATTCCAGACTCCGGGCTGATAATAAATAGAAAAACTCAATATCACTGCCCGACCCGGGGATCGAACCCAAGAGCCCAGCATTGCAGTCGTACCGTAATACAACTACGCCACCAAGGCAGTCTATACTAATGATTATATGATGAAACTAATTATGAAATAATACTGATATCTAGATGTTGCTTGTTCATAACAATACCTAAGATGGTCGGTCAATGGTCATCTATTCTACAAAAAAATATCTCAAGAGCTCACTTCAGATAAGTGGAAAAATATTACTAGAAATTACTTTACTTTCAATCTACACTTAGAGTTAACTTTACGATCGATATTCAAATCCACTACATCTACATCTAGCAAACACATTAAAGTAATTTTTAAATGATGTATTTTTACTAAAAACAGCTTAATTTACATAAGTCGATACGCCTTAATTAATTCTCGTAATTAAAGAAAAAGGAACATTAAATCCACTCTACCAGTCCTTGAACTGCGCCAACCTCATTTAAAATAAGTCAATAGATCCTTAAAGGGTTGGCAACATGATACACCCCATTTTGGAAATGTGCCAGCGGCGCTGAGTTACACTTACTCCCGTAAGAACGAAGTTGGATTCTGTAAGGCTTCGGGTTTCTCCCGTCTCCATGGAAACGGTCACCCGGAAATTGGAAGTGTGGTTTCCTAGAGCCAAGGGTACGTTTTCTTACTGTCTCATTAGTGTTAGAAGTTTAAAGCTTAGCTACAATGGTTTCGACTAAATTGCATAAGAGCTGAAATAGTGGGTAGTAAAAGTCTGGCTGTTCACTGTACTTATGTCCATCTCATAATTAATTGTTTCTATTGCCATATTCAGGAAAAAATCTGATACCGGGAGACTCTTACGTGTTTTATTGTGTCGAGGAACTTAAAAAAATTCAAGTTGATTACAAAGAAGAATCTAAGGCCTTATCGATTTTAGTCTTAATTACACTACTAATGTGATTATCGATGTACGCTTTGATTAATTATATACCTAGATAGAGTGACGCAATGCAATGAAACTAAAATAAACAGGCCAACTTTTCTTAACCTAGTATGCGTGACGCTGTGACATATGCTATCGCTGCATCATTCTGCGTATCCTCGTGTGCGCGCATAATGATACCAATTATTAAATGGTTTCTATTAAAACGTGGATAATATTATATCCATGAAAAACAATAAAAAAAAAAATCACTCGAACTCATTTAGTGGGGAACAGTCGCCTCTATTTTTTTCGACGCGTTTGAAACGTTCAGTGTCTATCTAGGTATATAATTAATCAAAGGATGTACGGTATGTTATAGTACATTTTATACTTCTTTAAACAACCTAACCACCAAAAAATCAATAACATACAAACATATCTTTATAATAGGAACCAAGTGACCATAGAGAATACCGCAGGATAACACGATATTGTAACGGTTGTTAAGTTAGTTTGTTGGCACACGTCGCCGATGACCGCACGATAGCGGCCGGCCGCGCCCCGCGGTTTCCGACAGCGTCCAACCGTTGATTTACAAGCCAAATAATAAACAATGTGAAATCTTGTCCTTGGATTTTACTGGAATATTTGGACTGATAATGCAGTAAATATCTTGGTAGAGTCACACACTCACGCCTTTGGCCCGAAGAGGTAAGCAGAGGCGCAAGGTTTACATCCACTTCTTGCCATATGTATTCCGTCCTATTATGTGATACGGGGCGAGTCTATAGATATATTCAAATCATTTATTAAGTAATTAGGCCCCGAAGGGCACTTTTACACGTCATTTTTTACAATGTTTTTTATCGTCTAAAAGATTCTACCAGTGCTTCGAAAAAGCCCACTGACCTGAGAAGAATCACCAAGAATTTCAGCCGTACCGTAAGCATATTGGGCACAAATACCAGACTCCGGGCTATTAAAGGATTTTTCGCCATGTTTACAGTTGTTAGAGAATATATTCATCCACATATCAGTACCTTCGATATACTTAGTTGTGTTGCTACAGTTTGAAAGCATGCGAAAAGCCCATACGTAATACCTTTCATACAAAATGCAAACATTAAATACTGAAATGTAACCTTTTCTGGTATAAATGTGATTCAATTAATTACTCAAGTACGAAGAATAAAATGATTTATTTCCAACCTTTTATCACAACATACATGCTAATGTAATAACGACATGGTTGGAATAATTACATGGTGTAATTACTGCGTTATTCGTGTGTTCTTTAGGAAGGGGTGGGGATAAAAATCGTGACACACGAAACAATACCGTCACGTGAGCTGGGGCGAAATCGTTTGGAAATATGGCGGTGCGGTGTGGGAAAAGACCGGATGGTATTCAAGGGATTATATTAGGTATTTTAAATCGTCAATAACCGTTACTTGAAAATGTGAGTTTTTATTTAAGAATGACAAGCAGCGTATGATTTTTTTAACGACACGCTATTTCCTCGTCTACTATTTTTTTATGGCATTGAATGACGAGACGAGCATGCCGTTCTCCTGATGGTAAGCGATACGACCCATAAACAGTAGTAACACCATACAGCGACTTGAGTTACAAAGTACTGTGTGTCTCAGGATGACGAGCGCAGTAGAATTACTGCGCTCGTCATCCTGAGACATAAGATGTTAAGTATTTATTTATATATCATTTTAATTTGGATCCACCAAAAGATAATACAATAGTCAGCTTACATATAATCGTACAAGTGTAATGATATTGCTCATCTAATTATAGTATAGATATAGTTATTCAACGTGAAAGGAGCAAAATAATATACTAACGTTCAGTCAGTAAACTCGTTGGTTATTTTGTGATAGGTCTCTCGTATGCGAGGGACCGTCTGGGTAGGTAACACCGCAATGTGTATTTCTACCGCCAAGCAGCAGTGAGCATACACTGTTGTGTTTCGGTTTGAAGGGTACTGTAGCTATCGTAATTACTGGACATTATGAGACTTAATATATAATGTATCAGGGCGACGAGCGCAGTGGAGTGCGACGCAGTACTTTGTAATTAAAAGTTCTGTTTTCTGTCCTGATCTGGAGTTGCTACTGTTTATGGGCGGTCGTATCGCGTATCATCAGGCGAGTGGCTTGCTCGTCTCGTCATTCAGACGTAATAAATATCAAGTCTTAAAATTCCCCGGCCTCTTCCAAACATCTGTTAACTTGTGCCGAATATCGCAAATATATGAACTAAACAAACCAAACTTGTGTGCGCACGCAACGCGACATAAGTTAACCAAAACGTTTATTTTATTGTCTATCCTTCAGCCGTAACTTTCATGTGGAAATCGGCAAAAGTTATATAACTAGAACGATTTAGGTTAGGCTGAATATGTTTACTGCTGAGGGATACTTTTACGTATTTTTTTTAAGTTATAGCATTCTAGTTTAACCAGTTTATTTATGTGTACCTATTCTATTATGTATTAATTTTTATGTAACTTTAAGATGAGATGGTGTGTACTTATTAAATGTATTATTTTTTAGGGTAACTTAAAGACGAGACGAGTGAACAGAAGCAAAACCACTCAGAACTTTAAATTACAAAATTCTGTATCAAACTTTTGCTCATCACACAAAGACTACATGTTGCTAATATAAGGTTGATAGACGCAGGATTTATTATTCAATGTCTCGTATATCGAAACACAATATAACACATTATTACATATAATTATCTATCATCAATCTTTGGAATAGTTTGCCGGCACCCGTGTTCCTCCTTCCTATAATCCTAAAGCTCAGTAGGCCGGCATGATTGTGGCGAATGGCATGTGATAGCCATCTGTTGCCATTCAATACTCTCTGGCCGGCATCGCGCTTTCCATCAGGTGCGCTGTGTGCCAGCATAAAAAAAAATCATCACTGTTCCTCATATTTAGCACATCGCGTGCACGGAAGAGTGGGATTTGGCGTAATTAAAGTTCATATAGAGAAGAAAAAAATAAAATTTGTGAATTGCGGTCAAATTTAGACTAGTGGGCGAACTAATGAATTTAATTTCATAAACGAACATGTAATACACAAGAGAACTTGCTTTAGGGAAAATTATCTAACAGCCTACCTATAAATGAGGTAAAAATAGACAAAACCGTTGTAAACTATCATGTGAGGTATGACGTATTTTTAAAACATTTATTTCTCTAAACACACATAAAAACAATAACAATAAAAAATATATATAAAAAGCACACAGTTAACAATACTACAAGCGGCGATAGCCTAGTTGGGAGTGGAACGGACTGCCGAGACGAATGGTCCGCAGGTTCAAAACCCAACGGCACACACCTCTGACTTTTCTAAAAAAAGAGTTATGGGTGTCTTCTTTGTGAATTATCGCTCGCTTTAACGGTGAAGGAAAACATCGTGAGGAAACCTGCATACCTGAGAAGTTCTCTGAACTTCGAAGGTATGTGCAGTCCGCCAACCCGCACTAGGCCAGCGTGGTGGACTAAGGCCTTAACCCTCTCAGTTGTAGAGGAGGCCCGTGCTCAGCAGTGGGCAGTATATAATACAGGGCCGGTATAGTATGGTAACAATACTAATTATATAATGGAATTGTTGCAGTATGTGTGGAAGAAGGGTTACCAGCTCAGTATACGCTGTTAAACAGCACTGATTTTCAGCTGTACACCACTGTTATCATACATAGCACAACCAATCTTTATAAACGTGCGGCCAAATGAAGTTTTAATTTTCTATCCACAATTTTGTATTTTATATTGAAATATTAATTCTAAGTGTACGGGAAAACATTATTAAATTAAATTTTCATTTTTATCAAGGCCAGAAGACCTTTAATGAATTTAATATTACCTTCAAACGACGCCTGTTGTAAACCTTCTCGAATTTGGAAATTTGTGAAACATTAATGATATATAATACTCTTTCCCAGCATCGTAAGGAAACGAAATTTTATTATTGCTTAATAATATTACGAAGAGTAATTACTCAACAAAAGAAAGTAACAACGTTTTTAAAATTACCTTCTCTATTTTTGTTTACATTGAGTCTGATCTCCTTTGAATATAGGCTCACAAACTCCAATATAACGCGTTTTGTTCTGTCCCTTATTAAAATATAAATTACGGTATCGCAAATATCCTCCGCTTTGGAAAATTACCAATATTTATACTTGAAAATTAGGAAATTTCGATTGGAAGTAATTTTCGTTTGAGTCCATCGTATTTAATAAGTAAGCTGTTCTTTAGAACCATTTAGTGAGATTTACTGAAATACTGAATTACTGTAGATATACTGAATTTGCCAGGTTACAAACCAAATTTTCACCCGATTTGTGTAACTGAACTCCGTAACAAGAACATACAAACGAGTGCTGGTGAGGTAACAAAATTTATCTCTTCCCTAGGTTGGGTAGCGACGAATGTATATAAAAAACTTGCAGTACAGACTTGTTGCGACATGTCGGTTGTTATGTCGATTTACCAGTATAGACTGCCTCGGTGGCATAGTTGTCTTACGGTACGACTGCAATGCTGAGGTCTCGGAATTGATCCCCGGTCTGGATCAGTCTGGAATTTGTGAACGAAATGGCGATAGACTCGCCCCCTATTAATTCATGGAACGAAATACGCACGGCGAAAAGTGGGTGCATTGGTTGCGCCTCTGCCTACCCCTTCGGGGATAAAAGGCGTGAGTGTGAGTGTGTGTGTGTGTAACTAGCAATTCGATATTATTTTATTGTACATTGAGACATGTAACATCTCATTATTAGGACAGTGTTGCTCTTGTAGAGTATACTGGATTTATTTTCAATCCCATTAGAAGGCGTCATACAAAAGTTCTAGAAAAATCCAGCCAGTGAGTTATTCCAACGAGTAGCGTTCTAGAGTATACTTAATGTGATATAATGTCCTTAATATAAATTAAGTTGTATGAAGACATTCGAATGACTTAGAAGAAAACGCAACACAGGTAAACTGAGTCCTGATTTTTATTCTAGAAAAGTGCAGTGGACTCGGGCGAAATTTGGGACACAGTTGAACCAAGTCCTTGGTCCTTTCATTAAAGTACAGAGTGGCCTTTTTATTCCAGAAAGCGAACTGTGACGATAACCTAATGTAGAACAAACTATGAAATAAACTTAATCACGCTGTCATGATGGTAGCTTTTATTAATTGTTCTAGAAACAACGAACGAGATAAGTCAACTCTGACGCAACACGCCCACGAATAGCGAAATGCGCTGGTCATCATGACATTATTCATGATGAAGAGGATAATCTAAGCTATAATTTGTCTATTTATAGAAGCGTGAAGTATCCGTAGCTTCTATCTTCTCTTTGGTGTTGTGGATTAGATAGGCGGGTCCAAGGTTCGATCGTTAGGATTTGAATCACTTAGCACCCATTTCACCATGTTTAAAGTAAGTGCTAAGTACTTGGCGATCAACACTAAACTTATAAAGAGGATTGTTTGGCAAACTGAAAAGTTTCAATTTTTGGCCGAGAATATTGAATTTCGAAAAAACCAAAGATGCAGTATTAGTTGTCATCAAAATCAGCACCGAGACTCCTTTGACCATTTTTCGCTATTCCTCATAGTTTCAGATTTGGTCATCCACGCCCACTTGAAAAATTCACAAGTACAGTACAGTCACATATCTTCACACAGACATATTTTCATCCAACATTTCCAGCTTTACCCAATTTCGCCAAAATATTCCGTTAATCCCACACAATCCTAAAAAGGCTAATTGCATAAAAAACAATATGGTTGTTCATTACCGTTGGAACATTAAAAAACCCTTTTTTTTGCGAGCCGATGCGGAACCCATTAGGGTCAACAAAATGTTTTTCATCCTTCTAAAAATTTCAACGGTTATGTTCAAACAAAAGACACTAATTACTCACGGAACGAAATCTGAGTTGATTTATTTCTGTGATGTTTTCGTGAAAATGTGTAAAAAATTGGATTTTAACATTGATTTTCAGTCTAATTAGAATGCCGGTTTTTCGCGAATGCCTTTCGCTAAGTACATTCTATTTATTTCTGCAAATTACAAGATGTTTCTCTATTTGAGTTAATATACAGGGTCATTTTGACATTGCGTTAATAAATGAAATCACATACTTATCTCGTCGAAAATAACGCTTTCCATTAAGTTATTTTAACCATAGACGTAAAATAAAAAAGTGTAAGTTACGAACAAAATAAATATCAATAAAAAGTAACTTTAAGTTTACACGACCTTATGCCACTACTACTGCTCTAAGATAATTCGTCGCAGCGGCAACATTATACTTTCATTCAGAAATACACTTTCGCACACACCGTATTCGCACTAAACTACGAAATGATAAAAAAATTTAAAACTATAACCGGGATTTTAGGCAATAATATTCGTTATTCATGAATGATTTTTGGCAAGATGTTAGAAGACGTAAAGACGAATATGTGGTTTCATTTAGTAATGCAATGTAAAAATGACCCTGTATAGCAGCCAGTGTAATTAGTAAGCTTTATGAGACTTAAATCTCATATATCTGGAAACCAAGCGTAATATTTTACAGTACGTTTAGAATTTTTATTTCTCCATAACATAATTGTAGCTCTAACGGAATTCAAGTTAATTTAATAGAAACCGTCTATAGAAAATCATTTTGGCGGTTACGATCTTTTGGGGTTCATGGGTCACAATGTCAGTTCTCTAAAAGTCAAAGTTATACGGCAATGACCCTCCTTATGCAGGTGTTTAAATTTTCATGTTACATAAGTACGAAAATTTCTGGACAGTGAGTGCGCTTCCTTACCGCTTCGTAGATAAACTTCTGCAGTTTTAGTAACATCAACTTCAAAAATTAGGTGGAAATGTTTTTCCTGAGCAACTTTTATGTGTTGTAAGTGCTGTGTGACGAAGGCTTCGTTACCAGGTGAAAAATTTACTTGTTTACTTCGTAAAGCAAAAATGTGTCAAATATAATGAATATTTAAAATAAATTAATAACAGTGCATTATTGTGTATGCTTCTTTAATTCTCGTATATTATAATTGACTAACTTTGTTTCTAAGCAATGGTTTAGTATCAAATAATAACAAAGAGAGAAAATGATTACTATAATATCCGGCGCTTGAAATCTTGTGTAGAATCAGTTTATGTTTTCGAATAATTTTCGTTTCTACCTGTAATATTTTGATTATAGGTTAAAACACTAGTGTGTTTTATGTTACGTGTGCCGTTGTTATATTATAATAATAAAATTGAAAACAAATAAATATAGGCCAAGTATCTACACGCCGAACTAAGCTATGATCCTGTATCTCAGCAAACGTCACTATTCCCCAATGGCACTAGTTTTACACTCTCTTGAGTCGACAACAACACAAATAAAACGTTAACTTTAAGAAAAATAAATTGTAGAGCAAGATATTGTCCCTCCTGTAAATAAACTAACAAGCTTCTCTTTAAATTGTAAAGATCATAAATAATATTATGATTAAATTACAACTGTAATTGAGAAGCACATTGATAATGAAATTCAACCTAACTACTCAGAAGATACGAAATTAAATTAAATAAATATAATATTACGTGCAGACTACAGAATGGAATGGTAATTTTATACAGATGAGCTATTATATAAAGTTTCCAAGACGTATGCTTACATAAACTTCGTTGTACGGTATAATTTATAGAGTTGGCTTATGTTAGGCACGTGGTGTATAACATAAGCGATAGCGGGAACGATTAATAATTAAAACACTCGATATTATGGGCGTAGCAGCAAGCGATTGAGCTTAGAATTTTATATGTAAAATATAAATGTGCAAATTATTTTAAATATATGTGTCCTGTTTTGAAATATTATGGCATTTCGAAAGGCCAACTAACACTCTCATTTAAGAAAAAAAAAAAGTATAATTTAGAATAAGTTTAGATTCGAAGTTTTATTTTCGATATATAGATAGTTTTATTATAATTATACCAAAAACTATAAAGACGATGTGATAATGTTTTAGAAAGTAAACATTTTCTTTATTTCTTCATCTCCGAACATGGTTTTCGAAAAAACTTAAACACAATAAACCCGCCAACTATAGAATATTTTTTGAAGCCATAACAGATTACTCGCTGGATGTTTTAATAATATTGTAAGTTTGTTGTTTCTTTGATAATTTATAACTTTGCTTTTGTTATGCTGAATCTTTAAAACAGAACGTTTAGAGCTTTAACTAAACTTAAGGAGAATTTAGATAGGTTGGAAAGTTGCGTGACATTTTAAGCTCTTAAAGACCTTTGAATTGGCTCATTACGTCCACGTAGAAGGTAAGTTAAAGAAACTACGGTATTATATTTTGCAAGCACTGAATTTGCTCCCAGGTGTAAGTATAGTATGATATACGAAGATTAAAAAAAGATGTATACCATGACTAGCAAATAGGTTTTATAATTATAATAATGTTTATTTCAAACATATTTATCGACTTTCTTAGTATCAGCCCGGACTCTGGAATTTGTGCACGATATGGCGATAGGCTCGCCTCCTATCACATCATGGGACAGAATACGCACGGCGAAAAGTGGATGCACTAGTTGCGGCTCTGCCTGCCCCGTCTGGGATAAAAGGCGTGAGTATGCGTATGCGTAAGACGGCGCCATGACGGTCCAAAGTGACAGAAAATGTGACGATATTCGGGTGACGATTTTTTTTGACATAGATTTCTCCCGTACGTCGGTAAAGAAGTTTCACTCCAAAAATTAGGCAGCCTCTCGACTCGAATTCAAGAGAGATGACAAACACGAAATCATCAGAATCTTATAAATCAATACGAAAATATCAACCAGGACTAAAACATCGCTCGATTATACAAAATCAATTCGTTGGCAAAAAATAAATCCCTTACCAACCCTTAATCGCACGCCAACCAAAGCAAGGATTCGCTGCGTTAGCCAAAAATCAACGTGAGTAATTGAAAATCTATCGCCCATAGAAATGGTTAAAATTACACAGGCCCTATTGTCTCGGATGAAGGGACTGGAAAGGGTCTATCTAACCCAATTAGATATTTCTACCGTTACATGAGCGATGTACGGGTTGAATGTTTGGTTTTGCTGTGGTTTTTAGTGGGAAATTAGTTTTCGATTTTCGAACCGTTTCGCGTGTTTGAACGGTTGAGTATGGGGTAGGTTTGGTACTACTGAGTGGGACGGTCTGCTTGACCACGGATATATTCATTCTACTGAAGTATTTATTTTTAATTAGGTGATGCTCGCGGCTCCGCCCGCGTGAAAAAGTTTTCTGAGATAAAAACTAGCCTATAGCACTCAGGAGTAATGTAGCTTCTTATTAGTGACACAATTGTAAAAATAGTTTCAGTAGTTCCCAGATTAGCGCGTTCAATCAAATAAACAAACTAACAAACTCTTCAGTTTTATAATGTTAATAAAGATTTAATAATATAATAATACCAGCCCTATATTATATACTACCCACTGCTGAGCACGGGCCTCCTCTACTACTGAGAGGGGTTAGGCCTTAGTCCACCACGCTGGCCTAGTGCGGATTGGCAGACTTCACATGCCCTCGAAATTCTTATCGAGAATTCTCAGGTATGAAGGTTTCCTCACGATGTTTTTTTTTCCTTCACCGTTAAAGCGAACGATAATTGATAAACAATACACACGTAACTTCGAAAAGTCAGAGGTGTATGCCTTAGGTTTGAACCTCCGGACATTGTCTCGGCAGACCGTTCCATTTCCAACTAGGCTATCGTCCAATAAAGATTTGAATGTTATTTATTCCACAAATTGAGGCGTAGGCCTCAAGGCGTAGAACTCAGTAGGCAAGTATACGAGTTAAGTCTTTTGTATGTCCATCGGGATTAGTAAATACCTTGATTATTTTTGCTACAAAATTGTATTTCACCACACAATTGTATCATTGTAGGTGCAATTATTGCATATACATATGATTTCCTATAAGCCTAATGTTAATAGTATACTCGAAATATAATATCGATCAACGAGATGCTGTCCTTCATCGAGAATTGCCAGAATCATTCCAACACTATCACGTATGATATACACCGGTTGCTACAGTCGCTATTTATTATATACACGGCCGTAAGTACAAAATCGAGTTCTCTCACACAAGCATCGTTGACGATGACCCTCTAATCTCTAGCCTTAATTTGCCAAAATACACAACCCAGTGGATGTGCCACTTCAAAAGACATTAAAAGTCGATTGCCGAACAACCCTACCCTTGCAATAGAACGTTCCGAAGTTTGGTTACATTTTTGGCTGCGACCCAACGCGTTCGGAAACTCCATTCTTGCATTACACTAAATTGTCAGTCTATATGTCTTCAAATGTGAAATTGCTTCACTAAAGCTAATTCTAGTAAAATTTAGATAAAAAAATGGTGATAATATTTTAAGCATTGTTTCTTCTTGTGTTCTGAAGTCAGGAAAAGTAACGATGTTGTAATTTGTTACGCAGACGTCAGACGTGTTTCAGTTGGGTAGCTATTAAAATATTACGTCCCACGCTGATCCCATTTTGAAGTTGCCATGTTGTTACAAAGTTTGGCCTAAGGGTTTGAAGATAGGCCGACAGTCTGAGGTCAATCCTTCACTGAGTTTATCTTGCTAAATATATTATTTCATACGTGTTATTTTTAGTCATATCGTGTTTGTTAGCGGCAAAATTGTGTCGTGAATCCGAAATTTCTAGATTATTTCATTGATGACATTTATTGATCTTGATGTATTTCACATAAAACATGTAAGAACTACGGAGAGGTTTTTTTTTTTTATGGTATAGGGGGCAAACGAGCATACGGTTCACCTGATGGTAAGTGATCACCGCCGCCCATGAACATCTGCAATACCAGGGGGCACAGAGATGCGTTGCCGGCCTTTTAGGTGGGAATACGCTCTTTTTTTGAAGGTTGCCAGGTCGTATCTGTCCGGAAATGCTGCTGGCGGCAATTGGTTCCATAGTTTAGTAGTACGTGGCAAAAAAAAGTAAACGTCAAACTTGTCCATAAATAGTAACAGCATTAGCTACAAGTTTTAAATACGAAGTAACGTAGTTAATTCTTCATACTATGTTAATTGTCATAGTTTACAGCCTATATTCAAACAAACGCATAAACATACTCACGCCTTTTATCCCCGAAGGGGTAGGCAGAGGCGCAACTAGTGCGCCAACTTTTCGCCGTGCGTTTTCCGTCCCATCATGTGATAGGGGGCGAGCCTATCGCTATATCGGGCACAAATCCCAGACTCCGGCCTGATGATGATTAGAAAAGCCCAATATCACTTTGCCCGAACCAGGGACCCAACAACCCGAAACCTTAGGATTGCAGTCGTACCGTAATACAACTACGCCACCGAGGCAGTCTGGTATTCAACTAATGGATACTTACAATTATTTTATCGGCATTCATAGCTGTAGTAACAGAGCGGTAGTATCTACTCATACTTTAGACCAACTAGAATGGACGCGCCATGTGCCTATAAACGCGAACAAAAAAATATTTTGCTTTCATTGTCACTACTACACTGAACTACAATACGCATACCAAACCGTATTGTGTCTATATGAACGCACTCATGAATAAATCTTCAACGCTTGTCCGTTTTATTCACACTAATATTATCCTATAAACATGTAAACGGACCTCCGCTTACATGTTGTGGCGTCAACACACCACTAGGAAACGAAACAGTGGAGTATTCAGCAATTAATATAAATCACAAATAGTTTACCTTCCACATACCAGACGCCAGCCGTGGGAAACTTAAGAGCTCTCAAACAATGCAGCACTCAACGTATCGACACGAACATCGTAACGTATAATCGACAATCAACTTGTATATCTATATATAAGCATTACGCATTTTATCACACTCTCTCACAAACTGTCTTCATATACAGTCGCATACTCTGTACTCGGTCCAGTAAATCACATTGAATCCGTCACTGACTTTCATTTAATAGTAAGACCCAATATCCTACAATGTTATATACCTATATGTTATAGACTGCCTCGGTGGCGTAGTTGTATTACGGTACGACTGCAAGGCTGAGGTCTCGGGTTCGATCCCCGGGTCGGGCAAAGTGATATAGGATTTTTCTATTCAGTATCAGCCCGGAGTCTGGAATTTGTGCCCGGTATGGCGTTAGGCTCGCCCCCTATCACATCATGGGACGGAATACGCTTGGCGAAAAGTGGGTGCACTAGTTGCGCCTCTGCCTACCCCTTCGGGGATAAAAGGCGTGAGCATGCGAGCATGCGTTATATACCTATATAGCAACACCACCGCTGCCGCCTATCGCACGATTATTTCTGATAAGATGAAATCCAGGGAGATATTTAGAGGAAGAGGGCAGACATGCTTTTAACCAGGATCCTGAAATAAGTATAGCGTGTAAAGTCAAACGAAGCCAGCATATGGGAAAAATGTGCCGGAATGCTCTGCGCATTAATATGGACTACATTAAAGTGCCCAGGAACTTCGGAGAACTGAGAAGAAAGGGACTCAGAAAGCGAAGGAATACTTACAAAGCTGTCATCACTACTAATAGAGAAGATTTCTCTATCTAGACGGCATCGTGCTTACCATCAGGCGAGGTGCAGACACTTTGTCGTGCACTAATAAAAAAAAACTCACCATCACCATTTTCATCGCCTGTAGACATCGAATAGTATGTAAATGTATGGAAGGAGAGATCATACAAGATCGATCAATCCAATCACCAATCCTTTATATATTGTCTAAGACCCATACATAACCTCGCATACAAGAGTACGTAAGTCAGGAATATTACAAAGTTAACTTTTCATGCCGGCTTATAAAGTAAATTTAGTAACAAACGTTGCTTATAAAAACGTACTAAAATTATACTTATGTCGTACGGACCCTAATAAATGCCTCCCGGAGAACAGTGAAAAAATTATGAACATTCGCTCTGAAAGAATTTTTATTAATATTAACTAGGGAACTCGTCCGGCTTAGATATATTTACGCATATACTCGCGCCTTTTTACACGGAAGGTTGGTAGAGGCGCACAGACGCGCGATTTGCGTAGCTTGTTTTCGACGGGCATGGCAAAGTGACCCCACTGCACCTGATGGTAAATGAAGTGGATCCATTAGTGAAAGAATTTTCAAAATCGGTCCAGTTGTTTTTGAATTTATCCATTGCAAACAAACAAACAATCAAATATCTTTATTATTAGTATAGACTAGTACGTATATTGTTATAGAGGGAGCACATCACAAAATGCTTTTTGTACCAATGTATGACGAAGTAGACGGCGAACATAAAAGAAATAATATAACATGAGCCAAAAATGTCGACAGTCAAAAGTGAAATAGATTATTAAAGCGGAGATCAATGGATTATTCCGACCCCTTAGTCAATCCTTTGACTTTTATAAGTAATAATAATACCAGACCGTATATACATACTGACCCACTGTTGGACTCGGGCCTCCTCTACTACTGAGAGGGTGTATGGCTTATTCCACGACGCTGGCCTAGTGTGGGTGGGCAGACTTCACATCCCTCAGAAATTCTTAAAGATACTTCTTAGGTATATTAGGACTTCTGACCATGTTTTCCTTCACCGTTAAAATGAACGATAAATTGATAAAAATACACACATAACTCCCGAAAAGTCAAAGGTTTTGAATTTGCGAATATTCGTCTCGGCAATTTGTTCCATTTCCAACTAGGCTATCGATTACTTTTATTCATTATTAAGTTACTTATTTCATCGCTTATCCTTTTAATGAAAAAAGTATCACGAGTAACCATACATACTTGAATGTCTATAAAAAAATTACACAAGGTCGCCGAATTCGCTTTAGGCCAGCGTTGTGGACGAAAGACCTAATTCTTCACATTAGTATAGGAGTGCTTTCTCAAAATTAGTGCTTCTCTAAGGTATAGGTAGAGTTAGTAGTAGAGATAGAAAGAAAGAAACATTTATTGCCACAGATGAGGAAACATGTAACTAATAGGTAATTAATAAAATTTTAAAAAATCAAGGGAAAAAAAACACACTCACACCTACACACACACACTCACGCCTTTTATCCCCGAAGGGGTAGGCAGAGGCGCAACAGAGTGCACCCACTTTTCGCCGTGCGTATTCCGTCCCATGATGTGATAGGGGGCGAGCCTATCGCCATATCGGGCACAAATTACAGACTCCGGGCTGATATTGAATAGAAAATCCAATATCACCTTGCCCGACCCGGGGATCGAACCCGAGACCTCAGCATTGCAGTCGTACTGTAATACAACTACGCCACCGAGGCAGTCAAACAAACAACAACAAAAAATGCCATTATTAAGGATACTCGATACCACACGCGCACCCATACCGTGGCAACTAGGTGTCCATCTCAGCATACGCTGTGGACATCACATAGGACTGGTTTTCAGTGGCCACCCAGAGTCCCCGAACTCGGTTTCGTACGTGATCGATTCCGGACAGATCTCAATCCATTTAGATCTGCCCGGAATGATAATAGGAATGAAAAACTAGCTCAGTAAAAATAGGGAGCACTAGTTGCGCCTCTGCCTACCCCTTCGGGAATAAAAGGTGTAGCTATATGTACAGTCAACAGCATAAATATCTGTACAAAATCAAAATTTCAAATTGCCTACATACTTTTGTGTTATTACTAATATTTTTTTTCTCTTCACAAAAATAAAATAAAAGGTATTTACTTTACTTCAAACGAAGAAAAAAATATTTCAGTTTATCTTAACGCGTATATAGGCAATTTGAAAGTTTGATTTTGTACAGATATTTATGCTGCTGACTGTACATATGAAGAGATATAGTTTATACATTTTCATTTTAAAATGCAACCATAGCGTATCCATTATTAATTCCGCATACATACTTTATTCCCATTGAAAGGTTTTTTACTATGCTTCAAACACGCTGCAAACCAAACAGTATTCAAGGCAAAAGTTACACACACACACATCACGCCTTTATACTCAAAGGGGTAGGCAAAGGTGTACCTAGGGCACCTACTTTTCGCCATGTGTTTTCCGCCCCATAAGGTGATAGGAGGCTAGCCTATCGCCATATTGGGCACAAATTCTATACTCCAGACTGATACTGAGTAGAAAGAACCCAGTATCACTTTGCCCGACCCGGGGTTCGAACACTGAACCTCAGAGTAGTGGTCGTACCATGCAATACAACCAACTACCCCGACCGAAGCAGTTAAGGAAAGATCAAGAAAATCATTTCAAAAAACTTATATTTAGGTAGACTGCCTCGGTGTCGAAGTTGTATTGCGGTGCGACTGCAGAGACGAGGTCCCGGGTTCGTTTAAAAAAAATACTTCATTCATTCCCGGGTCCCGGATTCCCGGATGGGGCAAATTGATATTGGGTTATTTTGCTCAGATCAGCCCGGAGTCTGGAAATGTACCCGGTAAATGCCTATAGGCCCGCCCACTATTACAAGGGACCTAACATAGCTGGCGAAATGTGGGTGTCTCACACTTCCCCTAAAAAGGGAAAATGGCGTGATGCCAGGTATGTATATATAGTGCCACAACATTTTTAATATGTTACATCGTGGGCTTAGTTATAGTGTCTGTTGTTTATGAAGCAGGAGATCTTAGGTTTGAGTCCCAGTTCAATAACATTTTTGTAGGATTTTTATCAATTGGCCTAGAAATAAATTTTCATGGGCTGACGAGAAAACTGCTCGAAAAAACTAAATCAATATAGATATTAACTATAGATTCGTACTTCAATAAACATTTACACGGCATTTAATGATTCCTACGCAGAATGTTTCTATTTATGGAAACTCGTAATTTATTCATCAATTTCATCTTAATTTGTTACGAGAAAAGAAAACTTTCTTTAGTACAAAAAAACGGCGAGGTACCAAGAATATTAAAAATTGTTTAATTATCTCGGTTATTGTTGCGTGGTTATAATATTATTACGCTCAAAATTATGAATTCATCACGTCGCAAATATTTTTTTCAAGTTTAATTAGATAGGGCTTTGATAACAAATTATGATGACAGTAATTTTCGTATTTAGTTTTATGAAAACGTAATAATATCTTCATTATGTTCTTGTTTAATATTGAATTTAATTCGTTATGTTTTACAATGAATAAAGTATTTAAAAACTTATTTTCATCTATCTTTTACACGCCTAATAAAATATCAATATATAATTAAATACAAATTAACAAATAAATAAAATGCCAGGTTTCTTTAGAAAATGTATTGTATACACAATGAAAAGTAAAATATTTTTTCTCTTCCGTTGCTTTGATATCAATAAAGATAGCTTGATTATACAATGTCGCTACTCGTAATAAACTACCATTTATTATTATTATTCATGCTTGAAAAGCACACCTTAACTGCTTAATCGATTTTAATAAAGCTTACATAGTGCATAATTATAATAAATCACAGTTAACCTCTTTTGATCCCTATTGGTTGATAAATTCAGTGCGATAAGATGACTACATTAAAAATCAAATTGAGATAAAATCTGCTTTAATCGTTTATAGCGGTTTTTTTTATGGCATTGACAGACGAGACGGCCTGATGGTAAACGATAAGACCACCCATAAACAGTAGCAACACCATCCAGCACCTTGAGTTATAAAGTACTGTGTGGTATTCCACTGCGCTCGTCATCCTGAGACATAAGATGTTAAGTCTCATTATGTCCTGTAGTTACACTGGCGTGTAAATATAAATATATATGTTTTACGTATTGTAACGTTACTATTTGAAATTAGGTCAACATTTAATATCCCTTCGAAATATTGTATTGTTTTGATATCGTAAGATTATGACTAAAACGTACTTATAAATGTTGTCAATTTGTGAAGAAGAAAATCCCATATAGAATAATAATTAAAATACGTGGAGTCGGCGGGAACCGTCGAAATGGGAGCGTAAGGAGGAAAACGAAATAAATCTACTTAATCTATGGTCGGCGATAAGAAGAAAAATAAAATTTATGGACTCACTTAACAGTTTTTAAAACACGCCTTCCAGTTATATTTACGTAAAAGTAAATCTGATTAAATATGACCATAATATTCAGATATTACTGAAAATAACCTACAAATAGGAGTTTGATACCACGTACTCTAGTAATACAAGGTAGCCGTAACCTAAAAGAGTTTAAGCTTCGGATTACTTACTTGCCACGATTCCTTGGGGGAATGGGTCTTGTCACAAATATTTTTCGTCACCGGCACTTCACACACGGCTATACGACCGTTTGCAACAACATACACTTATCAATTTATAATAAACACATAGCACGACTATTTTATTTGTCAGGATAACACTGTTTATAGTGTGCACACGCGAGGTCCTATTTTGAAAAAAGAACACCACACGCGCACGAATTTTAATTTGGAAAGTTTCGTCAGTCCGCGGCTGACTGGCGTTCAGAGCACACTGAAATGAGTAAGCCCGGCCGTCTATCTAACTATCGCTGTCCCTTTCGCTCGCATGCGGATTTCCAGCTACGTTGTGTTGCATCCCTCTCGCACAGCCTGAAAGAGAGCGTGGCGAGAGTACTCGTAATACGTATAGGTCAATATGAAACCTTCTCGGGCGCTGGAGGCTGCAGTTAGGGTGCCTACTTCTACTGACGATTATTTGGGACATTAAAAAAAATAAACGTATACAATATCGTAAATAAAATAAATATATTTAGACTAGTTTATCATTAATGTCTCTGAATGGAAAAACGTGCCCGTAAAATTTTTATGATTGGAAGGTATTGATCGTAACACACCATGCTGCTCCGATGCAGGCTTGAGTGCCAGAACTTCATAGTTAACTAAAAATAGGCACCACGTGCAGTGGAGGCTTACTTAGCACCCGAAGACAAAGTTATTATTGTTTACTATTATTATTAAAATATGAAAATACAGGCGGCAAATAAAAACTGATGGTTTTTTAAACCAGTTCATAGTAGAGCCTTTTACCTTTGTAGCCTTTTTTGAGTGTTAGAGTCCAATTTAAAATTCTGACCCATGACATTAAGGTCACGTAAAACTACCACTTTTTTGTACATACAGGATTGCTTTTGACCACTATCTCGGCTGATAGTATGTGATGATGAGGTCTGCGGTACACGCTTGTTTAAAATATACCTATTCACTCGTGACTTGAACTTTATTTTAAATTTCCAAGACCATTAAAAAGCGGTTAAAACTTAGGAAAAATTCTAACCACAAGATCTCCCAAATATCCTCCATTTTCCTTCGTCATGTCCACCCCACAGCTCAGTTCGGCGGCACGGCGGCACTACGCAAGCGCAATACACTACACTCGCACACCCGCTCGCTCCACACGTATCAAAATTAATTATTATAAAATTGTACCCAAACGTTACCAATACAGTTAATAAAGTTAAAAGCTATTATTTGTTTATATCTGTTGGGGAAGTTATGCGTAAAAACATTTGTTGCATGAATTCACTACGATTCTCGAGTAGGTAGGGGTCGCACTTTTACGTATTTACTAATGTAATTTTAATTTGTGAAGAGGAGGTTTAAATGCGTACAAATCAATATTTTATGAATCAGGAAGTCTAAAATAGCTTTGAATTGCGATCACTCTAAGTGACGAATCACTCAATGTTGTGCTTTTCCGTATCGGGTTCAAAGGTTAGCTGATGTACATTCCGTTACAGTATAAGCTTGGCGACCGTCGAAAGACATTTTTCGTTGACCGGCACATTATATTATTAATAGCGTTATAATTATATAAATATCAAGTGACTGCTCTATAGAAGAGCTATTTTCTGGAATTAACTTTGGAAAAGGAAAAGAATATAGTATACATATTTGGAACTATATTATTGCTATGATAGATTTTTATATAATATTTACCTTGTTATCATATTTCTGAAACTATTAATAGCCTATATTAACAGGACATCCGCTCAATATAATAACAAAACTTATATCTACATCTGTGAGTCATTTATACGTGATACAAGAATAAATACTATATATAACTATATATAATATAGAGATACAGTATATAAAATGTACTATCTTGTTATTACATGTATAAACGAAACGATAACTGACTGCCTCGGTGGCGTAGTTGTGTTACGGTACGACTGCAGTGCTGAGGTCCCGGGTTCGATCTCTGGGTCGGGTAAAGTAATATTGGGTTTTTCTACTCTGTATCAGCGCAGACTACTGAATAGTACAACGTAGTATTAGTTCGGAGTCTGGAAATGAGCCCGGTAAATGGCAATAGGCCCCCTATTCTGCGGTGGCAATTGAGCGGGCAGTAACTCAAAGGTAGCCATATTTCTGAATTACTGTTATATCCATTACCAGGGCAGTATAATATCGATAATGCATGAACCAAAGATACACAACAGACCAATCAATCCAGCCTTTCCAAAGGCATAAGACAATACTGCCCTGGTAATCGATGTATACCAGTAATTACTAGATAACAAAAGAAAGAAAGAAAGAATAATTTATTGTCGTAGTACACGTGATACATTAAAAACAGCAAACAAATTACAATATAATATTCACCGCGACAGCTAGGTAGCCATCTCAGCATAAGCTGTGCTATGACAAATCAAAACACAGCACTGATTTTCAGTGGCCACCTAATGTACTGAACGTACGGGCGCCAAATCAGCCATAAACCACAAATATATTTTAATAAAAATTATAGTACTTGATGCGCGTCTACAGCGGACGGGGGCCACCACGCCTAAAACGGTGTCACTCAAGTATTCTTAGTCAGAATCGCCGACCAGTTTCGACCTATTAATTATTTATTATTTGGTAATAACACTCGCGTAAGTTTTAATAATGTTATACCAGTAATTCAGAAATACGACCACCTTTGACTTACTGTCCTCTCGATTACCACAACAGTATTTCATGGGCCCTAATATAGTAGGTGAAATGTAGGCGTGATACACCTTTGCCTACCCCTGAAAAGAGAAAAAGGCGTGATGCTATGTATTGTTTGTAAATAAAATGTCATGATTTCTCTCAGTAGTCTGATGGTGCTTGATAAGATTCTCGGATTCTTGGGCAGCTAAAAGTTTGTGCATTTTGATTCCAAGAAATACATATGAATAGGCTGTGTTTGGAATTGATGCCCGATATGGCGATAGCGTCCAAAATAAGTTGAACCGTAGGGTCTCTACCACCGCCTCTGCTGTTCTGTGGATCTATAATAGCGTGAGCTTACATATAATGACATATTTTTTTATGCTATTTACTCATTCTCATAATGGCCCAAGTCTTTTTCATTTTTATCACACTGTTACGTTTTATCTTTTAAACAGTTTGATATTCGTGGCTTTTGAAGGCTTTACATTTTCATTCGGGTTTTTAAATTAGTTTGTTGTTTTAAAAGTTTCAGTTGGTGAAACTAAAATAAGGTTTATTTTCAGAATCATCTTACAATGTGTGTGTCATGAATTTCATGTGAATTTAGCAAAACATGTACAGTCAGCCACATAAGTAACTGAACAAATTCAAAATTTCAAATCGCGTTTAAACTTTTGTGTCAGTATCAACAATTGTTTTTGCTTCACTAAAATTAACTTCAAGGGGTTAACGTTATTTTAAATAAAGAAAAAAGAATATTTCGACTGGAGTGAACATGTAGAAGCGTATTGAAGTTTTTAATTTGTTCAGCTACTTTTGTGGCTGACTGTACAATGAATTCAGGATTATATTTTTATTTTTAAAATACTATTGTACTATTTACTACTATACTATTTTAGGGTAGTATTACTATACATTTTGTAAGTTATTATTGAAATTGTATACTATTCAGTTTCTAAAAATATTTAAAACTAAGTGTTGCTACCGGCTTTTTTCAGGTGGACAACCTTTCCTAGAATAGAAGTTCTATTGTGTACTTTAACAGGTTAAAAGGTATCCTATGTTAAGTGTACTATATCCTAGTTGGAAATAGAATGGTCTACCAAGACGAATGTCCGCAAGTTCAAAACTCAAGGCACACAACTCTGACTTTTGGAAGTGACGTGTGTATTGTTTATCAATTATCATTCGCTTTAACGTCGAAGGAAAACATTGTGAGGAAATCTATATATACCTGAGACTTTTCCATAAGAATTTCGAAGATATTTAAAATCTGCCAAGCTGCATTAGGTCAGCGTGGTGGACTAACGCCTAAATCCTCTCAGTAGTAACCGAGAGCTATGCTCAATAATGGGCAGTGTAATATACACAGGTTTGGTCTCTTCATAGATATAATCCTTCTGTGCGTGTGTATGTCACTGAACTCCTCCTAAACGGCAGGACCGATTTTAATGATTTTTTGTGTGTCTTCAGGTGGGTTCGAGAATGGTTTAGATTAACAATTGGATTCGGTAGGTGGCGCTGTACTCGGGTTCTAGGACTTTATTTCCTTTTTAGGGCAGGACAACGTCTATCGGGGCCGCTAGTAATATATATATTTAATATATATTTTGGTAGGTCTCTCATATGTAAGAGTCCGTCTGGGTGGGTACCATCGCAATGGCTATTTCTACAGTTAAGCAGCAGTGTGCATGCACTGTTGTGTTTCGGTTTGAAAGACATTGTAGCCAGTGGAAATATTGGACATAATGAGGCTTAACATCTTATGTCTCAGGATGACGAGCGCAGTGGAAAGCCACACTATACTTTGTAACTCAAGGTGCTGTATGGTGTTGCTACTGTTTATGGGCGGTCGTATTGCTTACCATCAGGCGAACGGCTCGTCAAGTCATTCAATGACATAAAAAAATATACATATAATATTATGATATACATCCATCAGATGGTCTACGTGTATATGAAATTGATTTTGTAACATCCAAACAACTTCAAAATCTTTCGTATGTATATCAGTGAGATATTTAAAACGTTATTGCGGTTTCATTAACGTTTAAATTAAACTCTCAAGCATGTCGTGGAAATGGACCCATTAGATAATTTCCGATTTCACTTCCCCTCACACCAGAGGCGTTCAATTATTGACGCAGGTCACTTGAGAGGTAAAATCGATTACCTCGTAAAGTTTGAATTTAATTTTCTAGCATACACTTTTGAGACGGAACCGGATTGCAGTTTTATCATACATCTCCGTCCCATGGTTATCTGTAAAAGATAAGGCCGCCAATTGTAACATTTCGCTGCCTTTATTGTCCATAATGTTAAATACACTATCTCTTGGTGTACAATAAAATTATAAATCTATACATATTATAACAAAGCAGTAGAACTGGTGTATAGAAATGTGATAAAAAAAAGATGGGTAATGGAAAACAAATAAGAGATTATTATAATTCTTTTCTGTCTGTCTGTTTTTCTGTTTGTTTGTTAGAGCACATCTCCGAAACTACTGAACAGATTTCGATGAAATTTGGCACACTCGTAGATCATATCCTGGCTGTTAAGCTATGTGTTAACATAGGCTACTTTTATCCCGGGAAAATATAAAGCGGGAAGTTTATCCCGGAAAACTTTTTCACGCGGGCGGAGCCGCAAGCAAAAGCTATTAATAAATAAATACAACTGCAAGGAGACGATTATGTTCGACGACTACTAGTAAATGGTTATATAACAAGATCTAACAAGGCAGCGCGCTGCATTATGACAGAGCACATTTTACATTATTTTGATAGTCCGAGGTTATATAAAATCTAAATCATCAATTGGAAATCATTAGCTCGTCGTTAGTAATTCGTGTCTTTAAATATCGGTATTGCTCCTAACATTCTATGAGCTGTCTGCCTGTTCATAGTCGGTGGTTATCATTTATCATTATTATAAGTTGACCTACCAGCGTTTCGTTAAAAAATATTATATATCCAAGAATTGAAATAACTGTTAGCATTTCACTCTTATTCAACGTCAAAACCTCTTCAGCATTGTCACGTTCTGCCTCAATTACCCAAAGTAAACATAATTGAAAATTTAAATTTAAATAAACTCCAATAAGGTACTTAAACGATAAAGACACTTTTATTATTTTACTTTTTAGAGGTTTTTTGTGTCGGGGTTTATTTAAATTTTAATTTAATTTTTATTTCACACTTTTTAAATTTCTATATTCTCCATCATGGGTCCTTGATAATCAACTATCTAACACCTACTCGTAGAGACCATTCTTATAAGCCCACACACGCTATATCCGCTATAAGTTGCTAAGAGTTAGGTATCCCGCAGATTACTTGATGCTGCAGCATCAGCTCAAGGTTAACATGTCTTAAAATAGTGCCGAAATCACGGTATACCAACAAATTTAAAATCAATCGGACTTGTAAAAGTTGGAAATTAACTGATAATCTTCAAATCTGAGCAGATCTTCATAAATTCTAGCTAAGAACCATCACGATCACATCAGCTTTTAAACAAAAAAACCGTGTCAAAATCGGTCCATTCGTTTGAGAGCTACGATGCCACAGACCGACATACAGATACACAGATACACAGACACAGAGATACACAGATATACATACTAAACTTATAACACCCCTCTTTTTCTGGCGGGGGTTTAAAACTTTTCAAAATGGCTTTGATTAAAAAAGAAGATACTTTTATTTGGGAAACGCCTCGCCCTGTTCTGAATTAAGTCGTACACTGATAAATTAGAAACGCGCTTTAAAGATAGATGGGCCCAGGATCCGGGACTCGGGAGTCGGGATGTTACATAACATATAAATGCAATATTCCAGTAAGGGATGCACAGTCAGCAGCATAAATATCTGTACAAAATCAACATTTCAAATCGCCTATAATACGCGTTAAGTTAAACTGAAACCTTTTTTCTTTGTTTGAAGTAAAGTAAATCTCATTTATTTTATTTTTGAGAAGAGAAAAATAAGATTAGTAAGAACACAAAAGTATGTAGGCGATCTGAAATTTTGAATTTGTTCAGCTACTTATGCTGGTGACTGTACACTGATGTATGAAGCGTGTAGGTAAACAGTGTACCTAGTTAAAATTGCTCGGAGAACTTTAAGAAGCCTAAAATATTTTTGTTTAAGTTTTTATAGCATTTAAAACACAAAAAATATTTGTTTCGTTATTTTAGTATTACTATGAAGAAACGCTTTTTAATAGAGACTCTTTGTCTCATCAAATATTTAATTTGATCCGAATTTAGACTTTTATAGTTGACTAGCTTTTGCCCCCGGGTTCGTTCGCTCGAAAGAGTTTATCCTGGATAAAAGTCCCGTTATACATTTGCCGGGATAAAAAGTAACCTAAAACCATCCCAGGGTCTCGAAATACCTCCATACCAAATTTCATCGAAATCGGTAGTTTTTGAGTTTATCGCGTACAAACTTTGCCACCTCTTTTTACCCCCTTAGGGGCTGAATTTCGCAAATCCTAAGTCTTAGTGAGCACTTACGTCTTTAAAGAAAGCCCCATGCAAAATTTGAGACTCCTAGCACTTGTAGTTTCTGAGATTTCGTGATGAGTGAGTGAGTGAGTGAGTGACCTTTCGCTTTTGTATATATAGATATCCATTTTATAGATCTCGGCCCTCGTTCAAGATTTTCCTGACTAAAATGTCATTCATAAAACGTTTTAAAACTTGCCAAGCCTGTTATGATCATCACAAACTACAATACTTTCAGAATTTTTAGGTCAATAAACTAATTTAAAACTAATATGCCCCGATCACTACATAAGTACCGAAGTCTCGTGAAGAAATTAAAAAACTTTCTCACCAAACATAAAACTCGTTAAAATTACTTAATGCCCATCAAAAGTTGCGTAAGGTAAAAAGTATATACTTTGGAAGAGTTCGCAGTTTAATTTTTAACGGCGTTTATCTCCTAACCGCTAAAGGTAAAGTTTGAACGATGAAGTTTTGTTGCCTTTTTTACTTTAAAACTTATTTACAAGTCGTGGGTTAGTGGAAGAACGTAATATTTGATGAAGATGAAACTTAAGATGTGATTATACAGCTCACGTTATGTCTTGTCGTAAGTGGAAGACAATGGATTAAAGAAATGAGTTTTACCATCGAGATTTGTAGAACATATTATACGGTTTTAATAAATTGCTTGCTTAAGTTTGTGTTAAACAGAGTTTTTTTTTGTTCAAAGGTCAAAATTATATTTATATCAGACTTCCAGGGAGCATAAACATAAAAAATAACAATAATTTAAATATTAATTTTACTTCATCATCTATTTGACTTTCGCTTTTTACGCATAGGTACTCACGCCTTTTATCTCCGAAGGGGTAGGCAGAGGCGCAACTAGTGCACCCACTTTTCGTCGTGCGTATTCCGTCCCATGATGTGATAAGGGGCGAGCCTATCGCCATATCGGGCACAAATTCCAGACTCTTAAATTCGCTTTTTATTTACAACATACCATTAATTATTGACAATATCAAATTGTTGAAATTCTTAATAGTCTTTTAAAGAATTGTAAAACAAACTCAAATCAATACAAGTAAAACATCGTAAGCAGTTTCCTTACAAGCACAATTAATAGGAAATCTTTCGATGATCGAGCGATTACTGGTAGATCGAAACGCCATCCATCATCTTTGCTATGATTGATTCGATGTTCTTTTGATGTTTTGAGATACATGTGAATTTTAAGGACGATGAATTGTTGTTGATGCTTATTTTTGGCACTTTGGATCTTTTTCAAGCTCACTGATTACTTTGATGACTAGTAGTTCAGTATTGTGGAATTGTGATCGATTATTTTGACTCGGCATATGTGTGATAGCCTAGTTGAGAGTGGAATGGACTGCCGAGACGAATGTTCGCAGGTTCAAAAACCAAGGGCACACACCTCTGACTTTTCTAAAAAGTTATGTGTGTATTCTTTGTGAATTATCGCTCGCTTTAACGGTGAAGGAAAACATCGTGAGGAAATCTGCATACATGAGAATTTCTCTGAATTTCGGAAGTATGTGAAGTCTGCCAACCCGCACTAAGCCAGCGTGGTGGACTACGGCCTTAACCCTCTCAGTTGTAGAGGAGGCCCGTGCTCAGCAGTGGGCAGTATATAATACAGGGCTGGTATGGTATTGTATGTGTGATAGTTTTGCTCATTGCTAGTGTTTTTTTTTTATTATACGGGCACGGTGAGGTGACCCCACTATACCTGATGGTAAGCTGCGTGGGGTCCAAGTATACTGGTTACTCCTCACTAGCCGACATATTTATGCCGGCCTGTTTGAACCGGATATGCACCGGCTAATCACGGAACGCGACTCTTACGTGGGCCATTATGGCGGGCCAGTAAAGGTTCAGCAAGCATGATTGAGTTCCGGTTTGAAGGAAATATCCTTGGAGACAATAGTCTCCAGTATCTCAGGGTGACGAGTGGAGGGCTGTGCCGCCCAATTCTTTGTGATTGAAATTCGGGTGGTGTTGCTATAGTTTATGACAGCCCTATCGCATAATACTAGACGAGCGGTTCGCTCGTCTCGTCGTTAATTTGTATAAAACGCAGGGCTAAGAAAACCTTACTACAATACAATAAGGTGGAAATTTAATTGCATTGCAAATCTTGGTTTAGTTTCAGATTTTTTCATCATACCTGCAGCTTATTATGTCCTCCAAACACAGAGGTAATAAAACACTACACAAGAATAAACCTCCAGGACATATTTCCAAAAAAATAAAAAAAATATGAATTAAATTTATTCTTTTATCTTTAAAATTAAAAGCATAGGGTATCGAATACGCAATGTGTAAACGACTGATTTGCTGTGCATATTTTAAACCGGTTACGAACTGTTTGAACATTGAATGTGTTTTCGATTTTTTTGCGTCCACTGGTCAACGTTGATTAGGTGTGTAAAATGGAAATAAATGGAATTGGTGTTTTCAGCCAGGTTTTCGGCATACAATTCGTTTTTGGAATAAACCTTTGGACACTTTATTATGTAATACGTGAACCCGTCCAATTATTTTAAACTATCGCATTGATAATATAAATAAGATATTGTGTGCTTATATTTATTACCGACATTAATCTAAGTTTGGCAAAGGATATTTTAAAGTCTGCAGTTTCCTACTGGTGGTAGGTCTTTCATATGTAAGAGTCCATCTGGGTGGGTACCACTGCAATTTCTATTGCTACCGCCAAGCATCAGTATGCATGCACTGTTGTGCTTCAGTTTAAAGGACATTGTAGCCAGTGTAACTTTTAGACATAATGAGACTTACCACGTTACATACGTCTCAGGATGACAAGCGCAGTGGAATGCAACACATTACTTTGTAACTCAAGGTGCTGAACGGTGTTGCTACTGTTTATGGGCGGTCGTACCGCTTACCAACAGGCGAACGAGATGCCCGTCTCGTCATGCAATGCAATAAAAAAAAATCTTATAAAAATACCTGGCTGACGAAATAAGTCACTCATAACGAATATGATGCAAGAAAATGGTAATAATATTTTCCCCGGGTCTAGACATCAGTATACCTGCTCATATTAATTAGTTTCAATATTAATTTTTAAAATAAAAAGGGATCAGGAAATTTACGAAGGTTTTAACAACCGCTCTATGTCCTAAGGCGCATCACACACGGCAGCTATAATGTATATTAATGTACATTACAACCCGCATAACAATGCAATCATATCAGCCCTGTATTATATACTGCCCACTGCTGAGCACGGGCTTCCTATACTACTGAGTGTACTGAGAGGGGTTAGGCCTTAGTGCACCACGGTGGCCTAGTGCGAGTTGGCAGACTTCACATACCCTCGAAATTCTTATAGAGAATTCTATTAGAATAGAATATTTATTTAATTTATAATATAATTTAATATAATATAGAATATTTATTTTATACTAGGTTTACTCGTGACTTCGGTAGTCTAAATTCCTAAGAACACATCTTTCCCAAACTAAAAAATGGCAAATGTTATAGCAGTATATGGTTGCGAAATTTCTTTCAAACCTTTACATTATTTTAAGCGATTACTTCTAACAAAACCCAAACGTACAAATGTTTTCACAAACTTTCATGTATTTAGTAAGATTACGATTAAATAAAGAAGTACTTGAGACAGTATTTGTCGGTGTCTATCAAGGATTCACAAGAGTAGCTGAATGAAGGTAAATTTAATAAAGATCTGAGATTTGTACTGCGCCTCCACAATGACAATAATGGTATGGCTTTGATAAAGCGTTTCAATATTTTTTTACGTCTACAATAATATAACCGAGTATAATTTTTATATCAAAGAAAAAATATAACATGAAAGAATGAAATATAGTTGGTATATTTTGTGTACCAACCAACCAAACATACCAGCCCTGTAAGTATTACATACAGCCCAGGGTTGAGCACGTGCCTCCTCTACTACTGAGAGGGGTTAGACCTAAGTCCACCACACTGGCCTAGTGCGGGTTGGCAGACTTCACATATCTTCATTTTGAATACAAAAGCTTTTTGAAGTTAAGAGCGCTATATAGTTTGATTCTTTCGCTAATGTGTACTTAAATCAAGGGTTGCGAGCGCCTAAAGCGTTCACCCGAAAGTCCGGTGTGGCCAGAAAAGCCGACTCGCGTCAGGCTATCAGTAGCCTACCGGTCCTACCGGTCAGCCGGTAGGACCACTTAAAAAAAAAAGCTAGTGTGCGGGCACTGATATATTTTGAACAATACTAAACTCAATACAATCAGTAGATATTATTATTACACTAAGGGGATGTTTCACAACTTTTTACGCATACTCACGCCTTTTATCCCCGAAGGGGTAGGCAGAGGCGCAACTAATGCACCCACTTTCCGCCATTTTTATTCCGTCCCATGATGTGATAGGGGGCGAGCCTATCGCCATATCGGGCACAAATTCCAGACTCCGGGCTGATACTGAATGGAAAAATCCAATACCACTTTGCCCGACCCGGGGATCGAACCCGAGACAACTACGCCACCGAGGCAGTCACAACTTTTTAGTTAATGCTACTCATCATATAAATGTATAAGCCGACTAAATACAAAAGACACATTTCAATCTATGCTCACAAATAAATGGTAATAAAAATAATTTAAAAAAAAAAAAAGCCGACTGCGTCAATATCTGCCATTTTTATTAAATTCATTGAAAACTGAAAAGATAGAAACAAGATTTTAATATTAATATTTTATTTTTGTTTTAAATATATTTTTTTATTGCAACACGTCTGTGCGCTCTCAACGCGTCGGGCCCATGGAAGACCAGCGCCGTGACTCGCTCGCGGCTTGTGCTGAATGGGACCCGTTTCGCACTCACACCATGACGTTTGGGACGATACACTAATACTTTTGCAATTCTTGTTTTAAGCTATTGCATAGCTTCTATCGCGGGCCTTGAGCGTGGAGACCGAATCCAGAAATTCCGTAACGAAAATAACCTGACATCTTTTTTATCTTACTAATATGAACCTTTAATACAATGCGTAGAAGCTATAATTCTTGAAACGAGTATATTTTTATTTATTTTATTTATTAAAGTCATTAAAACCATTTCTTACTAATCTAATATGAACCTTAAATACATTGCGTAGAAGCTATTTCCCCAGCGTTGGCACGGCACGAGTACAAAATAATCGAACGTAACATTCTTTTTTCAAATTTTGATTTATTCTACTTTGGTTGTGATGACCATTGAATTTCTGACATTTATCAATAACAAGACTAAACGTGCGTTGCTCGCGTTTAAAAATCTACTTTATGTGGTAAGCGTAAGATCGAATTTGTGTTTAGTCAATCAAAATTTGTGATAAAAATGTTATGCAATAGCTTTACCGCGGCAGTCTCCGAGTGCCACACGTTTTTTTTATTTCTTTTATACGTATTGGTGTTAGTGTGTTTTTTGTTTTTTTTTATTATATTCATTGTAATTTGTTTGTGTCGTAGTATTGTGTGAATAAATGTTTTGTATTTGTATGACTATATTCTTACTTACTTCTACTGCTTATTAACAGTCGTACCTAAATCATGACTGTGGTGCTTGTCAGGCGAACGAGTGATATTTGTATTTTAATAAAGACATAAAAACAACCAGACAACCAAACAGTTCTATTTATTTTAAGTCTAGGTCAGTGATATTAGATTATTTTCTTAGTATCAGCCTGGAGGGTGGAATCTGTGCCCGATACGGCGTTAGGTTCGCTCCCCGCTCCCTGTTACATGGAATACACACGGCGTAAAGTGGATGCAATAGTTGCACTACAGCCTACCCCTTCAGAGATAAAAGGCGTGAGGTTTTGTGTGTGTCTAGGTAGTCATTCCCAACAGGATCTGTATGTGTGGCTATATTTTAAAGAATCACCAAACCGACAGCGAATATGTTTTACCGGAATTCTTTCTGTTGAGAAACATTCAATTAAAATACTTATTCCAAATTCGCACAAATTATTTCAATCAGCATATACCAGGAAAACGTCTTGTAATTATCGTGAATTGTAGGCGTCGGTACTCGTGTAACAAAGACACGCGTCCCAGCACAACGCGACCCACTTTGCGATGAAACGAGGAACGTGAAACTATGGATAGCGTACTTTAGCCGGTGATAGTTCGTTTGGTGACTTACTTTGTGATGCTGGGGCTACATTATGGTTAATGGATATTACACGATTGTACATGCGTATGCGAATTGAAAATGAATTATTTTGCAAGTAAACAAATGAATTAAAAAAAGAACGGGTTGCACTCCGGGAGTGCCGGCAGAAGTGAAAACTTGAACATTAACGTTGTGCATTTTTGAATATTTTGGAATGGTTAGGGAATAATTTCGCACGAATTGCCTTATTTATCAGTATAAAAGTACTAGCATTTATGTGGTTAAATAAAATATTTATTTATTGCGCTATCGTCATTGATGTATTAAAAAACCCAAGATGCACAGTTTCTTGCAAATAACACATCAATAAGTGTCGGCGATAAGTCAAACTAAAATAACCTCCTCCTTTTGGAAGTCGGTTAAAAAGAAACAAACAATTACAAATTTTGATTGACTAAACACAAATTAGATCTTACGCCAACCACATAAAGTGGATTTTTAACCGCGAGCAACGCACGTTTAGTCTGGTTTTTGATAAATGTCAATGGTCGTCACAACCAAAGTAGAATAAATCAATTTTTTTTTATTTTTTTTAAGAAAAACAAAGAACCCGACTGCGTCAAAATCTGCCATCTTTATTAAATTCATTGAAAAACTGAAAAGATAGAAACAAGATTTTAATTTGAATATTTTGTTTTGGTTTTGAATAATCTTAGTTGACAGTGTTCACAAACGCTGTCGGAGGCATAACACGCTCACTTTTCATAATTTGGTTGGTGATATAGGTAGAACAACAAAACCTCGGAGTGAGCAGATGCCTCCGACTCAGCTCAAGTGCTAAAGAAGCTTTCACTTCAAAAATCTAAATACCAAGACCCATTATTGGAAAAAATGTGGTAAAATAAAATAACAATTGATAAATCACTCGGTCCACTATTAAATTATTGGAACAATTCGTAAACCTACGCACTTCTGCGTTCATATAATAATTAAAGACATAAGATTTTATTGTAGCGCCAGTATTAGCAAAAAAAAGCTAAATTGTTTAGTAAAAGGAAGTGTCCGCTTTTTGTGGGTGCTGGGCCTCAAAATCGAACCAAGCTCAAACTTTATGGATATTAGAGGGGCAAAAATATGGATCCTGGATCCATTAAAAAAGTAGTTTTAGACCAGTGCATTTATAGTGTTAAATAAAATTACATAAATTTCAAAATCGGAGGACTTTTAAAATTATACGATTTATTGTAAAAGGCTACTTTTTAGGAGTTCTCTCCAAGTATATGTACATAAAGTGTCTTGGTTAGAATTTAAGGCCCGTTTTTAGACATGTCGTTTCCATAATTATCTTACCAATTCCAAATAACTATCTAAGAATCAAAGATGCAAACATAAAACGTCCACTGCTAGCCTCCCCTAAAGATTTCCATTCGGACCTGTCAAAAGCGGCTTGCATCCAGCGTGTTCCTTAGCGTGTTTCTTATCTTACTTCTTACTAATAATATTAAATGTGCATTTTTGAGAAAATTTTGGATGTTTGTTTGAAGTAAACGCAAAAACCACTGAACGGATTTAGATGAAGTTTTGCTCACAGATAGACTATGCCCAGTTTTAACATACATATTTTTATCTCGGGAATTTACTCCTGTGGGAAATATTAGATTTTTTTATCTGATTTTAGGTAGATGGTGCTGTCTTTGATTAATTATATACCTAAATAGACAGTGAACGTTTCAAACGCCTCGAAAAAAATAGAGGCGAACTGTTCCCCGCTAAATGAGTTCGAGTGAATTACTTTTTGTTGTTTTTCATGGATATTATTTTCTCCCCGTTTTAATAGAAACCATGTAATAACTGGTATCATCATGCGCGCACACAAGGATACACAGAATGATGCAGCGATAGCGTATGACACAGCTGTCACACATACTAGCTTAAGAAAAGTTGGCCTGTTTGTTTTAGTTTCATTGCAGCGCATCACTCTATCTAGGTATATAATTCATCAAAGGTGCTGTAAACGCATGGCGCTATGGATCGCTAGTGATTTAGGTGTTTTATATTTTGTAGCGGGAAAACATTTTCACGCGAGCGAAGCCGCGAGACCTAGTTAGTTATAGCGTCTTTCTGTTACGCAACAGTACTTGCACACTACCACTGAGTGACAGATAAAAAATGGTGTTATGTGATGGACTCTCACATACAATAACCTGCCTTGTCGTAACGGCTTCAGAATTCTAAATTAATTAATTAATAACAAATTTATTAATAATCAAATTGTTATTGGTTCATGTATTATATTCTGAACTATAATTAAATTAAATTTATTTCCTTTCGTGGGATCGTAATTTGGAGTGTCTGTTACTCAATCTAAGCAAGGATATTGTTTCTTGAAATACCTAATTAGGTTAGTACAACTTTAATATTATTCCACAGAAATGGTTGCGATGAAATACAATGTTAATTAGTAGAGGTAGCTTAGTGGAGTCGGAATGGTCTTCCGAGATGAAGGTCGTTCAAACCCAGCTTTAAGAGCACACACCTATGAGTTTTTCAAGTGAAAACTTCTTTAGCGGCGTTGAGCACTTTTGGGATGGGTATAAAATGTTAAACTCGCGTCAGGATCACGTGACCGATCGAAAATGGGTACGAGGTTTTTGTGTACGATAGCGCAATAAATAAATATTGTATTTAACCACATAAATGCTAGTACTTTTATACTGATGAATAAAGCAATTCGTGCGAAATTATTCCCTAAACATTCCAAAATATTCAAAAATGCACAAAGTTAATATTCAAGTTTTCACTTCTGCCGGCACTCCCGGAGTGCAACCCGTTCGTTTTTTAGTAACATATTGTGTATTGATCGAAACTCTCTAATAGTAGAGAAAAAAAACGTGAGGAAAAAAGTATTCCTGAAAATTCTTCACAATCATATATTGAAAATACCTGTGACCATGCCGTGCCAAGCAGTGGGATATAGTATATCACAGAGCCAATAATATTTGCCTCTGTGGCGTAGTTATATTACGGTACGACTGCAGTGCCGAGGTCTCGGGTTCGATCCCCGGGTCGGGCAAAGTGATATTGATTTTTCTATTCAGTATCAGCCCGGAGTCTGGAATTTGTGCCCGATATGGCGATAGGCTCGCCCCCTATCACATCATGGGACGGAATAACGGCGATAAGTGGGTGCATTAGTTGCGCCTCTGCCTACCCCTTCGGGGATTAAAGGCGTGAGTGTGTGTGTGTGTGTGCAATAATATTTTTATAATTATTTTGATTTATTTATTCATATCACCATATCAGTTAAAAAAATACAGTAAATATGTATAAACAAAGCATTTCAAAAACTTAAAAAAGTAGTTCAAAATAGTCAATAGAGTTTTAAGATCTTTTCAATGAAATTTATTGGTTGAGGGGCTAAATCTTGATAATATTTCTCCGTAAATTCAAGAGAGCGGAGAAAAACCCGCCCGCCATGTTTATTATTTTAAACATCAGCTCTCCCATACTAATTTCCGTATCAGAGACATAACGATCGACGTGACCTTATTCAGACTGAATTTCGATATTTGTAAACGTTAAGCAGTTATCGTAAATTACAACATCGCTTTATATGACATATGGGCATTGGTTAGGTACAGTTAGCCACATAAGAAACTGAACAAATGTTAAATTTCAAATCGCCTATACGCGTTTAGTTTAATAGATTTTTTTTTTCTTTCTTCTTCTTTGTCGGTATCACTCTTGACAGAGTGGTCGTGGTCATCACTGCAGATGTTGGTGGCAAGCTTCACAACACGCCGCCACTCTTCTCTGATGGCCGCCTTCCTCGTGCATTGAAGAAGTGATGATGAGCCATTTACTGCCGCTTTTATCTGGTCAGTCCACCTCATAGGCGCCTTTTTCTTTTTATATGAAGTAAATCCCTTTTATTTTATTTTTACGAAGAGAAATAAAATGGTAAAAACACAAAAGCGTAGCCGCGATTTGAAGTTTTGAATTTGTTTAGCTATTAATGTGGCTGACTGTACCTGATGGTACATAATAAAATTTTTACTTAAATCATGGAGCTCTGCCTTAAAGTATTTGAAAGGGAAGAGGGTTTAGACTTTCAAAAATTCCACTTTAAACGACATGCCAAAGCAAGCAGTTACTTCACTTCAGCTTTATAAATACTCCCACAAGCAAAGAAGTGACTTATTTAATAAAGTATCATCACACTCAATTACCATCTAAACATCTTAAGGGATCGCCAATCGTGGTACGTGCCATGTCGATCTTGAAATAGAACATGGAATGAGCCATTTGCTCACGGGCACTCTAATCTGGTAGTGGTAAGTAACAAAAAATACTACACCCCATGAACATCCACACATCTTAAGGGATCGTGGTACCTGCCACGTCGATCTTGAAATACAAGGAAGAAATAACCCATTTGATCATCGGGCACTCTAATCTGGTAGTGATAAATATGAATCCCTAATATTGTGTCCCACGATCTCCATGTTACCATAATTTGCAAGAAAAATATATATGACAGTAGCCATAATAACACAAGTTACAGAATGAGTCCGCCTTTTTATATGAACATTGAATACAAATGAGTCGTTATCGAATACCTTATTGGTTTGAAAAAGAACAGATTTCTTACAAGATTTTAATATAATACCGGTACGTAATGTACAGTCAGCCACATAAGTAGCTGAACAAAGTCAAAACTTCAAATCACCTATACACGCTGAGTTTAATTGAAATATTTTTTTCTTTGTTTGAAGTATAGCAAATCACTAATATTTTAATTTTTCTCAAGACAAAAAAATGTAAAAACACAAAACTGTATGGACGATTTGAAGTTTTGAATTTGTTCAGCTATTTGTGTGGCTGACTGTACATGAACGATTTTGAGGAAATGGAATTAATGTTCCAACGCGTGTGGTGCCCAATAATAAATATAAATATAATATTGAACTAGTTTTGGTTAGTTGTACCTTGAACTTAATAAAAAAAGAATACATACTGAACTTGTTATATTCAATACTAGCTTTGGCTCGCGACTCCGCATGTGTGTAAAAGGTTTTCCGGGATAAAAGTCCCGCTTTATATTTTCCCAAGATAAAAAGTCTATGTCCTTCCCAGGATCTCAAACTATCTCCATACCAAATTTCATCAAAACAATTCAGTACTTCCAGAGATTACCTCCTACAAACAAACTCACCAACTTTCATCACCTGTCAAAAGCGGCCCGCATCCAGCGCGCTCCTGCGACCTTTATCAAGTCGTCTGTATACACAGGTCCATACCAATACACAACAAATACAGAATCATTGCAAAGTCGGTTAAAAAGGAAAATATCACATCGAAAATTGGTAGGCATTGTCTTTGTCTTAAATCGCTTCAAGTCGCCCATTGTTTTTCTATAAAAAATAATTCGACCAAGAATCAGTGAAGTACGCCCCTTAAGGGCTGATTCCATTGGAGAATGTAGTATTTTTTAAATCTGGTGTCATAATTATATAATCTTCATACTAATATTATAAATGCGAAGTTTGTCAACAGTTTTCAATGTTTGTTAGAAGCAAACGCAGAACCTTCTTAGTTGATTGCAATTAAATTTAACACATTATTACACCACGCCTCGACTGCCTCGATGGCGTAGTTGTATTACGGTACGACTGCAATGCTGAGGTCTCGGGTTCGATCCCCGGGTCGGGCAAAGTGATATAGGATTTTTATAATCAGTATCAGCTCGGAGTCTGGAATTTCGAGGAAGCTCGAAGCTATTGGACGAATTTTATTTGTCTCTGCCCTTAGGAGCGTCTTTATGCTTCTAAAGGTTGTTAGTCTACCAAGGCGTATGTAAGTTGACCCACAGCATCCAGTTAGATGCACTAAACTAGGTGTAAATGGACCTCATAGATGTATTGCTTGCGGTAGGAACGTGTGAGCTAACTTCCTTCCTCTTTGTTACGTAAGCGAAATTGCGGTGAAGTTAAGTAAATTAGTAGTAGAGATTTTGTATTGCTTAAGGCATTTATTTGGCTTTGCTTATCTTTAGTTCAAATATTAAAATGTCTAAGTGGATATTTTTAATTATATTACGTCATTCCCATCTTACTTACTGGACCTTGCAAGTCTTCCATTTTCTCATATTCTATTTCATTGTGCGTAGGCGGAACATACCTTCTTAATTTTGCTGTTAGACTGACTGAATACCTGACATCAATATCTGAAATCTGGTACCAACCTAGGATTCAAATCCAGTACTTCTCTGTCTTCAGTAAATATCAGCCTAAGCTACTTAACTACCTTTACTTTGTACGGTAAAGTCGGCAATATCGCTGTCACATATCGACATTTGGCGGAACCATCAACCCAGCCGATTCATCTTTTACGACTTGCAAACCTCGCGAGAAGAATTTTAATCTACCTAAACCTTTGCGTTACATTTTGTCAAATATATCATCTGTACTGTAGCGTTCCAGTTTGTGAATAAATTCAGTTTCATGACTGGACAATATGAGGTTTAATTTCCAATGTCTAATGACAAGTACAGTGCTGTCATGCAGTATGAAATTTAAAGGCCAACAGATTTGATACTGTTTCTTGATGGATGGATGGTGACTATCAGGAAAATGTCTCGCCAAATATTTGCACAAAAAACTCTTTATTTGGAACGAAGTTCCTTATCGCGCGTTGTGAAAGGGGGCTGGACGGAAAAAATTCTCACGAAAAGTTGTCACGACACTTTTTGCTATTATCTTACTAATATGAACCTTAAATACAATGCGTAGAAGCTATAATTCTTGAAACGAGTATATTTTTATTTATTTTATTTATTAAAGTCATTAAAACCATTTCTTACTAATCTAATATGAACCATAAATACATTGCGTAGAAGCTATTTCCCCAGCGTTGGCACGGCACGAGTACAAAAGAATCGAACGTAACATTCTTTTTTTCAAATTTTGTTGATTTATTCTACTTTGGTTACTGACATTTATCAATAACAAGACTAAACGTGCTTTGCTCGCGTTTAAAAATCTACTTTATGTGGTAAGCGTAAGATCGAATTTGTGTTTAGTCAATCAAAATTTGTGATAAAAATGCTATGCAATAGCTTAACCGCGGCAGTCTCCGAGTGCCACACGTATTTATTTGTTTTTTTCTCTAGAAACTTATGTATTGGAACGGAAATAGGAAAATATTTATATATTAATATATATACACACTCTGTTATATTAATAAAATTTTATTACAATTCCTTCACTAATTAATCGAAAGGAACTTTGTTCCATCCGGGTGTCCCTTGACACCTCTCATGTTTTTTTATTAATAATAATATTTACTGATCAAGATTTTTTAAGCTATTGCATAGCTTCTATCGCGGGCCTTGAGCGTGGAGACCGAATCCAGAAATTCCGTAACGAAAATAACCTGACATCTTTTTTATCTTACTAATATGAACCTTAAATACAATGCGTAGAAGCTATAATTCTTGAAACGAGTATATTTTTTTATTTTATTTATTAAAGTCATTAAAACCATTTCTTACTAATTTAATATGAACCTTAATTACATTGCGTAGAAGCTATTTCCCCAGCGTTGGCACGGCACGAGTACAAAAGAATCGAACGTAACATTCTTTTTTCAAATTTTGATTTATTCTACTTTGGTTGTGATGACCATTGCATTTCTGACATTTATCAATAACAAGACTAAACGTGCGTTGCTCGCGTTTAAAAATCTACTTTATGTGGTAAGCGCAAGATCGAATTTGTGTTTAGTCAATCAAAATTTGTGATAAAAAATGCTATGCAATAGCTTTACCGCGGCAGTCTCCGAGTGCCACACGTTCTTTTAACCTAGGTACTTAGGACCTACTGGTCTTACGTATCCCTATTGAAAAAAATGTCATGTCATTCACTTAACTGATTTAAAAATATTTATTCATTTTAATTGAATTTTGTTTATTTATAATTTGATGACTGTGTATCCAAAAGAACAGACAATTGTACAAATCGTGCAGCTACTTATTTTCATCCCATACCAGTATAGATTCCAAGTCATTGCCATATTATTATATATTGCCTTTTCAATCAGCAAAGTTCATGATCATTATGATTTTCTAACCTCGTACCCAAGACCTCACATATTTCATAGTCTTAGCACGTTTCTAGGTGAATAAAACAAAAAATAGCGCCTTAAAATACCAATGAAACAGCCCCTTTAATCTGTACCTCATAAATCCTCCTTAAATCATTTTCTAAACAACGGAAATTTATATATTTTTTGTAGCCGATTATCTTTTTTATCAACGTAGATTCTTTTTTGTTTTCGTGTACTGAGTTGTGTTTTTATTCATCGTTATATACAAGAATTTTCACGTGACTTTGATCGGGTTTATGTGATAGATTTGATAGGGTTTACAATCACTATTTACCGGCATATAATCGTTTAGAATACTGGCATAATAGAGGCAATAGTATATTTTCTTAGTACTTTAAAATCCAACCGTATTCTCTGTTATGTTTATTGTAAGAGCATCACCCATAAACTATATAATAAAATTGTATAAAATCAGACACTCAGACTCAGAAACTAGCTATCCTTATGTCACATGTGGATGTGACCAGTGACTGGTGGTAGGTCTCTCATTATGTAAGAGGCCGTCTGGGTGGGTACCACCGCAATGTCTATTTCTACCGCCAAGCAACAGTATGCATGCACTGTTGTGTTTCGGTTTGAAGGATATTGTAGCCAGTATAACTGCTGGACATAATGAGACTTAACATCTTATGTCTCAGGATGACGAGCGCAGTGGAATGCCACTCAGTATTTTGTCAGTCAAGGTGCTGGATGGTGTTGCTACTGTTTATGGGTGGTCGTATCGCTTACCATCAGGCGAACGGCATGCTCGTCTCGTCATTCAAAGCAATAAAAAAAAAAAAAACATGACGTCCACTGCTGAACATAGGCCTCCCCCAAAGATTTCCAGACGGACCTGTCAAAAGCGGCGTGCAACCATTGAGTTCCTGCGACCTTTATGAAGTCGTCTGTCCACCTTGCAGGTGGACGACCGACGCTGCGCTTGCCAGTATGTGGCCTCCACTCGAGAATTTTTTTGCCCCATCTGCCATCAGCTCTTCGAACTATGTGCCCTTGAACTTGAACTAATGGTTCATTCATAATGAAAATATGTTTTAACTACGTGACAAATGAATCAAGGTTACCAAACTAGCCTAAAACAAGTTTTTAAAAAAATACAAGTATGGTAATTATAATAATCCAAGGTAATATTCCGTTTCAAAAGTAAAGTGTGTTTTATATAAGCCAATCGTATCTATCCACGACTGGGTCTATTTTTGGCTTTCAAATTTTATCACAGAAATTAACCACTGTACAATCCACCACTGTACGTTTCAGCCGACATTTTTTATCACGTATTACTAAACTACGGAACCAATTGCCGCCAGCAGCATTTCCGGACAGATAGGACCTGGCGACCTTCAAAAAAAGAGCGTATTCCCACCTAAAAGGCCGGCAACGCATCTCTGTGCCCCCTGGTATTGCAGATGTTTATGGGCGGCGGTTATCACTTACCATCAGGTGAACCGTATGCTCGTTTGCCCCCTATATCATAAAAAAAAAACAATGACTTACTACTCATGCTCTGGCAATAAATAAAATTATTAATTAAAGATACAGCATCTTTCCACGGTAATCTATAATAGGAGGAAACCGGCACATTTTTCGGATTACAGCTATGCCTGAGGATCGTTTATCTGGTTGGAATGAATCTAGATTTTATGTATTAATAATAATACCTTTTTTTCTCGTGGGGATAAAACGCGTTATCGCTCCCATCACTGGGGGGATGAGTGGAACGATTATGAACACAGTTTACCTAACACGCCTACTTTTAATTTTAGTTTTACACACGTATACACAAATAATAGTTTGAGAACTCATAGACCGCTTAAACTCATAAAAACGTCCATTTTATGTTGGTTCAGATTAGGCACATTATGTAGAAAAGCCATTGATGTAGGATTTTTTTAATACATCAATGAGAAAAGCCAATACTGTCACGAAGTGAGACAAGTGATCGCAAGTGTCTGTGAGTGGTGATAAGCTACGCCAAATAGGTTCTTTACACGTTGGTGCTTGTATTTACTTAGACAACTCGGTAATTGAGGCTGAGCGTTAGTAAGGCAAGGCATTTGCCTTGCCGTCTATTGGTTGCCCTTCACTTGGCAACGCTTGGTCAACGTGTATTGCCGGCTTAATAGACTCATTGACTTGTTACTCACAGCCAACTGAAGTGAACGAGCATCACAACTCACAGCTGCAACGAATCACACCGCGTCGTAATATTATGCTATACATACATGATACAACGACGAGTTTATGCTACATTGAGAAAGATTATTTACTTATATGTAAATACAGGTGTGTTTTGACATATTTATATTAAGATGCCACAGCGTTGTGTTAATAATTTCAAACACTTTATTATCACAATTGATGCAAAATTTAATAAAACTTGATTTAACACCCAAAAGTATCCTTAAGGTAGGAGATATAAATAAACCTGAAGTAAAATCATTAAAGCAATATTAATTAAAGCAAATGAGATGCAGATGAAAAGAAAATTTTACATTGAATACAAGAAACCCTTCTAATTTCGACGAGTCAAAGTGTATAAAGTTAGATGAAGGTTCTGTCCCATCGACGACGAGTAGCGATGCGCAAATAAAGCATAAAACACATATACACATACACTCACACCTTTTATCCCCGAAGGGGTAGCCAGAGGTGCAACTTAGTGCACTCACTTTTCGCCGTGCGTATTCCGTCCCATGATGTGATAGGGGGCGAGCCTATCGCCATATCGGGCACAAATGCCAGACTCCGGGCGGATACTGATACAATTTGCTGCTGGTAGGATATATTTCGTATCCACCCGGATAGCAACCTCTATACTTAAGGTGTAAAAACCTGCCATAGTAGCCCACGTAAGTGTGCCGCGTTCTGTGATCAGCCTGTGTATATCCGATTCAAACAGGCCGGCATAATAGTGTCAACTGACGAGGGATAATCATTGCTCGTCAGCTGGCACTCTATCTGGACTCCTCTCCTCTCACCATCAGGTTCAGTGAGGTCGAATTGACGTGCCCGAAAAAAAAAGTTCTACTGTTGTAGGTAATGCATGAATAAAAAATAATGATTTAATGATTGCTTATATCTACCGGTGTATTATAGGTTATCTCAACTATAGTATAATCTACCGAGTGAGGTTTCCTATATGCCAAGTATAACGCAATGGCTCTTTCTAGACATCTCTTGCTGCGATAAACTATAATATATTTTAAATACTTTTATATTATATACAACTAGCTTTTGCCGGCGGCTTCGCCCGCACGAAAGAGTTTTTCCTGGATAAAAGTCCTGCTATACATTTACCCGAGATAAAAAGTGGCCTTAAACCTTTCCAGGGTCTCAAACTATCTCCGTACCAAATTTTATTAAAATCTGTTCGGTAATTTTTGAGTTTATCGCGTACAAACTTTGCCACCCCTTTTTACCCTTTAGGGGTTGAATTTTGCAAAATTCCGCCTTAGTGAGCACTTACGTCCTAAAAGGAACCCCCATGCAAAATTTGAGACTCCTAGCACTTGTAGTTTCTGAGATTTCGTGATGAGTGAATGAGTGAGTGACCTTTCGCTTTTATAAAATTAAATATAGATTTAATAACACTATAGTTAATTTTCTAAATTGATTTATTCGACAGTCATGGGTTTCATGAGCAAGATATTAGATGATAGCCCATTCGTCAGCAGTGAGACAGGCACCTAAATCTCAACCGGCTTGTCAGCGACAAATACTGGAATCAAATCTTTCATTAAACTCAAAAACAAAGTTCAACAACTCGGAATAATTTGTTTGCAAATTACTTTCTATCGCAAACAGTAGTGATGGGGAACAGAAATGAACATCTTGATTCGTTCAATAAGGCTGATCGAGTGGTTCTTCGATCTCGAATAGTATTCAAGAACACAAAGACAGCGCAAAAGTACCTAATGGAAAGTATATAAAGGAAAATGTTTTGATTTGTATTGTCGAATAATACTTGATACCGTAATTGTCTTTAGAAGTACAGTAGTTGCTTACGTTATTGCTTAAGTACGTGTACTTGGATATTAAAATAACTAGTTCGTGCTATAAAAAGCTTCGGAACTATGAAGATACATACAAAAAAACAGTTTCCAATATATCTATAGGGATTTTGAACTAAGACATAGTAGGGCGCCATCTCGGAATTTATTACAACTACTTCCTATTCTGGCCCCATCGAAAATGAGTATTTTCTGTTAAACAACTTAATGAATAGTTGAGCAAGTCTTCTGCCTGACGTTAAAGCGCCACCCATCCCAAACACAATTACAACATTACATAAATTATATGGATTCACGACTCGACTGACCGCACGATCACGCCTTTATTCCCGAAGGGGTAGGCAGAGGTGCAACCAGGGCACTCACTTTCCACCAAGTGTGTTCCGTCCCATGATGTGATAGGGGGCGAGCCTTTCGCCATATCGGGCACAAGTTCCACACTCCGGGCTTATACTGAACAGAAAACTTAATACCACCTAGTCCGCCCCGAGGTTCGACACTGAATCCTCAGCTTTGCAATCGTATCACAATACAACTAAGCCACCAAAGCAGTTAACTCACCATCCTTATGTTCAAAACTACCTATAAGTCAACTAGCTTTAATGTTCCCAAATTCCTGTATATCAACATATGCACACGGCTGGTTGGTGATGTTTAGCATCCTTACAAACTTTATCTTCACCTTGATAAAAAAATCATAAAATACATACCTCAAGGTATATGCCGTACCCTATCAAAAGAGGAAACCATTAATTGCAGTTTATTGTTGAAAGTAACTGTATATACATAGATCCTATTCTCGATAACCTATACAGATATGTGTGTATGCTTATTCATCATAACCAAAACAATAACATTGACGCGTCTATACCAATTGATTATTGTTTCAATATACATTAGTATAATGAAACAATAATCAACGCAATTTTGAAGCCATTACGGGTATTGTTACTACAATTATATTATTTTCAATTGAAATAACCAAGAGTCCCAAGGGAGCAACTGTCGCTCAATATAATTCTGTGAACTCAACTGAATATTATTTGGATTGGCAGTGGCTTTTGTTGGCAATGTTACGATTTTGTTTAGTTTTATACCTTTATTTTTAAGGGATCTGTTTTGTTTACCGGGATAAAACTTTGTGTGATCAGCAAATATTTGTCTCGGGTCTGAGTGCGATCAAATCCCTAGTACCTTGTAACACCTACGATATAAGTTACATAAGCGTGGGCTCAAGTCTGTAAGTCTGTATTTGGTCAATATTTGTAATAAGACGTTATCTATGTGTTGAGAAATAATTTAAGCGGTATGTGTGAAGAGAAATAACATACATTTTGATACCACTGCACCTAATTGTGGGCATATTGGATCCAGATAGAGTTTCGTCTGTTGAGAGATGATTTTCGCGCGCCAGTCGACACAATCATGCAAACCGGTTTGAACCGGATATACACAGGCTAATCCCGAAACACGACACACTTACGTAGGCTGATACAAAATTGATCCTACCACCAGCAAAATCACCAGCATTTTCTTGGATATCAAGGTCAGCTGTAGATCAGTCAGTTGGACTTATACTGGCAATAAACGAAGAACGTTACGTCTTCAGTCAACCATACCATACCAGCCCTGTATTATATACTGCCCACTGCTGAGCACGGGCCTCCTCTTCAACTGAGAGGGTTAAGGCCATAGTTCACCACGCTGGCCTAGTGCGGGTTGGCGGACTTCACATACCTTCGAAATTCAGTCAACACTATATTGGTAATGTATAATGCCATAACCCTTATGCCGATTCAGGTAAAATAGAACGCAAATCTACTGAAACCATTAGTTTACTGTGCTTAACAGCAACTGTGATAGAAATCATGACAATTTTGTATAAAAAAACACAGATCTATCGAATATCATTAGCCATAACCAAGGAAGGAACGAAACTACCAACGCCGCATAAATCGAAATATTACTCTGCGTTAGTCTTTATTACGTTCAGTATTACTCGAGGGGATAATATTGGTGATACTGCAGAGGTCGAAGAATACAACTTTTGGGTCCGAAGACTTTTTATATTTTGTACACAAATTGTATTGGATTTGGAACCAAGTTCAGTTTTAGTTTAGTGGTTGGCGTTTAGTTATTTAAGTTAAAGTATATCTGTCTGTATATATAATATAATAAAAATATTTCAAGAAACTTTATCACAGTTACTTTTCTTTTTTAATATTACAGTACACAAGATATATTTCATATTTTCCTTTTCATCCCTCTGGTATTCGCAATGTGTGTACTTATTGTTAATTACTGAATGCTTTAACAGTGAAGTTTAAACATCATGAACAAACACGCATAGTGAAAATTACATGTTTTCTCTCACAAACACATTACAAGCTCACGCCTTTATTCCTGATGGGTAAGGCAGAGGTGCACAAGCTTGAGATATTCATCCTATGATATGCAATAAGCTTTTTACTATGTAGGATACAAATTCGAATCCCGGTAAGCTAACGTATGTTTCTTTAAATCGAAAAACTAACATATTTTCATGTTGCCCTACCTGGAATGGGAACCATCACTAGATCAATAAAGGGAAAGTTCTATAATAAAAGTTTAATATCTTCAAGAATGGAGAACTTAACCCGACATTGGAAATAATGCAAATTAATTCTATAATGGCATAAAAGCATACAGTTACTAATGACATAAATTCAAATAATTTATTTTTTAATACGGCACTAATAAACTACCTGAAGTTAATTAATACCCATACGAACCTTTCTTCTAATCTAAATAATTACGATATCTAAGTCATAAACATGTCAACACCTTGATGTTATGAATGGCAGATTTGGATCATTCTCAAGAGGTCTACAAAAAATATTTTTTACTGGTAATAGTTGTTGTTAAGTTACCCACATACTGTTGTTATTTGTTTTATTTTGATTGTTAACTGTATACAACTCAATACTTTTAATTTATCTTAGTTCGCACCTTCTGTAATTTACCCATATAAGGGCGCATATTTTGGAATGCAATCTAGTTTTAATGTAAGCATGTATGTTATATGAAATTGTCATGATTGTACTCTGTTTTGCGTCTTAATTAAATAAATAAAAAAAAAATAAAAAAAATAAAAAACAACATGAACAACGTGTAATAATCAGTTTTATCAAAATTTTGAGGTTTTGTCAAAGGAAAAAAGCCATATTATAATACATTAGTGGACTTGGAATTTTAAAATTACTTCATCCTCACCCATTTTCATAAACTCTTTTTTTTCAATAACCAGACAGCTTAGGTTGAGAACACTCGTAAAATGACACTTCATACTTTATAAATTAACGTAAATTTTAAAGCTTTTCACACAAAATACAGGAACAAAACCAAAACATAATCGAGCCACATTACAAATGAATATCCCAATTCACTGAGCATTGAGACTCGTATCACACGAAATTATATTACAAACGATCCCTCAGATTGTACAGTTTATTTCATCTCAGTCGTCATGTCGTCTTATATTTACACTGGCTTGCGTGAAGTGAGAAGATGATGTGGTGTCTATTGCAGCGGGTTTATTGATTGCCTTGAATAAGAATAGTGTTAGTAGGTTACGAGATCTTTAGTTTCCTTTGATGCTGGATTAAGATTATGAAAGGAAGAAGAGATTGATAGTTGGGGATCACATAAACATCCATTTATATTTTCAATATATTTTTTCCTTTATGCGAATGGAAGGATAATACGCATTGTGATGGTCCGCTTTAAAGTTTTGCATTCCAGGCCCAGCCAGTGATTTTATAATGTGCCAGCGTAATTCTGGTGACTATCGACGGACACAACTTCACAAGTCATCATCATCATCATCAGCCCGTTGCAGTCCACTGCTGGACATAGGCCTCTCCCAAGATACGCCACAGAGCCCGGTCTGCTGCTTTATGCATCCAGTCGCTGCCGGCCCTGTTGTGCAAGTCGTCCCGCTATCTGGCCAGAGGGCGTCCCACGCTACGTTTGCCAAGACGCGGTCATTGGCTGAATAAGCAAAATTTATATTACCTCTATGACTAAAAAGACTGTTTTAAATATCATAGCACTGAAATTTAAAAAAATAATCTTTTAATTACCAACTCGTCCCGCTCTTAGACGCGCCACCACCGACCTCTCTTCATATGAAACCCGGCCAAATGTGAACAGGCGTGAATTCCGCGATGATAGAATTCTTTATATTCTCCCCGCGTCTATTTTGAATAACTTTTGACATTACGTCATTACACGTAATCTTGGTAGTGCTTTGTTCAAATATACGTAGAAATTAGGAGGTGTGTACGTCAAATGTCTGCTATCAAATTGTTTTGTTACTGATTTTCATTTGTAAGTTTTTGAGTTAATGTTCGCCTGAACGTGTTGCTGTTTCGTATATTTCTGATGGCAGAAAGAAGTCTGTAAACACTGGTGTGTTTCGATTTCAAGAACTTTATAGGTAATCTGGGAGTGGCGACTGTAATACAACTCAATGCAACATGTCTTTCAAAGCTTTGAAACTGTTTATTCGGGGGCGGTTCTATCAGGCGAGTAACTTGTAGTTTGTTCATGTAGATAGAGACATATTGATCACTGGTATTCCTAATTATCTTTGTTTTATTTCATAACATTTTACCCAAACACTGTCTCGGTGGCGTAGCTGTATTACCGTACAACTGCAATGCTGATGTTTCGGGTTCTATCCCAGGGTCGGGCAAAGTGATATTGGGTTTTTCTAACTAGTATGAGTCCGGAGTCTGAAATCTGAACCTGATATGGCGATAGGCTCGCTCCCGATTACATCATGGGACAGAATACACACGGCTAAAAGTGGGTGCACTAGTTGCCTCCCCTTCAGACATAAAAGGCGTGAGTATGTGTGGGTGTGTGTGTGTGTGTGTGTGTGTGTGTGTGTGGATGTGAGTGTTTATCCATACAGAGTAACATGAAAATTCACAAGTCTTTCACCCATCAAATATGTAAAGTATGATATCCCTATTAAATTCATCCGGTATAAAAACTTGGCCCAATAAAGCCCTTACAGATGTAGGATCTTTGTGTCTTGTTGCGACGTTGATTGATGCGGTCTTGCTAAGAGCCTGTTTAGACGCATTGGGTTGCTGGGTGGCGCTCGATGGTTTTGATATGGCATTCATCGTCTTATCTGTTAAAGGGTAAATAGAAAAGTAAGAAATCATAAAAAATATCGTTGTCTGATTGGGCACCGATCAAGGTTTAGTTTTAATAGTAAATCATATACATTGGATAAAAGTCATAATATTCTGATGTGATAAAATTTTGTGTGAGGAAGTAACTAAGCAAGCTGGCACAGCTGTGTCGACCGTTCCATGTTTATATCTTGCCGATCGACATTTTATTAGACTTCACTTCGCTTACTATCAGGTGCAGGGTGGCCAATTTGACGTGCCTTTGATTAAAAAAATGCAACTGATGCTGAGCAAATTGCTTTCTTAGTAGCATGTGTTACAAAAGCACTGTTAACAGTAACCTGTTGATATATTATATCGCAACTACAAAGAATTAGGAAATACTATGTTTTACAACTCAAAATGCCCAATAATTACACTTGTTAAAATATCGTTATTAAAACACAAAGTGACTGAAACGTAATATTATTTAAGTGACAGAATATTACGTGTCTGAGAAAAAAAAATTGCTGCAGAAAAATAATGTTATCTAGTTTAAGTATCAAGTCCAAATATTTAGGGTTAGCAGGAAAATATCTAGAGGTTAGACCTAGAGGCTATTATAATTACAGCGCCCTATTTTTAAAAGATTTTAATAATTTATTCAGTGTATAAATTAATATTTTCTATAAAAATCCCTAATCACCGGCTCTTTCAACTTTAAACGAAAAATATTTCACCCAAAATACATTTAGGTGAAACTCTATGATTATGTTAATTTCTTTTGGCGTTACACGGTATTTTTTATAAAGTTATTTCAGACAACTGAATAGACAGATGGCGACCTCCAACCTTTGGATACGAAATTTTAAAGAATAATATCCTACCATTTTAAATAAATTCTGAAAATACGACTTACAAGTTTTTCAAGAGTTGTTTTAACGCTACGCAATAATGGCTAGCCTCTTCGTTTACTTTGCTTGAAATGTTTCCTAGAATTTTGATCGTTTTTATGACGTAACCTACAATCGGAAGTCCTGATTTCAATTAAGATTCGAGTAAACAATCTCCTATACTTTAAATATTAACTTTGCCTATCTTGAAATATACCCCTTTATTTAGGGACGGTGATTGATTAAATTACGCCTGAGAACGTACAAGGTCCAAATATAATTTAAAGCAACGAAAGATGCCGTGTCACGTCTTTATCTGAAGCCATATCAGGACACACTTATCTAATCCATCTAGGTAAGCAAATCATCAGAGCATGCCACTCCAGGTTACTTAAAAAGTATATGCGAGAGTCGCCAAAAAAAATAAAATACCGATACCCACAAATCCCGATAATCTTTGCTAAATTCCCAACCGACCACAATAAGAATACAAAAATGTGAACAAAGAATAAAATATACTGCAAAGCAACTGCGCCGGGCGGTAATGAGTGCTCCGCCCGGGACGCTGAGTTAATAACATTTTACAGGAATTCCAGAATTAGCAATCCACGAACTTAATCCGTGCTGTTCCTGGGAATTTTCATAGCTCGCCGAATAATTTGTCATAACGGATTTCGTGGAAATGTTCTCGTAAACTCGATAGAAAAGTTTGGAAGATTCTTTGCGTGAAGGGTTAAAATTTGTTTTATTATTTTTAGATATGATATTCTGTTTGGATTATTATTTTCAATAGTAATTTCGTTCATGTTTATTATACATTTTCACACCATTAAAGAGTTGGTTTTTATGTTCGACAGTTTGTCACTTAGGTCTTATTCAAAACTGGTAAGCTCACTTCAAATTTCAATTGATCTGTCTGAAGTATTTTTTTTTTTTTTTTTTCTTCGCGGGGAAAAAACGCGTTGTCGCTACCACCACTGGGGGGTCAGTGGAACGGTTATGTTGGTTTCACCGGTCTTACAGTCCAATGTCGACACTTGGGAGTATAGCATCATCCAAGCGAGCATTGGACCGAGTCCCTAGCCCTATGTACACCCTACACCGGCATACCAACCAAAACCCGCGGTGGCCTTCTTCAGCGCATACAGGACGGCCCCGGGGTATCTTGTTGCGCTAAGATATCTGCACGGGACCGCCCTTGCGCGCTGCCGCATTGCGGCCCTTCTCTATACAAGAGCACTCAGATGCCCCCAAACTCTAACGGACGCTTATAGCGTCTACGACAGTGGGAGACCGACCACCCGCATTGTCGTCCACCTCGAAGTCACTTGAATTGGAATGAACAGCCCCTCACTGCTCACCCCGCGACTTTCTCTAAGCCCCATTTAGTCGCCTCTTACGACAGGCAGGGGATGCCGTGGCGAAATTCTCTAGATGCCCCCGGACCACAGGGCATGAGGCACCGGTCAGTCGTCCACCCGGCGCCTCCGTCTTCTCCTCTGGCTACGGGCGGGATCGTTCTGCTCACGATCCCGCTCGGCGCTCTCCTTCCGCGAGATGACGCACTCGCAGAAGGAGTTCATCGCTCGCCATGACCTCCAGCCACCGACCATGGCGGACACCACGGCCGGCAGCGAGAGGTCTCCTCCGACGACTGCTCTAAGAGCGCTGCGTTGTAGGTCCCAGGCTGGGCACTCCTCGAGAGTGTGATGGACTGTGTCCTCGCGGCCGTTGCCACAATGGTGGCACACGGCGGACTCCTCCTTTCCGATCCGACACAGAAACGAGCCAAAACATCCGTGGCCCGTCAGCATCTGTGTCAGACGGAATGTCGGCGCACCGTGGCGCCTGTCAAGCCAGCTTGAGAAGACAGGTCGCACTGCCGCGACAGTCCTCAAGCCCGCACTCGGGCTCTCCAGCCTGATATGCCACTCCTCCACGGCGGCGCTGCGGATGGAGGCCAATTGGGCCTTGACCTCCCTCGGAGCCAGTCTTCGCCCGAGACGGGACGCCTCCTCACGCCAGAAAAATACTGACGAGTGTCTGAAGTATTGGATCTAGATTCTCATTTTGATTTTACACTCAGCACAGATGACGTTTTTTTAACTTAGAGTGACGCTAGTTTCTTTCATATCTAACTTTTACAGGATAAAATTTCCAACTCCACATTCTAATTAGAGTTTGAGATCAAATCTGCTCAGGGAATACCGAATTATTTTTGAAAATAACTAGAAGATATACATTTCAGCAAATAAAGTACTTATTTGTTTGATTTGTTTATATTATAATATGTAGAACTTGTTTTGATATAGTTTATACAAATTGGTTTTATTTGAATCACAATTATTGTAGAAACTCTGTTGCCAGGGAGATACGATATCCAACTTCCATAAAATAGCCTGCAGGTCGGTAAAATAGAGCGGTTTGACCTATCAATGTCATATGTTTTGTAAAATACTTCTTCCAGGAAAAAACTATGATTCCTTAAATCTTTGGAAATCTTTCATTGGGCGCCGTAACCATGTCGTCATAAATATCACATAGTACTTTGAAAAGCATAAAATTCTCAATACTTAGACTATTCATAAGATACACAAAATCTATATCATTTAAATCAAACCAAGAACTAACAAAACTATCTGCTACTAAAGGTAGAGAACGAAATGCATGAAACAGCAAGGGCTGGCCTTTCAACCTTCTCAGGGAAATAAATAGGCAACAAGACACATAATGAGTTCTGTGATAACATCCGTGTGCAATCTCAGACGAAAATGTTGTTCGGATGGGCACATGGAAATATTGAAAGCGGGGTGGCGGTGGAAATGTACACTATTTAAAAGTAAATTATTGTACTTGTTTGACTAAATAGTAATAGCTGTTGATTTTTAGAAGTTTGATAATGTGAAGTAAGCGTTGATGTAAAAGATTAATTCAATTAAGAAAAGAACGAAGACAACTACATAAATTAATGCTATAATGTAATGGAATAAAATTCAATCGAAAATATTAAGTACTTCAAAAAAATATTAGCAACAATAAAGCACAAATAAATCTCCTACAAAGCTTCAAAGAACTAATATTTATACGTAATTCAACCAAAAATAGGTTTTGTGCTCAAAAAATCCTCAAACATAATATAAAAACTAATACAATTAAATGGTGATCAAATCAAACCCGCTCGCACTAAGCTTCCAACCTTATAGATGTAAGGCGCCACAGCTCGCTCCCTTTCTTCGACTATAATCGAATCCCTTTGTTGTAACGAAAAAATCTCTCAATTTCTGAGCAAAAAGCTTTGAAGTTGAAATGTGTGGTTTATTTTTTCACTTTGTACGTCCATGTTTGAAGTTTTTCTAATAATCCGCCTCGCTTGATGGATGACGTTAATGCTATATTACGGGAATAAAATTAATAAAAGAAAATTAAACTTAAAATCTGAAATGGCTCTTCATATTAACCCTTTGGTCTGGTGTCATCGTCTTTGAGTTATAATTTGTGAAATAATGGATTGGGCAAATAAATTTGTTTGAGTTTTATTTTGGCATGCCTGGGTTAGAAAAATGCCTATATTTTGATTCTCATCCCTGTCACTCAATGGGACAGAATTCAGTACAGCGCAACGTGGGTGGTCTGATTGTTCTGCCTACTCCTTTAGGAATAAAACCGTGAGCTTATACGTTAACCTCCTAGTGATCTCTTGAACGTTATAATGCTATAATGTGGGATTAGTCTGCTACATGTAGTAATATTGAGGCAATATTGCGGCTTTACGACCAGCTGTTTGCGTGGCGTCAAGTTTTCTGCGCTTATTTTATTCATGTACATTATTTAATATTAGGATATAACCTTACAGCTAATTTTGTCGATAGAATGGATATGACTTGGGTGTTAGATTCTTAAAGAAAGATGGAATATTTCAGTTTGCATGTGCTGGTAAATCACCAATACGTCATGAGTGCCTAAACATTTACCACCAGATGAGAGACTTGCTCCTGTTAGCTGGGGGCAGACCTCAAGGCTCTTTAGTAGTGCATAGTAGAATGACAATGATCTTCGATAATGCTTGAAAATTTTATTCATTACGTGTTTAATGTGAGAAGGTAGATCTCACCATGTGTTCTAAAATATGAATAAGTCGGAGATTTTGCTTTAAATATCTCACAATATAATATAATATTTAATTTCTACAATTATTTTTAATTTTGGTCGACTCATGATTGTGGCCAGCTTGTATTCTCCTGATAAACCAGTTACTAATTACCTCTTTATATCAGAGCTCATCAAAGACTTACACGAGACAATTTAATGGGTGTTACGTTTCAAACGCACATTTGCATAGCTAATCTCGGTTTAATGGCGACGGATTAAGAATTCGAGACACGGTCTCACAATTGATCATAAAGGGTTCAACTTTAAGACTTAGCACAATAGCAACCACGGCTTATTTTGACCTAGTTAGTGAAAACATTATCTTGTATTTAGTAAAAGCAGTAATAGCAACATTAAATTAATATTTTGGGTATGGTGATCACTTTTACGTCTTAAAGTAACTCGTGTATTACCTTTTTATGACAAAGCTTCATAAGCAATATGCGATGTCTACGCATAGGTATTAAGCCAGCATAATAAAGCCAGTTTAATCATTTTAATAGTTAAGAAGATGCAGAAGTGGTATAAGGTATACATGAGAGGGTTTACTGGTGGTAGGTCTCTCATTATGTAAGAGGCCGTCTGGGTGGGTACCACCGCAATGTCTATTTCTACCGCCAAGCAACAGTGTGCATGCACTGTTGTGTTCCGGTTTGAAGGATATTGTAGCCAGTATAACTACTGGACATAATGAGACTTAACATCTTATGTCTCAGGATGACGAGCGCAGTGGAATGCCACTCAGTATTTTGTCAGTCAAGGTGCTGGATGGTGTTGCTACTGTTTATGGGTGGTCGTATCGCTTACCATCAGGCGAACGGCATGCTCGTCTCGTCATTCAAAGCAATAAAAAAAAAAAAAAAAAAAAATTACATTGGTTGGCGAAAATTATCACAAATATACCTTTTATTATGAGCCACTAAATATTGAATACTCGTAGTAATGTAATACCTATTTATAAGCTCTGTCTGGAGCCGAATCCGACTCACTGAAATGAGTTGTCGTGATGAAATTTTTGCCTTTGTACCACGGGTTTAAGATATTTCCCATTAAAGCTAGATTTTAGCAGCTTACAATTAAGTTGGTAAATCTCAAGTGATAAATGCACTGTAGTGTGAGAGCTTGAAGTCCACACTTAATGAGCATTTCTGGAAGTTTTTATAAATAATGACATCGGTTTTGTATTACTACCCACTGCTGAGCACTGGCTTCCTATATTACTGAGAGGGATTGAGCCTTTGTCCGCCACGCTGGCCCAGTGCGGTTATCAGACTTCACACACCTTCGAAATTCTTATGGAGAATTCTCAGGTGTATGCTGGGTTTCCTCACGATATTTTTTTTCCCAGTTAAAGCTAACGATAACTGACAAACAATACACACGTAACTTTATACAGTCAGAGTTGTGTACCTTGGATTTTGAACCTGCGGAAACTCATCTCGTCAGACCGTTCCATTCCCAACTAGCTATTGTGCTTTTTTAGGTTTTTATTATAACTGATTTAGATGAGCAAGTCACTAGTCTGTTATAGTGTGCAATGCCTTTTAGGAATAGAAGCAACGTCTATTAGGACTGAATTACTAAATAATATCTTGCTTAGACATGCAAAAGTTTCTGAAGATATTTGAATTTTGTAAGAAGTCTACCCACGGTGCTTAACGATTTGAATTTATTTCATAAAATATAGCCGCGGGTTTTTCTTGGTTTTTGCACACCATGTCAACTCTGTAAAGACATTTAAGTTATTCGAAGTGACATGAACATGTAAAAATTACACCATTTTGGGAAACATTGTAATTGATCAGACTGCATTACTCGCTTGGTATGATTCTGGATCAACTCATCGCAATAACCAACGAGTTATTGAGTTTCCACGTCCTGGAAGCATATTTGCTACAGTGAGTTATAGTTTTGAAAAGTATAAAACTGACTGATTGAGCTCGCACCAATTGAATGAGAAATGTGCTGGAGACGAAAGTTGTGCTACAGTCAAATATTATAAATATAATCAAATCAAATATCATGCAGAAATTAATAGTTTAGAACTCGGTGCGGTGTTGAGGCACAAAAAGTAACCTTGAGAATTAACTTACATTAAGAGGCTTTATGATTTCGTCTCAAGTTCAACGCCTTCCATATTAAAGTTATTATTAAGAAATATATTAGAAATCTTAATTTTAATATAATTCTTACTAAGCTATATAAGAAGCCGTTGGTCTAAAGAATAATAATGTAAGAAAATAGTAGTATCTTTGAACCGTTACGAAAGAAAACGATTAGTATTAATTTTTATATATGAAGCCTTTTATAAAACCAAAGTGATAGCTTGTTTTTCCCTTCGTGATGAATTTGATTTTTGGAGGCACAAGCAGCTATCTTCCCCACCACCTTTTCTTTTAAGGCCATTTTATCTTATCATCAGATGTCCTGCTCGTTTATATATCAACTGCAATCAAACCAATCAATAAAAGGTAAATGACATCTGTCACAAATACACGAAGTATCTGAATACTTTTGTATACATTTTCGACACGTCGAGTCTGTACTTCAGTTGACATTAACGAACACCATCAACTTATCAGCTACAGTCCGTCCAAATAACAAATAATGTTTCAATTAAATTTTATACGCGGACCATTTTAACAACCACCGTCCGGTTTTGCAGTACAGACAGCGAAAAAAGGCAAAATATTAATTAACAACACGCGACCGCGCGCTCGGTCACGAACTCCATTAAAAAAGTGATTATGTACAGTCAGCAAAACAATTTACATGTCGTTGTAAGTTTGCACCGTGTTAATAATTTCGTTTGGGAGACACGTCGTGGCATGGTGGTTAATGAACTCGACGTGCTCGATGTGACTGTGCATTTTTTATTTTGATGGTCTCTATGCGGGGGATACGGGGGACAGATTGCCGAAACAAAATGTTATATTATGATGTAATTTCTTTCGCGATTTTATTGAAATTATTATTTTAGAATTTTCTCTTTAGCATCCTAGCCAGCACCTAACCTAGAACCAACGATGTATTTATTGCATCTTTGCTCATTTGACTTTCTACTGACATGTCAATCTTCAGTTTAATGACGTTTTTTTTGCAAACACATCTCACCGTCTTCAAGCCGTTCGTTCGTTCTACATTTCTTAAAAATTACTTGGAAAAAATATCACTTAGTTTGTGGTTAAGAATAGGATTATTATTACTAACCAAAAGTAGCATTGGCTAACAAAACAATTGACAACGAGACCCGGTATGATGCCATCGAGTACTTTAAAAGCAGTTTATTTTCAATCTGCCTATAAACATCTCAATGTAGTTTAAGCATCAAAGCGCCCATTCACGAAATTACTAAATATTTTGTTAATTTAGAGCCAGTTTTACAGGTTTCAAGTAAAAAAAAAGTGTGTGTGTACTTATGTATACGCGTTAGAAGTTATACTTCTTTGGCGTAACAAGATAATTTTTTTTTTAAATAACGCGCCAATGGAAGTTTAACTTCAATATCTTTCGCCTTATTCTACGTTCAAAATTCAAAACTAAAATGTTGACTATAGCTAACTTCAGGCTGTCAGTTTTTCGTGACGGTGTGCGCGCGCATCGTAAAAATTTACTCTCATTATTTTTCCCTAACGTGCCAAAAGCAAAAGTATAAGTTCAAAAAATATTTTACAGTTATCGTCTGAAACAGCTAGAAAATAGTACTCATTACCATTCATTTGGGAGCATATATTCGAGTGGGACTTTTGTACTTGGTCGGCTTATACATTTGTGACGAGTAGCATTTATCAGCAAGCGGAGAAATTGGTGAAGTCTGCTAACCCGCACTAGACCAGCGTGGTGGACTAAGGCCGGAACCCTCTGAGTAGTAGAGGAGGCCCGTGCTAAGCAGTTGGCAGTATATAATACGGGGCTGGTATGGTGGTGGTGGGAGAAATTGGTTCTGAGTGACTAAAAATTTGAAACAACCTGCTTTTATTCTCTTTATAAGACTTATAACGATCGAAGGTAAAAAATATTTTTTCTTATTTCATCACAAAAGCAAAAACATATTTTTACATTCCGTATCAAGTTCGTTTCTCAGAAATACTTCCAGTCCGAATTAAAAGCAACAGTAGCCTATGTAAATGTTAAAGTTAAAAATTATTCAGGCTGAAACGCTGTAAAATTTACATAGTTCCAAAAGAAAAAACACCGTGTATTTTTAAAATTCAGAAAAAGAAAACATTTTAACAAAATTGTGATCGTGAAAAAGTTTTTCAATGAATTAACAAAGCAATCACTTAATACATTTGCTTATAAAACTAAACTTATGTAAAATGTGGTGATTAAATTAAAATCTATCGAGTTCCATTAACTTTTCTTGTAAATTCGTCTGACATAGCTGAAGCTGGTTTATTAATAATTAAATATTTTACTTTCTTTATTAACATTATCCAACTATGTTAAATGAAAGATGATACATATCATGGTCATCTCATTAAGGCTTATAAAATATCATTTATATATCGCTAAATATCAGGAAGTAAGGTTTACAAGCGAAGGTAAGAATAAGCGGCGATGGCCTAGTTGGGACTTGGGAGTGGAACGGACTGCCGAGACGAATGTCCGCCGGTTCAAAAACCAAGGGCACACACCTCTGACTTTTCTAAAAAAAGTTATGTGTGTATTCTTTGTGAATTATCGCGAAGAGAGGAAACCTGCATACCTGAGAAGTTCTCTGAATTTCGAAGGTATGTGAAATCTGCCAATCCGCACTAGACCAGCGTGGTGGACTAAGTCCTACACCCTCTCAGTTGTAGAGGAGGCCCATGCTCAGCAGTGGGCAGTATATAATACAGGGCTGGTATGGTAAGGTTTACAAACTTGATATTGCCAAATTCTTTATAAGGTCTACGACATCATTAAATAAGAAAAGATTTTACTATAACACATCTCCAATGGATTTATTGAAGCGAATGGTGTTACTTCGTTGTTAAAAAATAGTTATACAGTACAAAAAAATCTAATTAGGCCAAGTTAGAATCAGTTAGTGTCAGATATTTTGAATAGGCGGTATTGTTTCACAAATTATATAATTTCCAGGTGTTCCAAGAACAAACTTTTGTTCTGACCATACTTTAAAGTGACCGTATTGTGTTCATATTGATGTTATTATACATTTTGCGGCTGTCACTTAAGTGCTACGGTTATCTTTATATATAAATGCGGAAGGTCACTCACTCACTCAAATTTTGCATGGCGGTTCCTTTTAGGACGTAGTTGCTCACTAAGACGGGACTTTGCGAAATTCAACCCCTAAGGCGGTAAAAAGAGGTGGCAAAGTTTGTATGCGATAAACTCGAAAACCGGATTTCGATGAAATTCGATATGGAAACAGTTCGAGATCCTGGGAACGTTTAAGGCTACATTTTATTCCGGGAAAATGTGAATCAGGACTTTTATGCAGGAAAAACTCTATCATGCGGGCGAAGCCGCAGGCAAAAGCTAGTTTTAATATAAAATTGAATTTTAAGCAAAAAAATACAAATGTGCGTTTATTCTTGCAGCTTTATTCATATGACCCTCAATTAAAATGTGCGCATCATTGTTCGTGTTCGTCTGTAATTAAGCAATTTTTTATCTGTGCATACTTTGAAACTAAATCGGAAATACAACAAAGTCGTGTAAGTAGGTACCTAATAAAATCACCTGTGCACAGATAAGTGCTACTTTAATGAAGTGGATTAGACCTTTTGTGTTCCACGCAGGTCTACTGCAGATTAGAAGACTACACATCTCCGAAACCCTTATAAAAATTTCTTCAATACGTAGACTTCATTACGTTTTCATCTCGTTTCACAGTAACCTAAAAGCCACATTTATTCAATTAGTAATTCCCTGTTACGTAACTCGGTGTCATGGCTCTACTCCAAAAGCAAGCGGCACTTGCATTACAGTTTAAAACAAAATTTGATATATGCATAGTGTAATACTTTTATCGAAGTGTGCACAGCCTTGTAACGTCTGGCCGCCTTCGGGCTCGGACTAGGAAAATATGGATGGTTCCTTTTATTTTTGTCTTTAATTTTACGTAATATTTTTTTGTCTTTAAGCTGAACGGGCGGGCGTATTTAATAAACTACGATTTGGTTACCTTTTTCCCATGATGTAGGCTAGATTATCGGAAGAAATTTCAATCTCGGCAATTCATGTACACCAGTAATTAGTAGTTCGTTTTGACTGTGAGAGTCCTTTTGGGTAGGTGTAACAGCATTGGCTATTTCTGTCAGCATGCAGTAGTATGCAGTACACGCACACACTCACGCCTTTTATCCCCGAAGGGGTAGGCAGAGGCGCAACTAATGCACCTACTTTTCGCTGTGCGTATTCCGTCCCATGATGTGATAGGAGGTGAGTCTATCGCCATGTCGGGCCAAATTCCAGACTCCGGGCTGATACTGAATAGAAAAATCTAATATCACTGCCCGACCCGGGGATCGAACCCGAGACCCCAGCATTGCAGTCTTACATTGTTCCCAGTATACTGGGTAGACATAACACGTAACACGCATTATCGCACGAGTGAGACGTAATGTGCATTATCAGGATACTGAGCACAGTGCTGTACCACACAGATGTTGGTAATTCAAAGTTCTCGATAGAGCTGTAAATTGATAATATTAAAGTACCAAAAATCTAAATGAAATATCTTGCTGTTCATTGTTTATGTCCAGTAATAGTACAGTTACTTTTGACAAAATTATGACGTTTGTTTTATGGCAACTCTTGTGGCTTCTACTTTAGTGACGTTTCTGCTGTGACAATTCTTATGGGTTTCAATTTAACGTTTACAGTTCATAAAGATACTGGTTGTAAGTGGTATAAAAATTGTCCAATCCTGTATTCAGATGGTCTAAGTAACCGCAGACGGCAAACTTTGGCGCGGCTTTAAAAAAACAAAATATTAATGTGAGACTTTACTCTTGAGTTGCAGAGTTTCAATTAAATTTCTAGCACCTTTAAATTAATTTAATTCTAACTTTCGAATAAAATTTTGTAAAACATGTTTGTTCGGTGGTAAAAAACAATTTATGACCATTCTCTCTCGGATAACAAACGCGTTTAAAAAAGATCCATTTGCTCTCAATAATAAGGAATAAATTGATATTTGTTAATTTTCTGGCTTTTGCTCGCGGCTCCGTCCGCGTGAATAAGTTTTTTCGGGATAAAAGGCCGCTTTATATTTCTCGAGACAAAAGTAACGTATGTGTTAATCCAGGACACGAAAACTCGCTGATTTGTGTTCCATTACTCTTCTTTAGACGCCTCCTTTCATTTTATCACATTTCTTTAAATGTACAGACACACCGGTTCTATTGCTTTATTATTATAGATGTTAAGGATCACCTTGAGGTCTTTGCCCAACATTGGAACAGTATACTACAATACTGCATTTCATCAATATTCCACCATCATAGAACAACGCTAAAACTGCTATTTTGCTTATTATATTAAGGAGGATATTAAGAAAGGAAATATCCTTAAGAACAAAAGAAAATCGCAAAGAAATCTGCTCAATTCCCGCCAATCACAAACAATTCAGTTACAAGTCGAGGCTGTATGGTCGCTGTACAAGTCAGACACATCCAACATCAATTAATACAACACAAAGAGTGAAGAATCAATCGCAAACATCATATGAAAGGGCGTCGATATTGATGCTCCGTTCCATCATGACTTCTGATACGTGAATTAATGGAGGCATTCGTTAATGTCTGCTTTACTAAGATCATTTGGGAAGTGATTATTTTTGTTCATTTTGGTTCAGGCTTGAGTGTCTTTGTGACATTTATCTTGGTTTTATTCACTTGCTGGAATGTTTGTTTTTGGTCAGGAATGTAATGATGTGAAAATAACTTTTTGCTATGAACTTTTTTGGGTTAGAGATTTGAAACTTCCATCGAAGTTAAAAATGTGTGATACAAAAAACAGAGTTTAAAAACAAACAAAAAATAATTAAATAAATCCTATACACGGTGTCTTAAAATGATTCTATGAATATTAAACGGCCATGAAAATATTAAAATCACTTACGCCCTTTATCCCCGAAGGGGTGGGCAGAGGCGCAACTTGTGCACCCACTTTTCGCCCTGCGTATTCCGTCCCATAATGTGATAGGGGACGAGCCTATCGCCATATCGGCCACTAATTCCAGACTCCGGGCTGATACACATACACATACACTCACGCCCTATATCCCCAAAGGGATATGCAGAGGTGAAACTAGTGCACAGACTTTTCGCCGTGCGTATTCCGTGCCATGATGTGATAGTGGGCGAACCTATCGCCATGTCGCGCACAAATTCCAGACTCCAGGCTGATACTGAGTAAAAAAACCTAATATCACTTTGCCCGACCCGGGGATCAAACCCGAGACCTCAGCATTTTGGTTGTACCGTAATACAACTACGCCAACGAGACAGTCAGGCAGAATATATTAAAATATTAAAAAAACTATGATTACCTACGAAAAATGTGGAATGTATGAAATATATTACCGCATCATTCATTTGTTATTCGACCTCAAATTACTTATTAATTTGATTGGATGTTATCACATAACTCTCTGGCCACGCTAAATGACCACCTTCTATACTCGTCATAGTCTACTTCTTGCCGTATTATACTCAAGATTTTGAAAAAAACAATAGATCCTACACTATGGGCGGTATTAATAAATCGATCTCAAGTTTGAGTAAAATGTCAAGTAGGCATTTAATGTACTGAACTATTTAATAAACCAAGCTTAAGCTGTCATTTAAGAGATTGTTCTCATCTGATTCTACTTGGAAGTGGATGATAGCCTAGTTGGGAATGGAACGGTCTGACGAGACAATGTCCGGAGGTTCAAACCCCAAGGCACACACCGCTGACTTTCGAAGTTACGTGTGTATTGTTTATCAATTATCGTTCGCTGTAACTGTGAAGGAAAACATCGTGAGGAAACCTACATACCTGAGAATTCTTTATAAGAATTTCGAGGGTATGTAAAGTTTGCCAACCTGCACTAGGCCAGCGTGGTGGACTTAAGGCCTAAACCCTCTCAGCTGTAGAGGAGGCCCGTGCTCAGCAGTGGGCAGTATATAATACAGGGCTGGTATAGTATGGTATGGTATGTCTCTTTACCTTGTTTCGAATGTTTAGAGTTTAATTTATACTCCTTACTATAAGACTTCTTGGATTGCAAGCCGAAGTGTATCGTTAGAGGCATCGACAAACTGTTTACGGCGTATATAAATACGTGAGTTAGTGCCTTGCCTGTACCAAGTGATGTACATGCAACATGGAGTTAGGGTTAGCACGCGTGTAATATCTGGTTTCTTTTAATTCATACTTATAGCAAGAGTAATTCGTGGTAATATAAGTTATAAGTAATCACTCGTTCCTCATAATTTAGTCCTGTAATATGCATATTTAGTTTTGTACGGGTCTATTTTAGTAATGTACGAGTTTTAGTTTGTCATCGCATAATGCCAGGAATTACGCTGGATACAATATTCTTCCAAATGGAAGACAAAGGTTATTGTACACTGCTGCTATTGCTAGGACCGTTTTGGAAAATTCAATTATATATATTTTTACTCGACCTCAACAGCCTCGGTGGCGAAGTTTTATCATGATGCGACTGCAGTGCTGGGGTCTTGGGTTCGATTCCCGGGTCGGGTAAAGTGATATTGGGCTTTCTATTCAGTATCATCCCGGAGTTCGGAAATGTACCCGATAAATGGCAATCGGCCCGCCACCTATTATATGGGACCTAACATAACTGGCAAAATGTGGGTCTGATACACCTCTGCCTACCCATGAAAGGGGAAAAAGGCGTGATGCTATGTATGTATATATTTCGTATAAATAAAGTTGGGAATATTATTTATGTTTTGTCATCATCAATAGATTAGATTTAAACGCCAAATTAAATTCGAAACTAAAATTCAACGCTATTCCGAATTTGAAGCTATTACACCGACAACCCTACTCTCGAAGCAACCCGTCCGAGACCGAGTCGGCTGCAGGATATTAGTATTTTCATTCCATTAGCGGGCAGATTATGCAATTATCTCTGGGTACGTTTTCGCAGCAAACTAGCGCGGAAATGGTTGCCGAGCATATGAATTAGTATCGTTCTTTGTGTCTTTTAGGGTTATAAGAGTGTCGTGTAGTGTCTTTAAGAAACAGGTGTGTTTTTAATACTATTAATATGCCTTAGGTAATGGGCAAGTAAGTTTTATTAGGTACCTAGTTGAAAGTATCTAAACGTTTCGAATCCAAAGGTTTTATGTACCTCTATATTTTCTTGGCAGTATGCGTTGCAATAATCACGTATCCATACTCATTTGGTTACCTATTGGTATAACATCGTAGATAACAAGACATATCACTCACGAAGTACGAGAACAAGAAATTATTTATCTCGAATTTTTTCAAAATTCTATATTCCATTTACAAGCACTCAAAATTCATATTTGTCAACGCATCCCGCTGCGTTCGGAAGTATCGCAACGCTTTCTATTTTCTTTACATTAGCCAAGTAACTCGGTTGCATATTTGAATTTAAAATGGCTCCTCATCCGTAAATTAAAACTGTTTGGAACTTTCCCGAGAGGCGAATTGTAAAGTTTTATTGTATTCTTACAATACATTAAAGTGTTAGAGTGTTTAAATCGTTTTGGTATTGAATAAAATAAAATTCAATAACAATACAAACAAATATCGAGTATTTCTTCATAAGGTATCTATCTTTTGTGGCAACAATACAGCAGTTATTCATACTTGTAAATATGCCATATACCTACTAATAATTTTGTGTACCTTGACGAAAAAAAAATATTATTTTTTACGTAATTTCAAGATGAAGTGGACGATAGCCTAGTTGGGAATGGAGCGGTCTGGTGAGACAATGCCCAGAGGTTCAAAACTCAAGGCGCACACCTCTGACTTTTCGAAGTTACGTGTGTATTGTTTATCAATTCTTATCGTTCGCTTTAACGGTGAAGGAAAACATCGTGAGGAAACCTACCTACCTGAGAATTCACCACAAGAATTTCGAATGTTTGTGAAGTCTGCCTACCCGCACTAGGCCAGCGTGATGACTAGGGCCCAACCCCTCTCAGTAGTAAAAAAGGCCCGTGCTCAGCAGTGGGCAGTATATAATACAGGGCTGGTTGCATTGCTATACCAAGATATCATGATTACGACGAGCCATATTACAGTGGTCACCATTCAATCAAATGTAAACAAATCATTAAATCTTTCAATTATCTTAAAAAAGAAACGTATGAACTAATAAAAAATAAAAAAGTGTGTATGTGTACTTATGTACACACGTTAGAAGTTATACTTCTTGGGCGTAACAAGATAAAAATCTTTTTAAATAACGCGCCAAAAGAAGTATAACTTCAATATCTTTCGCCTTATTCTACGTTCAAAATTCAAAACTAAAATGTTGACTATAGCTAACTTTAGGGTGTCGGTTTTTCGTGACGGTGTGTGCGCTTGTAAAAAATTTACTCTCATCATTTTTCCCTAACGCGCCAAAAGAAGTATAGCTTCAAAAACTTCAGTCTACGGATATCGTTATTTAATAGAACTAACCTAAATCGCTAAAACATTTGCGAAATTGATCAAATAAATATCGCTTTATCATTTTCGAATGAGGTTTCATACTGAATCTTCGTTAGATTATACTTTGTGTTTGCACATAAAATTGCTTATAATCTAGAAGCTACTTCAGATAATAACTTGAATGATAATAATATTTTTATATTTTGGCTTACCTCTTTTTAAAAGACATAAAATTAAATTCGGGAATTAAAAAACTATTAGAATGGTACGTACAAAATCACGAGAGGAACTTGTTAACGGTCTTTTCAAATCCAATAAAGCTGATACGCCAGTACAAATGTTGAGAGAGAAACTAGACAAGTCATGGAGCAAGAATCGTCCAAGTGAGAATTTTAATAATTTATGCCGCTAGATAGACGTAGTTTAAAGCCGGGATTACACTTGATTAAATTTAAGTTCATGTTTATAGTATTTAAAATAGACGACGTCACGAACAAAACCTTGTTAATGCTACAACTGATTCAATATGAACTTTAAACTTAAGAGTTGAAATGTTCCTGTAATTTATAGATAGTAATTAGTGATCTCTAATTACTTGAAGTTCTGTATACAGAGCTTCAAGTGCTCACAATATCCAAACCGCACAGCAGGGCAGTTTGGAACATAATATATTGAGGACTATTAAGTAATTTATATAATTGAATATATGCAATTAAAATCAAAAAGGGCATATCTCGCTTATATTGTCAAAATTTATTTTTTTATTTGTAATCTAACCGCTTCTGTGAGAAAAATATAATGAATTGACACTTTTTAAGATATATATTTTTAATAACACTGTAAATTTTCACGGTTTTATGCATGCTCACGCCTTTTATCCCCGAAGGGGTAGGCAGAGGCGCAACTAGTGCACCCACTTTTCGCCAAGCGTATTCCGTCCCATGATGTGATAGGGGGCGAGCCTATCGCCATACCGGGCACAAATTCCAGAATCCGGCTGATACTGAATAGAAAAATCCAATATCACTTTGCCCGACCCGGGGATCGAACCCGAGACCTCAGCCTTGCAGTCGTACCGTAATACAACTACGCCACCGATGCAGTCACGGTTTTACATTTTTTAAATTAAATTAGGTTGTAAATTTTCACGGTTTTACCCTTTTCAAAATTGCTTATCTTTTAACAAATGTACTTGCAGTACATTTCTACGCTTTAATTAGCACCCACGTGCCTCCTAAATAAAATTCCATCTGCCTCTGATCAGTGTGTGCAAGCTCTAATAAACACTGGTTCAATAGTCAAAGGACTTTGTAATCAGTTTAATTACTAAGATGTCATACTTAACATCGAAATATGAATATCTAATACTGACGATCGCAGAATAGTTATGTTATCTAATTTGATGTTCTGGGTTGTAATGCTACTGCTTACTGTCGTGGGTCTCAGCGTGTCTTTCAACTGTGTAAACGAATAGAAAGTGCCAATGTTGATCCACCTTTTAATTAAAACTTTCAGTTATCCATTAATTGTATCGAAACGAAATATTGACAGCTCGTCGGCGCCATCTTGTATCGTGTTTATGGCAACAAGTTTATTGCGTCTGCCCGGTACCTTACCCGCATTCGATGGCATTTAAACTAGCAATAAAGACACAACTAAAGTTAGATGGAACCATCTAACAGTCGAATTCACATCAATTTGAAAGCGAGGCAATAAAATTCCTTTACTGCCATTTTTTTCAATATATCATCGATATTTCCGGTCGTGTGCGCAAGGCTTTAAGCGCAAAATGATATTGGGTCAGACGACATTTGGCGACGATCCAGGGCGCAATCTTGTAGTGTTCTTTTTTCGTACATTGCGAAGTAACAGAGCATACCCGATTTAGCAATAAATGGTGTCGACTGTTGGATGATTTTTTAATAAAAAACGGCGAAATAAATCCTATGCGGGTTTGCTGGGATGAAAGGTTGAGATCGTTTTTAGGTCTAGCACTGTCTAAATATTGATGCAGGCTGACAATCGTGCGGGGTGAGACCCGGGTCGCTTTATAACAATACTCGTGAACCATTGCAATCGCTATTGACGAAGGCTTTTTGTTAACATCAAACACGATGATATAGTTTTATATAGAATCTTCATTATTGAATTTCTTGCTACAAGTCATACAATACAACCGTAGAATTTAAAAATATGATGTATATTATTAATTATTATTAGATTTTCAAATAAGGTTCAAAACTTAATTTATTACATCATCAAAATGTGGCGGATTACGAGGCGGTGCGAGGTGAGGCTAATAGTAAATATTTACGTTTGCAGAAGACCAAACACATTTCCATTGGTCTTCTTGATCCTCACTCTTCTACCGAAAAGGTTGGCAGCTTCCCCCATATCTCTATTGCACTGTTGGTAATCATGGATGTTAGTTATTATATTCCTTCAGTAGACGCACACACTCGCTGTTACACCATCTGCAAAAAAGATCCTAGCACCACGATGACGTCACAAAGTGGTTACTTAAATTAATGTCCCTTAGTTCATTTCAGATTATTTAAGGCTTCATCTAAGACCTAGTTCTAACAAATAATTAATCACGTCATTCGAACTCAAGGTACCTACCCACTTTATATGATTAAAGATAGATTTGGAAATCTATTTACTATAGTAGGTTCTAAACTAGAAACTTACGTAACTAAAACGCAAAAACAACTACTAAAAGCATACTTAAAGCACTTAAACGACGTTGATTTAATCGAAAGTGTTCGTAGAAAGTAAAATAACCTTTCCAAAATGTTTCGAAGGCAAGTTCCACATTATGGATGGAAATAAATTTAACGAATCGTGAGTACTAGATGGAAAAGGCATAAGCTCAATTATCTTATCACCTGTAATCCATATCTACCTCCTGCTGTGTATTGTCCACCTCTCCATCACGCTATTCATTCAGGTTAAGTGCGAGCCTCATTCTCGGCTTGCCGGCATACCTCACTTTATCATCTGACCATCGAGCTGGTGGTTTGCCTCTATTGATCGTTCTTCGGTTACCATTCGGTGATTCTCTTGGTCCACTTGTCGTTTGAAATAATGTCGTCGTCATGAGTTTTTATTTGAATAGGTGTGAAAAGTCTCTTCCGCTACAAAATTCCTTAAGACACAGTACGACGCCAGCGCCATCTACTTAAAGAATCTGAAAAAAGTATCCATTATTCCCCATTTGAGAAAATCACTGGGATAAAAAGTAGCCTATGTTAATCCATAACATGATCTACCCGTGTGTCGAATGTCATCCAAATCCGTTCAGTAGTTTCTGCGTTTACTTCTAATAAACATTCAAACATTTTCACAAACTTTCGCATTTGTAATATTAGTAAGAATTAAGATAGTAAGAAGTAAGATTCTTCTAATCGCCCTAGTGGTAACGTATGTGGGCTATGGGTCGGGAGGTTATGGGCTCTAATACTGGATGACATTGTTTATAGGTTTTTCTAACACGATTTGTCTGGGGCTAGAGAGGAGTTGACGATAAGCAGGCGGTCGTTCAAATAAAGCCAAATCCTTTTTGCAATAGGCTTGAAATAGTGTTACATTACCTCACACTGTAGACGTAGAGGACTAAAGACAAGAAGTAAGATAAGATTATAAATACACGTTGGTTACTAGTTTTGTGTTCTGTCATTGCGTGATCACAAAACTTAATAGAAACACTGAGCCATATAACACTGTAGGTGTAATAAACGATAGATTTTACTCCTCGAAGCGCATACACATATCTGAACGTGGCAAATGAAAAATCTTGGCTGCAAAAAGAAAAAAGCAAGCCGTTTGGAAGAATTTACTGCGTCATGGGCTGTAATAACGAAATAATCATGTCACTGAACGCACGAGGGCGGGAGGACGCGATGCGAAGCGTGCACGAACTGTGGAGTTATTTAAATAGATTCTTATTCTGAATCGACCATGGTCCTAGACGCGTATCTAGGACTATGGTCTATATATATTATCGTTTAGTAATTTTCCCCTCATGTGAAAGTCATAAAAACAAAATATCGATTACTTTAATCACCGATCAAAATGTTATTAATTTTATAAAATGTTGTGCTCATAATGTTTTTCCAAGCATTCACCATTCATAATTAATCACTCCTTTAATCTTAAAGAAAATATCATAGAATTACCAATTTACATGTACACTCACGCCTTTTATTCCCGAAGGGTTAGGTAGAGGCACAACTAGTGCACCTACTTTTCGCCATGCATATTCCTTCCCATGATGTGATAGGGGGCGAGCCTATCGCCATATCGGGCACAAATTCCAGACTCCGGGCTGATACAGAGTAGAAAAACCGAATATCACTTTGCCTGACCCGGAGATCGAACCCAAGACCTTGACATTGCAGCCGTACCGTAATACAACTAGGCCACATAGGTAGTCTTGCCAATGATAGAAGTACTAGTTTATATTATGTTAAAGCTGACTTATTCTACGTATGACAGATACCTAAGTTGTAGTGTTACCACAAGGAAAACACAATAATTCTGTCGAGGGTGGTGAGTTTGGATAAACATATTTGTATCGTTAAAAGAAATGAGTTACACAGCCTTTTAGCACCGTTTGTTTAATGTCTGTAAAACTACACGAAACTTGCCTTTGTTAGATGGAGTTTTGATTTTATTGTCGATTTGTTGTTGTTTTCATAATATTATGCAAGTAGACTTGAACATGAATCATAAAATCAATTTGATAAGGAGATTTTTTTCTGATTTTTTGTATAACAAAAGGTGGTAGGTCTCTCGCACGCTGGAACATGTAGGTACCATCACGATCTCTATTTCTGCTACCAAATAGCAGTTATGTTACGATTCGAAGGATATTGTGCCTAATGATATTGGTCTTAGTGCTGCGCGTGTAGTTTTATAGTTCATGGGCCATATTATCACCAGGGTACTGGCTTACTCGTTCCATTACGAAGTGGTTGATAAACTTCTAAAATTGTTGTTGCAAGCGTAAGTAACATTTTGATTCTTAGTACAATTTGTACTTCGAATACAAACAAGATCTTTACTTCAAGTATCACGAACCTAACTTTTGCTTTAAAAAAATCAAAGATCTAGACTTTTTTCACAAACTTACTAAAACATGTACATATAATAAATAGTAACAAAAGCCGGGACTAACAGAAGAACTTTAACGCAATATTTGTGTGGATCTAATTGAGTTACTGACGCATTTCTGTCGCCCCGAAGATTATTCTAATCCTCTTAGACAAAGAAAATGTTTTCTTTGTTGTTGGGTCTCAGCATAAATGGACATTTATTATATTCGGATCTTTTTCGTCTGCATCCATAGTAAACGTTTTTGAACTGCTTGGTGTTATAATAATAGCAAACTGTTAGAAATTGGTCGAGTTGGCGATGATTGCTGTCAAGTTTGAATCTAGAAACCTTCAACTTAGGCTCGGTTCCTGAACTTTGGTATTAAATTCGGCTTACACAATAAATATCCAGCCTGGTGGACTAAGGCTTAAACCCTCTCAGTTGTAGAGGAGGCCCCTGCTCAGCAGTGGGCAGTATATAATACAGGGCTGGTATGGTATGATATCGTAATAAATATCAATATTATCGCAAAGATTTAGCAATGAGTATTAACTGAGGACTTTGACGTCTTATATTTTAATTTCTTGGTGTAATAATTAAAGAAATACATGAAAACTGTGCAAAAATTTAAGTCTTCTAAAACGATTATTAATAAATGCCGGCGAAGGACCTTAAGGTCTGGTTTCAATACCCTAGGTATTCCAATATGTAATGTGAATTTTAATACATTAGGTTTGATCAGAATGGAAATGCCATTCAATTTCCACTACAATTTGATTTTAAGAATGTAATAGACACTGTTGGTACACAATTTACTGCTGGTAGGTCTCTTATATGTAAGAGGTCCGTCTGTGTGGCAATGTCTATTTCTACCACCAAGCAGCCGTGGTATGCATGCACTGTTATGTTTCGGTTTAAAGGACATTGTAGCCAGCGTAACCGACTATCCTACTAATATTATAAACGCGAAAGTTTGTAACTATGGATGTATACACACGCAAAAACTACTGGACGGATTTCGATGAAATTTAGCACACGGGTAGATTATGTCCTGGATTAACACATAGGCTACTTTTAATCCCGGGAAAATATAAAACGGGACTTTTATCCCGGGAAAACTCATTCACGCGGGCGGAGCTGCGGGCAAAAGCTACTTACGTCATAAACCAAAGAAAAGGCGTAGATACAGTTAGCACTCCGATACATCAAAAGATTGGAAAACTGTTCGCTGATTCGAAAAGTTTGTTGGCAGTTACCGAGACGATTTGACGGTGATTCCCAACATGTTCCTGCCTCTTACCATTAGTTCCATATTTGTGTTTATTAACTTATTATTATTTGTTCTACCATCCCCTTATGGAATTTGGACTGCTTTGAAGGAGCAGTATATTTTGTTATCACTGATGTGTTGAGGTCTCGGGTTCGAGCCATAGATCGGTAAAGTAATAATAATAATCCCTAGCCGATTTCGGCCACGGCGGTCAATCTCAACGGAGATCAGCCAGGTGCGCAGGAGATATTATAGTGCACAAGTGTGTGCGCAATACACAAATGCACTCACTGTTCCTTCACTCTCATAGTCCGGTGAGACGGCAATCCGACATGACCGGAGAGAGATCAGGCGCAGGATCAACGGCTTTACGTGCTTTCCGAGGCACGGGGGTATCACACCGCCAACTTCCTGACTCCGAGCTGCGACTGAGTAATTTTTAAGATGGAAAAACCCAGTCACAATGTTTTTGGCCCGACCCAGGATTCGAACCCAGGACCTCAGCGCGCAAATCGTACTCGTAACGCGTACGCAATACAACTACGCCACTGAGGCAGGCAGAGGTAAAATAATATTAGGTTTTTTTAATGGTTTTTATATCAGCCCGGAGTCTGTAAATGTGCCTGATAAACGGTAATAAGCTTGCTTCCTATTACATATGACGTAGCTGCATGGAACTGCCCCAGCGCATTGCGGCCCCTCTCTAAATTAGGGGGCTGAGAAGGCCCCGAACTCTAAAGCATGCCTTTGGCGTCTACAACTGCAGGAGACCGTCCACCCGCATTGTCGTCCACCTCGGAGTCGCTTAAATTGGGGTAGTCGAGCGACCAAACCCCCACCGCTCACCCTGTGACTCTCTTAGCCCCATTTAGTCGCCTTACATAGGACCTAGCATAGTTGGTAAAAATCCACAGCTTTCCTTCTGGAAAAGGAAAGAGGCGTAACTTTATACATAAGTATGTGGGACCTTTTGGTGTATCCGTAGCGTATATAAGTTGTTTTTTTTTTAATAAGATATTCGCGGTATTGGAATCTAGAACCGTCACGTCATGTCGTGAAAGCTGAGTCAAATAATTTCAACAATATTATGCCTGTAAAAGTGTATGGGAGTAGAATAAGAGTAGGTGACGAAAGGAGAGTGGCCTTTATAGTGCATACCACCAGCCTACATACTTTATTAACCGACTTCAAAAAAAGGAGGTTCTCTATTCCACCCGTATGTATGTCAGTTTGTATGGCCGCGATTTTCTCAAAAACTCCTGATCCGATTTGAGTGGGGTTTTCGTTATTCTAATGTATATTTTTCAGGGAAGGTTTTAGTATATAATTTATTAGGATCTAATGAAGATTTTTGGAAATAAACAATGGAATTCTTCTATAACTAGCAGATGACCCGCGAATGCTGCAATCGTATGTCTATGATTTATTGTTTACACCATTCCATAATAAACCAACAAAAAAGCAATAAATAAAAACTTTTTAACACAAAATAATATTACTAGAACTGTCTGGTAAAATACACAACATCTCAATATTCTTTTCCCTTGTATCGGATCGAGTTCCGATGCTTGTAGTAGAGCCCGCCGTGGCCACGTATAAAATGGCTAAAGACGTTGAAACTTTGATTAACTCTTAGTTTCTTATGCGATTAGTCTTGTGGCTTTCCGAGGAAATGTCTGCTGATGACGTGATTAAGTACTGGACGGCGTGAGGGTTGATATTTTTATATGAAACTAACTTTCGCATCAAAGGCCGAGTGGGTAAAGTTTAGGAGTTAGTGCCACTAAAGGTTTTTAGGAATGAGCTATCTTGGCTATGTGGTTAAACGCATGGCGAAGAATTATTCACGGAAACTTAAATTTTGTAATTTACCTGCATCTAAGACGCAGAGAATAGTTGTAAAATAAAATATGTGAGGTAGATGGAGATAAATTTAAAAATCCGCAAATATTTGCTTAGAAAGGAGGTGTTTTGAGACGGTGAGAATGGCTCCAATTTCCTTACCAACTTCCTGATGGATTCCAGTTAGGTTCATACGAATTTAGAATTTGCAGATAGTGCAAAAATTTGTGTATTTTTTAGATATTGTACATTTTGAATTATCTGGTTCAGGGATATTGAAATGAAAGCAGTTGTTGCTTCACATTGAAACCTCATAGGAAATATTGAGTAAAATGCTGATACAAATACTCTGCAACTTCAATAAATTTTATAATATTCTACGTAAACTCGTCTCTATTTTCTATCACACAATCATAAGAGATTTATTACTGCTAAGAAAACTTATATATGCGCAAGAAATGATCTTACCAACTCATATTTCAAAGATAAAGTCCAAACTTTCAAAGGTTTAAATGGCCTTAAGATACGATTTCGTACCTTTTTAACCTTTCGCTTTTGACAGATCTGGATGGAAATCTTTGGGGGACGGCTAAGTTCAGCAGTGGACTCCATATGGTTGATGTTCATTATAATTAAAAAAATCTATGTTAGGTAATTTTTATTTTTAGATAGGTTGGATATAATAGATTACTCGGTCACTACCGATTACTTGGCTTATGTATAATAGATAATGGATTAAAAATAAAAAAAACGAATAAAGATGATTGCTTGATGATAAGCGATCATTACTCTGTCGTTGGTGGATTGTTTCTCACCAAATTTCTTTTAAATTCTTTCACCTACTACTATACTATTCTAATGTGCGGTCGACACAACCTTCTTTTTCAAGCACGTTGCAGAAAGTATTAGGCTTAGTCTTAATGACCCTGATATTAAATCTATTTGGGGGATCCCGTATAATGCAATGCAATCAGCCCTGTATTATATACTGTCCACTGCCGAGCACGGACCTCCTCTACTACTGAGAGGGGTTAGGCCATAGTCCACCACGCTGGCCTATTGCGGGTTAGCAGACTTCACGTACCCTCGAGATTCTTATTGAAAATTCTCAGGTACGTAGGTTTCTTCACGATGTTTCCTTCACTGTTAAAGCGAACGATGATTGATAAATAATACACACATAACTTCGAAAAATCAGAGGTGTGTGTGTTTTAAGCTTCCGGACATTGTCTCGGCAAACCGTTTCATTCCCAACTAGGTTATCGTCCACTTCCCGTATAATATATACCCAAAATTTCCTGAATTCATTTACATCCTAAAACTATTTTTTATTCAGAAAAGCGATTAACAATATACGGCCTATATTTATTCCATTAGCGAATGGTCAGCAAGTCACTCAGTCAATTGCTAAAACTGTCCCCAATAGCTAAACGTTTATGAAACGACTGCACTCTACTGTTTTAACAGTAATTAATCCGAGTTAAATTGGTTTCCACAATACTATCTCTGATAAGTTAAAATAATTACTTATAACTCAGCGTCGTTTTGGGCGTCAAGTTGGTATGAAGGTACCCAAGATACTATGTCCCCAAATGTACGTAGGTACATAATATGAATATAAATAAAAAAATCAAATTAAAATTTAATCTGCTCACTCCGAGATTTTGTTGTTCTACGTATATCACCAACCAAATTATGAGAAGTGAGCGTGTATGCCTTCGACAGCGTTTGTGAACACTGTCAACTAAGATTATTCAAAACCAAAACAATATATTGAAATTAAAATCTTTTCAGTTCTTCAATGAATTTAATAAAGATGGCAGATATTGACGAAGTCGGGTTTTTTGTTTTTCTTATTATTTTTTTATTTCCATCTTTTTAGTTCTCAAGCAACTTTATTAGCATTTCCTATTCCAAACTCCCATAAAACATATAAGTTGTATATATTCGTAATCACCGTTAAAAAATCTTTACATTGATACCACACTCGATGTATTTTGAAAACATTTTTTTCTCGAGATCACTTTTTGGCGCCATAAATTGTTAATTTTGTTTTTAATGTACACAGTGTCACTTTCACGACTAAGACGAATCTATTGATACCACTCGCATACAAATACGACAAGCCGTTTAGGCTGTAGGGCGTGCCAAAGAAATATACAAACATACATACATACATACACACATACCCCATACTTACTTTACTCTCCTTTCGCAGTCGGGTAAAAAGTAAAATAATAAAAGTGTCTTTGTCGTTTAAGTACCTAGTAATATTTGGAACCACGCGCCGTCGCGTCGGAGGACCGCTAAAGAAGTATTTTCATGTACCTGGTCCGGTGTTCGGTACCCCGACGCGAGGGCGCTTGGGTCAAAATATTACTAGGTACTTAAACGACAAAGACACTCTTATTTTTTTACTTTTTGAGGTGTTTTATGTTGTTATTTATATATATTCGGAAAAATATATATTATATATTTTTCCGATTTTTAAAGTATATTTAATCGCCGAATACTAAACAGTAAGCAATATGGTGTTATTTATCAACGTTTGAGGTGATACTCGTTAAATATGGTATACACGACCAAGTACAAAAGTCACGCTGTCAACATTGATGTAAAACCTGTCAACTATGTCCACAAATATATTATAGTGATAAAATAAGTAGGTACTATTAATATTAGCTAGCTAATTCAGTTTATAGACGGATTATATTGTACTTGATCATTTTAAAACGGACCCTAAAACTTATGGATGAAAGTTGAAAAACCGCCTGCTTTAAATCTTAATATGCTGCTATCTTCTGCTCGGTTAAACTAAACTTTATTAATAGACGATAAGATTGAAGCGTTCGATGATATTTTTACGATAGTTTTTTAGTCTATTCCACTAATATCTTTTATAAATTGCATCATAAAAATAGTTTCCAACGTAATGAGAGCTAAGCGATCCTAAAATGTGAGGTGGCATCGATTTATTTTACAGGGAGATTTTCTTTTTTTTCCGTTTTAGAGTCAGTAAACTAGTAATTGATCGTAATATATTGGTCACATAATGAGGATCCTCAAAAGTAATAAATAAAAAAATAAAAAAAGATTTTTATTTCAGGCAATAAACCCATAATACGTACGTACAAAATATATATAATTAACCTTAAGATATGCAATAATACATTATATTATACAACCATAATTGTATAATTGCGTCACATTATTATAAAGGTGAATAGAACTAGTAAATATACTACTTCCTGTTCCTGTCCCTGTGCATCGAGAGCCAGAATCTGTATATGGGGCTGTACAGGTTGTCAGACATACATCGGAGAATGCAATTGTTAGTGTTCCTCAGCCCATTCCAGAAAGACGCCGTCCGCAATCTTATGATGGCGAAGAAATCCGGAACCCCTGCATCAGCAAACATACTTGATGCGCTACAATAACGAAACTTTTTCATAAGGATACGATAAGCATCATTGTATTGTATCCTTATAGTACTGAACGACTTTTGCTTGTACTTAAACCATAGCTGACAGGTATACATACAAAGACAGTATGCTTTAAACAAAGTTATTTTAACCTCGTTGCTACTACATCTCGCGAATCTTCTCGCGAGCATATTACATCTAATAGAGAGGTTCCGTCTTTCTCGCTCGATATCATCGTCATCACTTAGATCTTCCGTGACAATATGACCAAGGTAATCATGGTTACATTTCCCGATTTAAAATTGTTGATAATATACGAAGCTGTGAGAGTGTGCCTAGCTATACCTACGTTTATCGTACCGCGCCGTCCCATCGTTTGTAATAGTAAATGTTATATATAAGTATAACTAGGTACGATGCGCTCGCGCCGCATCGATCGTGTCCGTCAGTAGTAGCTAATTGTTTACGTTAATAAATACACGTCCTTGTGTTCCTAAACTCTGTAGTTTTGCTTGTTCCTGAGGCTGTCTGCCAACAAAAATGAATTGTTGATTTTTCTGTCTTTTGAATAATATTTTTTTTCTTTTAACGCCATTCCTTTCTGTGTTCGATGATTATATTCATTGGACATCATAATTGTTAAAATAACTTTTAACGACGCGATAAAGTCACTCACTGAGTATTTAAAACACCATAACTGCCGAGCAACGTCGTTCTGAACTTCAATAATAAAGCAATGCTCTTCACTTGCCAGCCGGAGATTGAATTATACACATAACAGAACTAGCAAACAAACAACTGCTGCTTGGCTGCAGAAATAGAGAAAGTAATGGTACTTATCCCGAAAACTTTCGCATATTGGAGATCTAAAATCTACTATACAATGAAATAGAATATTACTTACAAAGTACATAGCAACACGCCTTTTTAGTGGTAGGTTGTGGTGTAAACCACCCACTTTTTACCAGCTATGTTAGATCTTATGTAATAGCGGACGGGCTTTTTTACCTTAACTGGACGCAATTCTAGACTCCGGGCTGATTATATCAATTGAGCAGAAAAACCAAATATGACTGCGCGTCCCAGGATTCGAACCCGAGACCTCAACGCGATAATCGTCCCGCGCACTGTATGAGCTAAGTACGTATGGAATACACTTAACTGCCACAAAACCGCTAAAATTTAAATTTGAAATATCCGCCTCCATGCCAAATTTTGGCTTTCCTACACACATGACACCGTATTTTACGACCTATCCCATCGAACTTCGGAATTGTGTTACCTCACAGGGACGGAGGTGCACCGACCCCCCACCCCGGGAGGGGGGGGGGTGTAATTTACGACCCCCCAATAAAACCACGCGGATAGTAAAATGGATTTTAATGGTGGCTGCAAGTGTGGAGCTAATGGCTACGTATTGGTTTAGGGGGTGGTGATGGATTGTGCTAGAGTGGGGATAAAATTATGGCTTCAAACAGTGTACACACAAATAAACTTACAACTTTGACTTTGACTTTTACTTTGTGACTTTCCCAACAGAAATTGTAAGTAATTTAATTTCTATTTCTGCAGCCAAGCAGGCAATAGTATCCATCATAAACATTATGGATACTATTGCCTTGCGTTCGTAAGTAATGAAAACAAAAAGAAAACATATTAAAATACAATTTTTTCTTTAAAAAAAGGGCTACTTGTTTTATTTTTCTTTAGCTTCCACAATCCAGGTAGTTAGTTACATTATAAAAAAGAGCAATCATTTAGTTTACTTGAATGGAAAATATGTATTTTTTAAATTCTGTTCTATCTTGACGGATAATTTCGTACAGCTTTTTTTAGACCTTTTATTAAGTTAGACACGGTATTTAATGGAAAAAGCCATAACCCTTCAAATTTAAGGTGTATTTATAATGTAAATACAAACTGAACGGTATTTTTAGAGCAGTATTTTTGTTACTAATGGCTTTGCTACTGAAACTTTTAATGTGGTTCAAATATATTCAATTCATGCCGATTAAATTTGAATAACAGTCTTATTAACCGACTTCCAAAAAAGTAGGAGGTTCTCAATTCGTGAGTTGTATTTTTTTAGACATCATTTTTTATTGTATTATTTGACACTTTTTAATCTTTGTTTTTATTTAAAAAAACAAAGTATTAGATAACAAAAATATTATTAACTCACATATTATCCAGGCAAAGATCGCAGGTCTGATATTAGAGCCTAGAAGACATGATATCTGTGTTTTTTTCTTAATTATGATCAACTTCAATGGGCATGGAAAATATTACCCTGAAGGGACCTGCATAAGAATTTATAAAGCATATACAGGGTTATTACCCGACTGCGAAAGAAGGAGGGTTATGTTTTTCGAGTGTATGTATGTATGTATGTTTGTATATTTCTTTGGCACGCCCTACAGCCTAAACGGCTTATCGTATTTTTATGTGAGTGGTATCAATAGATTCGCCTTAGTCGTGAGAGTGACACTGGGTACATCAAAAACAAAATTAACAATTTTTAGCGCCAAAAAGTGATCTCTAAAAATAAAAATGTTTTCAACATACATTGAGTGTGGTATCAAAATAAAGATTTTTTAACGGTGATTACGAATATATATATATATATATATATATATATATATATAACTTATATGTTTTATTGGAGTTTGAAATAGGAAATGCTAATAAAGGTGCTTGAGAACCAAAAACGATGGAAATAAAAAACAAAATATTTAAGAAAAACAAAAAAGCCGACTGCGTTAATATCTGCCATGTTTATTATTAAATTCATTGAGGAACTGAAAAGATAGAAACAAGATTTTAATTTGAATATTTTGTTTTGGTTTTGAATAATCTTAGTTGACAGTGTTCACAAACGCTGTCGGAGGCATAACACGCTCACTTCTCATAATTTGGTTGGTGATATAGGTAGAACAACAAAATCTCGGAGTGAGCAGATGCCTTCGACTGCGTTTGTGAACACTGTCAACAAAGATTATTCAAAACCAAAACAAAATATTCAAATTAAAATCTTGTTTCTATCTTTTCAGTTTTTCAATGAATTTAATAATAAAGATGGCAGATATTGAAGCAGTCGGCTTTTTTTTTTTTTTTTTGACATTTCGTTAATAAATGAAACCACACGCTCGTCTTTGCCTCTTTTTTTTTTTTTTTTTTTTTTTTTTAACACGGGGAAATCCATTTACAGATTTCTGCCGGACTCACCGGTCGAAACCGTCCTACCGACTAAAACCCCGCCATTCTACTCTCTCTCCCTTATATCGAAAGTCGCGGGGTGCGCATGAGCATGCAACCGCAACCCTCGCAGGAGTTAGCTCTTGACCAGAGCCTCTCGTAGTCCGAGGAACAAAACCTCGGTAACCTCGTCTTTGCCTCTGCTAACATTATGCTAAAAATCATCAAATATCTCAATTTTACTTTCCTAGTTTTTTATCATTTTCTAGTTTAGTACGAATATGGCAATTGCATGAGTATTTTTCTGAATGAAAATGTAATGTTGCTGCTGCAACGAACCCCCTTAGAGTAGTAGTAGTGGCATTAGGACGCGTTAAGTTAAAGTTACTTTTTATCGATATTTATTTTGGTCCAAACTTACACTTTTTTATTTTACATCTATGGTTAAAATAACTTAATGGAAATTGACATTTTAAAGAAGATAAATATGTGGTTTTCTTTTAGTAGCTCAATGGCAAAATGACCCTGTATATTCCATAAGGCCAGCCTGGAAAAGCATTTGCTTCTTATTATTAAATGACCGTGCTCGCCACTCACCTAATATTTACATAGAGTAGATATAATTGTAAACTATAAATGTTTTTTCAGACCTGACTTCGAAATAACGTGTGTATTATTTATCAATTATCGTCCGATTTGACGGCGGAGGAAAGCGTCGTGAGGAGGTTTCCTCACACCTACCTATACCTAAAAAATCTCCATAAGAATTTTTAAGGTATGTTATGTCTATTAACCCGCATTAGGTCAGCATGGTCGACTAAGGCTTAAATCCCCTCAGTAGTAAAGGAGGCCCGTGTTGCGGGCCCTAAGCAGTTGGCAGTATTTAATACAGGACTAGTAATATTACTATAACTGTTCATAACAGATCACCTTCACGCCCCAATCAATCAGCCTTGTCATAGCTCGTGTTTATGAAGATTGATTACCCTTATTTCTCAAACAATTGTCTTCACATTGCCTGTGTGATTACTTGGCGGTAAGTGGTCGCATATGCAAGGGTCTCGATAGGTTAGACCGCTGTTTTTATTGCTAAGCAGATTGCAAAAAATGTTGGGTTGCAGCTTGAGAGAAATGAGCTGTTGTAATTATTGGGCACCATAGCTTAAAATCCGATCTCTTAGTACAATATGGTACGCATAGCGTTTCCATTGCTTATTGGCAATCGAAGGCTCATAATATGAACGGCTTTTTCGTCTCATCATTCATTTGATTAAAAAAGAAATTACCTAGCAATGCGGTTCTAAGTCATGTCCAAAAACGGGCTTAAAATTCTAACCAATATAAATATGTATATTTGTATAGTACTCCCAAAAAATAGGCCTTCGCAATAATTCGTATAATTTTAAAGTTCTCCGATTTTGAGATGTATGTAATTTTATTTTGCTTAAAAAATACACTTAAAATGAACGTTTGTAAAATAGTTATGAATGGAGAGGCTAAAAATATTTTTTAATGGATCCAAGATCCATATTTTGGCCCCTTTAATATCCATGAAGTTTGAGCCTGGTTAGATTTTGAGGCCCAGCACCCATACAAAAAGCGGACATCTCCTTTGATTAGACATTTTAAGAAGGGCGATCTGCTTGTCTCATAATTGCATAAAAAAATATAATCTTCCACAAATCTAACTCACATTACGAGAAGTCTTAACGTTTCCATCTCATTCTAATTGTTGGATCCTCAAGATTCCAGCGGAAGAATCACGGATATATATTCGAGAAAGGGGATCAGTGTTTGCAGATAAAAGGATTTCATTGGATCATTGTGTAAAATAAGGTCGCCGTTACACCGAAACGATTTTATTTGGATTTGTGGCTTGCAACTTTTGGGAATGTGATTGATCCAAATTCAATCATAGTTTGATGATACGCTTCGTACAGAAAATGAGATGATAGTAAATTAAGGACGCATTTACATTTTTGACAACTTCGATTTTAGATATTTTAATGACAAGAACGCGCTTTGCTACACGCGCACACATCGAAACCGATTTAAACTAGATTTTCCATTGGAACGAGCTGATCTTAATACTTGAAGTTATTATTTTACTCATCCATATTTATTTTTTTGGAATTGTCGAATGTTTACAATTATATTTAATAATTATTATTAGTATAATTTCATCATGTAATAGACATTTTTATCTCTTTATTTTAAATGTTCCTTTTTTCATATACAAATTTTTATTTATATAATATTTTTATATATACAAAAAAAAATATTAATACATATAAAATTTAAAAAAGTGTATCACCCTCCGATGGCGAGGCTCAAGACCCAAGCCACCGGTAGTCAGGGATTCAAAGTGAGGAATCTCCTCACAATGCGTTTGGTAAGCGATACCACCACCCATAAACAGTAGCAACACCATACAGCACCTTGAGTTACAAAATACTGTGTGGCATTTCACTGCGCTCGTCATTCTGATACATAAGATGTTAAGTCTCATTATGTCCAGTAGTTAGACTGGCTACAATGTCCTTCAAACCGAAACACTACAGTGCATGCACACTGCTGCTTGGCGGTAGAAAAAGACATTGACATTGCGGTGTCCAGAAGTACTGCTTTCTGCATCTGGCTCTTGACCCAACGACTAATTGGTATCAACCCATGAGCAGAAACGACAATCAGAACAATAATTGTGGAGTCCTCTTCTTACATGTCGGTAACCTCGTGTGCCAAATCTAAACATTTAGACATTTTGTCCTTTTCGGCCTTAACGAGGTTATCATCATGCGGAATGGTGACGTCAACAAGTATTACCCGGCGCGCCAATCGATCTACTATTACAATATCAGGATTACAATACAATATCTTATTGGCAACAGTAGCCTGTCCGTGATAATAGATTGATCCCAGTACAGCGTTGCATGATCATTTTCGAGAACTGGTTGAGGCACATACTGGTAATATGGCACTTCAGGAGACACAAGATCTTGGCTACTAGGTTGTGTCTATGCAAGTACTCGCCGTTACCAAGATACGAACAACCCGAAATCACATGCCCGTTTGATTCACCGGGACGGTGGCATGCCCAAGAGATATCGACCGTACCGTCCTACAGGATGTATTATAATTGTTCATATTTCCTATAATTGTTCGTCTTTATAACATTGTCCATAATTGCAAAGACAAAACCCTCAGTTTCTCCAAAAAGGTTACCAAAACGTAGCCAAGATACGGATGCGAGCTGAACGCCCCGATAGAACCGACCGTATAGTTCTTTGCTCTTCCATATCACCTCGCGTTCCCTAATGCCCATCGCCATAGGGTTTCGCCAGTTCTCATTCGCCAAGGAAAGTGGGATAAATCCCTTATCCACCATGACTACAATCTTATACATGCCCACTTCGCTGTGGAGGATGTAATCCCTAAGATTGCATACCTCGCGGTTATGCAACTCCATTAAGTAAGCCTCGGCCCCGCATCTCCGCAGGATGTATAACCTCATCACTGACCACCGTGGGTGATGCATACGATATGCAGTCAGTAGGGTCCGGAACTTTCGATCCAGGGCGTCCAATTCAGTCTGAGTCCTTCATTCTGAGTATACCAAAAGAGTACATGAGTACAGGCATAACCCAACCGTTGAAACCACAAATCTTGTTTCCACCTGACAAAAAACTGTTAAATACAAAAGTATTCAACAAAAATCAGGCGGCCGAAGAAACGGTCATTCACCGATTGTTTTACGTCGGCACTCATAATACCAGGTGCCTCAGGCATACCCAGATATTTGTAAGTTTCCGTCTCAGAAAGGGATCTAACTCTCTAAGACTTGTATGTCACCAGAGACCACGACCTCTCCTCGCTTCACATGGATAACCGCACATTTATCTACACCAAACTCCATATTGATTGAGTTGCTAAATCTTTCAGTTATTTTTAACGACTCAATCATTTTTATTTTGTTTTGATGCAAACAACTTGAGATCATCCATGTAAAGCAAGTGAGATATAGGCTCACTCCCTCTCCATAGACGGTATCCTAATCCTGAATCCAACAACAGAGTACTGAGAGGATTCAGGGCCATGCAGAACCACAATGGTCTCAGGCTGTACCCTGTAGCCTGACCCTGGAATATACCACGCTTTAATATAAGGAGCCCCCGCGCATCTCTGCGCTCTCGGCGTCAACGGCAGCGTGAGGCCTACCTGCCACACTGCTGTCCATCAGGGGGGTCCCAACAATGTGCTAAAAAGACAAAACTAGAGAAGGCACCTGCCCGCGACCCCCGGGTGGCCACTATTAGTTGCCTTTTACGACAGGCAGGGGATACCGTGGTGGAATTCTCCAAACACCTTCAATCCACAGGGTGGGAGACGCCGGTCAGTCGACCACCCGGCGCCTCCAACGTCTCCTCTGACGGTGGGAGGAATCCTCGCGTTCCAGATCCCTCTCGGCACTCTCCTTCTACGAGCGGACTATCTCGCAGAAGTGGGCCAACACACGCCAGACCTGACTGCCGACCATGGGAGCGACCACGGCCGGCAACGAGAGGCCGCCTCCGACAACTGCTTTGAGAGTGCTGCGCTCCTCATTCCAGGCTGGGCAAAACTCAAACGTATATTAAGCCGTAGCCAGCGGGCAACTGTCACAATGGCACACACAGCCGACACCTCCGTACCTACGATACGAAACAGCTACTCACCGAAGCAGTCATGCCCAGTGAGTAGTTGTGGCTGAACTGTAGTAGTGAGTGTTTAGATATTTTTGTAGCGGGAAAGGCTTTGTAGGCGGGCAAAAACGCGAACTAAACCTAGTAAAATTTTAAAATAAATAATCACCGATACTAAAAATAATAAATAGATAAATATTAAATACCATACACTGCAAAACTTGTCGATTTTGTAAATATAAAAATACATTCGCCATTTTGATTATGAAATTTAAATATTCGCATTAAAATAAATGATTTTTTTATTAATTAAATCAAATTTGCATTGACTTATTGTAATATTCAATTTTCATACTTGCTTTTTGAAAAATAATAATTTGAAATAGTATCAACTATTTTATTCGTAGTATAATGACATCGCGATCAATTTATTACGTATTTATTTTTTGAAAAAAAGTTGTACACCCGTGCTTCCTCGGCCGCGTCTCAGCGCGGAATGACAGCCCGAAATAGGAAAATGTATGAAGAAATTCAATTCAGGTTATATTTTTTCTCATAACTGGAAAAGTATTTAAATTTACTTAAAAATATTTAGCCATAAAGCAAGAAGACTATATAAGCCAGCATATTATTTCGGTTTTATATTAAAATGTTCATTAGTCTTAGGTATAATGGTTCCGATTCAGACCCTATTTTTCGTCATTTTCAGCGATTATTGCTCCAGAATAAACGTATTTACGTGTTAATATTGTATGGGAGCATACAATTTCTATATGCCATAAGCAAAGAGGAATGTTTAATCTTTATTTATATACCAAGATCTCTTCATAAGCGTGACTCCTAATTCAATAAATGGTACCTCAAAACCATGGAAATTTGTAAATGCGCCCTTAAAAGGCTATAGATTTGATGCTTGCTTACTCTTGGATAATTATTTGCGTAGTTCCCGTATGTCAGACACTCAATGGTTGCAGTAAAACCTGCTTGAGTAAAACAAATGTTTGTGTGATCTGCTTATGTCAGATCGGAGAAAGTTCCTAAAAGCTACTGACCCATGACTTATTCATCTTGTGGAGTTGGGTTTATATTTAGTGTTGTTATCATTATCATACTGTTAAAATTGGTAGTGAAACTGTATAAATGCTGAGCTTTGGTTGAAACAAATGGAAATTATTTGTGGTAAAGGTAGATACTATAAAAAAATATATATCATATTTACGTAAATATTATCAATGCTGATTGAGGTGTTATTATTAAACTAAAATTACCTGCAGAAGTTCATTTAAAAAATATAAATAAAACACCCTATGTGGTAACAGGTAAGTCCCACATCACATATTTGCTGAATAACTTAAATTTTTTTGATAATTCTCGTTTGCCTACAACGGTGGAAGCACCGGCCACAGTAAGCCAGAAACCGCTCTTGCGGACTATGATTTATTACAAAACTCTCCATCGTAGTCGCTACATACATAAACGGTTAACAACGAGTAGCACAATGTTATCTTTTCTCACATGCAATTCTGAATAACATATTGTTAACGCTTGCACCCATTGTTGAACTTCATTTACTCGTTATATTGAGATTATGTTATATGAATAGTTTGGGATTATAAGCCGTGAGACCAGAGTCCGGTTCGATACCCTCGCAAAGACTAATGTTTGAACGAACTGTGCCTGCATGCTGCTACTGGATAATGCTTAAAATAGTGCTCTTGGGACTTCCAGCTTTCTTTCGATATTAGCGCAAATAAATAGTATATTGTAATGAACAAGGCAGTAGTTACTGTTAGACGGCAGAAACAGACTGACCGGTAATGTCATACAAATTTTATATTAACTTTCAACACTAATAGCCTAATTATAGGTACTCAATCTTGCTTACTTGTCACAAAGTAGAACTAAGTACTTATATGACTTGCGGGTATTAAGTTTGTGACTCTTTGAAATTAATTTACCTAAACAATGACCCGCAAAAACCCTTTTCACATTCTTGCAGAGATTGCGTGTCGTGTTAAAACATTTCCATCAGGCGTGTCATGTTCCTGTGACGTCACAGCGACGCCCCACTTTCCTCATATTTTCCCCTGCGGATCATAATTCATGGAAAAAATGGATCGGCCATACAGATCTACTGGATACAGCCTGTGTACTCCCGCTGTTTCTATTATCCACAATGCTGTAGGACGGCTAGGTGTGACTTTAATTGTGAGATTTCACTATACTATTTTTATTGCAACTGATAGTCTAGCCGGTTCGTGATCTCCACTCAAGAACTTTTTTGCCCCATCTGCCGTCAGTTCTGCGAAATATGTGTCCTGCCCACTGCCATTTTAATTTGCTAATCTGCTGGAACACGCTCGATGCAGGCCGTTTTTGACACGTCCGTCTGGAAATCTTTAGGGGAGGCTTATGTTCAGCAGTGGACATCATATCTGATAATGATGATGATGATGGTCTAGCGGGATATCCGACAAACTACAACTAAGGTTATCTGTTATTTAGCTTCAATGAGTGGTGAAGTTTCCATCGCTATATTTTTTTATCGTGGCATGGCGATTGCATTTTATTTATAACTAGCTTATGCCCGCGGATCCGCCTGCGTTAAAAAGTTTTCTCGGGATAAAAGTCCAGCTTTATATTTTTCGAGGATAAAAAGTGGCCTATGTGTTAATCCAGGATATGATCTACCCGTTTGCCAAATTTCATCGAAATCCGTTCAGTAGTTTTTGCGCGAAAGAGTAACAAATATACATTCTTACAAACTTTCGCGTTTATAATATTAGTAGGATTAGCACTTTACAGTCCAAATAAAATAAAGTCTGGACCAACATAGACTATATCTTGACGACTAATTACGCTGGCTTGTTTCAACATGAGCACCAAAATGGTCCTTTTTGGGCTGCGTATATTTATTAGATCTACCCATTGAGATTGAGAGCTTGTTACAAATTAGAGAAGTTGCTTTGACTTTGCAATGTTAGGGATTAGAACATAGCATGATCAAGCCATACCTATAAATATTAAAAGTTCAATGTATACCCAAGTTTCAAGGCAATTAATAGGCCACATCTAGTTAAATGGTGCTCCCAAATGTGCGTGATTTATTTTGAGAGATATATCACGCGTTGTCCGGCTGACAAATTCAGTTCAATTGGTCCTTTAGGCGGAATCGAATTAGGTAGCCTGGAGGCTATTGCCGAAGCTTCGTTTGGATATTTAGTCATGTTAATGTCATTATTGTTAAATGTATAGTAATCTATTTATTGATTTAGATGAATCAATTGTGTTAACTGTTGTAGAGCGCAAATTTAAATAGAAAAACGTGTTGTTATGGATTTATAAAGCAACATTTTTGAAACATAATATTTACTTAGTATTTGATTTTATTATATACTAGCATTGCGCGCGGCTCCGCCTGCGTGGAAAAGTTTTCCGGGATAAAAAGTAGCCTTTAGCACTCAGGATTAATGTAGCTTCGTATTAGTGAAAGAATTTTCAAAATCGGTCCAGTAGTTCCTGAGATTAGCGCGTTCAAACAAACAAACAAACTCTTCAGCTTTATATAGGTATTAGTATAGATATAGAATTTATTTTACAAAAAAATAGGAGGCTCGACAATGTGACCCCAATGCACCTGATGGTAGGCGGAGACAGGTCTTAGAGTGTCGACTGATGATCAATGATGATTCCTCGTCAGTCGACATAGTTATGCCGGCCTATTGGAACCGTATATACACAGGCTTCTTCTCATGCTCTTGCTGGCCTTAGAACGCGATGTAAAGGTAATTCAAGTACCAAATACATAGGCCGCATCCAGATAACAAACGTCATTGAATTCAGGTAGGTACATTTGGTTATTTATTCCGACGGAAGTTCCATACGTCACTCGTTCGTATAATGGATCCGCACTGTATAGCATTTTGTACTGGATTGACCTCTCGGGAGATTTAGGATTGATAGATATTGTCGTATATTAATTAGCTATTTAACAATTTATATATAGGCTACTAAAGATAGTCTCTGCTTGGCTAAGTATACTTCTCACAAAACAAACACACATTAAAAAGGGGTAGGCAGAGGTGCTATTTTTAGCCATATAGTCGGGAATAGTCCAATGCTCGTATCCAGCACAGGTAAGTACCGCGTAAGTGACGGAAAAAGTTTAATTGAAAATGATACTTACGACACTTAACTTATGATTGCTATATAATACTATACATTTCTTATGCGGTTTGTATCAATGTTAGTTACGCGGTATTGCACTATCGTCGACGATATGTGTCTCGTCCCATGATGTGATAGAGCTCGTCCTCTAGATAATCTCGCGCCTATTGCAATATCGGGCATAAATTCCAGATTCCGGGCTGATACTGATCAGAAAAACCTAATAGCACTTTACCCGACCCGGAATATTATCCTTAATAACAAACAACCAAATTTGTTCACTAACTTTCGAGATCAATCTCAATGATAGAGTAATTCATTATTCATACTATGTCTGTTTGACAAATTGTTAAGGTAAAGTAAACTTATATGCCCGTTTTATAAGTGTTCTTCTCCATTGTCCATTTATCTTTTACGAAAAGAATTATGCTGCAGCTGCTATGCCCGTGACAAGTGGCCACTCAACATACCGTGCTGGCCCAAACCACGATAGTGTTTTTCAGTGGTCAGTGGTCACCTAAGTGACGTGTGAACAGGCAAAGCAGAATTTATTAATGGTCGCTGGACTGTTCGTGAGTCAGATGTTTAAGGAGTCATTTTAGACACATTTTCATAACGGAGTGAAAACATGGTATCCAATTAAAAGTAGTTTTTGGATTTAACGTGAGGACTCCAAAGATTTATTAATTGTACATTAATATAATCACACGAATGGCAGTGTATATAATATTGGTATTATTACAATTTCGTTATAACCCATAAGCAAAGCACAAGTTATTATTTTTCTTGTAGTGGGTTTTGAAGTCAATGCTATTTTTTGTTGAAAAGTTTTTATTAAAGGTATAAATATTTGTGGAGGTGGACCGCTCAAGAAGTATTTTCATCTCCCTGGTCCGGAGTTCGGTCCCCCGACGTGAGGACGCTTGAGTCAACATATTACTAGGTACTTAAACGACAAAGACACTTTTATTATTTTACTTTTTAGAGATTTTTGTGTCAGGGGTTATTTTAATTTTTATTTCACACTTTTTAAATAACTTTATTCTCCATCATGGGGCCTTGATAATCTACTATCTAACAACTACTCGATGAGACCATCCTTATGAGCCCAAACACGCTATATCTGCTATAAGTTGCTAAGGACTTGGGTATCCCGCAGACTATTTGATGCAGCAGCATCAGCTCAAGTTTAAAAATATTGCCGAAGTTACAGTACACCAAATTTAAATTCAATCGGGCTTTTTAAATTAGAATAGAGCTGATAATCGTCAAACGCCTGAACAGATCTTCATAAAACCATCAAGAACTAAGAACTAGCTAAGAACCATCGCGATAACATCAGCTTTCAAAAAAAAAACCGCATCAAAATTGGTCCATTCGTTTGAGAACTACGATACCATAGACAGACATACAGATACACACCCTAAACTTATAACACCCTTCTTTTTTATCGGAGGTTAAAAATAACAATAATAAGTACTCAGTTTGAAGCTATGAAAACAAAGTGAAACATAGCAATATGACAAAACGACGTATTAGCTGACAGATCTCGCGTCGCGTCATTCGCAAATCCATATCAAATGCTCTCTGATTTAGTTCAATGGTCTTTCTCGTAACGAGCATAGGCGATAAAATCGTTGGCTAACGACTACGATACACAGTGCTGTGTAGCTTAGCTAGCTTTAAAACCGCTGTGTTAAATGGCGAAAAGTGAGTGCTCTAGCTGCGCCTCTGCCTAACTCTTTGGGGATAAAGGCGTGGCCTCAGGCCTATGTGCTTTAAATTAACCTTTTTAGGAAAACGATATGACAATAGGTTCACAAAGAAAGTTGGTCATGAGACAGACTTTATAGATTTAAGTATTTAAAGATTTATATTATAAATAAAAACTTTTTAAAAAAATATCACCGACTTCAAAAACCAATATAAGGAAAAAAATAACTTGTGCTTTGCTTATGGGTTATAAGGAAATTTTAATAATATCAATATTATATACACTGCCATTCGTTTGATTATATTAATGTACAATGAATAGTTCTTTGGAGTCAGAAGAGAAAAGAACACTAGAATACCTAGAAGGGTTACATCAATAAAATTCGATATTTTAAATACTAAAAGAATAGTTTGATATAAAAATCTTCAATGTAAAATAAAAGGCATCTTGCACTAAATTCCGGTAGACGTAAAGAAACAATTTTATCAACATTTACTTCCACCTTTTGTCTACTAAGTTACGGATGCTGATCTATAAAATTATTTGTATTGTTCGAAACGTTATTGATCGTTCTTTCATACCGTGTATTCAATCTTTATGCCCAATGAACTATAGCTAATAGATTTCGTGTTGTGATTATAGAGTTCTTTGCATAGCGATTGCGAAATATAACGGTACATTGGCTTCAAATTTGAAATAGTTATTGACGTCGATATCAATAAAAATTTTACGGTTCATTTGTATGAAATGAATAAATATGTTTTCAAAAGTTAGTAATACTTTTATAGGTAATTCTGTGACAAATTGTGGGTAAGTTATGTATGTGAGACTTTATTTGTTAACTTCTGCCTTGTATTGCTGAAGGGTGATTGAAAGATGGATTGAAGTACCGTTTATTGGCAGTAGAGTGAGTCTATTATCGATGCAAGCACAATTCCTTAAGTTTGTTTCTAGATTTGAAACTCAAAAAGATCCCGTCTGAGGATGGAAATCGGAACTAGCCTATTTAAATAAAACATTACCTACAAGTTTTCATTTATTGTCAGTATAACGAAACAATTAATTTGGATTTGGAGATGACGGAAGAGCGGGATTTTCATAGTCGAAGCCCAGAATAGAAGCCAGCTACATTACGAAACTATGAAAGTATTGCGTATATTGCACTTTATATAAACTAAAGCTAGATTATATTGATGTTCAGTAGAAAGCTCGATGCGAGGATACAAATAAGAATCCATTACGTTCCATACATTTTACGACACTTTTAACTTAATCCATGTTTACGGGACGTAAAATACACATAAAATTGGTATTTTGTTAAAACGAGGACGAGTGGCGGTGGAATCATACGTATGTATACGTATTGTGTCTATACACATATAGGTACTTGATGTAAAATTGTATACAAACTGTTACAGTCTATTGATTTCTACGTCCATTTATCATTAATTCTACATACATACATACATACATGAATTAGTTATTATAATATTATTGTTATAATTTTTTCTCTTGTGACAGTTGTGTATTTCATTATCATTGTAATAGCATAATATTTACCAACCTAATATAACTTATAGTATGTATCTTTAGTGAGTATGTATTATCAGTGAATGCTGTGTCTACTTATTAACAATCATGTACTTAGACTTAGTATTTTTGATTTCTCTGTATATTTTAGTTGATGTGATAGTGTGTGATTGATTGTAGACCTAATAATAAATAAATAAATAAATAAATAAATACACACTCACGCCTTTTATCCCCGAAGGGGTAGGCAGAGGCGCAACTAGTGCACCCACTTTTCGTCGTGCGTATTCCGTCCCATGATGTGATAGGGGGCGAGCCTATCGCCATTTCGGGCACAAATTCCAGACTCCGGGCTGATACTGAATAGAAAAATCCAATACCACTGAGCCCGACCCGGGGATCGAACCCGAGACCTCAGTATTGCAGTTGTACCGTAATACAACTACGCCACCGAGGCAGTCATTCTATTCTATCATTCATTCTATTTTTAAATATTCTCCACTTGCTCTTATACTTGTGTAATGTGAAGTCGGAGCTAAGAACTTTGTATCATGTTGCGAAAAGGATTTGGGTTTTCATTCGCCACCGCGAAGTAGTTAAAGCCTGATGTCAACCCATTCTAGGTGGCCAGTACTGGAGAAATTTTGATTGAAAAACCCAAGCGTTGTATGACCTGAGAATCATAAAAAAACTTTAAAATAATTCATAGCTTACAACACTACTACTAGAATAATAAACGTCTATGTTTATTACTTCTTCAAATTCTTCGTTAACTTCTATGTTATCTTCAGTAACTTTATAATATCAGTAAGAAATTAATACGTCCTTATTTAATTCAAAATCAGGAACATTTGGTATAACAAACATGACACAAATTTCAAAGAAGATACATCACAAAACACCGGCTGGCAATCTGTACAAACGACATGTAAAAACAGTAACAGCCCGGCTACAAATTATGCAAGCCCCGCATACATTAACTGGGGAAAGTGAGTGAAACCTTAGTACGTGCCGCGTTGGTTTTATTGAAGTATTTTTGTTTAAATTTTGTCTATTGTAACTCAGATTTCCTTTCCAATGAGTATAATGCACACAGTTTTGATTTTTCGATATCTTTTTTTTATTGCATTGAATGACGAGACGAGCATGCCGTTCGCCTGATGGTAAGCGATACGACCACCCATAAACAGTAGCAACACCATCCAGCACCTTGACTTACAAAGTACTGTGTGGCATTCCACTGCGCTCGTCATCCTAAGACATAAGATGTTAAGTCTCATTATGTCCAGTAGTTATACTGGCTACGATGTCCTTCAAACCGAAACACAACAGTGCATGTATACTGTTGCTTGGCAGTAGAAATAGACATTGCGGTGGTACCCACCCAGACGGCCTCTTACATAATGAGAGACCTACCACCAGTAAAATATGTGTCAATAGTTTGTCATTGCTCGCTTTAATGGAGAAAACTTCGTGAGGAGACTTACTTAAGCACCTAAAATTTCTCTGTAAGAGCTTCTAAGGTATCTAAAGTCCTTCAACCTGCAATAAGTCAGCGTGGTAGACTAAGACCAGAAACCCTACCAGCAAATTCATAAGAGTATGCTCAAAGTTAGTACAGGGCTAGTGTTATTATTAGTACAATGGCTGTAAAATTAAATTCTTAGGACGTTTTCAAAATGAGGTGTAATGGAGAACATTTCATCTTATTTTGACAAAAAAGTATATCCTCTCAGAGTCTCGGCGGCGTCGTTGTATTACAGTATGACTGCAATGCTGAGGATCGATCACCCACCAATCTTGGGTTCGGTTCCCAGGTCGGGCAAAGTGGTATTGGGTTCTAAATTCAGTATCAGTCCGGAGTCTGGAATTGTTGCCCATTATGGCGATAGGCACGCCCCCTATCACATCATGGGACGGAATACGCACGGCGAAAAGTGGGTGCACTAGTGGCGCCTCTGCCTACCCCTTCGGGGAATAAAAAAAAGGCGTGAGTGTGTGTGTATTATTCTATGAATATGTTTCATCTTTTCCTTCTCTGAATATAAGTGCTGAGTTTCATAATGTCTTTTGACTACATAAAATACAAGACTAAAGGAGAAACCATTATACAAGACTACCTTGGTAGGGTAGACTATGTTCCTTGTTTGTTTTATTTTCATCCTATAGATGCCATTCGTTTAGCATCGTGGTCTATAATTAGTTATTCACGATTGAATAGCATCATACAATGTTAATGGCGCCGTAGTGGTATGAACTTAATCCAATAATACCGTGGCCTCGTTTATAATTCATCAACCACATTAATTACCATCACATTGTGTTGTATTGATATTTGAATAATAATAATAATAAATCTTTAATCTTTAATGCCACGATTACATAAATGTGATTTTTATTTTGAATCCCATGACTCCCGAACTAGTATTAACTGTATCTCGGGAGTCAGAGTCTTCTCACAAACGTTATTCATTGTTAATTGCCACAAAAAAGATAAAAATAAAAAGAAGTAACAACATATTCACTATTAAACAGCTACTTATATTACAGAAACTAATGTTAGAGAAGCCAGGTAGGTAGTCACAACAAATACATTAGTAGTGGGTATGTGTGGTGTGTGTGTGTGTATAAAAATAACTCTCAAAGATTTAGACTATTATTAAAATGCACATGTATCGGTTACTTAAATATATTTGTAGATTAAAAATACTATATAAGTCTTCGGGAATCGTGTGTGTTAGTGCCATTGATTTGTCTATTTCAGCCGCCAAGCTAGTATTAGCATTGATGTAATTTAAAGAGATGGACCATTGTAAATTGTAATTGCCTGTGTCAGCCACCAAGCAGTAGTGCGGATTGTTCGATTTGAAAGGAACTCTAAACTATTTATTGTTTAAAAACGATTAGGGCTGAGTAATGATGTTACAGTAAAAATTATTCAAACGATAACGAATATTTTATATTTAACTATCTTTTGCTCGCGGCTCCGCCCGTGTGATAAAGTTTTTCCAGAATAAAAGTGCCGCTTTTTATTTACTCGGGATAAAAAGTAGCCTATATGTTAATCCAAGACATGATCTACCCGTATGCCAAATTTCATCGAAATCCATTCAGTAATTTTGAAGATGAGCAGTTAAAACAGTCAGACAGAAAAGAATTACAAAATTCGCTGATTTGTGTTTCATTACTCTTCTTTGGACACCCGCTTTCCCTTTTATGACATTTCTTTAATTGTACAGACACACCGGTTCTATTGCTTTATTGTATACGACCTTTTGCCCGCGGCTCCGCCCGCGTTAATGGGATTTCCCGGGATAAAGGTCCCGCTTTATATTTTCCCGGGATAAAAAGTTGCCTATGTGTTAATCCAAGATATGACCTACCCGTGTGCCAAATTTCATCGAAATCCGTTCAGTAGTTTTTGTGTGTAAGAGTAACAAACATCCATACATCCAGACATCCATACATCCATACTTACAAACTTTCGCGTTTATAATATTAGTAGGATATAGATAGAAGATATCATTGCTAGTTCTACAACAACTGTTTACCTATAAACAACAAATTCCTAACAATTCACGTTCAAACCGACCATCGTCCCTCTCTCAACCTTCGTTTTAAAGCAATCAATTAATATCGCCTTAATACCACTATTTCCCGCTTGACAGACGTTATCCCTGCTACAGAAATATCTACCCTATCCCCTCATAATAAAGGATAGATAACTACGTATTTAGAATATAATAATTTTGAAATGACAGTTCCAAAACTGGCAACATCCGAATTGTTGTGGAAAAGTTTAATTTATGCGGTAAGTTTGTGATAAAATTGTTTGGGACACATTGAGGGTTGGAGTGGTGAAATTTATGTCGAGCAAGTTATTGAATAGATGGTAAATGATTCCGCCGTCCACCTCATACATCACCAGAGGAATTGTAGCTGTGGTGGGCTCTAAGGAGCGTTAGGGACTAATTCCCAGAGAGAGAAAGACAGAGGGAAATGGATATGCCCTAACCCCTTGCCCCACTCCAATATAGGGTTTGCGTAATACTTCCGAGCAGGTTACAGGAAGGATTTGGTCTAGTTTTTCGACCAGCTGTATACCTGCCTTCATCTGCTCTGTAGGAACCAGCCCTAAAAAGGTCGGCTTAGAATACCCACACACAAAATGTTGTCTAATCTGGTAATTTAACTGAAGGCCTCCCGATCCACGGCCGATATTCGCTACCAAGGACGTGACGCTCATGGATATCTCTACCTTACACATCAGCTTCATCATATTGATGAAATAATAATTAATTACTGTATCTTAAAATAAAAATGTTATTTAGAAAACTAAGAGTCCATTAAAATTTTGTAGATAAATGCGATAATGGAGTGCACAATTCGCGAAGATTGTAAAACTATGAAAGAGGTCAGTGAATAAAAGAACACAGCGACTTTAGTGTCGCAAATGTGATATATTTTCGTGTTAGCGATGAAAAGAGTATCGTTTTCACTTCACTCGAGTTGTGCATGCTCAAGACTAATGAGATAGGGTTAGTGAAGTGTTTAAATAAATGTTTAATCACCTTTTTAATATTTAAATGTTGAGATATTATATCTGAGAGAACTTTATTTTTTGAAGTTATACTTCTTTTGGCGCGTTAGGGAAAAATTATGAGAGTAAATTTTTAGGATGCGCGCGCGCACACCGTCACGAAAAACCGACGCCCTGAAGTTAGCTATAGTCAACATTTTAGTTTTGAATTTTGAACGTAGGATAAGGCGAAAGATATTGAAGTTATACTTCTTTTGGTGCATTATTTAAAAATATTTTTATCTTGTTACGCCAAAGAAGTATAACTTCTAACGCGTGTACATAAGTACACACACACTTTTGTTAAACGAATCAAGCATCTAACGCTTGATCGTAAGTGACTCCTATTGACAGTAGCTTAAGCTGTAAGAAATCTGATCTAAAAAATTATGTGGAAATTACACTCGTAACGTCCAGTAATTACACTGGCTACAAAGCATGTAACTGGAACACAATACTGCTTCCACTCAGAAGTTGGCAGAAGAAATAAACTAAATACAAAAGAAGCTAAGTCTTAAAGATTCCTCTTTTAATCTCTAAAAAAGGCAATTACTTTAGTAAGATACTACGAGCCCACTTTCACATGAGAAGAAACATTACCTTTATTACCCATAAAATGTTGTAATGGCGTTTAATATTTCAACAAAATAAAGGTCAAGGCGAGACGGCATTAGCAAGTTGTTGAGATCAAAGTACTAAAAGATTAAATTTAAGCACAAAATAGCGAAATTGTGTCGTGAATTTTAATTAGAGGCTTATAACGTATTGATACATTGCTAGGGATTGGTGGTCGTTGCGGCGAAGATTCTTGTGGTAGAGATATTAGGTGCGAACTAAGTATGGATAGCTTTGCTTGATCCTACTTAATACATATTACCTATAGATATTTTCAATATAATAAATGTGACAATTTGTGGAGATATTTCTTGAAGGGATATGCAATGGCGCAACTGGTGCATTCACTTTTCGCCATATTTATTCCATCTCATGATGTAATTGGCGGCGATGTTTGTTAAACGTAAACGAATATATCACATTTTTTTTTCTTGCTTTGAATGACGAGACGAGTATAGCGTTTGCCTGATGATGAGCGATACGTCCACCCATATACAGTAGCAACACCGTCCAGCACCTTGACTTACAAAGTACTGTTTGGCATTCCACTGCGCTTCGTCATCCTGAGACATAAGATGTTAAGTCTCATTATGTCCAGTAGTTACATTGGCTACAATGTCCTTCAAACCGAAACACAAACGCGCATGCACACTGCTGCTTGGCGGTAGAAATTTATTTGAATGTAAACATACAGGTGAAACTACTGGATAGAACCAAAGTGTGACTTTTCTCGGATAAACGATTATTCGAACGAACCTGCGTGCAAGAGCTAGTCTATACTTACACAACTAAAACAGTAGAATGTTAATTGGCTTGCGTATTCCGTGGATTGTAGTATCTATGTATTTCCCAAGAGATTTTAGTCCCGAGCTTATTCTTAGTTATAGTTATTTGGATCAATTAAATGTATGTTTGTAACGGTTGAGGAAACTTAACTGTAGTAAGGGTTTGGTAGGTGATTTATGAAAGAAAAATGACACGTTTTTGATTTCTGCTGATGTACAATGAGAGAAAATAATAACTAAATTATGAACAGAAGATTAGACAATGAGTTTAATTCCGATTTTAGGAAGTCACTTTGCCAACATAAAACAATGCCAAACAGAAAAAATCAACATTAATTCCACAGTATTCAACCTGAATTTAAACCCAAAACACTTCAACGCATCAACTGGTACCCTCATAATGATATACAGTGACACATTTCTTCCCACCACAGCGGGAAACGGAATCTAATACGAGCGACCTTAAGCTATTTACATTTACTTTGCCTAAAGCGTTTGCTTCAGTGACGTTAAAATTTCGCTCCTGGCTACAATTTGTGTGGTGGAAAAGAAAACGTTTAGACTAGATAGTATCTCGTGACGTCGTATAAAGAACTGGTTTGCTTGGTTGAATCTCGTAATGTATGAGTTTAGTTTTGATAATCTGATGGATACGTCATGGAGTGAAGTGATGAGTCAGGTGAATGAAGTCTATCACACTCTTTAGGAATACGGGTGCGATTTTATGAAGTTCCAGCTTTTGCACACTCCACCGGTGTGGTTTAGTTTTTCCGGGACAAAAGTAGCCTTCCCAGGGCTCAAACTATCTCCATAAAAATTTAATCGAAGTCTATTTGGTAATTTTTGAGTTTATCGCATCTAGACAAACAGACAGAAGCGATGAAGAACTTTGTTTTATAATGTGTCAGGACACTAAAATATGAACAATTTTCTTAGTTAGTAAATTAATTGTAAGTCTTTATGTATATAGATCGAAAACGATTAATCGTAAAGTAAAATGCATTATGACGACAGAAACTGCAGTGAAGAATGCAGCGTACTATGCAAAGATCTGGCTGGCGTTGCTACTGTTTAACCGGTCAACATTCGCTTGGCCCGCGTGGGCCATGACATCACCTGTCAATAAGCGGACATCGTTCTTACGCAGCGAAGCACAAGGTTCTAGTTAAAAAAAATATCAGTGTTGCCAGAAAACGAATATTGAGAGAAGGTAGATTTAGTTTAGGCAACGCACAGACGTTACTTGAAAACAGTTGCTTCAGATGCTAAAGAAACTGCTAGCTATATAGTAAATGTATACTAACGGTAGAATATATTTTGTATCTCCCCGGATAACGGCCACCATACACAAGGCCACACACATACACATACTTGCAACAGTGGCCCCCGTAAGTGCGTCGCGTAACGAGATTATACTGTGTATATCCGGCTAAAACAGACTGGCATAATTTTGTTCTCTGGTGAGGTATAATCATTTCTCGTCAGTCGACATTCTATGTGGACCCCACTTCACTTAAATTCAGGGGCAGTGGGTTCACCGTACCGTGCCTAAGGATTGTGCCGTTTCTCAGTTGTTACTACAGCGTATGCGTGAAATCTTATCGTTGATGTTCAACGAACTAGTCTTTCAATTCTATAAAACATTTTGCAGCATGTTTCCCATCAACTATTACTAGCTAAACCGCACGCCCGTGTGTAGCGTTCAACATGGCAAAGCAAAACAATTACGTTTAATAAACTGGCCCAAAGTTACACACAGTTGGTTGATGTTATTTATCAGAATCCATTGTTGTGATGGTTTGTTTTGTTTGGATTGTGTCATGGATCATGCCGGCACAATGGTAGCAGCAAAATTAAATAGAGGTGAAAAGGGTTGCTATGGCAATATGGTTGCATTGTGGTCTATAGTGGAATTTTCAAGTATTTATTATGATCGAAAGTATCTAGACCAAGGTGCTTACCGCCTGGTGGGTAATAAAAGATGAGAACTTCTTCGGCAATAGGGGTGTTTAAAATAGAAGATAAATTAAGGTAGATTTCCGGAAAATAAGTAATCATTATTATGTGTGAACTATCACTTACATACACTCGTAATATAGCTGTTCTTTACCAGGTTGCTGACTGCCTTTAAGGATCCTGAGGAATATAAGACACGCGTATACATTGAAATTTGGCGAAAATAGACAGTCCTTGAAAATTTGCGTAAAACACCCACAAATCTCAATTGAATTTCATTCCTATCTACAATTCAAATGATTGAACACGCGTATAATATCCAAGTTTATTCTTCAGCCTGATGCGGGAACTGCGGACGCAGTTAAGGCTCAAAATCGTTTACAGTTTACACCAAGCATTCAGACGGATAATTTGGAAACTCCATGTAACTTACCTAGGAGTCAGGTGGCGTAATTTGTACAGGGTTAAAATAGAATAGCTATGTGCTATGCTGTTAGTTTCCTTAATGGTTCGCAGTTAATGTAACCTCTGGTTTTGAAGTCGCAAACTTTAGATGCTAGATGGTTAAATGGTAACATATTTCTGCGACATCATTTGAAAACAAATAGCTATGCAGTTCTGCTCTTATGTGAAATTCACTTATGTAAAAGGGAATCAAGCAAATGAGTTATCTACTGATTACTGTCAACATCCAATTTAATAGGGGAATTGGCGATTCATTTCCAAATGCTTTTGTCGTAAATGGTTTTACCGTAGGAGTGTGTCAGCACCGTAACCAAAAATATAAGTTCACTACACGACGAAGAAAGTTCTTAAATCACACTGCAGAAGGACGCTATCCAAATAGATGATACAGCTGAAATCTCAGGTTATAACATTGTGCGATAGTATTCTGGAGTTAATACAAACAGTTCCTTAGAACACTCGCCATCGTGAATTTCCATTGTTATCTATACATATAATAAAGCAGTAGAACCGGTGTGTCTGTACACTTAAAGAAATGTGAAATTCTGTTTGTTTGTTACTGCACATCTCCAAAATTACTGAACGGATTTCGATGAAATTTGTCACACGGGTAGATGATATCCTGGATTAACACATAGGCTACTTTTTATCCCGGGAAAATAGAAAGCAGGACTTTTATCCCGGAAAAACTTTTTCACGCGGGCGGATCCGCGAGCAAAAGCTAGTTCAAAATAAATGAGTGAAAGTTTTCATTTGTACCGCCTTGGATCAGTGGCACAGTAACTTTTTACTGTTGTTTTTCGCATAGTAAATGAGATGTGACTTGTATTTATTTATGGGCACTGGAAATCATTAATGGCAAGATCCACTTGCCTATTTGCCAATAGGCAAGTGGATCTTGCATTAATTGATAATTAATTATTTTATTGCATAAGCCTGCCGGCTTATGCAATAAAAATATACTGATAGGCATGTTACGGCAAAACCTTGGTACCTTAATAGGCGTACGTGCTTATACGTTGGATTGGCTATCGTATAGAGAATTAGCAAAAGTTTACAGTGTCGTGACCATACCGTGACATAATCATTTAAAAATAACTTTACCGACACCAGCTCTAAGTTGTAGCTCGGAACAAATTGCTTCCGACGCGGCCGGGCGTGTAGTACGCAGCATATAAACTTTTGCAATTAACGGTTCGGTACACGGCGTCGGTGATTGATGTTTCCTCGGCATATAATTTTATCTGTGCCTCGGTATACGCGGCCTAGTATACGCGGTGTACGCGTACAACGGATCCCTGTATTCGTGAGAACTTCCTGCGGCTTCCCGTTCGGAAGTTTTCATTTGATTAAATTGAAAATTTGATTTCGTGTTTCAATCGTGTTTGTAGTTGTTTTGTTACGTTTTTTGTTTTTATTTGTGTATGGAGGGTATTGATGTATGAATTTAATATACTTTTTGATCAGTTGCTACGTACGAACTGACAGCATATTTAGAAAATACGTTGTGATATTAGTTTGACTTCCGGATAGAACGACAAAAGAAAATACTAGCCTATACCATAAATTTACGCTTCTCTTTAATTCCATAGCAGGCCCATGCTGTAGCCAGTTAGTTCCACAGTAAATGGAACAACTCAAACAAGGTGGAAAATTATCACTCGGAAAACTGGAAAAAAGAAAAGTTTATTACAAAGTCATGCGCTTTCGGCGAGACTGCCGGAGGCCCAATAATGTCCAACCACTTCAAATACCAACACCCGAAATCTCGACTACACACATACGATTTCTCTGGCATTGCTGGGGTTAATGACTTATGGTGACTTACTGTCATAATACTCATTAAAATACCGTTATAATAAAGCTCTAATCCACCCCATAATTGTGACAAACATCTGAAATCCTCCAGACCTTACGAATAAGAACGATGCTTAGTATTCTCACGACGTCTTCATTACACAGAAAGTAATTAAATACTGACACCAACCACGTATCTTTGCCAACTCAATTTGAACAACAATAACATTTCATTAGAGCTCACCTTCAAGTAACATTTTCTTTACGGCCACGGGTAGACGAGTCAAAGAACAGTTTAACTTTTTTATTCTTTGATTCTCTTTTGATTTTCTTTTCGAGGTTTAAATTAAAGAACCATTTTAACCACCGAAGAAATTTTATTCATTTTATTATCTATCTCTCTGTCTATATTTTATAAACTCTATTATTCAAAAACCTATATATAACTCAATAAATCACAACCAAAAAATATTTTTATAAATCTTTAAAGTATTTGAATAAAGTGTACAATGTAACCCGTTCGCAGGCTGTGGCCTTGTGTACCCATGTACGTTTCTTGTGAGAGTGTATCGGCTCTCGCAGGCTATTACGGGCGGCCTGCGAACATGGCTGACCCTAATACCCAGCACGTTGTAATTCGAACGCTCTGTGCGCCGGCCGGATTTACCCGTGTTGTGGTACATGTTGACTCAATAAACGGATTATAGCATTTGATGTTATCCGATTATCGATTTTTCTATGTTTTGATTTGATTTGAGGATTGAGTTTGTTCAGTAGAAGGGTTTTATTTAATTTGTTTGGTTTGCTCTGATTGTGTACAGTTACGATGTTGTTTGAGTCTGACTATTTTCCAATGGTTTTTACCTTTCTTAGCACATAAATAATATATTGGTAAACTTTTAAATTTCTACCTTTGAACAAAAAACCCAATTAAAATGTTCCTAGTACAATTCAAAACAATATATTAAAATCAAAAGACCACAAAATTCTTTACCAAAAAGCAACATAGTTACTGCCTCACATATTTAACAGAAAGATTTCCCTATGCACTCCTAATGTTCCGATTTACTTGAACACTGTTACGTGGAAAATAAAAATCACGGTTTACACCGAATAACAGTCACCTATAAACATTGAAAACGATTTTTACGAGCCGGCGCCGACTTTCAACTTGGAAACATGTTATTGTAAAATTTTTGCTGTTACAATGCATAGAAATGTAGAGAATCCTACTAATATTATAAACGCGATAGTTTGTAAGTATGGATGTATGGATGTCTGGATGTATGGATGTTTGTTACTCTTTCAGGCAAAAACTACTGAATGGATTTCGATGAAATTTGGCACACGGGTTGATTATGCTCTGAATTAACATATAGGCTACTTTTGATCCCGGGAAAATATAAATCAGGACTTTTATCCCGGGAAAACTCATTCACGCGGGCGGAGCCGCAGGCAAAAACTAGTTTAATGTAATAGATAAAATTTGATATTGTGTGGAAATTAAGTTGAACTGATAATTTAATATGGAGTGAGTGAGTTCGACGTCTACCTCAAGGTGCATAGACAACTAAAGGTCGCAGGAACACGCTGGAAGCAGGCCGCTTTTGACAGGTCCGTCTTTAGGGGAGGCCTATGTTCAGCAGTGGAGTTCACTTGGCTGATTATGATGATGATGAGTGAAACAAAATTCCGAGATGCAGTTGGGTTTGATCTCAGGCTACACACATTTAGACTTTTTGAAGTATGCGGATTTGTTCAGTAACCATAATTTTTACGATGTTTATGTGCATTTATGCATCTAATGGCTCAACTCGTATTTGTCAACGTGGTAGACGCAAAGCATAGACACGGTAATATTATCTATGGCATAGAACTTGTAGAAGGCCAGTGCCCAGCCGTGACAAATTAAAATACAAATGAAAAAAATACAATATCGAAAAGAAGTGTATGGTCATCTGATATTGATATTTTATAAACCAATACAAATACTTATTGGCCATAACGCTGCGTGCGGGCGAAAGAGATAGCGCGATAGCCCCAGCGCGCCCCCACTTTTACTCACGATAATATTTCAAATGTGAATAACTGATTTATTTTTCAACCAATTTTGACGCTGATTTCACAGAACAATTTCTTTTTTTGTATTATTTTCTGTTACATATAAAATAACGAACAAAATAGAAAATAGGAAACTACCGCATTGTATAACGTAAATCTTCATGTTTAAATATAGTTGAACTTGACTAATTCATCTTTTTTTTTTTATTTTAACGTTTCAAACGTATTGCTACATCAAAAATATTTTCATCATAAATATCACCTCGGGGATTTCATTGAAATTAATCCTTCAAAGGGTAACATTTGAATTATTTTTTTTTATGAAGTTACACGCGTCTGACCCTCGTAAATGTCAGTCGGCTGTCAAATATTAGTTAACAAATTGGACTGCGTTAATCAGAGTGGATTCGATTCCCGATGGGGTGAGTTCTGAAAAGGAGTTTGCTTTGGAAATTTGGGTTGCAGTGAATTTTGTGGGTAGTTGTGAATTTGGTTTTAGATTGGATATTAATTTTAGTTTGTAAGTATTTGGTTTATTATTAAATGTCTATTAAAATAAATGAATTGTTGGTTACGCGGGTCACTGTACCTGAGAATACAAATAAAAGTCGTTTTATTTACTACGTAAATATAAAAGCAAGTTACGAAATTCATTAATGTGTACTAAATGTTACAGTTCACTTTGATGTACATATTTGAGTAATGAAATAATTTTATTTGTTTCATTTAATGCTCACTAATTTACTGTTTATATTTTCAGTCTCTAAATAATATCTAACTTTACTAGGGGTAGATCTTTTGTATTAGGTTACTCTGGGTAGGTACCACCAGGTACCACGCTTTGTCTATGTGTTACCGGCAGGCAGTGCAATTACTGTTGTATTCTGGTTTGAACAAACTTCGAAACGTAATTACTACGCATTATGAATATTGATAAAATAATATTGAATATTAAATATAATATTGAACATCTTCTACGAAGTGAACTTACACCAGCAAATCTAGTATCCTGCCACTGAATGCTCTGAGACAAATAGAGGGTCAGAGAGAGCTGGTATTAGGGAAATCATTATAATTATCAGCTACACAGAAGAGACAAAGCTGTATGAATAATGTCCACTGCTGAACATTTGATATCACTATCCATGTTATTTCATGCGTCAAGTAAAGTTAATGGTCTTATTACATTTGCTGTAAATTCTCTTGCAAATCGCCAGTTTGATAATAGTCTTAAATTTGCCTAAACTCAGATGAGACAACCCACCTCTCTAATAAATGGTGAACTTACATCGATGATTAGTTATTAGATTCATTTTCTATTCCGGAAAGTGCACAGTGAGGTTTATTCCGTGAAGGAACAAGCGGACGGAGCCGCGGCCAAAAGCTAGTACCTATAAATTCAACATGAAATGCACGAACAGATAATAAAGGTGAAACAGAAAAGTTTAATCAAGAGCAATATATATAAGTCTATATACTCGTAACACGTTCAGGCGTTTCATGGTCCGCTGGCGTCTCAGACTTGGTTAAGGCATTATAGTAATAAACCTACGCGTGTTACGGTCTAGACCCCAGAATGTTCTAATACTGAGCGTATGTTGTTTATATATATATATATATATATATTGAGACGAACAGGTTGCTCGGGTTTTAGCGTCGCGTATAAATAGTAGGATTGTAGGTATGAGAAGAACTATAAATGTGGAAGAGGCGAAAGAGGTGTGTCAAGATCGTAAAATGTGGCACTCAAGTCTTTGCCTACCCCTATGTGATTAATACGTGAGGGTTTACGTTTGTATTTCACATATAGCTTTAAATTAAAATACAAGCTAACTTATAGCAAGGCAAAAGTAAATAAGTCCAGCTAGATTTAAAATTATGCAGATACGTTGTTTAAATTCAACAAACAAAACTAAATTTTATTTTAATAATGACCAAACATTTTGAGAGGCGAAGAAATGTAGTGGAGCTTTAAATAAAATTCCAGACAATCAACTTTCAGTAAAGATATCCAAGAAATTCAAGTACATCTAGGAATAACCCGAGTGAAATCACAAAGGTGTAACGTTGTACCGAGCGATAAAATTTAGGTTTTATGTTTAGTAAAGAGAATTAAGTGAGTTCATTTGTATCCTATGCATTTCGGAGATCTGAGAGCAAAAACGTTTGGGGGAAATGGCTAGATTTTATAATTATTTTGATACTAGCAGTAATGACTCCATTTATGGGAAATTACCCAGTGCTATGAACCTTCTCTTATTCATATGTCTGGATTTTTCTTAAGTCATATAGTTTGCACAGTGCATTTTATGATGATATTAATGTAATTTGAATCAAAATTCTTCCAGTTGCTTTACGTATTTCCCGATCAAATTAACCGATCCTGGAGTTTTGTTATAATTCAAATAAAATTCCCCTTGAGGTGTTAACAAGCTACGTCTAAATTGACCCTCAATCATTAAATTCATATACCTACAGTGTGATTATTTTCTTTTATCTCTACACCATCCCAGATTAACTGGTAGAGAATGCTTTCGGCATAAACTGACCCTCAACACACGTATAAATTATTAATAAATAATTTAAAAATCGAATAAAGAACGAACAATAGTCCAAAACAGACAACTATAAAAGCGGCAACAACCTATAAATCCACTCGTACCGTCCCCAAGTACAGTGGTTACACGGTTTTAATAGCAGATACAGTATTATTTAGTGTCCCAACAGGTTCAAATGCACTTGGATGTTAAAGTACTTTCGATTTACTTGAACGTGTTGTTTTGAAATCATTTTGTTTTATTATTTATTTTTATGTACTATTGCCAAGAGAATAGCTCTTGCTTAAAAAACTCAAGTATGACGGGAGGTGTTAAAAGTAAATGAAGTAAGTACCTTCAAATCCGCAAAAAATTGAGTAATATTAGTATTCTCTTTATTTCGAATATTCCTTTATTTACATTTTATATATAATAAAAAACAAACATTAATACACATAAAAATATAAAAAAATAACCCCCTTCCGATGGCGAGGCTCAAGACCCAAGCCACCGGTGGTCAGGGATTCAAAGCGAGGAATCTTCTCACAATGCGTGCTGTGTCCAGAATTACTGCTTTCTGCATCCGGCTTTTGACCCGACGACCAATTGAGAGCCTCTGGAGGTGTTGGTAGACTCTTTGGTATCAACCCATGAGCAGAAACGACAATCGGAACAATTATACAATAATATTAGTTAGTGATTATTATGCGTACCAATGTATGGAGTAACTTTGTAATGAGTGGTGTACTATTGGGTAGTCATGGCTTATCAGCAGGTGTCTCGTCATTTAATTGAAAGATAGCATTCCTGAAAGCATTTTGAGTTTGTCCTATTTTAATTCCCATAGTCATATATTATTCCCTCCCATCGCCTACCCCTACCTCGCTTCAGCTTATTCATATTTCATACTACAGTACTTAGCCTAGTTAAATTGCCTCCAAGTATTTTTCAAGTTATGCAACGTTATCACTTCTGCATACTGCGTCCATGTAGCGGTTCCTAGAGATCGAGATCTTGTCTTCGGCACCCACATGTGCCATTATTGAATTTGGAGTGTATCCAAAGTTCCGATTTGTGTCCGCCAAGTGTGTCTGCCAGATTTACGGGCGGCTATGCTATACGTCATTAATTATTTTTATAATTATAGTGCCATGGTCGTAAAAATTATGGTGAATTTGAATATGCGCCATGTTATGTAATTTAACCATCCCGTTGTCTGCTTTGTGGTGGACAACTGGTGACATCAAGACCTGTCATGGAAAATCTCTCACAATTTCTATTACCACGACATAAGATCATAGTGTTGTTATGTCTACGATTTCCTCTTCTACAACCTCATTTTTTCCTATTTAAATGTACAGATGGCGCAATTCGTTCTTAAACACTTTTTTTTTTTTTTTTTTTTTTTTTTTTAATTGCATTTAATGACGAGACGAGCATGCCGTTCGCCTGATGGTAAGCGATACGACCACCCATAAACAGTAGCAACACCATCCAGCACCTTGACTAACAAAGTACTGTGTGGCATTACACTTTTCAGAATGGATTGAGCTTAGTTTTCATGACCAACCCCTGATATCAATCCCTCTTCAGATCCGGGCAAATCGCGCCAGACATATACGCACGAAATAAGACTAAGATAGCTATATGCGCTACTACTACTCCAAGGAGGTGACTGTAAGGGCTATATTTAGGTACTAGATACTCACGCCTTTTATCCCCGAAGAGATAGGCAGAGGCGCAATTAGTCCACCCATTTTTGGTGAGTTGGTGTTGGTGAGTCCATCACCATATCGGGCAAAAATTCCAGACTCGAGGCTGATATAGAGTAGAAAATCCCAATATCGCTTTGCCCAACCCAGGGATTGAAGCAGAGACCTTAGCACTACAGTCGTACCTTAATACAACTACATCACCGAGGCAGTCAGAGGCACTAGGGGCAGAGGTACTAGATGTTTTAATGTATTTATACTTTTCTATCAAACAAGACCCAAAACTCGCAATATATTGTATCCACATTTCAAATGAACACCGTAATAATTTGTCGCGTGGAATATCTATGTCATGTTAAGTATTAAAAAATATAAACATCGCAGTCACGACACGCGTCACCCAGCTTACAATGATTGATTACTTTGTACCAATAAAGGGCCGTGGTGCGTGTGTATGGAGTAGGTCGTGTTGGATATAACCTTACTAAGAATATCTATTTGATTGGTATACTGGTGCTGTATATATATTGTCAATTGGTCTCCTGGAAATATAGACTGTGGCGTAATTTTCAGAAAACAATCGAATTTAGTGTGTTTTAATTTAAAACAAAAGATTTCGTGTATCAAAGATTTTTTTTATTTTTTTGAATGTCGAGACGAGCATGCCGTTCGCATGATGGTAAGCTATACGACCGCCCATAAACAGTAGCAAAATCATCCAGCACCTTGACTTACAAAGTATTGTGTGGCATGCCACTGCGCTCATCACGACATAAGATGTTAAGTCTCATTATGTCCAGTAATTACACTGGCTACAATGTCCTTCAAACCGAAACACAACGAAACAGTGCATACACACTGCTGCTTGACAGTAGTAACAGACATTGCTCTGGTACTTACCCAGACGGACCCTTACATTTGAGAGACCTACCACCAGTTAAAATTGGAATACAGGTTTTGGAATACTGGCCCTTAAATGGGTTTAATTTGATAAAAATGGTATAATATTTGGTCTAAATTATAAAGTCGATGTACATGCACAGAAATTCGATGAAGAGGACAAAAGTTTTTGTTTGATTTCGTCTGAAATTTTAGTCCAGTTGTCAACTATTAATCTTGCCACCATACTAGCCCTGTATAATATACTGCCCACTGCTGAGCACGGGCCTCCTATATTACTGAGAGGGTTTAGGACTTTGACCACTACGCTGGCATAGTGCGGGTTGGTAAACATCACATACATTCGAAATATTTTTTGGGGAATTCTCAGGTATTTAGGTTTCCTCACGATTTTTCCTTCATCGTTAAAGCGAACGACAATTAAAGGATACACACATAATTTCGAAAAATCAAAGGTGTGCCTTGGGTTTTGAACCTGCGAACATCCGTCTCGTCAGACCGTTCCATTCCCAACTACACTATCGTCCTCTTGTATTAACCATAGAACATTAAAAGTACAAAAGAAATATCCCTTGACGTACCGTAAATTCTGCACCGTGTCACCAAAATGTAATTTTTCAGAAGCCGTCTCATCGCTTTAAACGCTGTGAAATCACGGTGTCGCGAAACAAAACACAATTCCTGCGTAGTCATCATTTACCTTTGAGATGCTATTGAAAGCCCAATCTGATTACGAGCCCACCATACAACTTGGTGTCACGAAAAGGTTTTAAAATCCTTTTGTAGAGGATTGTGAAAGGTTTGTAATAGCGGGCTTTATATTTTTTAAATAAATATTTACCTTACTAAGTCTGTTAGTCTATCTGATAGGAATGGTTCACCAGTCTTGATTATTAACACGCTTTTATTAGCTTCATACGTATATACGAAAACTTTGAACATGATTTTGACCTCCTTCAAACGACGGGTTAACTTGAAATTTGGCATACTTTTCTAGGACCGATGACAATTCAATATTATAAACTAAAAAATGAAAAATAAATAATAGTTTAAAAAAACTAAAAACACGCTTTTATAGAAAATCAAAAAAGAAATCAACAAAAAAATAGAAAATAAATAAGAAAACACGTATTTTATTGTAAAAAGAAGCGTGGGGTGCATGGTGTCAATACTCATAAATATTTATTTTATTATTGACAGATATGAGTAGAAGGATTATCATTTTGATAATATCTTAAAAAGCACGGCACGCTATTTTACAATAAAATATTGTTTTTTCTTATTTATAAAAAAAAATTACTATTATTTAGTTGGATTTTCTATAAAAGCGTGATTTTTAGTTTTTTAAACTATTTTTTTTAATACCAGGCCGCAGTGCAAAATAAAATTAATCTTTATGAATTGTGGACTCGGTACACGTTAGTTTTAGATGAGACTAATTTTGGATGTTATTTTGTGATGGGATCGCCACCTATAATATTATGATAGAAAATTAAGTTTGATAAAGAGATGTACAACGAACAGTTTATTTATGTTCATAATTATGAAATTTATATTTTTATACGCCTAAAATTTAAAGTTAATTTTTTTATTCATTATAACTAAGGTGTGGGAATTTCCGACAATTTCAAAGTCCCGGGACACGAGACAGCCTACAAAGTCTTCGATACTTTAAAAAAAAAGGCACTTTTTGTTTCTTTTTTAAGAATTTTAATTGAGTTAATTTCTGGTGAAATTGTATTAAAAAAGGCAATTCTTTGTAAAAATCAACATTTATTAAACAGAAAATTAAATCTTAATAACTTTGACGTTAATTTCAGTCTTAATAATTGCTTTGATTATTTATTTTAATCACACACAGATTCACTTTTAAGCAGTTAAATCTTATAGTTATAAAACCAACTTAGTTAAAAATCATACTAATTCTTAATAACTTTACTATTATTAATTCTAGTACCTAATCATTGGTCATAATCACAACATTCTTAATTCTCATAATCGGAGATTTAATTAACCTAAATATAACTAATATAACAGACTTATAAATGAGTCTTTTAGATAATCAACTAACAAGTTAATTACCTAAATAACTTCTTGGCTGAATAATAAAATAGGCTTTTAAAAAAATCTCAGCGTCAACACCTTTGTCCGACAATTTGTTTCTGATTTTTGTAATAATGCCACCGGACTAGGAGAACACTCTCTCGTTTTCAACAGATGTCGGTTTAATTATGTTTACGGCTTTATACAGTAGTTCCAAACTTTCTGTACGTTTTCCGGTTGCTTCAAACAACTGAAACTCCTTTTTTAATGTTGCTCTTTTTTTTCCAAAATCTCGGGTACATTTTCTTGGATATTTTTATTGCTTGTTCCATTTGTTCCATACTTAATAAAAATTATTACATAACAATTTCGCCAATCTTGTCTCGTCTCGAGTCTCGACCCGAAAGTCCCTGGACTCGAGATAACTAAAATTACAATAAGTCCCGGGATTTCGAGACACGAGACGTCCCGGGACCCAAACCCTAATTATAACTTTTAATTCTCACCAATTGACGTTATTAATTAGCGTTTACTTTTTTAACGTCTGTCGTCCATGACTAAAAAGTCAATGTCAGGAAACACTACATTGGTTACTGATTGATACCCAATGTACAATCACCCAATTTGGTGCTAGTACACTTTCTCAACATAAAACGCCCATTTTTTATGTTTTACCAAGTAGGTGCGATCATATGGGAGATTTTACAAAGGAAAGAGCAGATATCTCTTGTTATCTACTTTAGTTGTAAGTTGGAGGTTGCTGAAAGATGAAGCACAAGCGATTTATTTAGAATCTCGAGCATACACTTTTTCGACTGCACCTATTATAATATTGTATATTTTCAAGGCTTGACATAGTGATTCGTTATAGTTGTACAATATATTCGGAATTATGATTCCGTAAAATATCTATATTGTATGCTATATAGATATTTTATAAAATGAACATCCATTTTAATCCCTACTAGTTACCGAACGCTGGAAGTCCACTCTTCTTTAAATTAAAGTGTACCAAGAACAAAACGAAGCCGTATTTTCACCAGAAAAACAAAGGTGATACAATCCCGTCAATCCAGCTTGCGTTATTTACGCCAAGCAAGCGTAAAGGGGGGGAGGCCAGGTTGAAACACGGCAAGGAGGCAGACCCGGCAGAGACACCGTCTGTAAAAAGCAACTAAAAATACTAGTTAAAAAGCGTAGTTTTAGCTGAGAGAATGTTTGCCCGACCCACTTTATTAGGGCCGGTGTTTTTGTGGCCACTACAACGGAATGTTCTTATTCTATGAATAGTTTCCTATGTCATTTTTATGTACACATTTTATATAATAAATTTATATTCACATATTTGTACGAAAACAACAACGAAATGTGCTAAAAATCTTGAAGATTATCTACAATTAGTAAACTTATTTCAAAAATTAGTATAAGCAAGAACGGACAAATAGAGAGTTCACGTCGCGCTGTCTCCGTTTCTTTTTTTCAATTATAATATTATCAGCTTCTTACATTTATCTATGACTTGATGCAGATCCCTTTGTAACACATAATTGATTTCAGTCCTGCGCTATTCTTATCCAGGTTCTGACTTGCATTTTAATCATGTCTTCCTCCAAACACTAGGCGTCTCTGTGTCACGACTCTGTAACCTTGGTCTATTCGAAATCTTTTCGTCTCGCCCCCTCTACTTTAATACCGCAATTCGCCTTTCGACATCAAACATATGCGTTTTATTTATATACAAAACTAGGTGTTGCTCGCAGCTACGTCTGCGCAAAAAGCCTTTCACGCTACAATCCCTAAAAACCATACGACGTCAGAGCCATCTATTTAAAGAATCAGATTAAAAGTAGGTACCCATTATTTCCTATGGGAGCAAATTACCGGGATAAAAAATAACCTTTGTGTTAATCCAAGACACCATGTACCCATGTGCCAAATTTCATCTAAATCCGTTTAGTTATTTCTGCGTTTACTTCTAACAAACATCCAAACATTTTCACAAACTTTCACATTTGTAATATTATAAGTAACAGTAACATAAGAAATCACGCGTTTTCAAAGGTACGCAAAAGTTTTTTAACACCCACATTATGCCAGCTATGTCAGGTCCCATTTGACCTATCAAATGGAACCCCCTAGGGCGACCCTATTTTTTTTTTGTATGTATTATAATAAATACTCTCTATTTTCGTGGCCGCTCATCAGCGCCTGCAAGAGCGAGTTTCAGTGCAACAGCGGTTTGTTTATTCAAAACTTTTTTCCGTCAGGTGTTCCAGCCCATTCTGCAATCTGATGACGCTGCAAAGTATGACGGATCGCCTCAATTATTACAGGTAGAACTGTAGTAAGCCGGTGTCGATAGGGTTTACAAAGTGATGGATTTCTAGCAACGGCAATGTATCGTTTATTTGCACGTGTACCGAGTTTATATTTTGGTTATTTGGTGGGTGTTTTTTTATAATGTAAGAGGATTAGTTGAAGTTTTATGGGGGTACTTGCGTAATTTTTCGTATTAGAAAATTTTAAGACATTATTACTGTAGGAATTAAATTTCTTGTCTTAGTTTAGCCAGGTAGGAATAGATTTGTTTCTTTACATATACTAGGTGTTTATCATAAATATATATCAGGTTAAGTACAGTCCTTCAAAATAATGAACAAAACATATTTGTTCACGAATGAAATATAAAAAATAATCCGCTAATTCCCTCCGAGTTTTCATTTCGTCCCTCTCAGCTTGTTTTCCACAAGCGAAATGACACTTCAGAAAAATGTTATATTTCTCTTTGGTTCGGGCAACTGTCACGTTGATTTATGCCCGCAACGAGACCAAATTTGGTCCAAATGGTTACCTGAGGAAAAATACTTTCCCCACTCGTATATTGACCTTAAAGTAATCAATCTTCGTTTATGTCATTTCGGTTGCCGATTGATTTCGTTATTTAGTTTTAAAAGAAAGTTAGAGTACAACAAATTGTGAGGACAGGCTTGGCAAATGTTCTCGTCAGTATTTTTCTGGCGTGAGGAGGCGTCCCGTCTCGGGCAAAGACTGGCTCCGAGGGAGGTCAAGGCCCAATTGGCCTCCATCCGCAGCGCCGCCGTGGAGGAGTGGCATACCAGGCTGGAGAGTCCGAGTGCGGGCTTGAGGACTGTCGCGGCAGTGCGACCTGTCTTCTCAAGCTGGCTTGACAGGCGCCACGGTGCGCCGACATTCCGTCTAACACAGATGCTGACGGGCCACGGATGTTTTGGCTCGTTTCTGTGTCGGATCGGAAAGGAGGAGTCCGCCGTGTGCCACCATTGTGGCAACGGCCGCGAGGACACAGTCCATCACACTCTCGAGGAGTGCCCAGCCTGGGACCTACAACGCAGCGCTCTTAGAGCAGTCGTCGGAGGAGACCTCTCGCTGCCGGCCGTGGTGTCCGCCATGGTCGGTGGCTGGAGGTCATGGCGAGCGATGAACTCCTTCTGCGAGCGCGTCATCTCGCGGAAGGAGAGCGCCGAGCGGGATCGTGAGCAGAACGATCCCGCCCGTAGCCAGAGGAGACGACGGAGGCGCCGGGTGGACGACTGACCGGTGCCTCATGCCCTGTGGTCCGGGGGCATCTAGAGAATTTCGCCACGGTATCCCCTGCCTGTCGTAAGAGGCGACTAAATGGGGCTTAGAGAAAGTCGCGGGATGAGCAGTGAGGGGCTGTTCATTCCAATTCAAGTGACTTCGAGGTGGACGACAATGCGGGTGGTCGGTCTCCCGCTGTCGTAGACGCTATAAGCGTCCTTTAGAGTTTGGGGGCATCTGAGTCCTCTTGTATAGAGAAGGGCCGCAATGCGGCAGCGCGCAAGGGCGGTCCCGTGCAGATATCTTAGTGCAACAAGATACCCCGGGGCCGTCCCGTATGCGCTGAAGAAGGCCACCGCGGGTTTTGGTTGGTATGCCGGTGTAGGGTGTACATAGGGCTAGGGACTCGGTCCAATGCTCGCTTGGATGATGCTATACTCCCAAGGGTCGACATTGGACTGTAAGACCGGTGAAACCAACATAACCGTTCCACTGACCCCCCAGTGGTGGTAGCGATAACGCGTTTTTTCCCCGCGAAAAAAAAAAAAAAAAAAAAAAAGGCTTGGCAAATGTTTTGGAAATATAGGTCTCTGGGGTAGTAGACATCCATATCATTCAACCTAGATCATCCGACGGTTTTATACAAGTAAATGTGGAAATGAACAAATTTCAGATCCAGGATTACGAATTACAAAGTAAAGCATGGCACACGAAAACTGAAGTAGCCGTTGCTCTTGACCATCATCTAGGCTATTTCCAATCTGACATAATGGAACAAAACTTGCCTTACTATTTTCTTCTTCTACTTTAGCGTTTGGAAATCCACTGCTGAACATATCCCTCCCTCCCTTAAAGATTTCCTGAGCCACCTGTTAAAAGCAGCTTGAATCCATTTTACGAGGTCATATGTCTACTTTGTAGGAGGACGTTCATTTCTGCGTTTGCTGGAACGTGATCTCCACTCGAGCCTTCCTATCACAATTACACAAACAAACACATCTTCACGCCTTAATCCACGAATGGGTAGGCAGAGGTGCTACTAGTGCACCCACTTTTCACCATGTGTGGTCGTCCCATGAGGAGGCAATCGCCAAATCAGCCACTAATTTCACATTCCAGGTTCAGCCTGGTAAGAAAAACCTAATATCACTGCCCAATTCGAACCCAAAACCTCACAGCGGAAGTCACACCGCGCATGCCATGCAACTACGCCACAGTATCAGTACATTCAATATCCTGCGTCATAAACCTACCGAATACCGACGAGTGATGCAACATACTGGCCGACATTTTAAACTGAATTACCCGAATCTCGACCTAGTATATACCGCGTCAGCGTAATGGTCCCTCAATTTTTCTTTGGCATGCATTGATTAATAAAAGGGCTTTTATATATCAATGCTGCCAAGATAAAACATATGACTTAAATATACGGAATCTTTAAGCGTCACTAAACGATGTCACAGTAACATGTCTCAATATACGAGACGTTTACATTACCATGAGCTGGGTCGTTTGTCTTCATCAGGATTGGCCCACTTAGGAGATACCTTGAAGACTTTGCCTTAATCTCTTAAGGACTTTGTTTTTGTCGACTTAAAATTGGGCGAAATTGATTCGGTATTGATCACGTTTCGGAGACTTGCGCGTTTTTATAGTAAGCTTAAGAAGTATTGTTGATTGATTTAATATTGGCATCGGAGACATCAATCCGTGGATTAATAAGCTGGAACAGTAATATATAAAATAAATTTTAAAAAGTTTTGGATATCATTTTATTGAAACAGCAATGAAACTTAGTAATGTCTCCCTATTGTAACGATATGATATGAGATTTTATTTATTTTGTTTGCAATAGTAACTATTGCCGGAATTGAGAGTATAAATAAAAATATAGATGGCCGGATGCAAAAAGTATTACCTCAAACAATACAAAATATCAAAACAAACGGATTTATTCGGGAAACTGAATATTTTTCACACTTTATCTAAACGATCTAAACGGCGGCTTTGTTTATAGTGCGTATGAAACATCGTATCCATAAAAAAATAGTATGATATCTCGCCTCTGCGGATCAAATATTGCATAGAGGATTTTATGGCGTCTAGTTCCCGCTGTTGCGATTCACTCATGAATAATAACACATAGTTCTGAGGTAACAAAGATACATTTTATGTCGTTGAAGAACCAAAAGAAAAAGATAGAACGACTTCAAAAAATAGGTCTTAATAAACAATTGTTCGTTTGTAAAACAAGTCCGTCCGGTAATCTCTAAGGGAGACCTATATTCACCAGTGGACATCATATGGCTGTTGATATTGATGACACAATTGTTTTATAGGAATTTAATTAAGGAAGTCGTTCGCTTCAAATAGCTTTTCAACAATAACTATGAAATCAAGAAATCTGTATAGCATATTAGATATAATATGCTTGATTTCATAATACCCATTGTTATCATTCCCTTCAGTAATCTTAAAATGTAACACAATAATTCATATTATTATTAAACGGTAGGACTAAAGAAAGAGGTACCCATACAAACTATATCTTGCGTACGAGATCTAGACACAACTCCTTAAAGCTTTGTATTTCCCAAAACTCACTAAAATCTAACAAGTCGTCGTTTTCTTCACATCAAAACCCTTTTGTATAGTATTTTATACAGATATTCCCGAAATACGAGTATTGACAACAATATCCCGGAAAAATCAGTCATCCAAACTCGGTTGTAAATTTTCACGCGTTGCGCGCCCCAGAAGCGTGTGTGCGTGTGGCGAGCCAAATTCACTTCAAACGGCTTAGTTCAGAGCGATTTAGTGTTGCAAATCGCATATCAGCATATATTAAAGTCTATAATTCGTGATAAGACAGGACTAGGCTGCTCATGGCTAAAAAGCAGCCTAGTGTTTCGTTGTGGCGTTCCGGGTTCTCAGGTTGGTAGAACGACTTACTAGAGTTTTGACGATTTTTAATCGAAGTCTTTCACCCCAAATTATGCTTTAAATAACTTATCATAAGGTCAAGATTAAACATTAAAAGGATATAAATTATGAACCTATTTACATAACTGCTTCAATCCGCACTGTGTTTCCTGAGCATCGAAAAAGATAGCTTCCATCTGTAACGATATGACGCCCCTACACTTCCCGGATAAACTTAACCGGGTAACCCTCCTCTCGATTACCATATAATCACACGCTGGTCCATGTACCTTGTGAATCGAATGTTGTTCTCGAGGAATTCTAATACAAATTTGTCGTCTGTAAAATACTTTTGACCTCGCATCGAAAAATTGCCTTGGTGTCGTAGTTGCTTTGCGTGCGCGGTACGACTTCAGCTTTGAGGTCTCGGGTTCGAATCCCGAAGTGATGTTGGGTTTTCTTCTCGATATCCGTCCGTAATTTAGCATTTGTGCCCGATATGGTGATATGCCCCATATCACATTATACTTAGCATGTATTACATACGGGTCACCTGTATGGGCCGATAGGGCTACTATCGGTGCTGTGCGCAGAAAACTGCTCCAGAGTCAACGTCTGGCGTTGATATTCTTGTGTAAGGCGTATAGAACTGTTAGTACGGAAGCTTTACCTGTCCTTGCGGGCGTACTCCCAGTCGATTTGGAGGTACAGCGTCGTGCCGCTATGTATTTCTCCACTAGAGAGGATATGGACAAAAGGTTTCTTACGGCGCGTGAGCTCTTAAAAATCAATAGATTATTTAAACCGCACACTGATGTACACAATGAGCTGTTAAACAAATGGCAATATCGGTGGGACGTATCATTGAAAGGGTGTCATTTATATAAATACTTTCCGTGCGTTCGCGATCGCTTAAATAAAACTTGGCTAGAAATAGATCATTGTGTATCGCAATTTCTTACCGGCCACGGTAATTTTAAGGGCAAACTATTTTCATTTAGGCTGGTTGACTCTCCTGTGTGCCCATGCTCGACACCTGGATACGTATATGAACAATCTGCACATCACGTACTTTGGGAACACTCCCATACCACAACCCAAGACCACACGGTCTTTGGCATGATGAACGCAACATCATGTTGGATAGTATGCAAATAACATCTGGGGTTGTATACTACATGGAGCTTGTAGAGACTAGACGGAATTTCCGTGCTTTCCGGCGTTTTTGCCATGCCTATTATTGGAATCAAATTTGACAGCTCATATGATAGGACCCTTTCATTCAAATTTTATCCGTGGTGCTTTACAACTGGCTTTTCTAGTTGTAAGCGTCTCTAAACTTGAGGTTAAAATACCTCCTTATTTCATTATTTTTGTCGCCCGTTTTGCTATGGAGGGAAGTGGACAATTAATATTTCCAACTCCCCCCTATCCTTCTATTTGATTAATTTCGTTGCGGGTTTAAGACAGATTAGTGTTCCCTGAGACTCGCCGAGCTTCACCGCTCGGTGTCATAAAATGCGTGCCACTGCTGATCCTGGCTTACAGGAGTTACAGTGGCGGGTGTGAGGGCGGGATAAAAAAAAAATAAAAAATATCACATTATAGGACGGAAGACACGCCGAGAAACTCCGCCAGTATGTGATAGGGTTACCTATACTACTGCCAGTCCCAAGCCTGGATAAAGGAGGAGGGTTCATCGCAGGGCTAACCACCTAGCATGAGAAAAAACTCTGGTTACGAATACGTCTACAATGAATAATACCGGAACGCTTAAAAACAAACGACCACGGCTAAGGAAACTGGACAACCGATTTAGCATGCGATTTGGAACATGGAATGTACAGACAATGCTGCAGGCAGGAAAGATGATGGAGATTGGAACCGTAATCTGCAATTATAACCTGGACCTGATTGCTCTCCAGGAAGTGAGATGGAGTGGTTCAGGTCAGATTATGAAGCAGGACTTCACGCTTTACTACAGTGGCGCCGCCAAACAGGGACTCTACGGTACGGGATTTATGGTCAGTCGCAGATTTAAGCGGAGCATTTTAGGTTTTGAACCTATTAATGACAGACTGTGCAGCATTAGAGTAAAAGGCCACCTTTATAACTCTACCTTCATCTGCTGCTATGCTCCTATTGAAGATGCTGCTGATGAAACTAAGGAACAGTTTTACGAAGACCTTCAAAACGCCTGTGATAGAGTTCCTAAATACGACGCTCTTATAATCCTCGGAGACATGAATGCACAAGTGGGCAAGGAAGAGTGTTTCGAGGAAGTAGCTGGTAAACACTCGCTACATGAGACCTCAAATGACAATGGTGAGCGATCGTGTTTCTTTGCTGCTGCCAATAATATGTTCATCTCCAGTACTAAATTCCCACATAAAGCAATACACAAAGGCACTTGGAAAATCCCAGGAACTGGTAAGGTCAACCAGATCGATCACATATTATGCAGTAAACGCAGAATGTCAAATATACTTGACGTAAGGTCTTATCGCGGTGCCAATTGTGACTCGGACCATTTCCTGGTGGTCGCAAAAGCTAAATGCAGGACATCGACCATACCGTGCAAAGGGGAACGGAGACTGAGATGGGCTACAGAAAAGCTCAAGTATGCCGATATCCACATCAAGTATCAGCAGGGAATTACAAAGCAGCTGGAAAATCGACCGCCACAAACCGACATTGAGTCAGAATGGAAGAACATCAAAGAGGGAATGCTGGAGGCAGCAAAAGAAACAATAGGAGAGAAACAGAGGACCCGATCTGAGGAATGGTATGATCAGGAATGCCGAGTAGCCTTAGAGCAGAAGAATGCGGCTAGATTAATATATCTGCAATCGAAATCTAATTACCACAAAGAAAAGTACAATGAGGAGAGAGACAAAACTCGTAGACTTATAAAACGCAAGAAAAAGGACAGCGAGTTAAGACAGGTACAAACACTAGATGACTATAGAAGCAGACGACACTCACGTTCTTTCTTCAAAAGTGTAAATATCTTGCGGAAAGGCTACCAACCCAGAATTAACATCTGCCGTGATCAAGAGGGCAATGCAATAACCGACAAAACAGAGATCTTAGGACGCTGGCGAGAGTATTTCGATAGTCTATTAAATGTGGCCAGAGTACCATCTAGTAGGATCACATACTATGATGTGGAGCAAGAAATACACCCGCCGACCCTTCTAGACGTCGAAATGTGCATAAAGCGTCTTCAAAACAACAAAGCATCGGGCTTGGATACACTTACCGCCGAAATGGTAAAAAATGCTGGTCCGGAACTCATAAGGCGATTGCACGGCCTGGTCACACAAATCTGGCTAGAGGAAACCTTACCGCAAGACTGGTATCTAGGTATAGTAATACCGATACATAAAAAGGGTGACAAGACAGTTTGCAGTAACTATCGTGGAATTTCAGTTCTGTCCACGGCTTACAAGATCTTCTCGGGGCTGGTATACTGGGAACTTAGAAGGTATGCCGAAGAAATTCTGGGTGAATACCAGTGTGGTTTTAGGCCTAACCGGTCTACGTCTGATCAAATCCACTTGATGCGCCAGACTCTTGAAAAAGGCTATGAATATGACATAGATCTGCATCACATGTTCATAGATTTTAAGCAAGCTTTCGATAGCGTGGACAGGCTGAAGATCCTCGATGCCATGAAGTTACTTGGAATCCCAAGTAAGCTGGTGCGGTTGGTAGAGGCCACCATGTCTAACTCTAAATCGGTAGTCGCTGTACAGAACGAAATCTCAGACCCATTCGAAGTACACTCAGGAGTAAGGCAGGGGGATGCCCTATCTACGATAGTCTTCAACCTTACACTGGAGGCAGCCATCCGAAACGTAGGAGTAAACGGGCTTATAGACTACAACACCAGTCAAATGGCCGCCTATGCGGATGATATCGTCATTACGAGTAGGTCTCAAAGCAGCATGATAAGACACACTACAACTCTCCAGACGGAAGCGGCCAAGTATGGACTGATGGTGAACGCAAGCAAAACGAAGTACCTCGCCAGCACGCGGAAACCTCGTCCACTGCAGGACGTTACTGTTGGAGATGATACAATAGAAATGGTCAGCAGCTTTAAGTACCTGGGGTCGATTTTGTCCAGCCAGAATAGGGTTGGAGATGAGGTGAATGCCAGAATCATGACCGGCAATAGATGCTTCTATTCTCTCCGTAAACTCTTTCGCTCGAAGCACCTTAGTGCAAAATCTAAGCTGTCCATCTACAAGACCATAATCCGCCCCGTTACCACCTATGGGTGTGAAACATGGTCACTAACAGCGATGGAAACCGAAAAACTGGCTGTTTTCGAGAGGAAAGTACTACGCAAAGTCTTTGGACCTGTCAAGGACGCAAGCGGTGACTTCCGGATACGGATGAATCACGAGCTGAATGCACTGATGGATCAAGAAACAATTGTCAGATTCATCAAGTCGCAACGTCTTAGATGGGTTGGACACGTGGAGAGAATGGATAGGAACCGGGCACCCAAAATAATGACTGACTGGAAGCCGCAGCAAAAGAGACCTAGGGGAAGGCCGAGGAAGAGATGGTGCGACTGCATCAATCAGGATCTCAAGGTTCTTAGAAGGTTCACCAACTGGAGGAGGATAGCCAAGGATCGTCGCGCATGGCAGTCAATTGTAGATGAGGTCAAGACCCACAAAGGGTTGTAGCGCCGAAGAAAGTAAAGTAAAGTAAAAGTAAAGTAAGACACGCCGAGAAGTGAGTGTACTAGTTATGCCTCTGCCTACTCTTTGGGGATGAATGGCGTATCAGTGTCCAAGTAAATAATTTCTAATAATGCATTAGAAAACTGTTTTTTTTTGTGATAGTCAGTAAAGGAATCCCTCTACTAGATTAAGCCAACTCTTAATAATAAAGTAGTAACATCACTATTGAGTTTTATATTGCCTTTCTGGTACGATTATTAAAAGCCGACAATTACCTCCACTTCCATCACTAATATTGAATTCCTTAAAAGTTTATGAGGACTCTGATCACTTACCATCAGGTGAACTGATTCTATGCACAGCTTCTACTACAAAAGAAAACCCTTTTTTTTTATAGCATAGAATGACGAGACGTGCATGCCGTTCGCCTGATGGTAAGCGATACGACCACCCATAAACAGTAGCAACACCATCCAGCACCTTGACTTACAAAGTACTGTGTGGCATTCCACTGCGCTCGTCATCCTGAGACATAAGATGTTAAGTCTCATTATGTCCAGTAGTTATACTGGCTACAATGTCCTTCAAACAGAAACACAACAGTGCATGCACTGTTGCTTGGCGGTAGAAATAGACATTGCGGTGGTACCCACCCAGACGGCCTCTTAAATAATGAGAGACCTACCACCAGTAACCCTGCACTAATGACATTTAATATAACTAGTACCGTGTACAGTTTACATCTACAAAGCTTATAATTAGTTCAGCAACCGGCAACATTAATTTACCAACTCAATATCAGTTTGAGAACTCAACAATTGAAATTTCAAGTATTCATCACGGATCACTTATCAAAGAACTTACGGAGAATTGAGCAGAAGCCCTTATGAGTAGTTAATATGAGAACTGATTTGAACGCCAAACTTATGATGTAGTGAGGAGCACATTTTGAATTAACTTTGAGAAGTCAAGCGTCTAGAACTGATACTATACCATACATAGGACGGAAAATACAGTATTTTTATACATAACCTTAAGCCAGTATCGCCGCGCCGGTGCGTCGATCACTAAGGAAATGAATGGAATTATAAAATAGAAGGAAATTTAACTATAAATAAGGTATAATTAGTTTCCAGCTAATGCTGAATGCATGAAAAGCTTAATACGATGAGACAAGAGTAGGCAAAGGAAATTACAATTACAATTTGAAACACCTAAATTTAATATATCCAGAAAATAATATAGTATTCAAAGATGGATAACACTTAATCACGTAATAGCGAGTATTTTGATCGTTTGATACACTATGATAAAAAAGGAGCAACATCCAATGCGATAGCTGATAAGAAAAATACATATATTCAGCCCCACGGGAGTTCACACTATACTGGAACAAATTGTTCCATTTCCAAGCGATGTAAGCCTGTCTACAAGAATTTAACTTTATCACATTATTCTGCAATATTAAATGCAACGTCTTGTCAAGTTCTCACAGTGTTTAGTATTCACAAGATGCGCATATAAATTAACAATTCTTCGTTCAGACTTGTCGACTCCTTGTAACAGTTTGTGTTCACATCTTTTAGGCTTAAAATATGTTTATGCACCAGGACGCTAGTTATATTATCATCAGAGCCTAATTTTTAACACGTGGAATTCTTATGGTACTTTTTTTCTTTCTGTTCTCTTCTTTGTGTCGATATACTATTATTATGAACAATGGATATAGTTCTTAGTGTATCTGCTTACAATGCAGTATCTGTTCGGGAGAAAGATTCTTCATAAATGCTGTTTAGAATGTGACGCAGAAAGCATGGCATGCTAATGCCAAGATTCTAAGTCATCTTTTCTACCACCGACAGTATCAGAACAAGTAAATGCAATATTATAATGTATCTACGTTATGACTAATATAAATCATCATGAAGCGGTAAATATAAATATATAACTACAACTGAGCTATTGACTCAAAACGTTATAAGATATCGAGGTCACGTGGTAAGATTTGGATGGTAAACTAATTTAAGTTCCAAGTTAATTCATAATTTAAAATAATTTTATCAAGGTTGATCATAATACAAGTCAGAACAAAAACAACTAGAGGGGAAGTGAATGTGATAACTGATAAGCTTATACTCCATTTTGAAATCAAAACTATGAAAGTTCATTGAGAGTCCTCACATCATTTTTTGTCTTACTGAGCCATGGCATCCACATTTGTAATTAGATCTCCTTATCACCTTTACCTTCAAAATTGATACGAGCATATTCTCTCAATGTTTATTTAATTCATAAGCAGATTTAAGTAATTAGCGCCAAGTTCAACATATCAGATGTTTAAGAACAAATATTTAATATTGAATTAGGAATCGCTTGTTGGCAATTTTACGCAACCTTCTGATATGCGTGATTTATACACGAATTTATTTACTTTCTGATTTGTTTAATCAGTTTTTGTTGTTGTATCTAATGAATTGTGTGGCCTTGTTTTAGATTCCTAGGTTGATAAAGGCGCCGCGCCGTGGAGTCAATGTTGAGAGGTTGACTGCCTCGGTGGCGTAGTTGTATTGCGTGTGCGTTGCGAGTAAGATTTGCGCGCTGAGGTCCTAGGTTCAAATCACAGGTCGGGCCAAAGCATTGTGACTGGGTTTTTCTATCTTAAAAATTACTCAGTCACAGCTCGGAGTCAGGAAGTTGTCGGTGTGATACCCCCGTGCCTCGGAAAGCACTTAGAGCCGTTGGTCCTGCCTGATCTCTCTCCGGTCATGTCGGATTGCTGTCTCACCGGACTATGAGAGTGAAGGAACAGCGAGTGCACCTGTGTATTGCGCATACACTTGTGCACTATAATATCTCCTGCGTACCTGGCTGATCTCCGTTGAGATTGGCCGCCGTGGCCGAAATCGGCTAGGAAGGGATTTTAGGTATTTATTGAGAGGTAGTTGCTGCAATTTAGTGTCGAGTGTTTGGTTTAACTAGATGGCATTTTAGAAAAATATAATCACGTTATTAATTCATGAAGATCTTTTCGTGGTTTGATGTGCCAGCATTTTTTATACCTTTATAATTAGTATTCAATGCAATGCAGTTAGCCTTGTGTTATATACTGCCCACTGCTGAGCACAAGCCTCCACTACTACTGAGAGGGATTAGGCACGGTAATATTATCTATGCAGTATTATGACTCCAGCCCTCTCCTTGAAATAATTACCTACAGCCGCGCGGTATGTAAACACGCGATTGTGTTTGTGATTGTGTTTCAGTTTGAAGGACATTGTAGCCAGTGTAACTACAGGACATAGTGAGACTTAACATTTTATGTCTCAGGATGACGAACACAGTGGAATGCCACACAGTACTTTGTAAGTCAAGGTGCTGGATGGTGTTGCTACTGTTTATGGGTGGTCGTACCGCTTACCATTCAATGCAAAAAAAAAATAGAGTGAAATTTAACAATGAATAAGGTATAATTAGTTTCCAGCCAATGCTGAATGCATCAAAAGCATAATACGATGAGACATAAGTAAGCAGAGAAAATTACAATTACAGGTTGGAACAGCTATATTTGATATATCCAGAAAATAACATACTATTCAAAGATGGAGAACACTTAATCACGTAATATCGAGTATTACATATATTAATAATATATAATAATATATATATATATATGCCCGTCTACAGTATTTTAATTTAATCTAAGATACTTGAGTTTCTTTCTAGTTTTGAGATTTGAGAGAGAGGTATTGGTATTGGTGATTGCTGAGGTCTCGGGTTCGATCCCCGGGTCGGGCAAAGTGATATTGGATTTTTCTATTCAGTATCAGCCCGGAGTCTGGAATTTGCGCCCGATATGGCGATAGGCTCGCCCCCTATCACATCATGGGACGGAATACGCTTGGCGAAAAGTGGGTGCACTAGTTGCGCCTCTGCCTACCCCTTCGGGGATAAAAGGCGTGAGCATGCGTATTTTAATGTATATGCATCGACAGAGACCTGGAAAATATGACCCACATATTAATATCCTCTTGAGTCCAACAATCAAAAACAAAGCATATTCTTGAATAATTCCACTGAAATTGGATGAAATAATATGGAATAAATTCACTCTTATAAAGGAATAGGCGAGTGGAAAAAAGGAAAAAGTGGATGAGATATGAAATGCGTGCGGTTCTTCGGATTTTTTTCTATGCCGCCATGGAAACTGGAAAGCTGTATTTTGTAATAGAATTCAATAAGAAACAGAAGGGACATTGTAATTGATTTACACCTACATTTTAAAATTTGAACACTAATATAGCTATTGATATATCTTGGTAGTTGCTTTTAAATATGTATGTTATAATAATAAATATCTGACTGGGTAATGATTACCTACTTCCTTAAAATGCAATACCCGGCATATTTGTCCACTCCGAAAAGCACAGTTCTGGGTTGGCTAGACATACTTAATTAGGTAGACCGACATATATCTAATGTCCATCGAGAGCACGCGACATGATATTCGAACTAGACATTTCTACTTACTGTTTGGTTGTAGCATAATTATTTAACTAGTACCTATAAGTAAATAAAAAGTGGCAGCTCTTGGTCACCATAATCTATGGCCTTAAGGGCCCTTCACTTACAACAAAAACCGCAACGTCCAAAAAGATCTTTCAATTTGTGATGAGTTAGCAACATCGATGTTCTTTTGACAACTAATGACATTATGATTGCCCGAACGTCCCTAATGTGAGATTTAATCGAGTTATTACTTAATATACTATGTTCTCTGTGATGTCTTGATATCTCTTTTTAACACGCTTTTATTAGGTTCATACGTATGTATGTATGTAACGGAAACTTTGAACATGATTTTAACCCCCTTCAAAAAGTTGGATTAAATCGAAATTTGGCATACTTATCAACCATGTCAAAAGCATGTGGTGCATGGTGTCAATAGTTATAAATATGTTATTGAAAGATATGAGTAAAAGGATTATCATTTTGATAATATATGAAAAAGCACCCCACGCTTTTTTTACAATAAAATATTTTTTTTCTTATTTACACTATACTTAATTCAAATTGCACAAATTTAATTTTCTATTTTTAGTTGGATCTTCTATAAATATGTGTTATTAGTTTTTTTAAACTATTATTTTTCCTTTACAACTTTATGCCGTGTATAAGTTGTTCTTCTGATAGCACCAGATATAGTAATACTATCAAAAACGTTGTATAGAGTACTGAGACATTAGATGTTACGTGTCAATATGCACAGTAAATGCTGACGCAATATCACCAAATTGGAATGTGACGGTACTTGCATACAGTCAATTTGTGAGGTGTAGTACGTAAGTAATACAAAATAGACAAGTCTGCTGTACCCAGCAAACGTTTGGTCACATCACAGAATAATCACACTACAAATCATAGTTCCTGTCTTTGTGCATAATACTGCATGTTTTTGTTATAGCTTAAACTAACCCTAATGAGCACACTCTGAAATTACGAAGATCAATCAACGGTTGACTAAGCGTCGACCTGCACGTGCCGTGGACTGTTCATAACGTATTATGTGGGCCCCCCGAGGCAATTCTTGTGCTTTGGGTCTTCACACCCAATGTACGCCCATGCGCGGGGGAACATTAGTCGCGGGCCGAGGCACACAGTCAGTGTGTATACCTCTTGGTTGTATAACACATTGAGGCCTAAAAGGGCCCGCGAACATTTCCTGGCACCCTTTTCTTTTCCACCCATCCTGAGAACCTTTCTCCATTCCCCACCTTTCCTTCCATCATCCTATTCCACTTCCTTCCTAGGCCCCTGCAGTCGTCAAGCCGGGGGACTCCAGTATCCCATTCGCAGGTTTCCCCCGGTGTTGACTGCAGGGTCGCCTTCCTAAAAAAAAAAACGTATTATGTGGTCTTAAAACATCAGTAAGTGAAGATAACGAGCAATGAAGGTTTATCATGTCATATTAGCTGTATTTTTAACCCCCGACAAAAAAGCGGGGTGTTATAACTTTAGGTTGTGTATCTGTATGTCTGTCTGTGACATCGTAGCTCTCAAACGAATTGATCAATCTTAACGCGGTTTTTTTTGGTTGAAAGCTGATATGATCGCGATGGTTCTTAGCTATAATTTATGAAGATCTGTTCAGGCGCTTGAAGATTATCAGCTTATTACCAATTTAAATAGCCCGATTGAATTTAAATTTGGTGTACTATGACTGCCTCGGTGGCGTAGTTGTATTACGGTACGACTGTAAGGCTGAGGTCTTGGGTTCAATCCCTGGGTCGGGCAAAGTGATATTGGATTTTTCTATTCAGTATCAGCCCGGAGTCTGGAATTTGTGCCCGGTATGGCGATAGGCTCGCCCCCCATCACATCATGGGACGGAATACGCTTGGCGGAAAGTGGGTGCACTAGTTGCGCCTCTGCCTACCCCTTCGGGGATAAAAGGCGTGAGCATGCGTGCGTACTATGATTTCGGCAATATTTTTAAACATGAGTATGATATGATACTGCAGTATCAAGTAGTCTGCGGGATACCCAACTCCTTAGCAACTTATAGTAGATATAGCGTGTTGGGCTCATAAGGATGGTCTCATCGACTAAGTCTTAGATAGTTGATTATCAAGGCCCCATGATGGATAATAAAGTAATTTAAAAAGTTTAAATATTTTTTTTTATTAAAATTAAAATAACCCCCGACACAAAAATCTCTAAAAAAGTAAAACCTCCGACGAGAGGACGCTTGGCTCAAAATATTACTAGGTGTTTAAACGACAAAGACACTTTATTATTTTACTTTTTTTAGAGATTTTTGTGTCGGGGGTTATTTTAATTTTAATGTAAATAGTCTTAGTGTTCGGTTTTGCGAATGGACCTTCTTGTATTGCGTATGCGGTACGACTACCGCGCTGAGGTCACGGGTAGTAATCCCGGATCTCGACAAAAATTAAGACTGGGTCTTTCTGTGTTGATAACTACTCAGTCACAGTTCGGGGTCAGGAAGTTGGTTGGGTTATACTCTCGTTATTCGGAAGCACTTAAAGCGTTTGATCCTGCGTCTAATCTCCCCCCGGTTATTTTGGATTGCCGTCTCTTCGGACTATGAGGATGTAGAAATGGACAGTGCATCTGTGTATTGACACATCTGAGCACTATAATATCTTCTACCTGGCTGATTTCCATTGAGATTAGTCTGAGATTAGCCTTGGCTCAAAGGAGACGGGCGAAATTGACCCTGACCTTACACTTACGAAACATGTATCAATATTCTTCTTCTGTTTTTATATTATTTAAAAATATTTGATTGTATTACAATGGGGAAAAGAAAATTAATTATTTTATGAGTAATAACTGACTTCCTGTACCCGGATCATCAGGCTGTCCTCTACAATGTTGCTAGTTATTAACACGAATTTAGTAGTATCGATTTAACTTATTTCGTCTCGGAATTTTTATTGTATAATATTTATTTTATCATCAGTTATGTAATATACCAAGCATGTATAACAATAATATTATTGACATATTAATAAATAATGTTAATTAATCTTTAGGGGGCCTATGTTCAGCAGCGGACTTTTAAACGCTCAAGAAGAAGAAGAATTAATAATATTATGTTTTTGAGATTAAACTAAAAAGACATTTTAAATTTTTAAGATATTCGATACTGGTGGATATTTATTTATTTTACTGGCAACTCTGTACAGCGCTCCCGACGTAATTTCCAATTGAAATACATATTATTATGGCCTACTATGGCTCATTTCCACTCTCGCTTCCCACCTCGCCTCGTGGCTCGTATCGTGTTCGCCTCGCAGCTTCCGTGATTCGAGTTTCTGTTTATATTCTCGCGGTGGGTTCATTTTTTTCAAGCGAGCCACGAGGCGAGTCGTTAGCGTACTATTTACACTCTCGTCTCACCGCTTGCGCGAGAGTGTAAGTAAGCCATTATATATTTATATCAGTCCTCGTCGATCCAATGTGATAAGTCCAATTCTAGTTATTATCTAAGCCAGCTCACTATTCAATACGGCAATCCAATGGCAATGATTAGGTGCTATGAACATCTTGTGTTATCAGGTATATAAAAAGTTATTCACAGAAAAATGATTTTGACGCTATACTTTATACTTAGCGATTATTGCTTTATTCCCATTGCACAGATAGGTTTTTTCTCTTTTGGAAATGGTTCTATTATACCTATAAAATAATACATAAATTATCTCTGTAACACTAAGCCCAAGGTTCTATAAAGTTTCGCCCGTCTCCTTTGATTAGAAGGGGGTTTATTTTCATTTATTAATGAGTAAGTTTAGGCTTAAAATATATATCTACGACACAATGTTGGGACCTGCTACGATACGATATTCTGTCATGACTGGATAAAATTCATCTCGAAAAGCTATGGTACTATTGTTACTAAGAATATGTATAAAACATACAAGAATTAAACATTGGGTTCATTATTTGATATTGTGATATGGTGTTACATTGTGATACGAAACAAAGTCGTGCCGAGCACATAATATGTTTTGTCCCAAAGGCTTTTGTCCACCACGATGCAATGGGCTTATACGGATTGGTAGAATTTACACACTTAAAATTCCTACGATAATAATTATTATCTTTCGTGGGTTTATCATAATATACTTCTTCATTTGCTTTGGGAATGAGTGCCAAGCTATGAATCATGTTAGAATTCACCGTATCGTATATCTTTTAATAGACTGACAAAGACAGATAAAGAGTGAGCGAGAGAGAAGAAAATAAGGACAGATTATGAACATAAATATCCATAATATGCATATATCTCGTTAATACGTGAAGAAAATCTTGCACATGGCGCACACGGTAGAGTGTGAGCATTTAAATTCCTACTAATATAAACGCGAAAGTTTGTAAGTATGGATGTATGGATGTTTATTACTCTTTCACGCAAAAACTACTGAACGGATTTCGATGATAGCTAGCACACGGATAGATCATGGCCTGGATTAACACATAGGCTACTTTTTATCCCGGGAAAATATAAAGTGGGACTTTCATCCCGGGAAAACTCATTCACGCGGCTGGAGCCGCGGGCAAAAGCTAGATAATAATAATGTTCATAGATAAGCCGTGCAGGAAGCTAATATTTTGATGTAATATGCATTACACGTCCAAATATAACATATTAAAGTCTGTGGTCAAACTGAGAAGAGATAACTATTATTTAACTAGTCTTACTGAAAGTCAGAAATAATCATAATATCAAAATTATATTATTAATACGCGAAGAAAAACGTTGTAACCCTTTTTATAGATACGTGTTACAAATGTACTGAATTCGGTCGAATTCCGACTGCTGGATGACCTCTAATAAGTGTTAAATTGTTTATTAATATTTAGTTCTAAACAATCTAATAGAAATCTGTTTAGTTCGATAAATTCTGAAAGTTTGATTACTGTTTTATCGACGTAGCATGTTTAGCGACGTTTATGAATAAATTTTGTATAACTAGGGGATATAGAACTGCGCACAAATTTAATTTCTATGAATTTATTGTTCTTGTCAGTTTTAAATATTGAGAAAAATATGCAGTATATTTTTTTAATAGCATAAGATGAGGTCGCTGGCTTGATGGTAACTACAACTCATCCCATAAAAATATTATTACGAAATTGGAAAGTCAAATTTTACTGGGCGACCATTTAGACTTACTACCATTTTAATCTTATGACTACAAGCTACAAGTGTATTGAATCACCTTGAAGAAATAATATTCTGTCTACTCCTTGCTGTTGCGTTTTGTGTTATAAATTCGATTTACGGAATCCAAAAATAACCACTTTCTTCCTTCCTTCCTATTAATTTCCCTTGCGATTATGACGCCTTTCTTTGGTATTGTGGCTATTTTGCTGACGGATTACTTGCTTGCGGATTGCTTGATTTTACTGGTGTTAGGTCTCTCATATGTAAGAGTCCGTCTGGGTGGGTACCACCGCAACATCTATTTCTAACGCTAAGCAGCAGTGTGCATGCACTGTTGTGTTTCGGTTTGAACGACATTGTGGCCAGTGTAACTACTGGACATAACTTATGTCTCGGGATGACGAGCGCAGTGGATACCACACGGTACATTGTAACTTAAGGTGCTGGATGGTGTTGCTACTGTTTATGGGTGGTCGTATCGCTTACCATCAGGCGTACGGCATGCCCTTCTCGTCATTCCACGTAAAAAAAGGACGTTTCTTAACATCATACTGTGCAATAAAACAAAACCTAGATCATATTAATTATCTCAACACTCCCATATATTTTATATTCATAAAATCTAAGAGGATACAATCAAAACTCCCAACAGCCAGTATATTGAGATTAATCCTAGTTGACAGCAGTTTGAGGGCCTTGATAATGAGGACCCTCGTTATTCTGACGTCACAACTTGGCAACAAAGTGTGGAACTACTTCGAACAACAATGGCGTGTTATTGTACGTTGATGGATGGTAGGCGTGATTCAGTTGTGCTGAGATTTTTGGGGCCCTTTTTGAGTGTTCGAATGGGGCTTAGTCACAAAGGTTTTAGTAAGCTTTTTGCTAGTAGAAAAACTAAAATGTCTAATAATTTTCCTGCTCACCAAGTAATTTTAATTATATACATTGTACGGAGACAGCTCTAGGTACAAATAGAGATATGTACAGTTTTTTTATTACTGCTAGCTTTCCTCGCGGCACGATCCGCGTAAATTCTGTTCACTGTCAAAGAACTTTGAGTTACAAAGCAACGCATGGCATTGTATGCATATTTATCTTTTGATTTGGTGCTATACGTTAAATAGTTTAACGTTCTTTATTTTCAAACTCAACAGGCATTAAAAGTATAAATCCAGCTTATTCCTGTTATATAAAATTCACCAAAACCCCACAAATTCAAAGAAATTCACGAAGCTCCACAAAATCTGCTTTAAAATAGCTCATGTCCAAATTTGTTAGCATCAGCATTCTGAGCTGCTCGTTAGGTTGAACGCGACGAACATACCACGAAATCCTTCCCCTGGGCGTACAATCAAAATAACAATCTTAGAGGATTCTGTTTGGGGTCGCTGTAAGCTGGACGGAGTGTAATCCTTTTAGTTATGGAATATAAGCTTGCCGCAAGACGGAGCGCGTTAGCTTAGTAATTCGCTTCTGATTGTCGGGTACCACGAGTTTTTGCTCGGTTTACTGGTTTGTTCTATCGTGTAGGCAAGTCTTAGGCGAAATGTACTGGTAGGTAGTATAACTGTCTAGTTCTGCTATGCATGATTTATTTTTAAAGTTTCTTTACCCATTGTCATTATTAGGCTAAATGTACATATAAAGGATTGAAAAAGAGCACGCAATTTATTAGATTTCAGCAAAAAATTCATTGTTCATAATGTAATAGTAAACTGGTACTTCACGGGTTTCCTATGATGTAATGCTATCGGGATTGATATTCCGATCCAAATTCGTACTGTAGACAAAACTATATTGAAAAGAGTAACACTAGAATTTCTTGCCCGTTCTTCTCTGATGAGAACTGCTTTCTGTAGGTACTGGTGGTAGAGTTATGGACGAAAACTAAATATTGTATACATGTTATGGAATCATTTAAATTATATCATTTCAGTAAGTAGATTCCATACGTTTATATCTGAGAGCAAGACGAATAAGAAATTCACCAGAATGTAGTGCGGGTAGAATTAAATGAAGGAGATTTAAAGCGAGTAAGAATTTCGTGAATCGCTCATTATACACCTCATACGAGAGAGCGACGAATTGTCGCGGAGTTTAGTACCGGTGGGCGGAAAAGTGTTAAATTATTTCAATATTTTTTCTTGACTAAAGTCTGTTTAGTGATGAAACAACGCTGTAGATGACATTGTATACAGCATGTATTTATGACTTCAATGGGATACAACAATCAAGTACCGCGTTCTTCCAAAATGTATGTTAAGAAGTAATAATGGTTAGTGCACTTGCCGATGGGCAATAAATCGTCCACTACATTACAATCTTCATTTATCTTCTTAAAGGTTAGCAACACATCCACATTTTTCCTAGTCTTGAGACTAATAATTCTTTATTACCAGATTCACATTTATTCGCTTTCCATACAATGATAAAAAAAATAAAGCACGAGTAAAGTATTTAAAAAAGTAAAATTCTATCAATGGTTCTGAATAGCCTCTGCTGTAATTTCATTAACCAAAATAAAAGAAAACAAATTCAATAGAAATGATTATCAAAAAGTAAGAAATAATTAAAAAGAAAATCGAGACAATATTTTCACATGAGTAAGTATTTAAAAAGAGAATTCTAAATCACATTAACACTTCTCACTTCATCTGTACGGACCCTTTATTAATACAGAACACGGAGTTAAAACGGGTAAGAGTGCCGCGATTTTTTTTACTTCAAATTCTCCCTTCTAATTTGCAGGAATTCACTTTGATGCGATGTTTTTTCGCGTCGAGCACACTCAGCCGTCCATTCCTTACCATTTTTCATTATTAATTAATGAAGTATATTTTGTATTTTTTACGATTCCGATTCGCCAAATTATGATTTATTGTTGTTTTAAATTATTCGCTTGAGTTCTTTTGTGTTTGAGTGGATTGCGCTTCCGGCTGTCTAATTATTTTTATTTTGTCGCTGTTGGAGATTTTTTTTTTTATTTTATTCAAAGCAAATCATTTTTTAAAGAGTATAATTGTCTTTTTTAACAGAGTTTGGCATTTGCTCATCTTATTCGATCGCTTGACGAAGGTTTCTTATTCATATTAATCTCATACTTATTTTTTCCTTTTTAATTAGATTTTTAAATAGATGTCGCTGGCGTCGTACAGGTGGCGCTATACATCGCTACAATGTTTTAGGGACTTTAGTAGCGGGAAAGTCTACTAGACCTAGTCCTAAATACAATTAAATGGCTCTTCATCTAGCAAAAATGAATAATCTAGTACTCAACAAACAGCTCAATGAAAATATTATTATATCTCCTCAAAAAACAGTCAAACGTAGATGTGACAGGATATGATAAAACTACAATAATATATATGGCTATTGTAAGTCTTGAGAAAGTAGATGCGAGACCCGACTCAATAGGAGAAAGAAATGTTACCAATAATAGAGCTGTCACAGCTTTATAACTTCAAATATCGGTGACAAAAACATTTTCATTTCTGCTTACACTGTTTTAACGTGTGGAGAGTTAGCTTATTCTAAAATTAGTAAGGGATGATTTGAATGAAGTAAATAAATAAAAATTTAAACTTTTAAGAATTATAGCTTCTACGCATTGTATTTAAGGTTCATATTAAAGGGGTGGTAAAACCCCTACGCATTTGCGATCAGTCACGTGATCATGACGCGAGTTTAACATTTTATACCCATTACAAAAGTGCTCAACGCCGCTAAAGAAGTGTTCACTTCTAAAATCTTTTACCAATGGAATGCTCTGTCTTTGAGTAACGTAGGGTCCATTTTTTTTAGTTTACTTTTATTCGAGGAATTACCACCTCGTTTGTTTTGTGGTAGCGTATATCGGATATAATGTAGGGAATACTCAGTTCTATATTATACAGTTTTCTAACGCATTTTACTTATTACTGAAAAAAAAAGTGAAAATTTTGGAAGTTATTTTGGAATGGTTAGGGAATAATTTCGCACGAATTGCTTTATTTATCAGTATAAAAGTACTGGCATTTATGTGGTTAATTACAATATTTATTTATTGGGCTATCGTACACAAAAATGACAATTTATATTACATAAATTACTTCCTCCCTCCGTCTTACGAATTTTCGATCAGGTCACGTGTCCTGACGCGAATTTAACATTTTATACCCATCCCAAGAAAAGTATTCAACGCCGCTAAAGAAGTTTTCATTTCAAAAAAAATTAACTATAGTAGGGACAAACTAATATGGCCGGTATGACATGACACGGTTTTGAATTTTTTGGGTAGACGTTCTCACAGAGTTATCGCGTCGGGAAAAAAATTGAATTGTCATACCGGCCAGCTTAGTTTGTCCGAACTATAGACTCATTTTGTCACACGCGAGACAACATTGTGTTGGATGGACAACTAGGATGAGGGCGACAGGATAATGATAATTAAAAAAAAAACAACTACTACAACTGAAGCTGCAACCAAAAGCTATTTTGAAACAATATTACCTAAACTGAAATTAGTGAGTGATTACAAACATTGCTAAATATTTTTGCAAATTACCCAAGTTGCTAAACACGTGGCATATTTTGGGGTAGACGCATTGGTAGAAGTGAGTTATTGATAGGGAATAATTCGGATAAATACAGAATGCTAGCAGAGCGTCACTCGAAACTCGATCAAGTACTCTCGATGCGCTCCGAAAATATTATGTGTCACAACATCTGTGTTTTTTATTCGATGGGATAATATTTTGTAGTTTCATCTACCTCTTGGGGTAAAATGGATATGTTTTTGATCGAAATTTAAAAATAACAAAGAATCAATTATAAAGCAGTATTTATAGTGAGTTCAGTATTATAATATTGTAGTTATTGTACACACTTTACGTATCGCATTAATATGACACATTAATATTTTAATGACTCATTAATTAAAAAAAAAACATCCATTGATATGATATTAGAAGTATGATTGCAAATGATTGCATTTAACAATCTCTGGCAAGGGATAATGATGTCTCATCAGCCGACACTCTATATAGACTTCACTCCACTTACCATCTTATGCAGTGGGGTTTTATTTTTGGTAGGCGATTCTGCAGTCCCCCGGCTTGACGACTGCAGGGGCCTGGGAGGGGAGCGGAGGAGGAATATGGAAGGGAAGGTGGGGGGAAGGGAGGAAGGTTCCCAGGATGGGTGGAAAGAGAGGGTGCCAGGAAATGTTCGCGGGCCCTTTTAGGCCTCAATGTGATTTATAACCAAGAGGTATACACACTGACTGTGTGCCTCGGCCCGCGACTAATGTCCCCCCGCGCATGGGTGTGCATTGGGTGTGAAGACCCAACGCACAAGAATTGCCTCAGGGGCGTGTGCAGTGGGGTTACATTGCCCTACCTGGATGAAAAAAAAACGCAGAAGTAAAATTCCACGATCGAGAATTAAACATCAGGTCTTTACATACTGAGCTAGAAGATAAATCCATTAGACACCTAATTTACCATATCATACCATACCAGGCTTGTATTATATACTGCCCACTGCTGAGCACGGGCCTCCTCTACAACTGAGAGGGTTAAGGCCCTTAGTCCACCACGCTGGCCTAGTGCGGGTTGGCAGACTTCACATACCCTCGAAACTCAGAGAACTTCTCAGGTATGCATATTACACACACCATATTAACACCTAATTTGATTCGACAGAAATCAATCAACATGAAACTAAAATATAAAACTGCAAATATTACCACATTTTCGGTACAAGGGGTGAAATGGAATCGAGTTATTTTAATAAACAGACATACCCCAATAGTCTATTTATAAATGAGCTACAATATTTCACCGTTCTTCGTATTTTTCCTGGGACAATTCTATCCTTTATGTACCAGTTCCTTCCACTTCCAAGAAAGACTTTCCGTTCCGAATATTGTTTCCACAATCTCAGTAAAGCGAAGTTGTTGTTTTAAGATTCACTGAAATTTATTAGTCTTCCTTGTTTTACTACGTATATTTTTATTGCCTTTTTTCTGCTTAGTTTCCTACTATTATTTTAATAAACATAATTTTATTTTTTTTGTGTTTATAGTCTAATATATTTTGGGGTAATTTTGTAATATTACATCTATACTAATATATAAAGCTGAAGAGTTTGTTTGTTTGTTTGAACGTGCTAATCTCAGGAACTACAGGACCGATTTTGAAAATTCTTTCACTAATAGAAAGCTACATTACTCCTGAGTGCTATAGGCTACTTTTTATTCCGGAAAAACTTTACCACGCGGGCGGAGCCGCACGCAATGCTAGTCTACAATATACACAATAGCAATAGTCTTCAATTCAATTATTCTTATTAAAATAATATCTGGTTACAACAATTCAAGTTTGTTTAAATGTCTCTAGCCCAAGAAGTCACTTATTTAGTTCTGTTACTGGAACGGAATCTCCGATCTTATTTTTTGAACTGTTGCGTCCCTCAGCTTTTTTTACTAGGAAAATGCAATTACCTATAGCGCGCAGCCTCAGGGGTAACTGGCCAGTTATGTTGGGGTACTTTATTATTATTGAACCGCATCTTACCCACGGCAAGAAATGTTTCATAAAGTTTTTGTTTTATTATTTATTTATACCTAAAATCCTAAAACTGGTGGTAGGTAATTGCTGGCCATTATGAGACTTAACATCTTATGTCTTAGGGCCTCGAACGCAGTGGTAATCCACGCAGTACCTACTTTGTAATTAAAAGTTCTGTATGGTGTTGCTACTTACTTGTTTATGGGCGTTCGTATTGCTTATCATCAGGCTCTGCATGCTCGACTCGTCATTAAGGATGAATAAAAAAAAGTTCAATCAAGTACTAATACCCCTATTTAAGAACCCATTCTTTCAATAAAACCGCACCTTCGGGCATAAACTATCACTATTTACTTCGTACTAAATAACTGTAGGCATTTATTAGACTAATTGTAGTTTTACTCTATAATTAGTGGGGCATTGGCTAGGTACGATCGGTAGATGCGCGCCTCCCACGGGTCTCTGGCGGGAGATTAATAGCTTTGCAAACAACAGTGTGGAGCGCAGATACTGTAAATGCTTGTAGGGGATTGGGTAACGTAGCATCTAGGGGTATCTTTTCAATGGGGTATAGGAACATTGTTTGAAAATGTCATTGGTGATTTTATGAGACAGATGGGATTTTTGTAGAATGTTTCAAAGATGTAGTTTAAACAGTATAACGCACGCACACACACACACACACACACATACACACCATTCATTGAGTCTGGAATTTGTGCCCGATATGGCGATAGGCTCGCCCCCTATCACACCATGGGACAGAATACGCACGGCGAAAAGTGGGTGCACTAGTTGGTAATCTGCCTACCCCTTCGGGGATAAAAGGCTTAAGTGTATGTTTATGAAGTAGATACAGTCAGAAAATTGTATGCTCGACCACCTTAAGGTTCTAAATAAGTTGCTTGCTCGTCGTTTGTCAGCGACATGCAACTTACAACTATAGTACACTAGCTTTTGCCCACGGCTCCGCCCGCGTTAAAAAGTTTTTCCGGGATAAAAATCCCGCTTTTTACTTTCCCGGGATAAAAAGTAGCCTATGTGTTAATCCTGGACATGATCTACCCGTGTGCCAAATTTCATCGAAATCCGTTCGGTAGTTTTTGCGTGAAAGAGTAACAAACATCCATACATCCATACTTACAAACTTTCGCGTTTATAATATTATTATAGTAGAACTATACGAGTTACCTACTGTTTCCTTTGTACATCTCCGAAATGATCACGCCTGCTTGGTAAAATATGAAAAATGGGCGTTTTATCTTGAGAAACTGTACTAGCACCAAATTGGGTCATTGTACATAGATTCGGTACCTATATTCTCTATACCCGCAAAATAGACAACGAAAACTTTTGATTTAAAATAAAATACCCTCGGAGCTGACGTGCGAATGTGCGTCCACTTACCCGTCATATAGGATTTTATAAAATAAAATATTACCCTACAAAATTTAGTGGTATGTTCAAAGCTTAACAAGGCGTTAAGTAGTACAGTTACACAAGTAGCAACAGAGCGCATCCGTCCTACTTACATGTTCTTTCAATTTATCCGCGTACCCTACGTCACATGCTTTTAAACAACGAACAAAGGAGCTGGAATGTGTTTTCAATGTGTTGGGGTATTACGGTGGAATTAGGGGTAATGTGTAAGTGCTTGGTAAGTACTCTTAATAAGATAAATGTATGGATTTTGTTTAGTGCTTTGACAGACAGCACTTTAATAGAATTATTAGTAAGTTTTTTTTTATTGCCTTCGAAGGCAGACGACCTAACGGCCCACCTGATGGTAAGTGGTTACCGTCGCCCATGGACGTCAGCAATGCCAAGGGCACAGCTAAGCCGCTGCTTACCGTAAAAAACTTTTTATACTTTTTTTGTAAAATAAATATCACCTGCAAGGTGGACAGACGACTTGATAAAGGTCGCAGGAGCGCGCTGGATGCGGGCCGCATTTGACAGGTCCCTCTGGAAATCTTTAGGGGCCTATGTTCAGCAGCGGACGTCGTGTGGCTGATGATAATGAAAATAAATCTACAATTGGCCCGTATAATATGCTGGAATAGACTTAACAATTGTAATCGTAGTGTTAAGTCTGCTGGAAAACCTAATAAATAAATAAAAAATAAATAAAAAAATAAACAAGCATGGCGGCCTTACCTTATATTTCTATCAAACATGTTATGCAGTTTATTGCAATTATCTACATCCTGTTTTAAGGGAGTGAACAATTTTGTTTCTGAGGCAGGCCAGCAAAATTTCGAAGGCATAAGCGAATCCACATTCCACGCCCTTAGCGTCAGACTATATATAAACATATAGACTGATTACCGCACTCTGGCACGTGGTACTCACACCAAGACAATTTTACACAGTATGAAGGGACGCGACAGATACATTAAGGTCAATAAAACATCATGCTGAGTATATATTCAGTAAGTAGCTCGCGTCGTCAACGCGATTGAAGTTAATTCATAGACACTACATACTCGTAGCATATTTATGTGTTGTACGCACCAGCTTTCGGTAATCACACATGTAGGGACTCACATACTCGCCCAACTATGTAAGTGCACGTACGTAGTTGTGCGGGAACGCTGTGTCACACCATGCCTCCCATATAGAAGCGATGTACGCCTTTATTTATTCAGTACATCTACTAATTTAATAATGTTACCATCTAAGTACTCCGCTGTATATACGTACTCTGAAGTCTTTAATATAAACCTTTACAAGTGCCATCCCTTTTTTTATTTTTTTATCGCGGGGAAAAACGCATTATCGCTACCACCACTAGGGGGTGAGTGGAACGGTTATGTTGGTTTCACACAGTCTTACGGCCCAATGTCGATCCGAGCGACCATTGGACCGAGTCCCTAACACTATGTACACCCTACACCGGCATACCAACCAAAACCCGCGGTGGCCTTCTTCGGCGCATACGGGACGGCCCCGGGGTTTCTTGTTGCACGAAGATAGCTGCACGGAGCCGCCCCTGCGCGATGCCGCATTGCGGCCCCTCTCTAAATGAGGAGGCTGAGAAGCCTCCAAACTCAAAAGCACGCCTTTGGCGTCTACGACTGCAGGAGACCGACCACCTGCATTGTCGTCCACCTCGGAGTCGCTTACATAGGAGTACTTGAGCGAGCCGACCCCCAAAGCTCACCCCGCGACTCTCGCCAACCCCATTTAGTCGCCTCTTACGACAGGCAGGGGATGCCGTGGCGGAATTCTTTAGATGCCCCCGGACACAAGTGCCATCCCTGGAGTTTTACTTTCTGCAAGCAAGAGCTCACACACTCCCATACCAATAACACAAGAATTAGAAAAACCTAATCTAATTTTGTACGACCCGGGCATCGAACCCAAGACCTCAGCATTGCAGTCGTATCATAATACAATTATGCCATTGAGACAGTCGATTCTGTTTGTAATCGACCTATATATTATGAAATAAAAAACTTTAACTAGGTTTTCAGACCAAAAAGACTAAAATCAGACCTAGTTTCCAGCTTAATAAATAACTTTAGAAAACCATTTGTTAAAGCAAATTTCAAATTATCCATCGGAAAAAAAATCTACGAAGCTTTCAAGCTAACCCTTTTAGTACGTTAGCAAATATTTGTTCAGAATTTGTTACAAAGTGTGATCAGTTTAAAGCAAAATGTTACACGTTTCATATGAAATCGCCGAGTATAACAAAGGATTCGATAAGCTGACTCCATAAAAACAGCTTTTGTTAGCTTATTTTACAATGTATACAAAATTTGTTGCAAATATGAGATTTCAAACTTAATCTACGTAATATCTTTTAAAACAAAGAATGAGAATAGAATAGGATTTTTTATTTCCGTCTCAGTTATTAATTTTACATAAATACTTTTGATGAAAAAAAAATGAGGTTTGAACATTGATATGTAAGGGTTTTTTTTATATATCAATGGGTTTGAAAGATATTGTTAATTATTGTAGGTTACTCCAAAATTGTGTCACCCTTGAAAAAATAATCTTAGTTTAGGGGTGCGTAAGGTTCATAATCCTAAAAATCTCTAGCAATTCTAGCTAGCAAAGTAACGGGAATTAGTCCGGCTTATCCCGAATCTCGACAGACAACTGTTTCACCGAGAGGTATCCCTTATTTGATCACAAATAATACGATGTATGAGGTATTTCAGTAGAAAAAATCATACCTGTACCTACGCATTTTCTTGTTATATTTTGGAACGATTCAATTATATAAGAAAGTTATTCGCGTCGAGGTGAGTCGTATAGGTTATATATTATCATAATAGTACCGCTCTGGTCCAACCAGGAAATGTAATTGTGAATGAAGTATAATAGGGTAGTTTCCTATGTTTGATTTTGGGCATCATTTTATATGTAATAGAAAATAATACGAAAAAGAAATCCTTCTGTGAAATCGCGCTATCTCTTTCAGACGTACGCAGCGTTATGGCCGATGACACCCGATGACGTCACAGTCTGATATTACTGTTATTTGACTATTACCCCTTCCAACGAATTTCAAAGCCTTATTACTTATCGTTGCGCCAATTTTGAAAATTCTTTTTCTGTTCGATTTTGGATGGCATACATTTTTGATAAATGTATTAAAAAAAAGTATTCAAGTTCCCTATTATTCAAACTAGTGACCGAAATCCGACCGCAATTTATAAACTTGTTTTTCTACACTGCTCTATATTAACTTTAGTTACGCCAAATCACACATTCCTCCGTGAAAACTGCTAAAAAATGCTGCAAAGTTTTTGCTTCACGTATATTATGATAGTCTTGACGTTTGCTCGCGGTTCCACCCGAAGTTTTTCCGGGATAAACGTCCTACTTTATATTTCCCGGGATAAAAAGTAGCTTATGTTACTCGCTGATAATGAAACTTTATATTGGTGATAGAATTTTAACATCGGTCCAGTTGTTTTTGAGTTTATTTGTTACAAACTTACAAAAATACAAAACATTCCTCCTTATAATATTAGTACCTATAGATTAGACAGCTTTAATAAAGACAGTAAAGAAGGCACAGGTTATATGACCGCACCGAAATAATCATAATATGGATCTACAAAATCGACATGAAATCCACAAAACTAATTGTTTCAGGTCTAGATTTTGTAAATGTAAACAGTAAATACTGCACATCAAGGTATTGAGAGAATATGCAAGTCAAGGCTAAGACATCACACACATTTGAATCACAGAGACGCTCTACAAAGTCTACAGCTAATGTGTGATATTCATTTCTAAGTTTTGCATCTCTTCTTACAACTCGATATGTAATATTTGATATCTCTCGTAGTTCCTGACATCCACGCATAAAACTTGTTATTCTGTGCCTACGCACCTACAGACATATCTTCTTATGTGTCAATCTGTGCCGTAGGATGTTTATACATGGCTTCTGGGTGTTTTATTACTTGTTTACATATAAAGGCTGGTATCTCTCAAATAGCGTAATGACAGGCACAAAGGCAAATAAAAAGTAAATAAGCGTCCATCTTTCAGCGTAACGACTGCCATGGGATCGATTTAATAAAGTTAAATACGGATTTATGTCGCAATAATCGTTGAAAAGTTTAATTACTTCGAGAATTATTCTTGTTGCTATTTACAGTCAGCAGCATAAGTAGCCGCTAAACGACTGCACCAAAAATAGGGTTAATATTTTTTAACGTGAAGGATTAGTATAGATAGGTACCTTTGGCTCTCTATGTAGCCTAAACTATTTGATTTTATTGAACTGGGGGGGGGGGGGGGGGGAGCAAATATCCTTCTGGATTTAACAAAAGTACACAATTATGTGTGTGTAATTAATGTTGAATTATTGGGACTACTTATACGAAATATTGCCCCCGAAAATCTGAGCGTTAAAAACGTAATGGCAAAACTGACGTCACGCCAGATTTTTAAGAATCTGGTACTTTTTAATAGGGCACGGCAGAGTAGCGTCCAAATGACATATCGCATGACGAGGGATAATAATCCCTTGTCAGTTGACACAATTATGTCGGTCTGTTCGAAATCGGATATACGCAGCTTGATCCCGGAACGCAACACACTTGTCTCCTACTATGGCAGTTTTTACGCCTTGTTCGTGTTGCTATTGGAGCATATTTCCTAACAATTTACTCGTCGTACAGTTAACGATAAAAAACAGCACTGGTTTTTTTATACTGTAACCGAAAATTAACCCCACTGCACCCGATGGTAAACGGAGAGAGGTCAAAATAGAGTGTCGGCTAACGAGTGATGATTGTCCCTTGTCAGTTGTCACAATTCTGCCGGCCTATTATAATTCATTTACTGGTGGTAGGTCTCTCATTATGTAAGATGCCGTCTGGGTGGGTACTACCACAATGTCTATTTCTACCGCCAAGCAACAGTGTGCATGTACTGTTGTGTTTCGGTTTGAAGGACATTGTAGCCAGTATAACTACTGGACATAATGAGACTTAACATCTTATATCTCAGGATGACGAGCGCAGTGGAATGCCACTCAGTACTTTGTAAGTCAAGGTCCAGGATGGTGTTGCTACTGTTTATGGGTGTACGTATCGCTTACCATCAGGCGAACGGCATGCTCGTCTCGTCATTCAATGCAATAAAAAAATATATAAAAACTATCTCCAGCATAGCTTCATTACAAAATAATACACAATTCATACAACAAATTTGTAAATTCACAGCTTTAATAATAGTATACAACACAAACGCCTCCCGCAGAACACCGAACAATCTATTACAGTGGATCGTAATTATTACAAATGTACCACGGTTATTACAAACCGACGTTGTGTAACGTCTACGTACATTTTGTTATAAGCCTCATCTTTGTACTATCTAAACTACCAGCATTAAGGTTGAGACTATAGTGAGGGTATGTTAACGTTGAATGCTTGGTGTTAAAATCTTATGTTACTAATATTATAAATGCAAACTTATGTGAAACTATTTGGATGTTTAGATATTTGATGTTAGAAAAACACGCAGAAAGCGTTGACTATGATCCAAATGATGAAAATTGGTATACGGTAGACGATGTTCTGGAATAACATAATATAGTCTTCTTTTTATCCCGAGAAATTACAGTGAGACTCTCATTCTGAAAAGGTCATTCACTCAGACTGCTCAATACCTAGGTATAAACTTATTGAACACTCTATTGCTTGCGAACTGTCCGCCCCTTTATCACCGAAGGGGAAGGCACAGGTGTAACCAGAGCACCACTTTTTGCCATATTCAAATTCAAATCATTTATTCAGTAATTAGGCCCCTAAGGGCACTTTTACACTTTATTGTGTGTTCCGTCCCATGATGTGATAGGGGGCGAGCCTATTGCCATATCGGGCGCAAATTACCGACTCTAGGCTCATTACTGAGAAGAAAAGCCTTGAGAACTCGAGACTACTTCATAGATGATATTATGCATAACATTAGCTGTCTACGGCCAAGCAGCAGTATGTTCAGAGAGATAGTCAAATCGTGCACGCAATATAACTGCGCCACCGATATAGTCCACAATTAATAGGCTTTATTTTCTCCGCTCAGTCTACATGTTCCGGTTTTCCCCGCTATCGCTCTCGCCTCCTCCACAGACGTACCATTACAAAAACACGATCCATCTCCACCGCCCAAATGGACCGTGTCATTAATCACTCAGTTCAGGTGATATAAGATGCGGGCTCATCACTCACTCTATGGATAACGGATTATGATGCAATTATGTGAACACTGGTTTTACTAGTTTTAAGTTTAGTATTTTATACATTTACAATCACAAAGTACAGTGAGTTTTTGTTTGGGGCTCCGCTACGTACAAACTTTTTTTTATTGAATGTTGCTTCTTCGTTCAGCCTTTGAACCTCTATTTATCTCTCAGGATTGAATATCCAAATATCCTTGATCCTCATAGTCATCCTAATGGAACCTCTGTGCAACATTTCCGCTTTTTAGGTCTAAGGGTTTGGGTTTGGCGTTGATGGGTCAGTGACTCGGGGCTTTTATTTTGACTTCTCTTATATGGATGATACGACGATTCCGACGCTTGATGGTATGTAAGCTGTTGCTACATATAAGTAACATAATATTATCGAGCAAATAGATTAATTATAGGACTGGTTGCTTGCCTGGTTTCAAAATACACTAGAGGATCCAATCCCTGCCAAATCATATAAGAAGCATTTACGCCCGCCCTCGAAATTCAAACTTAGGAGTCAGTTTATGCTATTAATTTAAGGGTGCCCCTAAATACCAAAAACAAAGTGGCATTCATTATAATATATCATTCACTTTTAGTACTATAAACTATTTCTCTAAGGATCAAAACTTTTTTATGTTTCATTTAGATAAGTAGGGCCTTTAAGTAATTGCTGTAAAACTTCTATAGGCAGAAATTTATGACTTGTGTTTTTAATGTTCTTTTCAAACGATGAAAGTTCTTTGAAGATCAAGTTAATGTCTATATTTTGTATTGTATACACTTTTGACCTTTTTAATACATGTTATGAGAAAAGAGTTAATTTACTAATAGCGCTTACTTTATTTCGCACAATTTCAGAAAAAACTTAATTATAGAACAGATTAGCAAAAATCCTCCATAATAGTATGTCAAAAATTGCACAATTTCTGATCAGTGATCATACGAAACGACAGGAAAGCAGACATTTCGAGCAGGAATGTTTGATGAAGTCATTGACGTATATTCTACCGTACATATATAAGTACAGTGAATTTTTCAAGAGTGCGTGGAGGGCGAAATCCGAACTATGAGGAATAGCGAAAAATTGTCAAAGGAGGCTCAAGGTCGATTTGATGACAATTAAAATTGCATCATTGGCTTTTTGATAAGTCAATGTTCCTCGTCAAGATTAGAACCTGTTGAGTTTGACAAAAAATTAAACACACTGTATACCATTCGATAATGACGCTAATAAAAATCAAATTCTGGGAAGTAACGAAATACAACAAACTAAAGGAAAGAGCTCATAATATGCTTCACCAGAATGAGGGGACTAATTTCCTACATTAAATAAAACGATCGTACACCATTGCAGAAAATATATTGACTTAAAGTATAACAACAACAGATATCAATTCTCTTCGATATGAATATCTAAATTTGTTTTTAAATCGGCCTGCGTTCTATAAAAATAGAGGGCTGGCTACAAAAAGTATAACCAACTTATAATACTAGCTCAGACGAGTCGGTAAATCCAACTATAATTCTGGCTCTATTACTTACAATGTTTGTTTCTCAACCCTGTAATACTACGGGTAACGCCATGAGTCGAGCCCTTTCGGTAGCTAATCAAGATTTTATGGAAGGAAATATTCAGTTAATGTGCTCGTTATACTGTGCTCTATATTAGATAATAAAGGAGCTCGGGATAAACTAATGATATAACAAATGTGTTGTGGCATATTTCTTAGATACGAGAATCCGTCTGTGTAATGCCACTTCATGCCGTATAATTGTGGCATTGTTGATTCCAGCTTCGATAGACGTTCTAGCCATTGTAATTATCAGGCACCATATTGCCTGCAACTGTATTCACAAACAATACCATGAGGACTAACAGTGTCGGCAATTTTAAAGTTGTTTTTGTCTTTGTTCAGTTTTTATCTGATAGCCAAGTAAAGTTGTATGTCAATATTAACCAATCACAACGTCCCCATGCACTGCGAAGGCTGTCATGCCGTAGTCACGGAGAAAAAGACTTATCAGAATAGTTCCGCACTTAGATAACAAACGTTGGTGGATATGGGTATTAAACCATTACTACCTACTATTCTATATTTTGGACACTATGATTTACATAAAAATCTTTTTTTATAATACTTGTTTTAGCATGTTGGAGAATAATGAGTTAACATCTTTGTGATCGGAACGCAGCTGAATTCGGTAGTAAATAAAAAAAGCAATGAGAGGTATCAAGAGACACCCGGATGGAACGAAGTTCCTTTCGATTAATTAGTGAAGGAATTGTAATAAAATTTTATTTATATAACAGAGTGTGTATATATATAAATATATAAATATTTTCCTATTTCCGTTCCAATACATAAGTTTCTAGAGAAAAAAACAAATAAATTTACGTGTGGCACTCGGAGACTACCGCGGTAAAGCTATTGCATAGCATTTTTATCACAAATTTTGATTGACTAAACACAAATTCGATCTTACGCTTACCACATAAAGTAGATTTTTAAACGCGAGCAAAGCACGTTTAGTCTTGTTATTCATAAATGTCAGTAACCAAAGTAGAATAAATCAACAAAATTTGAAAAAAGAATGTTACGTTCGATTCTTTTGTACTCGTGCCGTGCCAACGCTGGGGAAATAGCTTCTACGCAATGTATTTAAGGTTCATATTAGATTAGTAAGAAATGGTTTTAATGACTTTAATAAATAAAAATATACTCGTTTCAAGAATTATAGCTTCTGCGGATTCTATTTAAGGTTCATATTAGTAAGATAATAGCAAAAAGTGTCGTGACAACTTTTCGTTTGTTTTTTCCGTCCAGCCCCCTTTCACAACGCGCGATAAGGAACTTCGTTCCAATAATCATATTTATTAGCAGTCATGATGCTTCTTGCTAGGAGATTAAACTGCTCTTCTCGACATTCGGTTACATTAAATAAAATTGAAATATTTTTAAATTAAAATGCCTCGTTATATCATGATGAATGATACAAGCTTGAATTTATAGTCAAAGATAAAAAGAATGACGTTAATGCGGGACTAGTAATAAATTTTGTTTTGCGTATGCAGACCTCATTTACACGATGTTATTTCATCTGATGCAGCGAGTGCACAATCTTCCAAAAGGTTATTTTTTCATTTTAAAACTCTTAATATTTTGACGGTATGGAGTATTGTTAGCTAAGACGCGACGCCGACATCTTCAAATTGTTACTGAAACTAGCAACCAATATGATATTTACAGTTTCTTCGTCAATTTAAGCAACTATGAGTTTCTTAGTAGTATTATGCTCTTCATCAACAAATTGTCTAAGTCTGCTCATCATCAGGAAAGCAGCATCAGTATTTATTTTCACCTTATTTATTGGCATAGCAAGTTGTTAATTGGCTTAGTCACCTGTACGTCTAATATCGATCAATCTAATATCGAACCTGGCTTTACGTGTTTACCGGTTGATCCCGGAAAGCGATATGCTGTCACGAGTCACTTACCGGTTCACCGGTTTGCTCACAATGTTTCCCTTCATACTTGAAACAAAGGTCTCTTGTATACGACAACCCGGCTGGGTATGAACCATCGTAATATTTAGTTACCAAGCAGCAGTATAGTTGAAATTTTAAGTTCAATTATATAAAAAAAAATAGACTTTTGGTCGCAGCTCCGCCCGCATAAATGAGTTTTTCCGAGATAAAAGTCCCACTTTATATTTTCTCGGGTAGAAAGAATTTATAAAATCGGTCTAGTCCTAATATATAAATATTTCCTCTTTATAATATTATTAGTAAAGACTTTGATTAATTATATACATAGATAGACACTGAACGTTTCAAACGCGTCGAAAAAAATAGAGGCCAACAGTTGTCCACTAAATGAGTTCGAGTGAATTATTTTTTGTTGTTTTTCATGGATATAATTTTCTCCCCATTTTAATAGAAACCATGTAATAACTGGTATCATTATGCGCGCACACAAGGATACGCAGAATGATGCAGCGATAGCGTATGACAAAGCTGTCACGCATACTAGCTTAAGAAAAGTTGGCCTGTTTGTTTTAGTTTCATTGCAGCGCGTCACTCTATCTAGGTTTATAATTTATCAAAGAGTAAAGACAAATGTTTTTAATAACAATGAATCCATACATATCTCGAAATATAATAATTGCTATTCGAATGAAATCGTTCGCTTTTTAAATAATTCATCCAACCGATATCATTTGATTTAGTTTGTAAATGTCATTTTGAAATACGACGACCATTTCCGCCTAACCTCGAACCGAACGGTCACAAAAGCTGCGGTCGGATGCAAAAAGCATAAGATTTATAATGGACGAATATGTTATTTAGAATAATGAATTTATTACAATTACAATTTATGTTTTCGATATGTTATTTCGCATTCACTCTCTCTCTCTGGTGTAATGGTATGATAGAATCATTATTAGCCCGCAGTATTTAATATGCCCGATATGGCGATAAACTCGCCCCCTTCTAACACATCATGGGACGTAATACACGGCGAAAAGTGGGTGTACTAGTTGCGCTCTTTCTAATCAAGGAACAAACAAAAAAATAATGAATGAAGCCGTTGGTTCATTAACTGCACGTGGAGTTTCCACAATGACATAATATTCGTGACCTTAAGAAACCATGTCTCCCTTATTGCGACCTTGACCAGCTGTACTGAATCTATAATTTTTTCCTATTAATTAAAATTATTTGTTAAACGAATAAACATAGTCGACTACAGCAATTACTCGCTCGAGCGTGGAAAATAAATGATCTTATATCCCCAACACGATTCTTATAACAATAATGCCTCCGCAGATGCCACGCATCCGCACCGCAAACGCCCCGCAGCCGTCCCGCACCCGCGCCGCACGCGGCTTAGCCTATCAGCCTATTACCCATCTTGTCTGTGATTATTCAACCGTTATATATACGTGGATTGGATTAATGAGATTTTTTATATCGTATCAGGAATAAGCAAATATAACTTATGTTATTATAGGAACAAAGACTATTTTAGATTGTAAAAGGTATACATATTTAATATGACAAATATATTCCAGTGATTACTTATTGGGCGCTATAGGGTATAATATTTATAATGAGCTAAACATGGATTGCTGACACGAAAGTCCAGTGTTCGATCCTAATCCTTGGATAATGCTAACCTTTTGTTTTACGTAGTCATTGTCAAAATGCCACTTTCATAGTCACGGTGCGGACTGACCTGTTGGTCGTCCGAAAGTTTAATATTACATTATATACCGTCATTTGTATAATAAATCTGCGAAAAACAAAATTTCCGAAGTGCTGAAGGTAATAATCTGTCAAATTTATTAAAAAAAAACCGGTAAGTAGTTATATTTCACTTCACCTAACCTAGCTAACTATGTTTAAATGTGGTCGAATATAGTAAAGTTAATTAAAATTTTTAGGGTTTGTTAGAAGAAACCCTAAGGCAAATACGGATAATAATTATCCATAATGTAACAGACTAGCCATTCCTGTAACATCTTCAATATTACCTTTAAAAGGGTTCTCGGAATGCTGTTTAGTGTTCCATTCTGTTAATGGCAGGTATTTACAATACGCTGCCACTTGTCCCTGATTTTCCAACAATTTGGCGTAAAGTATTACACGGAATTGGTAGCTTGAATTGCTATACAACTATGTAATTTCTAAACTTTACCATAAAATAAATAATAAATAAATTACCTAGCAAAATACGTACTTGAAATATGTTGTATCTTATGTAGGTGAACTCCAAGTATTCTGAATACGTATATAATACCCCAATATACTTATCACCTAAACAATATAATTAATAACATTATTCATGCAACCTCAGGAAAAACCAGTACAATTACACTTTTAACATTTTACTGCCTCGGTGGCGTAGTTGTATTAAGGTGAGACTGCAATGCTGAGCTCTTAGGTTCGATCCCCAGGTCGGGCAAAGTGATATTGAGTTTTTCTGTTCAGTATCAGTCCGGAGCCTTGAATTTGTGCCCGATATGGCGATAGGCTCGCCCCCTATCACACCATAGGACGGAATAACGGCGAAAAGTGGGTGAGCTCGTTGCGCCTCTGCCTACCCCTTTGGGGATAAAAAGGCCTGAGTGTGTGTGTGTGTGTAATTACACTTTTATACATCGTAGGAACAAAACGGCGCATAATGATACAGAACTTAGCAGACAATGAAAATGGATGAATGTGGAAATTTTACTATCATCCGACTAATTGAATCCATCCGAGTCCGAGTTAGAGGAGGCAATTACAGCGGCACTCCTAGCGAAATGACGTAACTGCACTGTGACTTTATTGCAGTGTTCTTTAGAGAGCTGGTCAAGCGTGTACCAGTTGGAGTTTTTAATTCGCCTTCTTGGATGCTGACAAGTTTTAGCAAATTAATTACTGGAAATTGCACTAGATCTAATGGTGGTAGTCCAAAGATTGTTTGATGGTCGCCAGAATTATGCCAGTCAGTCGAAAATTGTTCCATTGCTGAGCTTATGCAATACTTAGTTATTGCATTTTCATTGAATGGGAAATGAAGCATTGCGTCCTTTTCACCGGCTACTATACCTAGACTATACACATCATTTTTCATAACCTCTTACATATGCAGGTTTATTTATTTTCCTTCGTCGTTAAAAGAGGTATAATTAAAAATGAATACACACGCAGCTTCAGTAAGTCAAAGTAACATAGATTATTTAACTCGAGTATCATCTCGTCTGGAGGCGAATATTTTATAAGTCTGTCTCTAAGAAAGATGTCTGGTCTTGAAAATCTCGATTTTCCTTATGCTTAAGTAGTTTATCATTAGTGAACCGTTCTTCGTTTTTTTAGGTTCCTTTGAATGTCTCATTGTTGAACATTGGATAAAACTTACCTTTCTTCTCACGATTGAGGAGGCTTAGATCTTAACCATCGGTGAATCTTTTTCTATTTGTTTGATATTTGAGAGATCACCTACTATCAATAATTCCACTGCACCGTTGCAAGCTAACTAATATTTAAGACAAGGTGCTCAGTAACGTTTCAAGTCTTGATAAAATTCATTTCTTCCAAATTTCATCTGAAATCTGCAGAATTTTCATTTGGAAATTTCTTTACCAATATAAACTGGATTCGCAGAGGAACTCAGTCGATATAAGTTTTGTAAAGTAAACGGTGTGGTTTGAAGTGTTTCGCGTCGTGGCGTCGGACCAACTCTAACCTTTGTTGCTATTGAAATAGTTTCGCAACTCCGCAAATGAAATATTCGTTATTTTTCAATGGGAGAACAAATTGTATCGAATTTTGATTAATGGTTTTCAATTGGTTTCGATTTTGGTTATTACTTGTATTTAGATCAATTGTAGTAAAATGACTGCTTCGGTGGCGTAGTTGTATTGCGTACGCGTTACGAGTACAATTTGCGCGCTGAGGTCCTGGGTTCGAATCCTGGGTCGGGCCAAAAACATTGTGACTGGGTTTTTCCATCTTAAAAATTACTCAGTCGCAGCTCGGAGTCAGGAAGTTGGCGGTGTGATACCCCCGTGCCTCGGAAAGCACGTAAAGCCGTTGGTCCTGCGCCTGATCTCTCTCCGGTCATGTCGGATTGCCGTCTCACCGGACTATGAGAGTAAAGGAATAGCGAATGCACCTATGTATTGCGCACACACTTGTGCACTATAATATCTCTAAAAATGTATGAGAATTGAGAGTACGAATCTGTTTTTTGTCAAACAAATATGTAAAAGTTAGCTTACGATCGATATGAATAAGTTACGATTACTATACAAAATGCGAAATTCCTGCTAGAATACTGAACCTTTGGACGTAATGTATTTTATGAATACAGACAATAAATATAAGTCGTTAACGATATTGCAATTTTGTCTTTCATAAACAGCTGCTATTAATTTACAGATTATTAAATTTAAAATTTTATAAATTTGTAAGAAATAAAAAAAAATATACACTTAAATAAACTAAACGAAAACCCACGGAAAATATCGAACGGAACGAGAAAGAAATATTTTTTAATCTCGCTGAACGGAGCTCTATACCGTGTCTATACATCTTGCGGATCCGACAAATGGTCAACAAACGCCGCAGTCTGATTACCTAAGTTGAAATACTTGTATGTGAAATCGAAATAGGAAAAATCAGTAGAAGTGAATCAAATGCAATATTGTTAATTGCAGGAAAATTATCGCTGAAAAGAAGGATTTAGGTAATTACAAGGTCGGTAAATTAAAGTTTAAACCAGTTTTTTGATTTGAAAATACGTGAGAGATGGAGATCGTAATTTATGTTATGAAAATAGACTCCAAATCAGCACAGATTAAATTTCGTAGTGAGCAGAAAACTGAACTATAATTGATAATATTTTACAATGCGAACTTAATACCTGCACCACAGATAGGTTAATTCGTAACAGATAAATTACTCTATGGAAAATTCTTCATACCTAGTTGCTGTTGAGGGAGGGGATAAAGACAATCCATTATATGTATACACAGAATTTAACAAAATAAATTAAAATATATCGGTAATTATGTATTCAATAGCAACTTTAAATACAGTCGTGACCTCGTTTAAATTTTCGGAGTAAGACAAATAATCTGTCGTCTAGGTCATTGAAGACACCTATACATACAGATGTAATATTTATTTTTCCACCACACTGCTCGATGCAATCTTGATAATCTATTTTCGTCTGTGGACACCCGTCACTCCAAATATAGCTGATATTTACCAGTGGCGGTCCTTTCATAGAAGCCGAAAAGCCTGGCTTGCCCTAAAATTATTTACCTAAGTACTCAAAATCGAATATGAAACAATAACCAACATTTTACGGTAACAAAACGCTTCGAAATAATTTTCTTTAAAATTTTAAAATTCCCGCGCTACGGTTCGCTGAACCGGTTCGCCTCGAGCGCACCTAAAGACACACCACTACACCTACACACACACAACCACATCCGCGCCGTACACTCATTTCATATTTTATACAAAACAGCTAGATGCGCACAAAATATACTTATCACTCTCTCTCTCGTTGGGTTTTACCTGGCTTTTCGCCGCCATATTTTTCTCATTCACACTAATGGATAAACTGATACCACATACGTATAGCTATAGTAAGTTTCTATAGCAATCAGTACTAGAAAATAATCCAGGCTTAATGCATTCATATATACTGTATAAAATACAGGGTTGCCAATTAAACGAATTACCTCTAATATGGTTGCATTAATTTGCTTATTTTAATGTGTATTTTTATTTATCATGAATATGTAAAGATTTTAGTGATAACATAATTAAAATTACATATCTGATTATAATTATTTAAGGTATTGTACTATAATTTTATTTATCGATAAGTTTTTCTCACAATTTTAGCATTAATTTTGTGGTGTAATTTTGATTCCAACTAGGCAACATCAGTTATTTGTTTTGATTGTGCCGGCGATCTACATTGTGAAGTATTTGTGTTTATTAAGTGGTTTTTGAGTTATTTTAAACTTTTAAGCACAATAAAGATGAGTGAATATATTTCTTGTAATAGTTTAAAGTGAGTGAAAGTTTTTATCGGCGAGAATAAGTTAAATTTGTTAGGTTATGATAGAAAAAACAACTATTAACGAGCTGGCGAATGGCGCGAAATGTGTCTGAAGAATCATTAAAGGTATTTAGATCAGTATACAACAAAACTTATTGTCTTATTGGATGCTCTAATACGTTATACGACTACGTATTAAGTTGTATTGTTGGTGTTTCATATTTTTCTCGAACAAAACAAGTGTTTGGAATAGGTAGGTACATAGATCTGGCTAGTAAAATGATTTAATTAATCAGTGTTATCAAAAGTAATTCACAAAAACATATGTTAAATGCATTCATTTCATTTCATAATTTCGGTAAACAGCGAATTGTAACCTGATTATCTCGTCCAATTAAATAGATACAGTAGCTGTGACGAAATTTGAAAATTTCTAAACAAAACTTGTGCGTCGACAGTAATAATGATGATTTTTTTTAAATTACTTGATACAGATAAAATCTATGTAAATAGTTAATCTTTACAAGAACTTCGTTTAGAAGTCGCGATGGGTTAAAATCGTTTTTAAATAAAGGTACGTAATTTCGAAAAGATAACTAGTCGACTCGGTGGCGTAGTTGTAATGCGTACACGGTTCGAACATTGATTTGAGGCCCTGGTTCGAATCCCGGTACGGGTAGTCATTTTTATTTTTAGATATTGCTTTTCTTTCTTATAGTTGCACATTTTATATGTATCGGAGGTGCGAATTTTTTTAAGGTCTGCTTTGGCTTGCCCTCATCCAAAACACTAGGCACGCCACTGATATTTACATTAAAAATTGAAATATTGGTTATAAGCTGTGTACCATATAGTCCCTTATAATTTAGAGTTCTACAGTAATTTATTTGATACATTGAAGTTCCGGCTCTAAAATATCTACTAGTAACCGTTGAATAAATCAGAAGAAATTAAAAGACTAAATAATGCTTCACTTCAACGTAGATAGATGATCTTGAATCGAATCGATCGTCTACGCTACACTGCTCCTTCGGGTACAAGATATTATATTATCCCTTGATTATCATTCCTTGATCATTATTATTCTTTGATTATCAAATGAAAGCATTAGCGAAATATGTTGTAATTAAATAAGAGTACAGAATCAGCAGCGCGGCGCCGGTGCTCGCCCCATCGATCAATTATACGGCTGTCCAGAGCTCGCCTTCTTCTTTTTCCACACGTAGAGTTTTGTATGGCATAGAAATGGTATAAAAACATGCAACGTCTTTGTATTAAATTCAATACGCTTAAGGTACGTTAAAGAACTCATGGATTTATATTTTGTTATTAGCTTGATCGCGGCTTCTTCCGGCGAGGAACTCGGGCTGAACTAAAAAAAGTAGCCTACGTCTTTCTTCCTGATCAAGTTTCTTCTGTAGTAAATTTAATCGAAATCGGTTCGGTCAAAACCTAACAGACAAACAGCTACTTTAATATCCATACTTATAAAATAAATGCGAAAGTAATTGTGTCGATTTTGATAAAATTTTATATGAAGAAAGTGTCAAACCCTGCAAAGGACATAGGCACAGGGACTTTTATCCCAGAAAATCTTTATCAGGCGCGAAGAGACACAATCACGCGAGCAAAAGCTACTTTATAATATTATAGTGTGGATAAACTACTAATACGTCCCAGATGACATGCAATGCAATGCAATCAGCCCTGTATTATATACTGCACACTGCTGAGCACGGGCCTCCTCTACTACTGAGAGGGGCTAGGCCTTAGTCCACCACGCTGGCCTAGTGCGGGTTGGCGGACTTCACATACGAAATTCAGAGAACTTCTCAGGTATGCAGTTGTTTTCCTTAGTTGTTTTCCTTCACCGTTAAAGCGAGCGATAATTCACAAAGAATACACACATAACTTTTTAGAAAAGTCAGAGGTGCGCGCCCTTGGGTTTTGAACCTGCGGATATTCGTCTCGGCAGTCCGTTCCACTCCCAACTAGGCTATCGCCGCTGCGCCAGATGACATACCTACTGTAATATAAAGTTCTATTCTCAAAATAATATTAACCTTTTACAAAATTGCCAGAAGCGTTGCTCACGTCAAAGTAAGATCTCGTGCTACATGACATTGCGACATTGCAGAGCCACTCGACGTGTTGGAGCTCTGACGTACCGTAGGATGGCTGTTATTGCATTATCTACAGGATCCTCTATATTTAGTCTACCGTATTGCAGTTTAGGGGTTGTCTGAAATTATTTATGAAAGTTTCATACTGTATATTAAATTATTAATAGCTATAAATAATCCAAAGTCTCAGCTCTCGGACCGATTTGGATAAAACCTATAATAGTATCATAATATTTTTAAATATAACATTTTCGTAGCCAGAAATTTAACCTGAAAATATTGGAAAATATATATCTTTTTTTGCCAAATGTGTTTTCCAGTAGTCAGTAGATATAGTATTTTCAAGGTGAGATAATATAATATTATTTCATTTATTTTTCGAAAAGGCGAACTCAATATGAAAGGCATTCTCTGTCAGTGAAACTGGAGTATTGGGATAAAATACAGTAGGTGCTTTAAAAGGTTTTAAAATCATATCTACTTTAATTAAATACACTATCGAATGGTGCAATAATGTAGTATGCTTAGAATAATAACGCCTAGAACGATAGTGTCATATCAAAAAACTGTCGAGTGTGAAGCATAAAAATAATTTATGTAGGCGTAAGCCACACGTATTGACGCTCTGCCACACGCACACAAGTGTGCAAATAATGTTGTTAGTGGTAGCAGATTTTCCCAAAAACTAGGGTAATTTGAATTGCTTCTACCTTAAGTCATTATTTAATTAAGATTATTTAATTTTGGAATTAATATTATTATTGCCCAAAAAGTAATTCCTTAGTGTGTAAGGAATTACTTTTTTCATGCTATTTAGTTATACCCTAGACATCATCATACTTATTTTAGACCATAGTCTAGAAAATATTATTAGAAAATATTTCAAATAGGAATATTTTCTTGTTTACTATTTTTCAGTTATTCTTACCGTAGTCGGGTTTTAGTTTTCTTTTACTTATTTTTTATTTCACACTTTTTAGTATTTCGTGAACAATAAAACATTTGTTATGTTAAGTGTTGTTGTATCAAATACTTTGGTACTTGAATTACTAAATTGAGGAAATTTTCTGAAATATTAGTATGTGCGCACTTCGAAAGAGGTTTTTTTGGAAGTGACTACAAAAACTGAACCGGCTAGTGCCTATTTCTGTTTCTAAAATCCAGACATAAGACTCCAAATCGTGGCCCTTATGTAACCTACTTTTGTTTCGCTTGTTATTACCAATACTCACTATCATATAAATAATATTATTGTAGGTACTTAAGTTGAAATTTATTTGTAAAATCAAAAATGAAACATTATTTCAAATTATAATTTAATCATGTTAAAAATTTGTAATGTCAATTAAAAACAAATCAACCGAAATTTGTTTTCCTAATACTGGTAACACGATGTCAAAGCCTGCAAAAGTACCAATTAAATAAGTTATTTATAAAAATAAATTTATTTTAGAACATGAACATCAAAATTTGGTGCAACAATTTTCCTTTTATTGGCAACATTTTGATATAATGTCATGCGTTAAAATTTTGATTTATTTTTGCTTTGGCGATTATTTTATTTCAAAATATTATACTAATCGTAATAATTATAAGTGAAATGTTATGTTACAATGTTGCTTGTGATTGTCCGAGGTACTGTGACATCAGTTTATAGCACAAACCGTCATTTTAAAATAAAATATCGAGAGCTGCTAGCGCTACGATTCAACCTTTTTTTTTTTTTTTTTTTTTTTCGCGGGGAAAAAACGCGTTATCGCTACCACCACTGGGGGGTGAGTGGAACGGTTATGTTGGTTTCACACAGTCTTACAGCCCAATGTCGACACTCGGGAGTATGGCATCATCCGAGCGAGCATTGGACCGAGTCCCTAATACTATGTACACCCTACACCGGCATACCAACCAAAACCCGCGGTGGCCTTCTTCGGCGCATACGAGACGGCCCCGGGGTATCTTGTGCGGGTTGTTCGGTGATTAAGCCATCTGGTTTAGTTTTACTTGCTCACTAAGCGTGTGTGTTCTCGCTTTCTAGGCGTTATTATTCTAAGGTAGTATGTGTTTCTTTGAGCTCTAACAAAACTGGTAACACGCACACACACAACGCACACACTCACACCCTTTATCCATATACACTCCAGGCTGCTACTGAGTAAATAATCCAATATTACTTTGCCCGACCCGGGGGTCGAACCCGAGACCTCAGTTTTGCAGTCGTACTCTAATACAACGCCACCGAGACAGTCAAAACCGTTGACTGCAAAAAATATACTCACTTCTTCCTAAGTTTTCTTCTCTTGAAAAATATTTGATCTAAAAATCACAGAAAAAGCTTATTCTCAAGTCTTTTCTACTTCTGTGATCTTATACAAACTAGTTGGCGCCTCGAGTGAAAACAACAAATTACTTCCAATATTTTTAATACAAACTTTGATTCTTTCCGTATAGCAATTAGTCTCTGTTCGCGAGTTCACTGAGAAAATTTATTGGCACGTCGACCGACTGGAATAAGGTTGGTATTTTTAAATATAGGTACACTTGTTTTGTTGAGGTTTGATTATAAAAGATTTTTCTTTGTTTCCAAGTTTTATTTCCGTAGCGTAGTTAAATTTCGTCCGCTGTATGACTCCGTTCTGGGTTGGAATCCCGGATCGGGCAAAGTGATATTGGGTTTTCCGCCCTATCAGCCCGGAGTCCCCGATATGGTGATAACCATATAACCTCTGTCACACATTAGGACGGAAGTCGGAACATACAAAGCGAAATGTGGGTGCACTAGTTGTGCCTCTGCCTAGCCGTCAGGGATAAAGACGTGTATATGTGTGTGTGTAACATCCTAGAGGTATCAGATGTTTGTAGTAGGTATTTGAAGATTTAGGAAGACCATTTAGGAATATTGAGTATGCAATATGTTTTATTCTTTTCAGACACAAATCAACTATCACTTTGTTATTGTAAATGAGCAATGATGTCTTAATATAATTACATAAACCGCTTAGATTGCCTCACGTTTGTTGAAAACAGAACCATATTATTTATAACTTAAAGCTTTAATCTGTAATGCATATTTACAAATACATATCAAATACGCATGCTCACGCCTTTTATCCCGAAGGGGTAGGCAGAGGCGCAAATAGTGCACCCACTTTTCGCCAAGCGTATTCCGTCCCATGATGTGATAGGGGGCGAGCCTATCGCCATACCGGGCACAAATTCCAGACTCCGGGCTGATACTGAATAGAAAAATCCAATATCACTTTGTCCGACCCGGGGATCGAACCCGAGACCTCAGCCTTGCAGTCGTATCGTAATACAACTACGCCACCGAGGCAGTCACATGTCAAATAAATCACTTAGAACCTGTTTCACAAAGTTCAAGTAAATTTTATTTGTATGTTCTCTTATTAACCAGTTAATGTAGATTGTACTTTTTGATTGCCATTTATTTGAGAAAACTAGATTAGAGTGCGACTTTTGTATTTGGTCGGCTTATAAATTTTATGTGACGAGTAGTAACGAGTAGTAATTGGCCCCTAACATTCCTTTTCTACATCTGCTATTTTCAATTCTGCCGTCAATTTTAATGAACCTCCCTATTTCACAAAGGACATGTCCAAAAAAGGGCTTAAAATTCTAACCAAGATACTTAATATATATTTGGATAGGGAACGTGCACTTCGTAAGCACTGCCATCTAGTGGCGCAATCGATACTTTGCACTGGCACTTGACGACTCATTTTCAGCCCATCGACACTTGGCATTGACGTACAATATTAATGAAAAGGATGAAAAATAACATTTAATTTGTTGATAATGTATCGCTGTGTATCTCGATGCTCCAAAACATAAAAATAAACAAATCAACTGGTGTGAAATTATATAATGTAAAATGTTCCTAAGAATATTACCTAAGTACTTACATTCCATGGTTATGTGAAAATCGTCAAAAATAATAAAAGCTGTATAAAACATACATAATTGTGAGTTCCAAAAGCATTTAGAAATGTTTCGTTACGTAATTTATAAAAATAAATATGTTTTGAAGGTAATATTCAATACAAAAAAATCTGTAATTAAGGGAACATAACCTCCTAATTTTGCTTTAAGAACTAGCTCCCATCTAAAAAAAAGCATATTCTGGACACGCTGGGTGTAAATAACATTCGGCCGGAACACATATTTTATCATTTTTGTCATATTAAAAGAATATATCAACAAATTATTGTGCTAGTTCTAGTTTCTTTTTTTATCCACCTGTGGCTCTTGTGTCGATTTTGTGCTGCCCCCTATAGTTCGTGCACGCTCCCTATAGTACTCCAAAAACTAGGCCTTTGCAGTAAATCGTTTTAAAGGCCTCCGATTTTGAGATTAATGTAATTTTATTTTGCTTAAAAACTACACTTACAATGAAAGTTTAACAAAAAGTTAGTTATAGATGGAGGGGTCTATAAATATTTTTTTAATAGATCGAAGATCCATATTTTTGTCTCTTTAATATCCATTAAGTTTGAGCCTGGTTAGATTTTGAGGCCCAGCACCCATACAAAAAGCGAACATCTCCTTTGACTCTCATGACCTCGAGCTGAATAGAAAACGAGTCTTTAAAGATACATTCCTACATGCTAATATTTTTGGAAGCTGGCTTTTACACGACATCTTTAAAAATTCAGGAGTACACATACATCTACCTTCGGGCTCCTTGCATAATATATAGACGAATTTTGGAAAGGACGCGGTTTTGTCGTACGCTCTAAATCGATCTTCGTTGGTGAACACCAATTACAGGATTATACGTCTTATTACTTCCTGTTAAGGGTGTTTATGCGAGCTGGTCTGAGTTTGGGTATAATTTGGGATGGTGCACGGATTTCTATACTAATATTATAAAGAGGAAAGATTTGTATTTTTGTATGTTTGAAACGAATAAACTCAAAAATATGCCGGTTCGATTTTAAAATTCTTTCACTAATATAAAGCTACATTATCAGCGAGTAGCATAGGCTACTATTTATCCAGGGAAAATATAAGGCGGGTCTTTTATTCCGAAAAAACTCGTTCACGCGGGCGGAGCCGCGAGCAAATGTCTAATATTTTATCTTGTCATCAATATGATCCGTTTTCTTCAAGTTTCAGATTGGTTGGTAAATATGATTTTGGTTTCAGGAATTAGGTTTATTTTTTGGATAACTCGCCAAATATTTTAAATTACTTAGAAAACCCCGCCTCAAATAATAAATAGATTAGTATATCACCACAATTAAAAGGTTGATTCGAATTAAATAATTGCACGTACTTAATTTTTCGATTTCTAAAAAGTATGCCGCCCCAATTTTTGTACAATCCACGTAAGCTTGTCACTTATGCCACACGCTACGGCGCTTTACGTTGTTCAAATAAAGAGGATTAAATCATTAATTAATTTACAGAACTCGCTAAGTACAATTAACGCTACGCACGGATACGGTGCGTGCGACACGCGGTCGCTGTCGTTTACAACTTGAGACATAGGAAATTTTTCCGTAAAATTAAATTATTTTTACAGTTATATAATGCATAATTAAGAGTCTGTAAATTAATAAAAAATATGGATGATTTTTTATTAATAATCTGGTTAGTAAACTAATAAGATGGTGAAACAGCAGTAATACCAACCTAGCTTAAACCCGACATACTGCAGACAAATTTTTATGTGACATGTCTCTATTTTTTTAAATCACATACTTAACTCATACTTACATAAAATTACTTGAACTGGTGGTAGATCTCTCATATGTAAGAGTCCGTCTGGGTGGGTACCACCGCAATGTCTATTTCTAGCGCCAAGCAGCAGTGTGCATGCACTGTTGTGTTTCGGTTTGAAGGACATTGTAGCCAGTGTAACTACTGGACATAATGAGACTTAACATCTTATGTCTCAGGACTCCGAGAGCAGTGGAATGCCACACAGTACTTTGTAAGTCAAGTGCTGGATGGTGTTGCTGCTGTTTTTGGGGGGTTGTATCGCTTACCATCAGGCGAACGGCATGCTCGTCTCGTCATTCAATGCCATAAAAAAAAACACAAGAAAGTATAATACTATCAGTGTTGCATAATATATTTATGTACCTCACAAAGCCGCATGAAATCGTGTTCGCAGGATGAGCTACATGTACACGTAATCCTGATAAATCTTCGTGATGTGGTTGCAAATAAAGAGATTATTCCATCGTTTAGACTAAGCTGCATTATTGGATATTTCGAAGGATGAAGTTTGTGTTTGTAGACAGTATGCTGATGATGGATTTTACGCAAAATTTTCTTTGAAGGATATGTTTTTTTATAGAGTTTAGTTTATGTAATCGACGTTATCAACTGCTTATTCATTCTACAATTACAGTGGAATCTTCATTGTGTTCTAAGATACTTAGGCACTAACCTATATTGGCACCTTTATTTCTCGGGAAAAATGCGTTATCGCTACCACCACTGGGAGGTGAGTGGAACAGTTACGTTGGTTTCACGAGTCTTGCGGCCCAATGTCGATACTTGGGAGAAACCAATATTTGTACCTGGATAACTTAGAACCCATCGTACATTTAGTTAAAATCATACAGGGGTTTGTTTCTACAAGTCACGTTCCAAAGTTAGCCGGCTTGTAATATCCAGTATAACTAGCAGGTATAATATTGGCGCCCAACGCGGGACGCAACATTTCTATTAGGTAATATTATATTTACTGCAAAATTATAAAATTATTTTATTCTTGACTGCCTCGGGAGGTAGTTGTATTGCGCGCGCGGTACGACATTGCTTTGAGGTCCCGGGTCCGAATCTTCGGTCGGACAAAGCGATATAGGGTTTTTCTGCTCAGTATTAGACAGGAGTCTGGAATTTTTGCCCTATATGGCGATAGGCTCGCCCCCTATCACACAGGTGAAAAGTGCCCTGGTTACACTACTGCCTACACCTTCAGGGATAAGCGGCGTGAGTGTGTATGTATGTATATGATACTATTAGGTCTAGTATAATCACTTGACTGTTGGGTAAAATAAAAAATATAATTCAAAACAACCCTGAAATTTCTACACAAGTTAGTAAGAAAGTATAATAGCAATTCGTGTTTTTATGTATAAATGCATATTGATTTTTAAAGCGGTGCCTTAAAAAATCCTAAACGTCTTTCACTATGATCATATAAAACTTTACAGCAAAATTGACGTCTTCAAGACAGTGGTCAACCCTGTCGTATGCAGGTAATACTGGCTCTATCCCGCCTCTACCTCAATAAAATATAGTACACAACCTAACTCCTAAACAACTACAACATTCTGGTAATAACATAGTTTACCGTGTTATAAGTTTGATACGGAGGTCTCTTAGCTTCTCAACTTTCCTCCGAGGGTTGGTATTTGTGAATTTTATATGAATAATATTGACTGCCTCGGTGGCGTAGTTGTATTGCGTATGCGTTACGAGTACGATTTGAGCGCTGAGGTCCTGGGCTCGAATTCCGGGTCGAGCCAATAACATTGTGACTAGGTTTTTCCATCTTAAAAATTACTCAGTCGCAGCTCGGAGTCAGGAAGTTGGCGGTGTGATACCCCCGTGCCTCGGAAAGCACGTAAAGCCGTTGGTCCTGCGCCTGATCTTTCTCCGGTCATGTCGGATTGCCGTCTCACTGAGCTATGAGAGTGAGAGAATAGCGAGTGCACCTGTGTATTACGCACACACTTGTGCACTATAATATCTTCTGCGTCCCTGGATGGTCTCCGTTAAGATTAGCCGCCGTGGCCGAAATTGGCTAGGAGCATATCATTGCATTTCGATGAATAATATAATAAAACACCTAGCGGTAACGTAATAAATAAACCTGGTCCTACTTTAATCTAGATACGATTACTTTATTAAATTGCTATCAGAATTTACGAGAATTTCAGTTTAAAAACACCTAAATCTTTTTGCATCTTAATATTTTCGCTTCAAATATAAATTTATTTCGTTTTACACATAACTACATACTCATACAGAGCGTCGAGGAGAACATAATTCTGGTACCTCAGGAGTTAAAATCAATAAGGTAGATCCTCTACATACCTCATCCGAATCTTATTGTGTTATTGATGCTATATACTGCAACCTTACATAAATGACTTCAATCACTAATAAGTGTACAGTCAGAAGCATAAATATCTGTACAAAGTCTAAATTTCAAATCGCCTATATACGCGTTGAGTTAAACTGAAACATTTTTTTCTTCGTTTGAAGTAAAGTAAATCTCTTTTATTTTATTATTGTGTAGAGAAAAAACAGATTGGTAAGAACTCAAAAGTATGTAGCCAATTTGAAATTTTGATTTTGTACAGCTACTTATGCTGCTGACTGTACACATGCAGCTATATTTAGTTAATGAATAAAATAAATTTGGAATAATAAAAGATAAACTCATAAGTGACAACCCTGAACTGTCAGTCAGTTCACCCCTGGGCTGTACTAATGCCAGTGGAAACAAGTTACAAAGTAGGCTAGGCATAAGAGCGTATTACCTAAGCGTTTCAGTGCAGTTTGCCAAACTAGAAAAGTAAGGGAATTAGTGTTGGTTTAGCAATTTTTATACCATTTTTACGTACTACTATTCAAGACATAAAAATTAAGCTATGCCTATCAACCTGATTTAAGTAAAATCTTATTCAGTGATTATAATGTAGTCATTATTTATAATATCAATTAAAACGGAGTGAAGCAATACTTTTACTCTCATTTATACTGGAGAGCAGATATTATGTGTATGTGTACTCTGATTAGCGGTAGATATAGATAAAACGGAGTTATACTTATCTGGACTAACCTTAGCAAAAAAATAAAATGAAAGTTTTACGCATCGCAGGAGCAGTCTTCAACCATCTTACATGGAATCCCACTCTGTTTTAAGACATGTGGGTTTTAAACCCACTTTATTTTTAACGCAACGTTCAAGATGCACTTAGAGAATAGTGTAAACTTGGGAGTTAGTAATTTGATCTCCATTGTTAGAGAAGTGGGCTCTAATGTCTCGACGGTCGTTGCTAGGTCTTTGCCTTATCTCGTTATGGTCAAACTACCCTTGGCTCGCGGCTCCGCCCGCGTGAAAAAGTTTTTCCGGGAAAAAAGTCCCGCTTTATATTTTCCCGGATAAATAACCTATGTTCTTTCTCAGGCTCTAGACTATCTGTGTACCAAATTTCATTTAAATCGGTTCAGTAGTTTTGGCGTGAAGGCGCGACAGACAGACAGAGTTACTGTCGCATTTATAATATTAGTAAGGATTATTGTGCGCGCATGATGTGATAGGGGGCGAGCCTATCGCCATATCGGGCACAAATTCCAGACTCCGGGCTGATACTGAATAGAAAAATCCAATATCACTTTGCCCGACCCGGGAATCAAACCCGAGACCTCAGCCTTGCAGTCGTACCATTACGGTACCTACTTGGTTGCGTATGGTTGTATTAACAACTACGCCACCGAGGCAGTCGAGGATTATTGTAGGTTGTTTGACTAGGCTCTGCTCGTAGTAGTGTCTGCGTAGAAATGTTTGGATGGTTGAATCAATGGCCAACACTGAATTTTAAATATACAGGGTCATTTTTACATTGCATTACTAAATGAAACCACATATTCGTCCTTACCTCTTCTAACATCTTGCCAAAAATCATCCATGAATAACGAATATTATTGCCAAAAATCCCTGTTGTAGTTTTCAAATTTTTTAATCATTTCGTAGTTAAGTGCGAATATGGTGTGTGCGAAAGTGTATTTATGAATGAAAGTATAATGTTGCCGCTGCGACGAATCATCATAGAGCAGTAATAGTGGCATAATGTCGTGTAAACTTAAAGTTACTTTTTATTGATATTTATTTTGTTCGAAACTTACACTTTTTCGTTTTACAACTATGGTTAAAATAACTTAATGGAAAGCGTTATTTTCGACGGGACAGGGATGTGATTTCATTTATTAAAGCAATGTCAAAATGACCCTGTATAGAAATGAGAATAGAAGCTAAAAGTTATGTGTGAGTATATTTTAGATATTTGTATTGTGTTAGATATGGTCGCAGAAAACGTGGACGACCAAGGAAGCGATGGAGAGACGACCTGGACGCATTCCAACCAGACTGAAAAGAGTTAGCAGAAGATCGAAGGAATTGGAATAAAAAAGGGGAGGCCTTTGCTCAGCAGTGGGACACATACGAGGCTTAAAAAAAATACATATAGAATTGTGGTAAAATAATTAAATTTAAAAAAATATGTAATAAGTATTGCATAGATTTTTAATTATTAAAGTTATAAAATATAGTTAAAAACTTATTGATGTTATGACTTATCTTACATTATCTTAGTATGAGATAAGGACGGGACTTGGGTATTTTATATTAACTGATTTTTACAATAATACTGCTGGTCTTGTCGCAGAGTACTTGGGCTATAAACCGTGAGGTTTTAGATTCGGTTACCAGGGAACATAGATAAAATTTAAACTAGTTTATCCGCCCATTTGCGCCCAAGTCTACCCCGTCAAATAAAATAACGCAGAATCATCCGTTAAAAGCTGTAAAAAAAACAATTGTTATATTTATTGCATGACCTAATTCTAAAATCGTTTCACGTCCACATTTTTTCATAGAAAAAAATTACTAAACCTGCCAAAAACGTGGATGTAACACCTGTTCGGCAATTTCTACCGTTAAGCTATGCAGCTGCGCTTCAATTGTTTTTGCAGCCCCAACAAGTTTAGTTTATTGTTAAAATGTTCGCATATTTCCAGTTCAATATTGAATTTTTTTGTAGGCACATTTGGTTGCACTGTTCGACTGGGATAGTACCGTATTGTCAAATAACGCTGTGTAGGTTTCTGCAGTGAGACGAAGTGATATGCTAGGACGAAAATTCCTTGCTCATTTGCCGTAAATATTAATACAGAAAAGTAATAAAGAAGACAAAAGTGTATGAATCTCCAGCCCCCCAATAATCCCGTGCGGAGTTGCTGGTCTCCCATCGGGCGCGTCTCCCTGGGTGGCGGATAGGGGAACGCCCCCCAAATTTGGGGGGTACCGGAAACGGCGTGGACCAAAACCAGCAAAGAAGATTCTTCCGCGTTCCCTCTGACTAGCAGAGGGTGCAGTGGAGGAATATGTAGACGGGTTCCGTGTGCACTCACCCTGCCGCGGAACAGGCCGGGGCAGAACTAGTTCTCCTTGGCCACCGTTAGTCTCGGAATCTCAGGGGGCGCTGTGGTCATGTTTCGCAGCGACTTCTGGGGCCGAGGGTCTTGGCTTAACCGCCTGGACTGCGAGGGAGATAACCTCTATAAAAAGTTACCCCGAATTCCAAGCGGCGGCGCACCGCGAGGGGATGCATGGCCGATGGGTAGTTCGGTCTCGAGTGCGACCCCCGCCAGAGTACCGGCCGACACTCTGTGCGGGTTACGCTAGGCTTACCCAGGTACAGGGGGCACTGCCTGGGTGGACTGTTATTTCCCCCATACTCGTGGGATTCATAATGAATAAATCTAAACTTAAAAACACAATGACGAGGTTGCCTACTCCACTTCCGGCTGGAGAGGCGGAGGTCGAAGGGCGCAAGCCCAACGACGGAAAAATAGAAAGGGGGAATGTGGGCGTGAGGCTCACTGAAGATATGTGCGTGGACTCAGAGTCCAGCGATAGTGGCTCTTCAGTGAGAGGCGGGCGATTTTGGAGGAGCCTGTCGACCGACACGGACGAGCCGGCGCCGAAGACGAGGGCGACCGTTGCTCGCGGTAGAGGGGGCCCACCTTCGGTGGGCATCTTAAAGAAGGCAGAGAGGGAGCGCAACGACGCGAAGCGTGCGGAGGCTCGCCAAAAGTCGGAGGTCGTGCCGAAGCGGCTCCGCTCTGCCGGGTCACTGGCGCGCTCTAAGGCCACAGAGACCACGGTCACCGGCCTTGAAGAAGAGGCGAAGAGGTGGCGGGAAAAGAGCTCCCGCCTTGAGGCTGCAGTTAAGCAGCTTCAGGAGGAGAACGCCTCCCTCCGTCGCCGCCTCGAAGACCTAGAGGCGGCCGCCAGCAAAAGCCCAACGGAGGAAATGCTGGGGATGATAGAGGCGAGGGTGGAGGCAAGGATGGAGTCACTGCTCATGGGACCGGCCGCAAGACCGCCTCTGGCCCATGAAAATAGGGCCCAAGTAGTGGAGCTCTCGGTTCAGGGGGGGTATGTCGGGGGTCAACACCGGTCCTTGGGCAAGGGCAAGGGAAAAGGTAAGGGCAAAGGAGCAGCCCAACCCAGTCCTCCCACCCTGATCCCAATCGCCGGTCCCTCCAATGCTCCGCCCCGATTCATCATGGCGGAACTATTGGGGGTGCAAGCGAAGGGCCAAGGAGCGGAGAAGCGAGTCGTTCTGGCTTCCACACTTCCTCCAGTGCCCAAGCTGAAGCCAGTAAAGGGGGGGAAAAATAAACCCAATCCCCCAGCGCAGCAAGCTCCCCGTGAGCCCCGCCCGCTGCCACTGGCTCCAGTGTCCCTGGACAGGGAATGGACGGTAGTAGTGGGTAAGAGGAAGACAAAGCCCAAGTCCGGCGCGGCGCCTGCTGCAAGTTCGCAGCAACCGCCGCGCCGGGCCGAGCCCAAGCTCCGCCCACCGCGCTCCGCGGCTGTCATGATAACCCTGACGCCGACGGCTGTGGCGAAGGGGCTCACCTATGCCAGGGTTCTGACAGAGGCGCAGGATAAGGTGAACCGCACCGGCCTTGATATCACAAGGCTGAGGCCTAAGTTTGCGGCCACGGGTGCCCCAATGTACGAGGTGCCCGGGGCTAACTCTGATGAGAGGGCCGACTCCCTCGCCGCAAGGCTGAGGGAGTGTTTCAATGGGTCGGAGGATGTTCGGATCTCCCGGCCCATCAAAAATGCGGAACTGCGGCTTACGGAGCTGGATTACACGGCCACTCCTGAGTCAGTCGCAATGGCCCTCTCTAAGGCCGGTGAGTGTGCACTTGAATCCATCAAGGTAGGGCAAATCCGACCTGACCGTTCTGGTGTGGGTACGGCTTGGGCTCGGATGCCAATAAAGGCAGCTCAGAAAGTGCGAGGGGCGGGCCGTGTAACGATCGGCTGGGTCGCGGCTCGAGTTTCCGTGCTCGAGGCACGGCCCCTTCGGTGCTTCCGGTGCCTGGAGACCGGGCACGTCCGGGAACGCTGCGATTGCGCAGTGGACCGTAGCGCGCTGTGCTACCGCTGCGGCCAGACAGGCCACAAGGCCCGTGAGTGCAGCGCTGCGCCAAACTGCGTGGTCTGCGCAGCCTCCGGCAAGCCCGCCGGGCACCAACTCGGGGGGAAGGCGTGTCCCGCCTCCTCCCGCCGCAACCGACGTCGCCCCTCCCGACGTAATGCTGCTGCTGCTGTGGCCACAACCCAGCCGCAGGCAGCAAGCCCACCGCAAGAGGCCGAGATGGAAGGTGTTGTAGAGATCGCCCAATAATGGACCTAAAGTTCCTCCAGGCGAACATCAACCACTGCGCCAGTGCCCAAGACCTGTTGTCCCAAAGCCTGGCGCAGTGGTCGGTGCAAGTGGCCGTGGTCGCTGAGCCGTACTTTGTCCCTCCCCGTGACAACTGGGCTGGGGACACCGACGGTTTGGTGGCCATAATCACCCAGGGTGCCGCTGGCTCCCCGCCCTTCGAAAAGATATCGAAGGACCAGGGATGCGTGGCGGCTCTGTTGGGAGACGTTTGGGTTGTGGGAGTATATTTCTCTCCCAACAGACCCCTCGCCGAATTCGAATCTTTTCTCGTTCGGCTGGGGGCCCTAGTGGAACAAGGCCAACCTTACCCGGCAGTCGTCGCCGGTGACTTCAACGCCAAGTCTGTGGCTTGGGGCTCGCCGGCGACGAGCGGTCGCGGTAGGGTCCTGGAGGACTGGGCGATCTCTGTCGGCCTGGTCGTCCTGAACAGGGGGTCGGTGCACACGTGCGTGCGGCGCAACGGCGGGTCCATAGTTGATCTGTCGTTTGCAAGTCCCGCCGTTGCGCACCGTGTCCGGGGCTGGAGAGTCCTCGCGGGCGTGGAGACGATGTCGGACCACCGTTACATTAGGTTCGACGTCTCCGCGTCCGCGAGTATCCAGCCCGATGGTGAAACGAGCGCCCCGAATCAGGACGGCCCGCGGTGGGTGCTTCGTCGCCTCAATAAAGAGGCCCTAGAGCTAGCCGCTCTGGTGATGTCGTGGCTCCCCGTGCCGGACGGGCCGGTACGGGTTGAGCAGGAGGCGGAGTGGCTCGGGGTGGCAATGTCGGACGTTTGCGACGCCGCCATGCCCCGGGCCCTCCGCCGTTCGACTCGGCGGCAGGTGTACTGGTGGTCGGCGGAGCTAGCGCAGTTGCGCGCGTCTTGCGTTGCTGCGCGCCGTCGATACGCCAGGCATCACCGTCGCCGAATTCGAACACAGGATCACGCAAACCAGGAGCGGCGGCTCTATGACCTCTACAAAGAGGCGAAGAGAGCGCTGCGGGTGGCCGTTCATAGGGCCAAGGTCGCGGCACGCAAGGAGTTTCTGGAGACTCTCGACGGTGACCCGTGGGGGCGCCCCTATCGCATGGTGATGAATAAGCTTCGCCCAGCGGCGCCCCCGCTGTCGCAGAGTCTCCGGCCAGAATTACTGGCCAACGTCGTCGCGGCTTTGTTCCCGGCCACCGTGGAGACCACTCCTCCACCGATGTCGCCACCGGATGTGGCGTCATCGTCGATTGAGAATCCGGCAAGGGATATCCCAGAGGTTTCGCCCGCAGAAATGCGGGCGGTAGTGCTTCGGCTGCGGAGCAAAAACACGGCCCCAGGGCTCGATGGCATCCCCGGAAGAGCCTGGGTGCTAGCCCTCGAGCACCTGGGTCCGAGGCTCCGCAGTTTATTCACCGCCTGTTTGGAGCAGGGCGTTCTCCCGGCGCGTTGGAAAACCGGGAAGCTCGTCCTGCTTAAAAAGGAAGGACGACCCGCAGAGTCGCCGTCGGCCTACCGGCCCATCGTGTTGCTAGACGAGGTCGCCAAACTCTTCGAGCGCATCGTCCATGCTCGCCTCGTCGAGCACCTCGAGAGGGTCGGACCGAACCTGGCCGACAGCCAATTTGGCTTTAGGAGGGGACGTTCCACCGTCCACGCGATTCTGCGGGTGAAGGAACAGGCGGAGGATGCAGTGGCCGGAGGCGGAATAGTTGTCGCGGTGTCCTTGGATATTTCCAACGCGTTCAACACGCTGCCTTGGCCCTGCATTCACGAGGCACTGCGGTACCACGTGGTGCCGCCCTATCTTCGGCGTCTGGTGCACGCGTACCTGTCTGACAGGGACGTTGTGTATCCGGGCGTTGACGGGTGGCACCGAAGAGCGATGTCGTGCGGTGTTCCACAGGGCTCGGTTTTGGGCCCTCTCCTGTGGAACATCGGATACGACTGGGTGCTCCGTGGTGCAAATCTCAGGGACGTCGGCGTGACGTGCTACGCCGACGACACATTGGTCACAGCGACCGCCAGGACGTTCCAGGACGCCGCCACCTTGGCGGCGGTGGGCACCGGCCAAGTAGTAAGTCGGATTCGACGGTTGGGTTTAAAGGTGGCCCTCGAGAAAACCGAGGCCATTTGTTTCCACGGGCCTCGGAGAGGGCCACCGGCCGGTGCCCACATCGTGGTTGAGGGGGTGCGGATTCCCATCGGCAAAGATATGAAATATCTAGGCTTAGTCTTAGATAGCCGATGGAAATTCCGCGCCCATTTCAAGAAACTGGGGACGAAACTGTCTCGGGCAGCGGGCGCTCTTTCCAGCCTGCTGCCCAACCTGGAAGGTCCTGGCATCCCTTGCCGGAGATTATATCACGGAGTCGTGCGGTCCATGGCCCTCTATGGCAGCCCCGTTTGGGCTGACTCCCTGAACCGCCCCTGCATCGCCCTCCTGCGCACTCCGCAGAGAGCTTTGGCGCAGCGGGCGATCAGGGCGTACCGCACGGTTTCTTTCGAGGCGGCTTGTTTGTTGGCCGGATTCCTGCCCTGGGATCTGGACGCCAAATCCCTCTCCGATGTCTTTCATTGGCGGGAGGAGGCGTCCAGTCGCGGGCAATATCCGGCCCTGAAGGAGGTGGAGGCCATGAGGGCCTCCCTACGGCGAGCCGCCGTGGAGGAGTGGCGTCTCAGGCTGGAGGCCCCGACAGCGGGGCTCAGGGTCGTCGCGGCAGTGCGTCCTGTCTTTGCCGAATGGCTGGACAGGCGCCACGGTGCGGCAACGTTTCGCCTGTCGCAGGTGCTCACCGGGCATGGCTGCTTCGGTGAGTTCTTGTGGCGGGTAGTGCGGAAGGAGGTGTCGGCCGTGTGTCACCACTGTGACAACTGCCCGCTGGATACGGCCCAGCATACGTTAGAGTTTTGCCCAGCCTGGGATGAGGAGCGCAGCGCTCTCAGAGCAGTCGTCGGAGGAGACCTCTCGCTGCCGGCCGTGGTCGCTTCCATGGTCGACAGCCGGAGGTCCTGGCGTGCGGTGGCACACTTCTGTGAGGTGGTCCTCTCGCGGAAGGAGAGTGCCGAGAGGGATCGGAGGCGCGGAGATCCCTCCCGCCGCCAGACGAGACGTAGGAGGCGCCGGGTGGACGACTGACCGGCGTCTTCCGCCCTGTGGATTGGGGGCGTTTGGAGAATTCTACCACGGTATCCCCTGCCTGTCGTAAAAGGCGACTAATAGGGGCCACCGGGGGTCGCAGGCGGGCGGCAGGGGGCTGTCCGTCTTTCACTTTTGTGTTCTATTAGCACATTGTAGCGATCCCTGTGATGGACGGCAGCGTGGCTGGTAGGCCTCACGCTGCCATTGACGCCGAGGGCGTCCTTCGGTGCGTGGGGGCTCCTGAGCCCCCCCACAACAGGAGACGGGCCGCACTAGGCGGCAACGCGCAGAGGCGGCTGCGGACGACAACTTAGACACTCCCGTCAGAGGAAGCCCGCAGCCGTCCCTAATGCGCCGAAGATGGCCACCGCGGAGTTTTGGTTGGTATGCCGTGCGTTATACATAGGTTAGGGACTCGGCCCGGCGGTCGCCCGATGGTTACATCTCTCCGGGTGGCTCAACGCCGGGACGTAAGGCACGGTGAACCCAACATAACCGCTCAGTCGCCCCCCTTGAAGGCTGGGCGGTAGTAATAAGTCACTTTCTCCGCGAAAACAAAAAAAAAAAAAAAGCCCCCCAATAATGTAGCAAAAACTAAGGCATGAAAGTCGATGTCGTGTAATTTTGATGTTGGTGATTGATTTAAAGACTAATACGTCAGTCACGTGTTAGTCTCTCGACCAATGACAATAGAACTTGAATTCTTGTCATGTTTTTTGCAACATTCTATTGATTTTTTCTATAACCTATAACTATCTGAAACATTACTTTTTAGTGCTTTTGTAAAAGTCTGTACTAACTGATGCTGCGGTTTAATAATCAGCTGTACATGTATAAAAATTAGGGTAACCTCATTTTTATATTTGTATTAAAATACAATTACTCAATCATTATCCGCATCTCTATAAGCACGAAGTAAGTCCCAGCGAAATAAAATACAAAACAACAGTTTTATCAACGCAAACAAAAACGTTTTCAAGTTTGACATAGTTTCGCTCCGTTGTTGCGATGCTGACCTCGTCAAAAAGGTTTGAAGACTCCATTTGTACAGAAAAAAAGCTAAATGCAAAATTCAAACCTGTAGGTCTAAATTATTCCGTCGAAGTCCGCTTGCGCGTTTTTCCATTCATGGTACATGTATCAGCGAGAAAGGTCTATCGTATTTTTTAACCATGTTCACGCTTACTTTATCCATATTGATGGTTATTGAATGTTTTGTTTTTCTAAGCCAAGGCAAAGGTAAAATTCACTTGGTGCAAGTATTACAAAAATTAAGGATAGTAAAAATATATATATAAAATCTTGATGGTATTGTAGTTCATAAATTGGTCTGATTTCAAAATCTATTACGTCAGGTCAAATATTTTATTTATCACTAAACGTTTATGGTGGTTTGTTTCAGTCATAATGAAACCGATTAAAAATATTAAGTAAGTACCTTACTTCGAAATGTAAGGGCACTGTTCAGAGAGTCATTCTGTGATATTTGTCTCAGCAGTCCATTCCAAAAACATAGTCATCGCGCATTGATTATGGTTGATTTTGTGTATAAGTCCGCATAATGTATAAAATCCATTTAAAATCTCCACATTTTAAATACTATGAAAGAAACCAAAATAAATCTAAAAATACTATCCGAACAGTAACCAGTCCACACATCGGAATAGAATTCGATTAAAATTCTTTTTCCGTCGACCAAGTTAGGTGTGAAAACGTGTAAAACGCATAACGAGTCTAAATTGAAACTTGTGTAATGTGAGTTTTTTAAACCGCCTCAGAGGACTTCCGCAGTTTTTTATCTTCCAACACTGAACCATTAATCAGATCTACCACACCAAATAGGGAGGTGAAATGACAATTCGACTCAGTCATGCAATTGGCTCAAATAGTTCAGATGTTTGTAATATTTTGAAGAAAACGTTATGCTGAACTTGAACTTTTTACTTTGAAATCAATATTCATTGAAAAGGAGTAGAAACAAATTACTTAAAACTACTATTAGATTCATGATAGATACTTTAGTATCAAACGAAATGCGTTTTCAGAGATAACATTTTAGAACTTTGGAATAGAGTTCCCTGCGTGTCGTATCTACATCTTATTCCCGGGATAAAAAGTAGCTTAAAACCTTCCCAGGGTCTCAAACTATCTCCATACCAAATTTTATCGAAATCAGTTTGACAAACTATACAAACTTTACCAACTCTTTTTACCCCCTTAGGGGTTTAACTTCGCAAAATCACCGCCATACTGAGCACCTGCATCTTAAAAGGAACCCCCATGCAAAATTTGAGATTCCTAGCACTTGTAGTTTCTGAGATTTCGAGACGAGTGAGTAAGTGACCTTTCACTTTTATACATATCCTATATCACAAGGTCATATGGGTTCCATGAGGCAATATCTTGGCTATGTCTATGGACTATGTCCACTTGAAGGTAATAAAACAAAATGTACTTTATAGATGAACGAATGAGGCAAACTAATTCAACTAAGAGGTATACATTGTACCGAATCCACAGTGACGTCACAGCACTACGTTCGAAAACTTGTAGGAAACAAGAAAAGTTTCCTTTCACTTGAATTAAAATCTTCAACGGGGATGACTCAGCTTTTTTGTTGTTTACGGTCCACAATACTCTGATAAACTGCAGTTTGTTTCATTTCAACCATTGTGCTAATTGTTTTACGTCATAGATTTTGTTTGTCACTCGTGGCTCACGTTTTAACGTTTGATTAAAATTGAGAATATTATATTTAACTAGCTTTTGCGCGCGGCTCCGCCCGCGTGGAAAAGTTTTTCCGGGATAAAAAGTAGCCTATAGCACTCAGGAGTAGTGTAGCTTCCTATTAGTGAAATAATTTTCAAAATCGGTCCAGTAGTTCCTGAGATTAGCGCGTTCTAACAAACAAACTCTTCAGCTTTATAATATTATAGTATAGATTACGGTAGTTAAAAGCTATTAACGATTAAAAGTAAAGAAAATTACGGTTGTATACCTACACGAATTAGTGTCAGTAAAGAGCAAATTTCCCTCTCAGTAGTAGAGGAGGCCTGTGCTCAGCAGTGGGCAATATATAATACAGGGCTGATGATGAAAGAGCAAATTTAAAGGTCAAGTGTTATTTTAAAACAAATTAATTCAACGTCCGACCTTACTGTTTACTTCTAATAGCTTCAAATCTCAACAGACCATAATATAAGCTCACGCCTTAATCTTTTTTTTTTATTGCTTTGAATGACGAGACGAGCATGTCGTTCGCCTGATGGTAAGCGATACGACCACCCATAAACAGAAGCAACACCATCCAGCACCTTGACTTACAAAGTACTGTGTGGCATTCCACTGCGCTCGTCATCCTGAGACTTAAGATGTTAAGTCTCAATATGTCCTGTAGTTACACTGGCTACAATGTCCTTCAAACCAAAACACAACAGTGCATGCACACTGCTGCTTTGCGGTAGAAATAGACATTGCGGTGGTACCCATCCAGACGGACTCTTGCATATGAGAGACCTACCTACCAATCTGGAAGGATTAGATAGATACATAACTAATGCAATCATATTTTGCTGAACTTATTATTATGTTATAGGAGATAATGACTCAGACGTCAAACTCACATTTTATTTTATAAACAGGCCGGCATAATTGTGTCGACTGGCGTGGGGCAATCATCTCATCAGTCGTCTCTGTATCTGGACCCTACTTAGCTTACAATCAGGTGCAGTTTCATTTCGACGCGCAGCTATAAAAAATATGTTACCTAGAAATCGTATCAAGAATCTCACGATGTACAGTCAAGGGCTACCATTAGATGAATAACGATATTCTACGGAACTGTAGCATTGTATAAATACATATATTTACTATATTTGTTAACTGTTTACTTAAATTTGTAGGTCTCTCATATGTAAGAGTCCGTCTGGGTGGGTACCACCGCAATGTCTATTTCTACCGCCAAGCAGCAGTATGCATGCACTGTTGTGTGTCGGTTTGAAGGACTGTAACGTTGTTAGGAAGGTTAACTCTTTTCGTAAACGGACTACCGTTTACGTCAGTTTTACTACCAATCGAAACGGTTAATGCTTCGTATTGGCTGTTAAATTGTCAGTAGTTTTGACGTACATCTGAATGGCGCCCGTATAAATAAGCGTGCAATGTTACGCGCGCCCTCTTTTTGCAATCTTCTTCGCCGTAGCAACACTACTAACTAACTGCGTGTTGCCACGCACATCGTTGTTCCCGCTAGGGTGACTGTGCCAACTACTACTAACCGCTTCCAGGTATTCTGTGCACCTGGGCTCGTGAGCTATCACGAGTCACTGGCGCGGAATGTAAGCCTAGCTTGCATTCCGACGTGGTGGAATCTGATTCCAGGTTTTCTGCGGTGCGGCGTTGACCCGGCATGTTCTACGGCGTGGAGTGCTGACTCCATGCTCCGCTGGCGTCAGGAGTGCTGACTCCCGATCCCAGCCACGTGCTCACCGCCGTCCCTCCACGGTGCGGAGTGCTGACTCCGCCACGTGCACACCACCATCGTCGTCGCGGGTGCTGGCCCCGACCACGTGCTCACCACCACCATCGCAGTTGGGTGTGCTAACCCCGACCACCTCACCACCGCTGCGCAGACCACGTGCTACCATCTGCCCGGCGAGCTGCCGCCGGAGCTAGCCACGTGCATCAGCGTCGTGCCGTTCGCCTGAATCGGAGTCCCCGTAAGCCAGTGACTCTCGTTTGCATACCATCAGCAAACCGTACCGAGTGTAACGCGGAGGTGCAAAATAAATCTCGTACCACGAACCTAAAACCCTGAGTTTCTCTTCTCTACCACTATCTACCTGCGGCGGCTCACGCCGCAGGACATTGTAGCCAGTGTAATTACTGGACATAATGAGACTTAACATCTTATGTCTCAGGATGACGAGCGCAGTGGAATGCCACACAGTACTTTGTAACTCAAGGTGCTGGATGGTGTTGCTACTATTTATTGGTGGTCGTATCGGTCATCATCACGCGAACGGCATGCTCGTCTTGTCATTCAATGCCATAAAAAAATCGTACGTCTATACATATAGACAGTCACATTATATCATATAATTCTAGACCCGAAACCTCCCATCCCAACAATTTTAATACCAACAGCTAGAATATTATATTGTTAACACAAAACCCATTGTATTCTTTCATACTTCAACGCTGGAGATGGAAGCATTAATTTGAGACAATGGAACGAACTACAATTCGTCACTTAGGCTTATAATGTATAAATGACGTGTACGCTCTACCTTCCATACACAAAGGAGTTGCAGGGTACATTGTTTCGCGGTACACTGCCGGCCAAATATTGTGTTTCTTTTTTTATTTGGTAGAAAAAATATGGTATTTTTTGTAGCTGTTTTCTGGATAGATCTCCATAGATTTGAAACCAATTACCAGTACTTACGTGATAATATTCTGTAAAGTTGAGACCTGAATACGGTGTGAAGGAAGAATTAAGTACGTTTGCATAAACCTGGTGATCAGAAATGACAGTGCAATGAATTAACATTTTTGTCAGACGCGCTTCCATTATCTTGCATTAGTCACTTTACCGTTCAATTAAATGGAAATAAAACTAATACGTACTATTTAAAAATGGATGTGCTTCCTAATGTATTATCTGCTGTATAATGTTTACCGCTAATCATGTATGATCTATGGAAATAAGTTATTTTATTGTGTGATCATATTTCATCAAAGCTGAATAAAATTAATCTGTTAAAGGAAATGTTTCTAAATTAATTCACATTGTTGTCCACAGGTATTTGGTACTAATCTAGGCGAAAATTTATATCTCTTATTTTTCGTATGTCTTTTTTTTTCTGTTTTATTTACCTCTGTATACTCTGACATTGACAGAATCATCGTAAACGCGAGGACGCCATAATAAAAAATAAAAAAAACATACATTCCAATTGATCCAATAGACACTGTCAAACGCAAATCTCAAATATTGGGTTATGAGAATACATAAATTATCCTGCGTTTGTATCCCCGAAGGGTTGATAGAGGTGCAACCTCTTTTGCATATTCCTCTGACCTTATTTCCGTCAAAATATTTGGGACTGACCAATATACGGGTGAATTTTTAAGTGGGCGTGGTTGGCGAAATCCGAAAGTATGAGGAATGGAAAAAAATACTCAAAGGAGTCTCGGGGCCGATTTTGATGGTAAGTAAATAAATCAGTATCAATGGATTTTTTAAAAATGTGTCCCTTCCTTAGGTTTGCCATTCGTCATTACGTCCCGGGGTTTGATTCTTAATAGCGACACTATCGAATAGTGTAAAGAAGCAGTGTGTTTTTATTCCGTCAAAATCAACGGATTTGATTCCTGACTAGGAATATTATTAAAAAAAAAGTTTTGTTTTTATCAACGTCGGCCCCAGACTCCTTTGAGCATTTTTCTCTATTCCTCATACTTTCAGATTTCGCCATTCACGCCCACTTGAACAATTCACCTGTATATCCATAGTCCGTATTAAGCACAAAATTCTATTCTCGTATAGTTTATTTATTAATAAATTCTAAAAGCAAAAATACGTCAATAAATGCAGTTATATGTCACTTTGATATACAAAAATTACTCGTTCATTTTCCATCAAAATGTTTAAAATGCAAAATAGCTGTATACAAATAAAGCGGACTTAATGACGGATTTATTCGCCTTTTGAATATTGCTCCAAAAGTAATTAAATTTATTGACGGAACCATTCCCAGCATGTTTAGTGCATGATGGAAACTGATGGTTTTTTGCGTTTTTCACTTATTTGAGGGGAATAGAGGTCAATTTAGCTCAAATAGTGAACACCAATGACTAGGTACTATGATAGTCATTGTCGTTATGCATCTATGGATGCATACTTGTATTGTGTACTCTAAGAAAACCAACGTAAAGCCACAGTACTCTTGCATTTCGTATAATAATAATAATACCAGCCCTATATTATATAGTACCCACTACTGAGCACGGGTCTCCTTCACTAAGGCGAGGGTTTAGGCCTTACTCTAACACGCTGGCCTAGTGAGGATTGTAGACTACACATAGGTTCTACATTATTTTTTGGAGAATTCTCAGGTATTTAGGTTTCCTTTATCTTCAACGCATGGTAAGTGAGATTTCTCTCTATTACTATTCCTTTCTTAATGCCAGCGTCGCGTCCATGATTCTTCTGATATCACAGTTGTCTATAGGACGGTGACTTACAGTGACGGTTACGTAACATCAGATGACTCGTTTGCTCGTTTTCTGACTTATATATAAAAACTCCAACTCCTCTGATAACTTCAGGAAGTCTAAACCTAGCATCATACAACACAGAGTTAATATTATTTAAACAATAAACTTTTTGTCCGTCAGTGTAGACTACGTAAGCAAATTGCGCTTTTGCGTTCGTGTCGACCGCACAAAGCTGGTTGGCATTAGCTGAGCGATACAACGGTGTTATAAATTGTAATTAAAATGTTTATCGCCTCTGGGGTTGTACACTTATTTATGGACCGGCAGCATTATATGAAAGTGTTTAGGACTATTGGTATCATGCAACTTGAATAGCTATGTTCTATTTCCAATTTTTATATAGCATCAACTAGGGAAACTTGTAAGCAATTCATCTGATGATACATGACTTTTTTAACAGTTAAGGTTGACTTGAGGTTTTTTTTTTCAATTTCGTAATGGTTTTTTCATATTTTTTACTTTCCTCTTTCTTGGTATGTGGTTCGTCTATGACGTATCCACAGTGACAGAGGATTTGTGGATGCGTTACCAACCCGTTAAAACATGCTATGAGGCTTTGATTAATTATATACCTAGATAGAGTGTCGCGCAACAATGAAACTAAAACAAACAGACCAACTTTTCTTAAGCTAGTACGCGTGACAGCTGTGTCATACGCTATCGCTGCATCATTCTGCGTATCCTTGTGTGCGCGCATAATGATATCAGTTATTACATGGTTTCTATTAAAACGGGGAGAAAATTATATCCATTGAAAACAACAAAAATGAATTCACTCGAACTCATTTAGTGGGCAACAGTTGGCCTCTATTTTTTTTCGCCGCATTTGAAACGTTCAGTGTCTATCTAGGTATATAATTAATCAAAGCTATGAGGTTTTGGGAGGTATAATGAAAATATAGAATATTATAAATATTTTAATGAACAAGTATACAGCATGATGATTCTGGTCCGCAATCCGTTGCTTTGATTGTATACATTTTTGGGCATCGTATCCCGGGCTCCATACATTCTCCGCCTTTTAGTCTACATGTTCTCTGCGGGGCTAATTTCGCTGTGAAATACAGAAAATATAAATAAAAATGTGACACACCCAGCCTTATACTTAAATACAATCCTCGTGATGTGGATTTCCATGTGGTTTTAATACAAATGTAAAACTATATGAGCAAGCTCATCTGATGAGCTGAAGAGCATAATACGCACGCATGCTCACGCCTTTTATCCCCGAAGGGGTAGGCAGAGGCGCAACTAGTGCACCCACTTTTCGCCAAGCGTATTCCGTCCCATGATGTGATAGGGGGCGAGCCTATCGCCATACCGGGCATAAATTCCAGACTCCGGGCTGATACTGAATAGAAAAATCCAATATCACTTTGCCCGACCCGGGGATCGAACCCGAGACCTCAGCCTTGCAGTCGTATCGTAATACAACTACGCCACCGAGGCAGTCCATAATCTCATGAAGAGCATAATCTATCCTATAATAAAGCAGTAGATCCCGGTGTGTCTGTACATTGAAAGAAATGTGATAAAAAAGAAAGGGGGTGACTAAAGAAGAGTAATGGAAAACAAATCAGCGATTTTTATAATTCTTTTCTGTCTGTCTGTCTGTTTTTCTGTTTGTTTGTTAGTGCACATCTCCGGAACTACTGAACGGATTTCGATGAAATTTGATATGGAGATAGTTTGAGACCCTACAAAAAGCACGCATCTTGGTCGTATCGCTTACCATCAGGCAAACAGCATGCTCGTCTCGTCATTTAATGCCATAAAAAAAAACATAGGTTAATCCCGGGAAAATATAAAGCGGGACTTTTATCCCGGAAAAACTTTTTAACGCGGGCGGAGCCGCAAGCAAAAGCTAGTTTTAAATAAGTAAACGTTTGCTCACGATTCCACCAGAGGACCAGCAGAGATACGGCGAAGCGTCATTGTTACATGGTCGAAGTTCCATGAAATGGGCTCGCACTAAGCGCTTTGCTTCCACCTTTATTGTGCGGACAGCCAAATTGTGGATTTCGCTACCATCGTGTCTATTTCCGCATAGATACAATTTGGGTCTCTTCAAGTCACGAGTGAATCGGTTTCTTCTGGGCAAGCGTGCTTCACCTTAGGCCGCATCATCGCTTAACATCAGGCGGATAGCGGACAAACGTGAGCCCATTCAGAAATAAAAAAAAAAACAATGGTTGGCGTACACTTGGAGACGCTTAAGTTCAGTACTGGACGGCGACAGGCTGATTGATAAACGACTGCGTGGAACATTACATGTAAAGTCTTATTTAGTGTTATCTCAGTAGGTAATTTAATAAAAGTACCGGTTTTTTTTTAATCCCGTCGATTTCAAGACTTTGCAGCCTGTAGCGCAGTCCATCCCAAAGTCTTTGAAACGTCGGCAGTAAAAATTAAACAAATTTATAGCGAAAAATCTGTTAAGTAATTTCAATGTAATCTCAGTACACAGTACAGTAAAGTATTCTGGCTATAACGTCTTCAAATCGGAATCAACAGTATACACATTACTGCTTGGCGGCAGAAATATATAGAGTATACAGTAGTACCTATCCTGAGGAACTCTCTTTTACTAGAGACCTACCAACTAGTCATCAGCGAAATTTCTACTAATTTCCGTTCCACTATTAATAGATTCGAAGCCACTAATTCATAATTCGAAACAAAAACTCATTCAATTCCCAAAACAAGTTTTCGTGTAATTCTTTGTACAAGAAATATTCTGAAGACAGTTGTTGCCACAATCATTTTCCTTCAACCGATTTATTTGTTGGAAAGTTTGATCTCTGAACAAAAGTGTTTCTAGCTAAAGTTTTAAAACTCGTGTATCGGCTTTTATTGACGTATGTCCATTTTGACGATTGTTTTATAGAGGAAATATATGTTGCTTTTGTCCAATTTGAAAACTTGCTTTCGAAGATATATCGAATTTATAAGGTCGTTGCTTTTTTGTAATTTTATTAGGATGAAAAATTTTCATTTATTTAAAACTGAATGACGAGAAAACCTAGCCGTTTGCAGATAAGATACACGATTGACTGTATCAACATCAGCCTATCCCTTGATTCCAAAAGCTACACGTTATTTTATCAGTTCGTAACAAGCACGGAACCTCATCTCGTTTATAACAATACAAATTGGCATACAAAATACCATTCTCCGCTAATTTCACAGAGATACAGTAACACGGCCGTGCTACGAGTTAACATTGTCAAAAAGAATAAGGTCCCAGAACTATCGATCACAAGTTACAGCATGGTAATGCGCTATGCCCATCCACTTGAGATATTCTTGTCCACGAGATTAGAAATCATGTTCAATCATGTTTTTTTTTTTTTTTTTTTATTGCTTTGAATGACGAGACGAGCATGCCGTTCGCCTGATGGTAAGCGATACAACCACCCATAAACAGTAGCAACACCATCCAGCACCTTGACTGACAAAATACTGAGTGGCATTCTACTGCGCTCGTCATCCTGAGACATAAGATGTTAAGTCTCATTATGTCCAGTAGTTATACTGGCTACAATATCCTTCAAACCGAAACACAACAGTGCATGCACACTGTTGCTTGGCGGTAGAAATAGACATTGCGGTGGTACCCACCCAGACGGCCTCTTACATAATGAGAGACCTACCACCAGTCATGTTTACTACTTACGATTATAAATTTAAACACCAATATTATAAAGAAGAATGATTTGATTGTTTTTTTGTTTGTATTGAACGGGCTCCGAAACTACTGGACCAATGTTTAAAATTCGTTCACCAATATAAAAAAAAAATATTACTTGATAATGACCGCCCGCCATTGATCTTTTTCCTAGTTAACTAAGTCCATCCAAGGATTGTCTGGAAGAAATCGCCGATTGCGATAAGACCGCCATGTGAACTTCTTGTTTAAGTGTTGTCTCTATTGTATATGTAAATGTTTCTTTTTTGCTGTGATGTACAATAAAGTGTTAAATAAATAAATAAATAAAGCTACATAATCAGCGAGTAACATAGGCTACTTTTTATCCCGGGAAAATATAAAGCGGGACTTTTATCACGGATTTTTTTTCTCGCGAGCCGTCACCGCCAAACCACTAAACCGATTTCGAATTTGGTAGGGAGATAGTTTAAGACCCTGGGAAGGACTTAGGGTACTTCTTATCCCGGGAAAATATAAACCGGGACTTTTATCCCGGAATATCGTTTTCTGCTAGTGGAACCGCAAGAAAACCAGTATAGAGATAGTTCGAGATCCAGAAGAAGACATAGGCTACTTTATCCCGGAAAAACATTACCCGGGAATTTTATCCTGGATTTCATTTTCTCGCGAGTGGAGCCGTCACAGCCAAACCACTGAACAAATAAGTATGGAGATAGTTCGAGGCCCTGGGAAGATTTTAGGCTAGTTTTTATTTCGGTAAAATGTACGGCTGGAATTTTATCCATGAAAAACTATTTCATGCGGGTGACGCCTTAATCTTTCCCAGATATCGTTTAAGACTTCTGTCTTAAATGCATCATATCTACATTAAATCGTGGATCGTAAGTATTTTTTTTCGCGAAATTTGTATTTTGATGTAAACGGGACATCTGATCTGATGCCAAGGTTCCAGCCTTGCCGAGAGCGTTACCTTTCGTCGCGTATTTATATTACCTTGTGACATATTTATCATTTTATACGCTATATTGTTTATTCAGCGAATTTGCGGAACATTCTTGTTATCAAAACATCTGGTCTGTCGTTATCTGTTATTATAATTGGTTTGTATTACCGGAATGTTGAATTTATTTATAGCAAAACCTCGTAACTACGTTTGCCTGAGTAAAAGAATAGTAGTATTTCTTCTTCTTCTTCAGCCTTTAGAAGTCCACTGCTGAACATAGGCCTTCCCCAAAGATTTCCAGACCAACCTGTCAGAAGCGGCCTGCATCCACTAGTATTTGCGTCGATGGATATATTGAGGTAAAATAAATATTGTCAATGCTCATTATAAATTAAACGGAATATATTTATTTTGATTCCTTACGTTTACGCGAATGTTAGACATTCGTGGTCACGGGACGGACTGACCGTCCCGTGACCACGAAGTGCTGCAAAGCCTTCGAAACGTTGGGAAAAAATAAAATAAAAAACCGCGATAAAATCCGTTATAATAGTTTAATTTCAATATATTTATTTTATTTAAATGGATGTTTAGAATTATAATCTTTCTCCGTGTATGTGAAGTCTGCCAATCCGTACTAGGCCAGCGTGTTGGACTAAGGCCTAAACTGTCTCAGTTGTAGAGGAGACCCGTGCTCAGTATATAATACAGTAGGGCACGGTGGTCGCTATCCGGGCGGTTACGAATACTCTACCAATAGCCTATATTATGTGCGTTATAAAAATTAAATCTGACTGCTCAACAGGATATTGCAAGAAGGAAGTCTAGAATTAACTATTGCTACAATTTATTTCCGACATAATATCCTATTACGCAGTCGGTTTTTTTTAATGTGAAAACTGGCGCATGCTCACGGTTTTTCATGCGTTATATTCAGTTTGACTGCCTCGGTGGCGTAGGTGTATTACGGTACGACTGCAATGCTGATGTCTCGGGTTCGATCTCCGGGTCGGGCAAAAGTGATATTGGATTTTTCGATTCAGTATCAGCTTGGAGTCTGGAATTCATGCCCGATATGACGATAGGCTTGCCGCCTATCTCATCCATGGGACGGAATACGCACGGCAAGAAGTGGGTGCATTATTTGCGCCTCTGTCTACCTCTTTGGGGATAAAAGGCATAAGTGTATGTAAATAGACTGTGGAATATTGAGGAATAAATACCTTTAGAAGAATGGCAACACTGTATCCCACGATTTTCCTGATACGGGCACAGTCCTTCAGTAGTTACTCGCGTACCCTGTGGACATTTCCCTGGCGCTCGGCATGTCCCATTAATAACCATACAGGGTAGTTCGGCCAATGGTGAATCAGAATCTAAAAAAAAATATTTTAAATCCTCATCGAGAAAATAAATATACCTGTTATGGCGGAAAATTTCATGGTCTTCCTTTTATTTGAGATGCTATGTTATTTGGAGAAAAATAATCCTTATGATGGAACGTTGTGATAGGTATCGTAAAATTACGGGTTTTTTTTACCATTTGGCGGGTTCGATTCCGCTTCAGACAGGCGAGTATCCAAAGTTCTTTGAATACAGTGTGAATTGTTTATAAAATCAAAAGGATATCTTTCAGTACAATGTTTTATTTAAAATATATAAGATACTTTCCCTATATGTGGCATAGCCGTGAGAAGGCCTGTATAATACAGTTCTGTCTATTGTTTGACTCATAATTAGATTAGACTTAAGCAATTATAGAAGAGACCCGTTCCCAGCAGTGGGATAGTATAAATTCAGAGCTACTATTATCATTAAATATTTTTATAATAAAAAAAAAACTCACATTCTTCACTGTTCACCGATTCCGAGACCACACAACTTATAATACAGGCCAAAAATAAGTATCGCGAAAACATTTTTGGTACGAATCGGCAAGCACTACCAACTTAACGAGTACAGTGCCACAGTGCAACTGAGGACGGTGTGTCAATGACTGCGATCGCCTCAGATATATACCACACGCCCGCATGTATCAATTTTGATAACGGCTTTCCTTTATGGGTCAACATTGAAAAATATATTGTGGAAATATTTATGTTTGTCATTGAATTATGAGCTAATTTGAAGAATTTTGTAGATTTTTTTTTTGTAATTTTAGTCGCTATTATTTTAGTTTAGTGGAGCAAATACCATGCTATCATAATCAAATACACATCACGCCTTTGTAGGCGCCTGGGGTAGGCAGAGGCGCAACTAGTGCACCAACTTCTCGTCGTGCGTATTCCGTCCCATGATGTGATAGGGAGAGCATCTATTGACATATCGGGCATAAATTCCAGAGACCGGGCTGATATTGAGTAGAAAAATCCAATATCACTTTACCCGACCCGAGGATCGAGCCCGAGACCTCAGTTTATAATTTTAGTTATAAGGCTCCTCCATGCGTAGATACGTCTGGGTGTGTAGCGAGGGTTTGTCTATTTCTATTATCAAGCAGTGTTGCGTTCTCGTCTGAAAACTAAGCTACAAAGTCACGCTAATGAAATTATTCAACATTATGAGACGTATAAATTAATGTCTCGGGGTGACGAGACGACAAATTAATTACATAATTGTGGAATTATAATTATGTAATTAATTGCTATGCAGTACTTTTTAATTGTTAACTCGTGATAGCGTTGGTACTATTTATGTATATTCGTTCTATTTATCTACCATCAGACAAATTGTCCTTCGTATAGTTTATAGAAAAAATCTTTAAAATTCACTATTTATTGTATTCAAGAATATTTCTGATATTATTTCAATGAATGATTCCGCGCCAAAGCAACAAGTATTGTATAAACTAAAGGATATCGAAATGACGTCAGTGTGCAGTCATTAAACAGGTATTTCATAATGTTTGATGGTTGATATTGACTAACACGGTTACTATGGACATAAGGAAACAATAAATATACTAGATATACTATTACGAAAGAGTATACCACAAGGACAGAAATACTATTATTAAATTGTTGGTACATCGGTTTCTTAGTTTTATTATGACTGTGATTCGTGAGAATCCCCAGATTTCAAATTACGGGAAAGATTATTTCATACGAACATACGAGTAAATTGCTCCCATGATAGGAATCGGTACGATTATTAATTACGATATAACTATATAAGTATTTATGTAAGTGACTAATTCGAAAACAATAAAACACTCGACGAGGAGAATCATAAAAAACATCTAAAAACACAATATAAACAAAGATCATCAAATTGAATAATTATAATCAGTAGTGAACACTGAATATTTGGCCTGAAATGTCATTAAAATATTTGTCGATAATTAAATAAAATAAAATAATTGTGCATAAGCAGTGACTGTTGCGAATATAAATTCGCATCTTTAGGACCAAAAACGTCACAATTCAAAAAAATCGAAAATTGAGTTATCGTCATAAAATTACTTAGAACGAATTTTTCAATACAATAATAGTTTAAACACCGCCATATTCAAGCAGGAAAAGGACAAAACTATTATATCGGTCTCTTTTTTATTATATTGTCATAAAAAAGGGACCAGTTTTAAGTCATTTTATGACGATAACCCAATTTTTTTTTTTTTGAAATGCGTTGTTTTCGTCCCAAATGTGCGAAATAGTGTAGGCCTTTTCCATTAGATGTAATTCAGTATTCAACTCGGTACCAGTGTGTAACTATGTCAGTTTTATTATAGTTCAGTGTTCAATTTACAAAGACATGGTTTAATGCTAATCTCTCTATCAGTCAGCGTTCAGCTAATCGATAGGCAGTCACTGTGTTGTGTTTGGTTAAGTTTAGTGTGCACCAGTTACAACTTATTGTACAACAACTCCTTAGAGCTTCTTGTGGATTCCTGTGTTTTCCTGAAACGGCGTGGATTATCTGAAGTAGACAACAAATGTTCAGCCGAAGAGATAATCTTCAATCATGATTATGGTGAATAATTTGCCCCTGTAGAGATATTACACGCTCATTATGTATTTTTCGGATGCCCTGTTTTTGCCTCCGAAAAATCATTATAATAAGCATACCTACAATCACGCTGTTTATCCCTGAAGGGGCTGGCGCAATAATGGAGTCAATTTTTCGCTGTGTTTATTACCATTTATGATTTGAAAACACTTGCTGCTAGTCACACGCGTACAACCAAAGTTCTTAGATAACATGACTGCCTTGATGACGTAGTTGTAGTAGAGTACGACTGCAATGCTGAGGTCTCTGGTTTGATCCCCGGGTCGGGCAAAGTGATATTGGGTTTTTCTATTTAGTATCAGCCCGGAGTATGGAATTTGTGCCCGATATGGCGATAGGGTCGGCCTCTATCACATCATGGGACAGAATACCCACGGCGAAAAGTGGTGCACTAGTTGCACTTCCTTCTACCCCTTCGGGATAAAAGGCAGTATGTATGTTCTTACATAAGGAAAGAAAAGGGTGACCAAAGCGATATAATCCTCAGAAAAAGACATTTACCAGAAATCCCACAGACAAACTGATTAAAAAGCAGTAATTGGAAATCACAGCATAATCAATAGTGTTAGCAATAAAATAGAAAGATTTGTAGAATTTTTGTCCCTATCTTAGCATTTGGACCAGTAATTACGGCCCTTGTGGTGCGGTTTTACGGCATCTCCGACTTTTCGTTGATCCAAAATTGTGTGGGCCAATTCGTAAATTGCAGCGAATTAATATTGTTTACATTAGCCGTACCTGTACTTGCGTATTGTGGAGTAAATATGGGCTTCAAGTCTACTAACAAAACCACATATGTAGTAGTTTATTCTGACAATTGTATTCCGAAGTTACTCGACTATATCTGGACAATGCTGGTCTCCATAAAACTAGCAACTGGAAATGCAATGGCTTTCGTTAGTCGACATTATGTTTCGACTAAATTATGCAGTTTTTTCATAACAAAATTTTCTTTTGCTGAGAACTTACACAATACCCATATTTTCTATTGCCGAAAACTTTAAATATAAAGAACATTATAATTATACATAATTGTATACGTCTTATATGTATAAGATTCGTGACAGTGGGATTAAGAGCTACATTCCCGTGACTTGTACCAAGAAGTTCCCGATCGTTATCTTTTCACTAAATTAGACGCAACCGTGGGTAGAAGGGTTCAGTTTATCTCTCCTTTTATGCGAACAAATGCGGGCTGAGCGTTGTTTATTCTAGAGGCTTTGTCTAATAGCTTGCGTGCATTGCACAGTTGGTGATGAATGGCTGTGAAACGGGTCGTGAGTTCGATTCTTCCACCAAGATTTTTGTAAACAGTTAGCATGTAGCCCGGGCTGGATATCCGTGGTCGGGTAAAGTTAAGGCTCTAATCACACTGGTGAATTGCAAGCGAATTCACAACAAGGCAAATGCGCTGCGTGCTCGTCCAGTGTAAAAATACCGTTAACGTTATTTGACCATCGATGAAACCACTTGGGCTTAGATCTAATTTCACCAATTTCTTATTTCTTATTTTGACTGCCTCGGTGGCGTAGTTGTATTTAAGAACGCCTAGTTAAGGAAGATAATCACCGATTAGAGCATGATGGGACACTCAAAAACCTTAACAGTCCGTTATAGTTAAGATAGTTAACAGGCTGTTAAAGTAACTAACAGAGCATGGTGAAATGATACCTTGTGAAATTGAAAGTGCTTATGTAATATCTCCAATTTTTATTGTGTTTTGTAATTTTACGAAACTGAGCTGCATGAAATTCATTATTATTTATTCTTAAAAATCAAAGTTTGGATCAAGTATAAATATAAATAACAGATTCATCTGGAAATCTTTGGGGGAAGCCTATGTTCAGCAGTGGACGTCATTTGGCTGATGATGATAAATATCAGCGTTCAAGTGTATATAAGTATTTATTTTTTGTCAGAAACACAATGTATCCTATTTTTAGTAAAGGTTTTCTATTCTACTCGCCAAACGGGGATAAGTGCTTTTTAATGTTAATAAATCAGCGTTTACGACTCGTTTCAGTTGATATATTTGTTTTCTTACACTTGTCGAAAAGAAAAGAAAATTCTAAATGGTACATCCTACTAATATTATAAACGCGAAAGTTTGTAAGTATGGATGTCTGGATGTTTGTTACTCTTTCACGCAAACACTACTGAACCAATTTCGATGAAATTTGGCACACCGGTACATCATGTCCTGGATTAACACATAGGCTACTTTTTATCCCAGGAAAATATAAAGCGAGACTTTAATCCCGGAAAAACTTTTTAACGCGGGCGGAGCCGTAGGCAAAAGCTAGTATATTTATATTTGGATCGCACTCGACATAATTTTATTTAATTCGTCGATTGCTATTAATGTGAAAAAAAATGTTCTTGTAATAATCCAGATTGTGATAATCCAGTAATGCTGGCCAGCAAAATTATAGCAACTTTTGGGCTATATAACGTCAATATTCTATTCAGATTTCATCGTACTTACCAGCGCACATAGATTAACCAGAGATGATGAATATGTAGATTTTGGTGACAAAGAAGACCTTATTTATTCTACTTCTAAACCTAGACCTTAAAAGCTATTTATAAAAAGATTAATTTGTCAGGATAAAGATAACGTATGAAATAAAACAAATTACATTAATAAAAATCATCGTTCCCTTCATGAAATTTATAAGAGAAACTTCTTCGTCCGAAAGTGAAACAACAAAAATGACATTAAATAATTCAAAAGCGCTTTATCCGAGTTGCTAGAGGTGGTTACACACTGCTATGAGCTATACTATGAAGATCTCTGTTAGATCTTAACTAATTCTAGCTTCAGAAAATAGCTGTATTAGTCACACACACACACTCACGCCTATTATCCCCGAAGGGGTAGGCAGAGGCGCAACTAGTGCACCCACTTTTCGCCGTGCGTATTCCATCCCATGATGTCATAGGGGACGAGCCTATCGCCATATCGGGCATAAATTCCAGACCCCGGGCTGATACTGGGTATAAAACCCAATATCACTTTGTACGACCCGGAGATCGATCCCAAGACTCAGCACTGCAGTTGTACATAATACAACGACGCCACCGAGGCAGTAAGTCTATTAGGAAATGGTATGAAATTTTACTATCCGGTTTTCGGACTTGGTAGTTGGTACAGAGAAAATTGTAGAATTATACTCGCACGACATTCCACGCTAGACTTGCCAAAAGCTATAACACTCAACATCTGCCATACAACAGCAACATTTTTTTTTATTGCTTTCGATGGCAGACGAGCTAACGGCCCACCTGATGGTAAGTGGTTACCGTCGCCCATGGAAGTCAGCAATGCCAAGGGCACAGCTAAGCTGCTGCCTACCGTAAGAAACTTTTTTTAAGCCTCGTTTGAAGAAGGATAAGTCATAGCGCTGAGGAAACACAGTGGGAGGAAGTTCATTCCAGAGTGAACACGTACGAGGTAAAAATGATCTCTGGAACCGCACAGTGCTGGCAGTGGGCGTTACCAGGTGGAACATTCTAAAGATACGTACGTAAGGTGCCATGCATTTGGTTCTGACCTCAGTTTTGTTTATTCTAGGTATCGGGTCGTTGATAATTTTACGGCAGACATACTTCCACTTACATATTCGCGATAAACTTAAAAATTACCAATTGGATTTCGAAAAAAATTGGTATGGAGATAGGAAAGGCATAGGCTTTTTAGCCCGGCGAAATATATAGCGGGGCTTTTATCCCGGAAAACTCTTTCACGCGGGCGAAGCTGCGACCAAAATCTCGTCATACATACATAGGAAGAGATATGGGTTGGAAGGGTTTGGAAGCGGCTACATTTAAAAAAAAATAAAGTCGCATAGTTACTTACAAACGTAATCTATTATGATACATACTTAGTAATTATGAAAATAAAACATATCTTCGAAATTTGAGTGGAGTTCACACCTTATTAAAATAAATTAAAATATGTCCGCAGTAAATAAGATTTTTAATCCTCGAACAGAACACGGGTAGTACATTTACCGCTTATTTAGTATCGGCGTAGTCGGATACAAATTGTAGGTGTTTTTGGAATACAAATCTTCGATATAAAAGCTTTAAATGCATTTTCGTTTGTGCCGGCGATATTTGCTTCAATGTACTGTATTTTTCTTCTCAGGAGCTAATTTCAATCAAAATGTAGTTAAATCATAATCTCAAAATTGCATATTTTGAAGAATATGGAAAATTTCCTTGTCGGATTTACAAATAAATTTTAATCAATACTGCGTTAGAAGGCATGGTAGCTTTCGGCCAAATGATGTACCGTGTGAATTATGACGTTTTAGATGACTTGCGCGCTCAGGATGTTTACCGAGCTCTATTCAATTGTAGAATTTATAGAAATAACTGGTGGATTTATTAAGACTGGCTTTTGCCTAGTCGAAGCCTGATTTTGAATATTATTTCTCTGAATAGAACTCGTTATTATAAAACACTGGTATTATTTATTTATTACTTTTTATTCAATAATGTATAAAGGCGGACTTAATGCCGATAGCATTCTCTACCAGTCAACCCTAGGGTGATGCAGAGATAAGCAATATAGATTTTACCAGGTAGGTTTTACGAGACTTTTTAATTGGTCCCTAAAAAGGTGATAATTGCAGTGCAAAATAGCTTTTTAAAATTAAAGTTTTTTTAGTGTTGCTAATGTTTTAAAGTAGGCGCTCTCCATCAAAAGAAAGACCCGCTCATCATCATTCATTTGCAAAAATATTTTAATATAAACAAGTAAATTATAATTAATAAAACACATTTAATTAGCGATGAAAGTCGAAAATTAAACTATCAATTTGTCTAAATTCATTTGGCTTAATTGCTAATGGTTATGAGTACAACGATACTGCTAATTGAATTGCTTTGACTCTTTATTACAGCCGTATTATTTAGTCGCTTATTTGTATTTAAAAGCGTAAAGCTGTTATAAAGATGAACTGCCAAAGAAGTAAGTCACCTTATTGGTATTAGTTTATGGACTTAGGCCCAGATAAAGTTGATCCGTTGAAAATAAAAAAAGCAATTTGAATGAAATTTGGTACACGGATATTATCTATACATATAACAAAGAGTAGAATCGGAGTGTCTGTACATTATAAGAAATGTGATAAAAAAGAAAGGGGATAAGTAAAAAAGAGTAATGGAACAGCAATCAGAGATTTTTGTAATTCTTTTCTGTCAGTCCGTTTTTCTGTTTGCTTCTTATTGCACATCTCCGGAATTACTGAACGGATTTCGATAAAATTTGGCACACATGTAGATCATGTCCTGGATTAACACATAGGCTCACATTCTTTTATCCCAGAATAACCCTCTCACGCGGGCGAATCCGCGAGCAAACGAACGATTGTTTTTAATAAAACTTCCGAATCTGAAGTATCAAACACAATACTCGCATTTATGATTTGCAAACATTTTCAATATACAGACATACCCTCAAAATAAGTTTTTGTATGTACATCAAACAAGCTGAAACAATATAAAACGCACCCAAAGCAACAAAACTCTGTCCCTTGACCCGAAAAACGGGTAGGGCATAACCGACGTCTGAATGCTAAATAGCATAAGTTCGTATTTGGATTTTCATAAAACTCTTTTGGAATATCTTGACTCTCACACAACAAAACCGTGTAGGTTTTGAAAGCAGTATGGTTCTGAATTTATCGCGGTCCGGTAATCAAAATTTATAGTTTTGATTCGAACACATTTGACCTCGTAAAACGTAGGTGTACTAGTGGGATCTTTATATACCCTTTTGAAGATATTTAGGGGTGTTATTTTAATATGTATCAATGAATTTAATAAAAGAATAAATCACTTCCGCTGACCAATAAAATAAATCAGAAAGTTGAATTAAAAGTATAAGTTACGAGCTTTTGGCTCGGCCCGCGTGAATGAGTTTTCCCGGGATAAAAGTCCCGCTTTATATTTTCCCTGGATAAGAGGTAGCCTATGTGTTAATCCAGGACATGATCTACTCGTGTGCCAAATTTCATCGAAATCCATTCAGTAGTTTTAGCGTGAAAGAGTAACAAACATCCATACATCCATACTTACAAACTTTCGCGTTTATAATATTAAGTAGGATTTTTATTTTCTCTGACTCGGTGGCGTAGTTGTATTACGGCATGACTGCAATGCTGCTATTGGGTTTTTCTAATCAGTCTGGAATTTGTGCTCAATAATAATATGGCAATAGGCTCGCCCCCTGTCATATCATGAGACGGAATACGCACTACGTAAAATGGGTGCACTATTTGCGCCTCTGCCTACCCCTTCGAGGATAAAAGGCATGAGTGTGTGTGTATGTGGGTGTGAGCTATTTTTTATTGTGTAACACCCTATAAGTCTTAGTACATCATATACCATAAAATATAAAAAATAACTTACCCAGCGTTGCTCAGGCGATGCCAAAGTTCAGAGATACCGAGCAACCGAGTGCAAATCTTAAGGGATCACTTCTTGTACGAGACCGCTTGGAAAGATATTTTTGGGTTTAAGAATAAACCACGATATATGCTGAGATTTAGCTCTGATTTGTTTATGTGTTTTTGTGTATGAGTTATCCATGTAGGGGGCGCGAGTATGTGAAACTTTTTTTCTGGGTGGAGATTAATTTGATCTATAGAGTATGCCATGTAGTCACGGGCGTAGCTATAGCTTTCACAAAGGGAGGTCCGAGGATACCAAAATGTCAGTGGCGTAGCGTGGGTTCTTGCCGCCTCATGACGCAAAAAAAATCTTCTTTCAACAAATAAGTCACGTATACAGTTGAGTTGTCAAACTAGTAGTGGGAGCGACAGTTGGGTGTATAAGAAGGGTGCTGAATCATATGAAGCAACTAGTTCGATGCTGTCCTATGTATGTACGATGTACTAACTATGGTGGTTTCATATCGATCAGTGCTAAGTTAATCGGTCACTATGTTAATTCGGGTTTATGATTGAGATCGTATTCAGGTGGTTACCAGACTAGTCGATTATAGTTGATATTGGTTAAGTAATTGTCTCAATTACCAATGTGTTATAATAAGTAAAGTTAATAATGAATCCTGACTTGGTATTGTACTCGGTGAACACTTGATTATGCAATAATTGATCAACGAACAATAAATAGTGACTTGAAGAGAGAATTCGTTTGTGACTTTTATTAAATACTAGCATTGCGCGCGGCTCCGCCCGCGTGGAAAAGATTTCCGGGATAAAAAGTAGCCTATAGCACTCAGGAGTATATAGGAGGTTCCTATTAGTGAAAGAATTTTCAAAATCGGTTCAGTAGTTCCTGAGATTAGCGCGTTCAAACAAACCCCATGAGTAACTATATCGGCCGCCGCCGCTGCGACATTTATACGTTCAAGTGTTGTTTTGGATTGATATTTCTACTATTTACATAGGCAGTTGGTTGTTACTTTCAAGATATTTCTCCATTTGACATTTATAAACTTATTTCACATAGCAACTGAATATTACTCACGCTATAATACCACCACGCTATGGTGGCCGTTATGACGTTTGTACGCTCATCAAGTTTCGTATTAATTCATAACTACGTTGAAGGAGCTAATTGCTGTACATTATTGTCAATAGTATTATTGTAAAATATATTTAATGTATAATTTTGAGGCACAACTCAACATTTATTTTTTGAAATTCGACGTTTTAAAAATGAGAAATCATCTCACTTTTGTAATGTGTCAAAACGGCCATTATAGCGTGCCGGTACTATAGTTACATTCGCGTCAGTAAATAGTACCCATTAGCTTCAACGGAAGACGCGATCGAATGTCGTGTGTCCATTATGGTTGACTGGTAGGAAATCTTCTCCTTCACTAATTATCGTAGTGACTGACGCCTCGCTGCCGATACATGATTTGTAAGGCCGTGTCTATACTGGAGCACAAGGTTAAAGTGAAACGGGTGTTTAGCTTACGAAATTATTGTTGACCATATTTTGCTTGCGGCTTCGTCCTCGTGAATGAGCTATAAAGGACATGTTCGCTTTTTGTATGGGTGGCCTCAAAATCTAACCAGGCTCAAAGTTTAGAGATATTAAAGGGGCAAATTATGGAACTTAGATCAATAAAAAACATATTTTTAGACCACTCCATTCATAACTATTTTTTTTAAAAACATTCATATCAAGTGCCTCGGTGGCGTAGTTGTATTACGGTACGACTGCAAGGCTGAGGTCTCGGGTTCGATCCCCGGGTCGGGCAAAGTGATATTGGATTTTTCTATTCAGTATCAGCCCGGAGTCTGGAATTTGTGCCCGGTATGGCGATAGGCTCGCCCCCTATCACATCATGGGACGGAATACGCTTGGCGAAAAGTGGGTGCACTAGTTGCGCCTCTGCCTACCCCTTCGGGGATAAAAGGCGTGAGCATGCATTCATATCAAGTGTAGGTTTTAAGCAAAATAAAATTACATAAATCTCAAAATCGAAGGACTTTAAAATTAAACGCTTTATTGTAAAAGTCTAGTTTTTAGGAGTTCTATCCAAATATTATATTATATACCCAAATGGAGTCTTGGTTAAAATTTTAGGCCCGTTTTTGGACATGTTCTTTCCTGGGTTAAAAAGTAGCCTTTGTGCTTCCCAGGATCTCAAACTATCTCCATACGATATTTCATCGAAATCTGTTCGGTATTTTTTGAGTTTATCACTTCCAAACAAATAGACATACGTGGCTAGGGGACTTTGTTTGATAAAATTTAATGATGATGGATGAGATTGAGACAGTTCACCAACACTTTGACGAGCTTATATCCGTCATATGATATGATAGAAAAGAGTCAGGTGTGTATTATTGAATCGAAAAACTGTCACGACTCTTAGGTGTCAAACCTGGTAATCGAATCCAGCATTTTACGGTTATTGTTCAAGTACGCTACCACTAGACAAATAAAGCGACGAATAGAATTGATTTATTAATGGGTGATTACGTGAAGGTAATGTTCTTTCTGCTATTTCGATACTTTACACTACTTACACGCGATTTCTCTAGCATTATGAGCTGTAATCATCATACACTTGCTCGTTTTTTACATACATGTACATACACATTCACGCCCTTTATCCCCGAAAGGGGTAGGCAGAGGCGCAACTAGTGCACCCACTTTTCGCCATATGTATTCCGTCCCATGATATGCTCGTTTTCTTTATCTATATATATTAAAGCGAAAAGTCACTCACACACTCATCACGAAATCTCAGAGACTACAAGTGCGAGGAGTCTCAAATTTTTCATGGAGGTTTCTTTTAGGATGTAAGTGCTCAATAAGTCGGGATTTTGCGAAATTCAAACCCTAAGGGGATAAAGAAGTGTGGCAAAGTTTGTATAGTATAAAATAAAGTCGCCCGCCGCGTACCGAACAGATTTCGATGAAATTTGGTATAGTGATATTTAGTGACCCTGGGAAGGTTTTAGGCTACATTTTATCCCGGGAAAATGTATAGCGGGTCTTTTATCCAGGAAAAAATCTAACGTGCAGGCGAAGCCGCGGGCAAAAGCAAGTTATTTATATAAAAACACAATTGTGAGCCAGGAGAAAGTAGCTTCTTAGTTCTGAGCAATTTCTCGGCGAGCTACGTTAGTTCACGTGTTTGTTTTAAGAAAAACAAGCTCTATTGTGAATGTAGCCTAACGCGTGTTGTGTAATCCCGATCCCCTGGCTATCCCGTCACAACCCACCCCATTACTCCTACTTAGCTACTAAATAAAATAAATACGGATTACATGGAATGTCTCCTTACGAACCTTTAGTGTTGTGTCTATGAATTCGATTGTCGATAAGATGTGGTTTTAAGCATATTTTTTCATTATGTCTGAATAAAATGTTTTTTGGTGATTAACGATTATAATATTAATGCATTGTTACATTTGTAATAAAAAAAAATATTAAATTTTTGGTCAACATTTTTATTATTATATTGCTATGAGAGTGGTTTGATTTTTATCTTTTTCTCATCAAATACATTTTAACGCTCATGTTTAATCTGTGTAATAGAGATACAATTAATTCGATACTATGAACCTCGTACTGTATCAATGATATCTATTAAGTACACCTAAGTTCATCAACGTGATCATTTTTATATCTGACATTCTCGGATCAAAAATAGGATCGACAATTTTAATTTCCATACAGCCTCATCACTAGTCCAGGGTAATTTTTTTACATTCCGAGCTCTTTTCTCTTGGCATATACATCAATTCGCGCATTAGCTCGCCCGACCATCGGAATCATAAGTTTAACGTACGCACTAGTTTTTTGCGTGGGGGTCTCTTGCTATTGTAGTACATAGGCTGAATTATGTACTCTCGATAAACTATTTTTTTTGAGCCGAAATGTATCTTTGATGAAAATCCCAAAATAACTGTCTATTCTACAACGTAAGTTTACCGGAGATTTATATATTTCTCTCACTGAACTTTTTAGATCGCTGGAGTTTAATCTCTAAAGCAATGCCAGAGGCACAGCCATGCCGTTTTTGAACACACGTAAAATCCTAAGTCATAACACAGCCTCACTGAATCTACCCGGCCATTGAAAATATCGACCAATTCATGAATGTTTTATTGTACCGGCACTTCCGGTATACCGCACAGTCCGTCACCGATTGGTCGGCTAGCCGGCCATTACGTATATATTAACGGCATGACCGGCAGATATAGTGCCGCGTCACTGCAGCGATGGGATGTTGATCGCAAATCGGTTATCAATTATATTTCTGAGCCATTGTGTAATGTGAAGAAATGTAGTGTTGGGTGTAGGATTTTTATACATGTTTTTAACCGACGCAAAAAGAGGGGTGTTATAAGTTTAAGTTTAGAAGTGTGTCTGTGTAGCATCGTAGCTCCAAAACGTTCGAACCGATTTTAATGCGATTTTGTACTAGAAAAACACTAGTTTCTTTATTTGACACACACCTCTTATCCCCGAAGGGGTAGGCAGAGGCGCAACTAGTGCACCCACTTTTCGCCGTTATTCCGTCCCATGATGTGATAGGGCGAGCCTATCGCCATATCGGGCACCAATTCCGGACTCCGGGCTGATACTGAATAGAAAAACTTAATACCACTATTTCGTTTGTTTCGTTCTTTATTTAAGAGACTGAATAAACAGCCAGATCGCTCACTTAATTTTATGCACCAGTCTATAATCACTACATAAGCCTGTACCTTTAATATACTTATTATATCCACCTCACATCTGTACATTGTTACATACTTAAGTCTTAGGTATACCTATCCCGAAGGGGTAGGAAGGGATGCAACTGTTGCATAATACTTTTGTGCTTAGATTATTTTTCCCTTTCTAGGCAGTCCGTGACAGACGGCGGGCTCATCAAAAGAGCAGGTTATTTTGAAAACAATAATACACTCCATGGCATTGCATTTCGCTCTTCATATTAACACCAGACCAACCCAGTTGTCAAAGAAGACGTTAAATTTGCACGTTACAACATAATCTTCCTTTCTATCGAAGAAATATCCACAAACATACAGAAACAACAATGAAATAAAAACAACAAACGCTTAGAGATTCGATTAGCATTCAAAACAGAGAGTACAATACTCAGTTGCAATAAGGACCAATGCTATCGACATTCAAAGCGGTGCACCACGACGCAGTCGAGGAACGTGCAAACCGCTAGTTATTGTACTGTTAGGGTCTTTACTGATAAATATCTGAATATATTGGTCTGGTTGCAGTGTTGCTAGTTGTCTGATGTTTGTATCCGCCCGGATTGCGATCAAGATGTAAAACTCTCTATAGTGTTCCAAGTGTGTAACGTTCCGGGATTATGTGTATGATTACTGGTGGTAGGTCTCTCATATGTAAGAGTCCGTCTGGGTGGGTACCACCGCAATGTCTATTTCTACAGCTAAGCAGCAGTGTGTATGCACTGTTGTGTTTCGGTTTGAAGGACATTGTGACCAGTGTAACTACTGGACATAATGAGACTTAACATCTTATGTCTCAGGATGACGAGCGCAGTGGAATGTCACACAGTACTTTGTAACTCAAGGTACTGGATGGTGTTGCTACTATTTATGGGTGGTCGTATCGCTTACCATCACGCGAATGGCAAGCTCGTCTCGTCACTCAATGCAATAAAAATATATATAAAAGAATGTGTATATTTGGTTTCAAACAAACCGGCATAATTGCGTCGACTGGCGAGAGGTGAACATCTCTCACCATTTCACTAAACATTAGGTGCAGTAGGTTACTTTGCCATACCCATATAAAAAAAATATACACTTATTGCGACAAAAATTACAATAAATGTACACAAAAACATAGGCTTTAAAGATTGTGACATTAAGCAAAATAAGCCTCCATATGCCGAACTAGGTTTAATACCTATATCTCAGCACACAGCGAAATGTCAAAATGTCTTGTCCATTGATACTCTATATGCATATTCCACCACTCACTTAACATCAGGTGCATTTGAATCGCTTAGTAGTGCCGATAAAAAATGTGCTGAGGACTTGGCTGAAACTGGAGTCTTGTCTCTGTTCAAACAATAATTTGAGTCCGTTATGCCACTAGAATTACTCAACCACAATTTTAAATCAAAACATTCTTACCTAGACGAGTCTGATTTATTCCAACCGAATAAATATCAGTCACAAAGATATCCTTTATACAGCGAGAGTATAAAAAATATAATATGTCAAAATATCAACACAAAGAATTGCACAACACCTGCTCCGCTCCTTTGACATTCTGAAAAGGGTGAAGGCCTTCACATCTAATTGAACAGACAGATGCTTTTTGTGATAAATCTGATCTTTTATATAACTAAATGATAGGCAGGTGGCTCAGATGATAAGCCTATAAAAAGTAGCATTGCTATGTGAGTTTTACAGTGCTTTACATCACCAGAGATATGAGTTGTAAATGTCATAAACTTACGCATACTCACGCCTTTCATCCCCGAAGGGGTAGGCAGAGGCGCAACTAGTGCACCCACTTTTCGCCGAGCGTATTCCGTCCCATGATGTGATAGGGGGCGAGCCTATCGCCATATCGGGCACAAATTCCAGACTCCGGGCTGATATTGAATAGAAAAATCCAATATCACTTTGCCCGACCCGGGGATCGAACCCGAGACCTGAGTATTGCAGTCGTACCGTAATACAACTACGCCACCGAGGCAGTCATAAACTTATATATTTCTAACTCCTCCCTATTCTATTTGAATAACTTCGTTGCGGGTTACGACTAATTAGTGTTCCCAGAGACTTGCCGAGCTTCACCGCTCGGTGTCATAAAATGCGTGCCACTGCCGTGGCTTACAGGAGTTGCAGTGGCAGATGTGAGGGCGGGATAGTCTCGAAAAGTCTCATAAACTTTTACATTAGTTTCTTTTTCTTGAATTACCTTCCAACCGTAAGCTAACCCAACTCTTACTATTTGCAGTGTAAATAAATAAAGCTAAGCTATCTCCCTAGAGGTACCACTTCCTGTCACTTTTACAAGAATATACTTGGTGAGTGCTTTTTGTATATTTTCCTTTTGTCTTTTCCGTATGTCTCCTGGACCCCTCATCGAAAATCAGCGTTGCAGTATTGGTTAGACCATACTGCAGTAAGGAGCTGAATGACGGTTCCTATGGTTGGCAAAATATTATGCTTTATTCTGACGTATATATTTTTTATGTTTATATTTGTATCAGCAATATATCTTTCTTTCTTTTATGGAGGAGAGTCTACGAAGTTTTGCACCTAAAAACGACTAACAAGAGTGGCACTGTATCTGATTAAAAATCTAATTTTCTTGCTATTGGACTGTAGCTCAAACTTAATGCACTTTACTGGATAGAAAAAGAATCTGCATGTCAACAACGACCCCTTATTTACCTAATGAAGTTTTTTTAAATTTCCTTTTAAACTAACCCAAGTTTATTCAATGCCACACACATTCAAAAACAAATAACAGCACTAGACCTTAAAAATTCAAAGGAGAAAAACCAAGTCTCGGTATCGTCTCGTAACATCGTACAAGTGGTTGCAAAAGTAATGCCCCAAGCGCAATTTCAGCAATTTTGGTGCTAGCGTGTTTGCAATGCACTGATATTAGTTTTGGGAAGAGATACGAGGGCGCGGTAAGCTTATTTATTTAGGTTCTGTTGCAACACCAGTGGAAAAATGAAATTCGCTTCGCGTGAATATGAAGTGGGTGTGTTAGCTCGTGTGGATGCAGATCTAGGTCTCCTTGTTTGTTTGTTAGGTAAAGATTTATGTATACATGTAGCTAGTTAAGATAGTAATGCAAGAGTTTGCACATTTTTGGTACATATAAATTGACACCTAAAATACACACACACACATACACATACACTCACGTCTTTTATCTCCGAAGGGGTAGGCAGAGGCGCAACTAATGTACCCACTTTTCGCCGTGCGTATTCCGTACCATGATGTGATAGGTGGTGAGCTCATCGCCATATTGGGCACAAATTCCAGACTTCGGGCTGATACTGAAAAGAAAAATCCAATATCACTTTGCCCCACCCGGGGATCGAACCCGAGACCCCAACATTGCAGTGGTACCGTAATACAACGACCTAAAGTATACATAAAATATGACATTTTAGATCTTGATGACTAAGATTTTCATCATTTTTTTATTCTAATTCTAGGCTTTACTGGAATAATTGTATCTGTTTATGTTGATTAATATCAAAAAATAAATATTTCTTGACGTCAGTTATAAAAAAAATCTAAGAACGTTTGGCCAGCAGTGTACAAGAGTAAACTCCAAACAAAAATATAGTCTCATTTGTGTAATGCAACTGGAACTTCCAGGTGGATGTTTACATTTCCATCCAAAGGAGCCAGCACACGTTTTAAACTTATACGATTATTTTTTTCTACTCTAACAAGCCAGTGTGAGGAAGCCGATTTCAATTGCAGGTTGTTATTCCCTTTATTCTATTGCCGTTGTTCTGGGTGGCAGCAAAGTAGTCTAACAAACCATTGTGTGGAATTCAATTAGATTATTTTCCTTTTTTTTTTAATGCTTCGCGTGTGATGGAAGCCAATAGTAACTTAGTAAAATCCTGGTTTCGAGTCATGGTGTTTGCCTTCAGACGAGCTGTTTGCTTTTCTCGTCATTTAGGTTTTCTAGTTGTCTAAGCAGTACGCTTTAGAAGTAATGATATTACAGAGTAGCGTGCGGCGAGTCACGACGAGCGCACGTATTTGTTTCGTGATAAGCCATTAACTGACTGTTATTTTTTATTAGCCTACCCTACTTTTTTTTATAAAAATGGACGAGGTCGTAAGACCTCGCTCCAAGTGTGTTTTTCCTATAAATAATGGCGAAGAGTGTATTCAAAGAAGATTTACGAGTGCAGAAGAAATACAAGAAAGCAGTATGAGTGAAGAGGAAATTCAAAGAAGTAATATTTTGGTTACCCTACATGAATCTAACCTAGACGGATGTGCGAGTTCTCATAGACCAGAGAAGAGAGTAAGAAATGAGAGTGATGAACAACAAAGCGGAGAATATTACGACGATGGATTTACAATAGTGCAAAGAAAAAATAAAAGATTCGCTAAGAATAATTCGATTCGACGGGATATATATAAGCAGATTAGTATCCTTCGTGATGCCAGAAATGGTGATGAATTAAATTCTACTGAAGTGTGTGTAACATCAAATGAAGTTTTACCCAAACAAATAGGTATGGCAAAATTGTTGAAAACCGAAAATATCCTGAACATATCACAAGTAAAATATAAATCTCCCTACAAAGTTATTATGAAGTTTGAAACCAAGAATGATGCCGAGAGGATTATAAATAACCCAAAATTAAAAGAAATGGGATTTCGGTGCCGTCTCACAAATGAAGTTAGCTTAACTTATGGCGTTATTAAGTACATAGAACTGGACGCAAAAGAAGAAGAATTAGCGGGATCATTGCAGTGCGAGGCAGAAATAGTTGCTGTAAGAAGGCTGAAACGCCTAACCGAGAATGGTGACTGGTGTGACAGTGAGACTGTACGCTTATGTTTCAAGGGTTCTACTCTACCCTCATATGTGCTAGGATATGGATGTCGTTTCAAGGTAGAACCTTATACATTCCCTGTCACTCAATGCTCTAAATGTTGGAGATATGGGCATCTGGCTCGAGTGTGCCCGTCCAAAAAGCAGGTTTGTCCTAAATGCAGCAGTGAGCACGCTAACTGTGAAACTACTCGCTTCAGATGCATTAATTGTAGAGGAGATCACATAGCCTTTAATAAATCCTGTCCGGTTTTTCTAAAAGAAAAAAGAATTAGAATAATAATGTGTAAGAAAAATTGCACATATAAAATGGCACTGTTGGATTATTTGGAGAAACAAAAACTTTTGGAGGAAGATCTGGAGAAACAAGACTACTTTGGTAGGGAATTAATTCAAGGACGGGAAGGGTACGAGCCATATATAAACCAACCGTCTGCAGAGGATAATATGTACGATAATCCAAAAGATGTAGAAATCACATGTCTTGGAGTTGAAGACAGTTGCATTTCTGGAAGCAGTGGGGAAGAGGATAATAGTAGAAAAAAGAAGTTGAATAAGAACAAAAGGCACAAAAATACAATCCCTAACAAAACAGCCGAAGAGGAAATTCAAAGTAATTTGCGATTTTCTGATATAATCAAAAGGAACAAACCAAGCGATGTGGCATCAACGTCGAAAACCCAAGTTCAGAAGAGAAATGAAAATAAAGAGGAAGAAAAGAAATCAAATAAAGAATCTAGAGTAGTAAATATTCTACATAAAATGGAAAATATTTTTTTCGCAAAGATCTCTTTTGAAGAGAAAATCATTTCAGTTATAAAATTATTGGTAGAAGAAATAAAAGCATTCCTGATTGACATCTTAAGTAATGGTGATACGATTAGAAAAATTTGCAATATATTCCATAATGGATAGAAATGTTAATATAAGGAACAGGGGGAGTTCTGTGAATCAGTACCTATACATTGGACAGTGGAATGCACAGAGCCTGACACCTAAAAAAGCTGAATTGGAATTGTTGCTTAATCAAGAAAAGATTAGCGTATGTTTAGTTAGCGAAACATGGTTTAGCTGTCGTAAAACGTTTAATATTAACGGCTATAATGTTTATAGAACTGACAGAGACGATGGTTATGGTGGTGTTGCCATAATAGCACACAAATCAATTAAATCAAGATTGTATCCAGTTACATTAAGAAACCCAGGTATTGAATTTATTTGTATTGAGATTTTCAACTGTAAATATGTTCGGTTCGTGGCGTCGGTATACTGCTCACCATCAGTGATAGCATCTCAGAGGGATTGGGAACAGGTATTTTCATTATTTACAGAAAAATGTATAATAGCAGGGGATTTTAACGGGCACCATACGAATTGGTCTAATAAGATTAATTCAAGAGGCATTCATTTATATGAGGCTAGTTTATTTAATAATTTTGTAACACTAAATAATGGAGATTCAACAAGAATTAAGTTAGTTAACGGAACCCTACAAGAAAGTTCCCCAGATATTACCTTTGTTTCAACTGATATAGCGATACATTTTGTGTGGTGTGTTACAAAAGAAAATTTAAGTAGTGATCACATTTTTATCAAATATTATTTGCAGTACGCAGATAGCTCAACTCCCATCAGAAGTCGAAATTTTAAACTTGCAAATTGGCAACGCTATCAAGATGAATGTCAGAAAAACTTAATTGATAATAATATTTCCAGTCTGGATAATGATATACAGGTCATGTATGATTTTTTTATCGATAAGATTAATCACGCAGCCGAACAAAGCATACCGTACCGAAGATTGTATAATAGCCCAGTACAAACATTTGTGCCTAAACCCTATTGGTCCCCAAATATATCGCAGGCCATAGCTAGACGTCGTCTAGCCTTAAAACTTTTCAGAAAAAATCCAACCCCACATAATTTAGATATATTAAATGAGTACATAACAGACGCAAGGAGGATTATAAGACAAGCGAAATACAATAGCTTTAGGATCTTCTGTGAAGGGATAAATGAGACAATAAGCTCCTCGCATATGTGGCAAAAAATGAAGTGGATAAAAGGAATAAGGAATAATAGGGTTTATGCATCAAATGACCAGAAAGAGTTGCTAATCCAGTCTCTAGCTCCTGATTATGTCGAACCACCTTCACCTATGTGTAATTCCCAAAACCCACTGTTAGAAAGTGAGTTTAGTATTCAAGAATTATACAATTGCTTAAAGAAAAAAGATTCTGCTCCAGGCGAAGATCGTATTACTTACTCTATGTTGTATTATCTTCCAGTAGAAGGCAAATTATTTCTTCTTAAATTATATAACCTAATTTTTACCAATTCTTCTTTGCCCTTTCAGTGGCGTAATATCAGTATTATTCCAATCCCAAAATCTAACGTTAATTCATATAACGAAACAAAATTTAGACCCATTTCTTTAATTTCTTGTGTCTGTAAAATTTTCCACATTATGATAAAAAATCGCCTTGAGTGGTTTATAGAAAAGAATAAAATTTTACGACAAACTACCTCCGGATTTCGAAGATGCCAGTCAAGTTTGGATTGCATCGCAAGATTGGTTTTACAAATACAGGGAGGTTTTGTAAAAAATATACCAACAATGGTATGTTTTCTGGATATAGATAGTGCATATAATGATGTCTCAGTGAACCAACTCATTACTATACTCGACGATTTAAATGTTGGAGCGAAAATATGTAAATATCTTTTAGAGTTTTTGAAAAATAGATGTCTCAAAATTAAAGACGACTCTGAAAATAAAACAATAACTAGATGGACGGGCAAAGGATTAGCTCAAGGAGATCCTCTCTCCCCACTCTTGTTTAACATTGTAACCCATAAGATTGACCAACTATTGGACAGTGTTAAAAGTTTACAATATGCTGATGATTTTGTTTTCTATGCACAGAATAAAAACATACAAAAAAATGCGTTGGATATGCAGAATTGCCTAATTAATGTATCCTATATTTTGGAACAAATTGGATTGAATATTTCTTTTTCTAAAACTCAAATTTGTTTATTCAGTAGAGGTCGAAGACGAGAACAAGTAAATGTGACAATTAACGGTAAAAGCATTGCTGTAGTAGATTGCGTAAGGTATTTAGGAATCTGGATGGATAGATCATTAAGATGGAATAGACACATAAAAGAAATTTCTACAAAAGCCTTAAAGTCAGTAAACATTTTGAAAATCTTGGCTGGTGCGTCATGGGGAGTACATCCCAAACATTTACGAAGAATTTATATTTCGTTGATTAGAAGTAGGATAGATTATGCTAGTTTTATCTATGATAATGCAGCAAAAACTAACCTAGCGAAATTGGACAAAATTCAAAATTCTGCGTTACGCATAATAGGAGGCTTTATTAAAACTACACCCATACATGTTATGGAGTGTGAATTGTGTTTACCTCCACTACATATACGACGGAAATATTTAGCTACGAAGTATTGTCTCAAATCTCAGTCGTTCGAAAACAACCCAACCATCGATATATTAAACTGTTTGTTAGACTATCTTACCCATAGTTATTGGAGAAATAAGAAAATTCCCCTGCTATTAACTGTGTATAACAAGACTAAAAATGACAACTTATCGTCTAGCTATCCGTTAGAAATGTTTAATCTTGATACCTGGGTTTCTAATATAAATTTAGAGAAAGTAGTACAAGATAAACTAGATTGTGTTAAACAGTCCAAAAAAAACTATGATAATAACTGTTTAAAGCCCTCTATTTTAGAGGAAATATACAATAAGTACAATGAATATTTGCACATTTACACAGATGGATCAAAAATGGGCAGCACTCTTGGTGCAGCCTTCTTTGATTCCAGGAATAAAATGAAGGGGCAATTTAAAATGTATAACAGTGAACTAAGCATAATGACAGCAGAACTTATTGCAATATCAGAAGCTTTGACATACTTACAAAGTTTGGGTAGTGAGAAGTTTGTTATTTTCGTAGATAGCAAATGTGCGCTACAGCATATAGCTCGATGCGCCTCCGGCCACAGAGGTGTCTCGATAGCTTATGTTATATTAAAACAAATTCTCTATTTTACCTCAATCAATGTTACTCCAATAATGCAATGGGTTCCGTCACATATCGGGTTGGCTGGGAATGAGCAGGCAGACCAGTTAGCAAAGGTGGCCTTAATAGAAGGTATAGAAAGAAATATGTTCAAACCAAGTTATTTTGAGCTCTTATCAAAGTATAAATTGCAAATTTATATAAACTGGCACGAATATTTTAATGAAAGATCACAAGAGAAAGGCATCTGGTATAAAACAATACAATGTGAACCCCCTCACGTTCCTTGGTTTGCTAATACTAAACTTAGTAGAAAACTCATTGTAATGGCGCATAGACTACGATCTGGACATGTCCCACTCGGAAAATTTAAACATCTTATTGGTTTAAGTGCTAGCCCCAACTGTGAAGAGTGTCATACTATTGAAGATGTATATCATTTGTTGATGGAATGTGTTAGATCTCAAGATGTCCGTGAGGCTCTGAGAAGAACTCATAACATAAACTTTAAGGACATCGGCATCTTCCAAAGTATTCTCTCAGAGCCTCATTCTGATGCAGCTGCTCTTCTGTATACAATGTTGTAAACGGTGTGGAAATGATTTATATTATGTGTTGTATATATGTATTCATATTTGTATTATGGGGCTGACATAGTCTCCTAAGAGACTCTAAGCCTCTAAATAAATAAAAAGAAATTAAAAAAAAAAAAAAAAAAAAAAGTAATGATATTAAAATTGAGTATTTAAGGACATCCAAGTTTCGAATATCGTTCATGAATGATGTTAACTTCCATATTTTTCATAAATTAACAAAAGCAAGTAACCCATAGCTATTTAATATAAAAAGAACTAGGTGTTGCTCGCGGCTTCGCCTGCGTGAAAAGCCATTCCCCCTATAAAAGTCCCTAAACCATAGTACGACGTCAGCGCCATCTACTTAAAGAATAAGATTTAAGATATCAATTATTTCCTATGGCAGCAAATTAACGGGATAAAAAGTATCCATTGTGTTAATCCAGGTCATGATCTACCTGTATGCCAAATTTCATCTAAGTGCGTTTAGTTGTTTGTGCGTTTACTTCTTACAAACATCCAAACATAGTAAGAAGTGACAACATTATTCAAAGCAAGCTGGTAGACATTCCGCCAACTTTCATATAACATAAAAAAAAAATAACTGCACGTTTCTAAAAAGTATATTTTTACATCACGATATTACGTATTCTTTATAAGAACAAATACCCTCGCTAGCTGCGCTTGGCGTAATGAAAATATAACTATAATTGCATGCTTAGGATGCAGCATTCTATGGCGGAAACTATAGTAGGCAATTTTAAATAATTTTATTTATGCTCAGCCTATGACTGTGCTATGGTTGTAATAATGGCTCGGCAACGTGTTTCACTGCTATGAAACAGGCACAGTTTAAATAAAATGCTTATTTGAATACACATAAAGTACACCGTGTGTTCGTTTAAGTTCGCTTTTCGATCCACGTGTACTTAAAATGATTTTGCTAAAATTTTATTATGGGGACTGTACGGTCCAACCACACATATCAACAGACTCAGCATTTTGTCATTGCAATTGTAATCGCAATAAAATCAATCAGTTCACCAGCATAACGCGTCCGCATCGCACATCTATCATTAGCATTAAATATCATTTGTGAACTCAATATATTTAATCATTAGTGAAACATATACCTTGTTTCATTCAAATCTCAAAAGGTGTACGGAACAAACCATAATCTTTTTGGTCCTTCGAGCCGGATCTGTTTAACATAAGGGATCCTTTTTTTTATCGCGGTGAAAAACGCTTTATCGCTACCACCACTGTAGGGTGAGTGGAATGGTTATGTTGGCTTCACCGATCTTACGGCCCAATGTCGACACTCGGGAGTATAACATCATCCGAGCGAGCATTGAACCGAGTCCCTAACACTATGTACACCCTACATCGACATACCAACCAAAACCCGCGGTGGCCTTCTTCGGCGCATACGGGACGGCCCCGGGGTATCTTGTTGCACGGAACCGTCCCTGCGAACATAAGGGATCCTGGAGACCTATTTAGCTGCTTTAGACCAGGTTGACATTCTACCCTCCATGGTTAACATTATCGAAACCCCACTAATAAAGATTAGATAGCATGGCCAAACACGGAAACATTTTATACATGAATGAAATAATAATATTAGATTTTTCTAGTCAGTATCAGCCCGGAGTCTGGGCATGTGCACTGCTAATGGTAATAGGCTCGCCTCTTATTACACGGAACCCTTTACATGTATTAGGCCGATCATGACATACGCAGCACCCGCGTTCGCTCACATACCACCCGGTCGGATTGAGCGCCTGCAGGTTGTACAGAATTAATTTCTAGGACAAATACTCGATGCCCCGTGGTACGGGCGTAATCGCAACCTCCACGTGGACACCGACATGTCGACCATCAGGCACTTTATTCAGACGCTTAGCAGGCGCTACTTTGACCGCGCCGTTAATCATCATAATCCGCTCATCCGAAACTCATCCATTTCTACTCCATTTGACCGCGCGAAATGGAGACGTCCCCGTTCAGTCCTGACCGACCCAGATGATGCCATCACTCTGGCCAACCAAAGAAAGCACGAGTTATTGAAACTATCACACTCCTCAAGGCCGCTGTACCGTCCTCGCTGTCGAGGACCTCGCCGCGTCCCCCGATGTCCCGACCCAGTTAGCAGTTCCGGCCCGCGTGCCGATGAAAACAATGGATAGATTGGTGTATTACACCGCTAAAATCCCCTAATCGCTGATGTCTCAATCATCTTCCAACGACTGCCCTGAGCCGAGGCTCGTACCCCACTTAGGGGCTGCCCTCAGCGTGGTCGTTTAAATGTAAAGGGTTGGAGCGCCTAAAGCGTTCGCCTGAAAGTCCGGTGTGGTCAGAAAAGCCGACTCGCGTCAGGCTACTGACCGTAATGTCCATAACAAAAAAAAAAAAAAACTTGAGAGGTGTCAAGGGACACCCGGATGGAACGAAGTTCCTTTCGATTAATTAGTGAAGGAATTGTAATAAAATTTTATTTATATAACAGAGTGTGTATATATATAAATATATAAATATTTTCCTATTTCCGTTCCAATACATAAGTTTCTACAGAAAAAACAAATAAATACGTGTGGCACTCGGAGACTACCGCGGTAAAGCTATTGCATAGCATTTTTATCACAAATTTTGATTGACTAAACACAAATTCGATCTTACGCTTACCACATAAAGTAGATTTTTAAACGCGAGCAAAGCACGTTTAGTCTTGTTATTGATAAATGTCAGTAACCAAAGTAGAATAAATCAACAAAATTTGAAAAAAGAATGTTACGTTCGATTCTTTTGTACTCGTGACGTGAAGTGCCAACGCTGGGGAAATAGCTTCTACGCAATGTATTTAAGGTTCATATTAGATTAGTAAGAAATGGTTTTAATGACTTTAATAAATAAAATAAATACAAATATACTCGTTTCAAGAATTATAGCTTCTACGCATTGTATTTAAGGTTCATATTAGTAAGATAATAGAAAAAAGTGTCGTGACAACTTTCCGTCCAGCCCCCTTTCACAACGCGCAATAAGGAACTTCGTTCCAAAAACACGGTACCCAACATAGCTGTCTAAATATAGATTACACCTCTGTCTAGCCCTCAAAAAACAATTACTATATTAACAATAATATGTAATTAATAATTAAAAATAATAATAATAATATGTAATTTGATTATTTGAATGTAAAACATCACCAGTTTCATAACCCAAAAATACCGCCATCAGAATCAGAATGAGAATATTTTATTTGCATTGAATGTAGGTACAGACATAGGATGGTAATATAACTCATAAGTTCCGATACATTCTGCCAGATGGCGTGCAAAAATTAAGCTTAGTAAGACTTTACAAAAATCAATACTATTTATTATAATCTAAACTAGCTTTTGCCCGCGGCTCCGCCCGCGTGAATGAGTTTTCCCGGTATAAAAGTCCCGCTTAAAATGTAGCTTATATGACACGTTCGTAGATTTACCATAGCAGCGCCATCTATTGATTACTTACTCAACCCAGTCGAAAGGTATCGACATCTGTTAGAATCATTCATAGCAGCGCCATCTATTGATTACTTACTCAACCCAGTCGAAAGGTATCGACATCTGTTAGAATCATTTGGAGTTAAGATAATTGTGACTGTCAAATAATAACAGACAAATAATTAGCAATAAATTAAAATTGCGACTATAATTTGAGATTTAAACTATGCTATCTCTCAAGTTGGATCGAACTGCACATGGTGTGCGAATTTTATTATAATCGGTTAAGTGGTTTTGGAGTCCATTGAGGACAAACATTGTGACACGAGATTTATATATATTAAGATTAAATAACTTATTATATAAATAAACTTTCGCAGATTATTAACTTTTTTTATATAATCCCATTTCAATATTATAATAATGTATAAGTACAACTAAGTTACAATTAACATTAAATAAAATTATCACTTGCAGAGTAATAACACTTATGCAATAGTAATGCTATTAATTTCTAATTACGTAATTAATTACTATTGCCATACTAACGTTGATTGTGATGAAAAACGAAATCCTTTATAGTATCATCAAAAACCCCGTACGCAATTTACAAGACCTTCTATATTCTTCCTTAAAGCTCGTCGAAGTAAGAAACAAGTAATGGGCCTGTTAAAGTGACGGCGAGACGAAATTTTGCCAGTTTTACGGCCACGTTGAATGTTTACATGGACTAAGGGCCGTTTGATGTGCTGTCAGTGGAGCGAATGAATATTTAGCGGTACCACGAGTTGGATTACTGACTAAAATATTCTATTTAAGACTCGCATTGAATGTATGTTACGATGTAAACAAAATTAACAACATGCCTTTATCCTCGAAGGGGTAGGCAAAGGTATAATCAGGGCACCCACTTTTCGCCATGTGTATTCCAAGTATTGCGAGATTATCGCTATAGCGAATAGAAAACCCAATATCGCTTTTCCCGAACCGGGATTTACACCCGGGATCTCGGAGGGGTGGTTATAACACACACACAATATAACCACGCCACCTAGGCAGTAATGTTGCAAGCAGATCGAAATTTCTTTGTAGATGCATCATGTTTCACCGATTCACTATCTTAGGGAAACCCCAAGCACCATGCTACAGATTTGCTGTTTTTTTGTATGAATAGTAAATTGCCTGAAATCTAATAGATCCCAATCCTCATTCCTTCTTATTTCTATTCTATTAGTGCTGTAATTAGAACAAAGGGACGATTTCTGTTGATTATCGTTGCCAGAACTATATACTATTCCTATCATTTCAGAAATTGATAATTTTAAGAACTCCATTGGGCATAGTACCATAAGCATAGTGTCAAGAAACAGAATTAAATGCACTTTATTATAAATGTTAAAAAAAGATCTTAAACAAAGTCCTAAAAAGCATACCTAATGGCTGAATGTAGTAACAAAGACTTACGAAACGCTCTTAAGGTACTAAAGAAGTCAAATTAAGCACGAGTAACAACCAGTCATTTTGAACTGAACTTTTTGTCTTAAGATTTTGTTACTCTGGGATAATTTACGCAATTGCCAACCTTAATCTTTAAACAATAATAAAAATACCCGTCCTGTATTTTAAATTGTCCCATTGATGGGCATGGGCCTCCTCTGCTACTTAGAGGGCTTAGACCTCAGTCCACCATGCTAGCCTATTGCGGGTTGACAGACTTCGAACACCATAAATATTTTCTGCAGAATATTTAGGTACATAATTATGTAAGTTTCCTCACGATGTATTCCTTCATCATCAAAACGGGTGATAATGAACAAAGATACACATTTAACTTAAAATAATTAGAAATGTGTGTCTTGGGTTTTGAACCTTTGTTTCAGCAGTCCGTTCCATACCCAACTAGGCTATTGCGCACTCATTAATCTTTTAAACTGTGACTCTTATATTTCTTAATATTGTTAGAGTAATTAATATGAAATGATACCGATTCCCAAGTGCGAGTCCTTTGGTGAAATAAATCTAGAACGATCGTGTTAGATCGTCATCCGTGGCGCGATGAAGTGGACTCGTTAATAACCTAGCGAGTTCTACTCTCAGGAGACCAGATCTGAGCTGCAGCGCTTACTATTTGTAGCATATTGAATCTAGTGACGTGCTAATGCTGAGATTTTGAAATACGAACACTTAACAATATTTATGAGATTCTTAGTTCAGATATTGCACTGTTACGCGAAATTCAGACCAAGAACTGAAGTACGTTAGTTTCGCTCGCATAGATAATAAAATAAGACATAAGTTACATAGCTGTGTGGACTTAAGGTTCAAATACGTGAGCTAAGATAAGCTAACGTATAGCTAATTTTCCGCACTGCAACTCTCATTAATGGACGTTATTGCTGAGGTTTTGAAATAAGAACGTGTTCCAATATAAAACTGTTGTCTTGATCTGAGGAAATTGTATCCTGTGACAACGTGGCATTGAGACTTAATATAATGATATTAGGAAAATGGATATAGGAAATGTCCTAAGAAGAAAAACGTATAGCAGTGTTATGAAGTGCTAGAAAACCAAAGTTCAGACCGCTTTGCTAAATTTAAGGGGTAGTCATGGTAGAAATTAATATTGCGATTAAATACATTTTTATATTGTCTTTAAGTTGCCTATTAAATGGAAGGAAGTGGGACGGTATGTGAGATTAGAACTAAAAGTGTGCTAGGTTTTATAAGAATTAAATTATTGACCTGTTTATCTATCAGTCACCGTAGCTCGTTCAAACACTATCTATGATAAAACTCGAATCGATTTCACTAAAACTACTAAAGACAAATAGTAGAGGCAATTTCTGAATCAGGTCATAGAAAATGAGTTAATATTTTATGTGGTGTGTGAATGGAGGAGTTTGTGGGTGTCTTGAGAGCACTTTAGACGGTGCTTCGATTACTTACCGATGCTGCGAACTACGCGCTGTGGTCAGGTGAACTTGCATACTGGGACTGTATACGATGTGAATATTCCCTTGTAAATACTTGTATTAACAACGTATTGTTTTTTAATTCTACATGTTTTATTTCATATAGGTACCTTATTAATCTTTGAATGTGAAGTTATTTGTATGATGGACGCCTGGTTATTAGATAACGCGTAAAACATTAAAAGGATTTCAGGAAATTAGACAAATGCGCCAAAATATTTATTTTATCAAGTGCTAGCTTTTGCTCGAGGTTTCACTTGCGTAAAAGCGTTTTTCCCGGATAAAAGTTGGCTATATATTTTCTAGAGTTAAAAAGTAGCCCATGTCCTTTCCAGGATCTGAAACTATCTCCATACATGATTTCATCAAAATCCGTTTAGTGCTTTTTGAGTTTATCCCGTTCAGATGGACAGACTGATGCGGCTGGGGACTCTTTGTATCTGTCTTATACAAAGACATTAAACAGTATAATTATAGACCGGACATCAGGACCAAATTTTTCGTCCAAAAGTAGTAACCTTAGTACCAATTGGTAATAAGTCTTATCTGACACTTCAGTGTAACAAGACGTCTCGGTATGCTTAAATTTTGTAAAGAAAACAATATTTTGGAAGGAAATATGCCAATTTACGCATTAAGACCATGTAAAAGTAGGTTCTAATTAATTTTACATAGGTATTTGTTATTTCACGGTAGATTGAGTTATTGACGAACAGGCTCAAAACTTTGTATGACAATTTTCCTAATGTGCGCTCTATATAATATTAGAACTCTTTGGTTATATGTAAGGAAAATATAACTCTTATTTCAGGACAAGACTCAGGCAAGTAAATGGGCTTATTCTAGATGGGTTACTGGCGACATGAATCGCCTTTCTACCATCATACCAACACAATTCATAACACTATCAATAAACTATTACCCGTCATTGTAAATAAAAAATATTTCATTTTTTTTTTTATAGCATTGAATGACGAGACGAGCATGCCGTTCGCCTGATGGTAAGCGATATGACCACCCATAAACAGTAGCAACACCATCCAGCACCTTGACTTATAAAGTACTGTGTGGCATTCCACTGCGCTCGTCATCCTGAGACATAAGATGTTAAGTCTCATTATGTCCTGTAGTTATACTGGCTACAATGTCCTTCAAACCGAAACACAACAGTGCATGTACACTGTTGTTTGGCGGTAGAAATACACATTTAGCACGACGGAAATGAAATTGTAATGAAGTTACATCATCGTGTATAGCAGCCTTGACCCACTGAACGAAAAGAGCTCAACGCATCATTCTTCTTTCGAACGTCAGCAATGCATTTAAACAATGGTTAGACTCCGATGATTCGTATTGCCTAAAACACGAACGACAAAAATGGAACACAATAGACGCACGATATCGGTACATGATTAAAATTGAAACATACCGCCTGAAATTAATTAATTTGGACCTAAGCGCGATTGTTCCCGTTCATTTGCATTTGACACGACCAAATGGTCTATTCGTAATAGGCATGCCGAGTGACACCGCGGTGATTTCACGTATTCAAGCTGATGAGTTTGCGTGTTTTATGTTAAAATCAATTGAAAACGGATGTTAATAGTGTAATTGATTTGGTTATTGATTTTAGTTTTGTAGTATAGTGGGTTATGTGACTATTTCCATTTGTTGAGGTTTTGGAAATAAATAAAATAAAAATAAAATACTTTATTCATCACGTAGGTGAACATAGTTGCACTTATGATAAGTCAAGATACATTAAATTAATAATAATTATTATTACAAAAAGTCACTTATATAACTACAGACATTTTTATAGGAAGTAAAATCAATGATAAATATATAAAGAAACCAAGCTCGGGCTGGCAGGAGAGAGAAGATTAAAAAAAAACGATGTAACATTTTTATTAAAAATAATGAGACCAACGCGGCGCGATCCTCACCGGTGAGAACAATACAGACCCTAACCTAGCTAACCTACCAACTACCTACCTACCAATAAATAAATTTTGTTATCATGTTTGCTTGTAAACAGTATCAAAAACACTCAGATTAAATATCACATGGCACTGCAGTGCATTCGTACCTAAAGATCCACTCCACGTTGAACCGTAATCCAATTTTTGAGCGGGGATTTCGCGGGTTATAGGGACTGATTATTCATCGTAATTTGTGGTTGCACTAATAGATAATAAGTGTGTACGTACATAACTAAAAAAAAGTGGAAGTTTGCACACTTAAACAGTTAGCAATTAAGGAAATTGGTGGGACGTGTTATCGTGGATGTCGTTATATAATATACATACATAGTATCACGCCTCTGTCCTTTAGGGGTAGGCAGAGACTATGGATTGCTACTTTGCTCGATTCTGGCACACTACTTTCGCTATCTCTACCTTCATTAATCTTTTCATGCACTTCCACCGGTTCGTCGTTATATATAACTGTAACATATTCGCTTCTAAGTTTGATATTTCCTACACTGTAGTGTGTACAACGCAGTTGTATTTGTAAATACAACTGCGTTTACTCATTGTTTAGCAGCAGACTAAGCAGTTGGATAAGAAGATAGACCATACATTAAAAATATAACAATCAGTGTTTGTACGAGGATCAGTGTGTTTATAAACAAATGTATAGTAGCGACATCTAGTATCCAACGGCAGAAATTGAAAACGAATAATATATCAAGGCTACAAAAATATGTATAGCAAAGCATTTAAAATCAGGCAGCTGTTCATAGAATTTTTCAAACAGTCTGCTGTATTATAGACCTTGTGTATGACGCTTCCTCAGCGCTAAAACACGTCCTTCTTCAAACGCGGCGTGAAAGGCATAATATACGCTTACGCATGCTCACGCCTTTTATCCCCGGAGGGGTAGGCAGAGGCGCAACTAGTGCACCCACTTTTCGCCAAGCGTATTCCGTCCCATGATGTGATAGGGGGCGAGCCTATCGCCATACCGGGCACAAATTCCAGACTCCGGGCTGATACTGAATAGAAAAATCCAATATCACTTTGCCCGACCCGGGGATCGAACCCGAGACCTCAGCCTTGCAGTCGTACCGTAATACAACTACGCCACCGAGGCAGTCATATAGCCTGCACCTTAACTATATCCGTGGAATGGACTACGTCGACTAGTTTCCATTACACGGGCTATTATGGACAACATAGCGCACTCTTAATAAAACAATGACCTTATCCAAAATTTTAGCTAGATGATAATCAGCAAAATATAGTCCGTAAAGGGCAAGCTGTATCGACTAAGAAAAATAATGCGTCTTTTCAACATTGGGAATAGGGTCAAAATTGTTTGAATTTATGTTTGTTCCCGGCCCAACTTAAAAAAAATCTATACCTACCGTTAGTTTTTGTGACGATTCCCATAAGTCAACGATTTTGGATTAGGTAATTGTTTTATTTAGAGTGCGATAGATTACTTTTTTTTTATTTTTTTTTATTGCATTGAATGACGAGACGAGCATGCCGTTCGCCTGATGGTAAGCGATACGACCACCCATAAACAGTAGTAACACCATGCAGCACCTTGACTTACAAAGTACTGTGTGGCATTCCACTGCGCTCGTCATCCTGAGACATAAGATGTTAAGTCTCATTATGTCCAGTAGTTATACTGGCTACAATGTCCTTCAAACCGAAACACAACAGTGCATGCACACTGTTGCTTGGCGGTAGAAATAGACATTGCGGTGGTACCCACCCAGACGGCCTCTTACATAATGAGAGACCTACCACCAGTAAATGATCATCACATGGGCTACTGGCTGGTATGTCTTACCTTTATAATAAAAACACTTTACTGCTGGGATAAATTAATTTCCCTAACACCTAGTTTGAAGGAGTATTATAACTTAAGAGTTATGATATAGTCGAATGACACTTCACAATAAGTTGAAAATAAAGTTTCCATTCGTTGTCAAACGAAAGTGAATATAATTGCGAGGTTTTATTAAAGGCTCTCCGGAAAGCAATAAAATTAGAAATACGCCAAATCACAGAATTAGGGATACGAGAAGTGTAGGTTTTGTAATAAAAACAGCTTTAGGTATTATTTTGAGCTCTAATACTCACAAATAATATGACATTAGAATACATTCGTGTATTCATTTAGATAGGGTTATGATTATAACTAGAGTCAATTATGCTTTACAATTGTGTTTGAGGCAGAGTCTTCATTTTAGCTATTTAGGGGTAGACTCCAAAGATATTATTGAAGCTTCGGATTTAGTATTTAATATATTTTTTATTGGTAATTATGAAATTATTCACTCTCTTGACTATTCGTGTCTAAATCAAAACTTATGTCAAACTTTTTATTTAAAAAAATTAAGTTCTTAATAACAAGACTGCCAGTTATTATCTACCCGCATAACATAATAATTTGCTACATAATAAGACCTACTACCTTGCAATACGTATCACAAAATACATGTGAATCACCAAATCACCAAGAATTCAAACAAATCTCGACTTCTCCCCTGTTCTATTTATAAAGTTCGATAATACACACTACTTTCCTAGCATTACGTATCTTGATAAGCTATGGCAATGGGGTAATGGCAGAAAATGTCTCCCGCTTGACGGAACTGCTATAGATGGAGACCTGTCAAACACTGTTTACAATTATGTTGTGTGTAGTTTTGTAGATTTAAAATTGGTTTATGGGGCTGGACTGTAAGAGTTAAAAATTAAGCTAAAGAATAGAAATGCGAAATGCTTAGGCAAGAAGGAAGCATTAATCGAGAAGTAATTATGGGCTTGGAACATCATCTAATTGTTACATTGCAAATGAAACACAGAAGAGCACTGCGGTACAACACATAATGAAGGCATCCTTTCTTAGAACGTTAGATGCTAATTTTAATATAAGATACGCTTCCAACTTATTTAAATTCCAATACAAAACAAAGATGACCGTGAGTGACAGGTCTACATTTACTGCAGCGCTTACTGGTGCCATTACTTCTCACTTGTTACCTGTATTTATCAATAACAGCATTTCGTAGTACTGACACTTCAATTTGTGGTTATTCTATATCCTTGTGCCAAAAGGTTCGTGAGCCACCGAAATCATAAATTAGCATCAACCGGGCGTGAAATGATTGATTAAAATTTCCTTTTGTGGTCCAATTGAATCCAGAATACGATGGTATTAAAGATATTTTTAGAATATTTTAGTTTGATCTGGTGACGAGCGTTTAACGCGTTTCGTTCCAACCTTCTTTAAATCCATTAGAAAAATCACGTGATGAAGCCTACGTCTAAAGGTTTTATTTCTCTGCATGGCATGGCAACCATCTGCACCCCATTTTCCAAGATGGTGGCCACGGGACAAGGGATGCGGCGCCGGAAATTTGGATTCAACTTTACTCTAAGCCCCATTTGTCATCTATAAAATAAAATTACGTCCTCTGATAAATGCAACCCCAAATGTTACTTTTCATGAACTATTTGGCCATTTATAGCAATTTTGACTGTTAAAATTGCATATCATAATTAAAACTTAACAATAAAAACGCCAAATTAAACATCGAGATTCATTATTATTTAATTTTACAATATTCTCTAACATATCTCTTCACATCCATTTCTTCTCGTACTCGAAGCGTACGTCGGCCGTATTGACGACCATCGATCTTCTTTTATTATCATATCTCAAGTCCAGTTTGTACGCTTTAGGCTCTGCTTTCGTAGTCAGGTATCGCCCAAGCACCCTTGATGCTTGCGACCCCGTGTACTGAAATTAAGTTTAATATACAATTTTCGACGGACTTTACGATTAGGCATTCACTAACAGTTCATTTTAATAAACGATTCGAATCAACTTCGGATGTAGGTATCGCTAAAAGGGTCCAATTAAATTAAAGATTGTTTAAAATTCTTACAATCTCAGTTTGATTGAATCATTCTTGGAATCGAACAGAATATAGCGATTTCTTATATCCTGTCTGTAACAGCGAGAGAATTTAAAAATTAAAATGATTTAATATTGATACGAAGCTATTGAAAAACGACTTACTACACGAGAATCATATTGTTTTCGTAACTGTCTCACCGAATAGTCTTTCGGACCCCATGAAGGATGAGGACAGAACATTTGATGCCAATGCTAGAAGAATTTTTTTTGGGTTAGTTGTAAACTTACTAATGATAAGATCAGCTCTGTATTATATAGTAGTCCACTGGTGGGCACGGCCCTCTTTTACAACTGAGAAGGTTTTAGGTCTTAGTCCACCACGCTGGCCTTGTGGGGTTGGCAGCCTTCCATACCATACCATACCATACCATACCATACAGCCCTGTATTATATACTGCCCACTGCTGCGCACGGCCCTCCTCTACTACTGAGAGGGTTTTAGGCCTTAGTCCACAACACTGACCTAGTGCGGGTTGGCAAACTTCACATACCATCGAAATTCTTATAGAGAACTTCTCAGATATGCAGGTTTCTCCACGATGTTTTCCTTCGCAGTTAAAGCAGGCGATAATTCATAAAGAATATACATTTTTTTTTTTAAAAATGTCAAAGGTGTGTGCCCTTGTGTTTTGAACCTGTGGACATTGTGGCAGTCCGTTCCACTCCCAACTAGGCTATCGCCGCTTTCTACTTTCGCTAGACTTCCTAATATCGACTTGAAATATAATGGGTTCACTTACTCCTAGGAGAATTAATATTTCTTGATATAGGTTATACATAGATACACCTTTATCCCCAAATGGTTTTAAAATGTGCAGCTGATTGGCCCTCACTTAATTTCGATATCAATAATTTCACTCTCAAAAAACCTAATTTAAAAACCTTGTATCGATACTTCACACACACCTTCTTCAACTTAAATATATAAATATAAATGGTGTAGAAGATGCCCAACACGATTGGTACTAGCATCAGCGACCAGGTCCATTTGTAACTCTTGTCTTTGTCCACGAACTTTGCCTTCACTATCACCTCTATGAGAGCGTCCATCATCGTGTAGCATTTTACCTACAATAGGAAATAACAAAGACTTATGTAACATACATACACATTCACGCCTTTTATCCCTGAAACAGTAGGCAGAGGCACAACTAATGCATACACTTTTCGCAGTGCGTATTCCGTCCCATGATGTGATAGGGGGTGAGCCTATCGCCATATCAGGCACACATTCCAGACTCCGGGCTGATATTGAATAGAAAAATCCAATATCACTTTGCCCGATCCGGGAATCGAACCCAAAACCTCAGCATTGCGGTCGTACCGTAAATCGTAATACAACTACGCCACCGAAGAAGATTTTACTATAAGTAATGCCTCGTTTGTTTTGTTTTATTATGGTACTTCTGCTGTGGTTTGATTCCTGTGTCGTTTAAAGTAGTATTGGGTTTTTCTGCTCAGCAACAGAGAAATGGGATTGTGATACTTTTGCCTTGTGCCTACGCCAAAATATAAAAAAAATATATGACGCTATTTTTATACAACGCTACTTTCATCATAGCTTACACTGCACTTAGTGACAGTTAATTTAACATTATAACATTTCAAGTTGAACAAATTAAATAGTCTTTCTGTCTTTTTAAACGTACCGTATAAAAAATAGGTACAAAACTCAGGCTCAATATTCTCAATCTAGTCGGTGGTATGCCGTAGTGGAAAGTGACGTCATCAACCAACCTCCCCAGAGGATACATGCAGTATAGTATGAGTACTTCTGCTAGCGTCGCTGTTAATTTGCTGTAGATGTAGTACAGAAGCCGGTTCTGAAAGTATTTACGGTTTGAAATTGGAATAATTGTAACGGTTTTTTTAAAGCCAAAGCCATCTACCTATTTCAGTCAAACTTTTATAGAGTTTTATACTTTAATCTGTAATAGGTAATGTGCTGAAATTTTTACAAAATGGTTTAACATCGGACATCCTAACAAATAATAATTGGGACAAGAAGTTAAGTGTTACCATACCAGACCATCAATTATCGTTCGCTTTAACGGTGAAGGAAAACATCGTGAGGAAACCTACGTACCTGAGAATTCTCGATAAGAATTTCGAGGGTATGTGAAATCTGCCAATCCGCACTAGGTCAGCGTGGTGAAGTAAGGCCTAAACCCTTTCAGTAGTAGAGGAAGCCCGTGCTCAGGAGTGGGCAGTATATAATATAGGGCTGGTAATATTAATATCATTTATTATACCAGATCATACCAGCCCTGTATACTGCCCTCTCTCCTACTGATAAAATTAGGCTTTAGTCCACCGCGTTGGCCCAGTGCGGGTTGGGAGACTTCACATTTTTATCTTTCACCTTTAAAGCGAACGATTATTGATAAATAATACACACATAACTTTGAAAAATCAGAGGTGTATGCCTTGGGTTTTGAACCTGTGGGCATCCGACTCGTCAGACCGTCCCATTCCCCCGTAGGCTATCGTCCACTTAATTCACTCAAATTAATGCTGATGTACTGAAACTTTGGCCCTCGAGTCCAATTCACACTTGATCGGATTATATCATTATAAAAAAAACTGCCTGACTGCCTTGGTCTCGGGTTCGACCCCCGGGTCGGGCAAAGTGATATTGGATTTTTCTGTTCAGTATCAGCCCGGAGTCTGAAATTTGTGCCCGATATGGCGATGGGCTTGCCCCCATCACATCATGAGACGTATACGCACGGCGAAAAGTGGGTACATTAGTTGCGCCTCTGCCTACCCCTTCGGGGATAAAAGGCGTTAGTGTGTGTGTGTGAAAAAAAAAGGTACGATATTTTACTTTTTACTTACATGAAGTGTGGTGGTTAACATGACGACAGCCGCTGCAACGGTTAGTGCTATAATGACCAACCATCTCCGTGCCCACCTCCATTCGCACACAATGGTTTCCACCAAACAGAAGAACGTCACAGTCTACAAACAATAACCTTAATAAAATAGCTTTTTCTCTGTGTTTCGCCAGTTTAAAATTTACGGTTGTGATGAATATTAAAAAAATATATACCAACGTCTTTTCTTACAGTTGAAGCTTACTAGAAAATTTTATTAAAATCGGTTTAGTGGTTCAACTATAAAAGCGTGAGTGACAGGCCGATTTCCTTTCGTATTTATAATATCGCTTAGTACGGATTACGGTTTTAGTAGTCTTTTAACAGAGCATCTGAGAATCTTTTATGGCAAGTACTTTACAGTTTTTTTTTTTTATGAAACTGAGTGACGAGACGAGCATGCCGTTCGCCTGGTGGTAAGCGATACGACCACCCATAAACAGTAGCAGCACCATCCAGCACCTTGAGTAACAAAGTACTGTGTGGCATTCCACTGCGCTCGACATCCTGAGACATAAGATGTTAAGTCTCACTATGTCCTGTAGTTACACTGGCTACAATGTCCTTGAAACCGAAACACAACAGTGCATGCACACTGCTGCTTGGCTGTAGAAATAGACATTGCGGTGGTATCCACCCAGACGGTCTCTTACATATGAGAGACCTACCACCAGTAAAAAGTATAATTGTTATATTATTAAAGTGATACTTGGGTGTATAAAGGCGCCTCACAAACGCTATTGGGGCAGTGTTCAGTATAATTATTATGCAGTCACTATGATAATACTACTAGCCATCTCAAGCTTATTGCTCAGTGGTTATATTTTTGGTGTAAGTTGTAGATATAAGTGAATATTAATAGTATTATTTTTATAAATGTCAACTCGTATGGTCTCCATAAATATTAAGGCTTAAAATATCTAAACCAGTTTTTAGTAAATCTCTTGTATCTTATACGAAGAGAGGTAATAAAAAGAGGCATAGAAAGTACTTACTATAGACAAAAATTCCATAATCAAATTAAAAGAAAAAAACGCTATCGTGTAAATATCTCCCAAGGACAAAGTAGAAAAATACATAGGCCAAAAATAGAACCAAGAATGTTGATCTGAAAATGGAATAAAAGTTTTATCAGTAACCAACATTTTTAAAGAAAGAAGCAGGTTTTCTAGATCCCGAAGGTGTTAGTTATTGTCTTACTAAAAAAAACGGCATTATTTGTAACGCATACACATAACGCATACTCACGCCTTTCATCCCCGAAGGGGTAGGCAGAGGCGCAACTAAGGCACCCACTTTTCGCTTCGTGTATTCCGTCCCATGATGTGATAGGGGGCGAGCCTATCGCCATATCGGGCACAAATTCCAGACTCCGGGCTGATACTGAATAGAAAAATCCATAATCACATTGCCCGACCCGGGGATCGAACCCGAGACCTCAGCATTGCAGCCGTACCGTAATACAACTACGCCACCGAGGCAGTCATTATTTGTAATCATAAGTAATTAAATATTTTTTTTATTGCATTGAATGACGAGCCGAGCATGCCGTTCGCCTGATGGTAAGCGATACGACCACCCATAAACAGTAGCAACACCATCCAGCACCTTGACTTACAAAGTACTGAGTGGCATTCCACTGCGCTCGTCATCCTGGGACATAAGATGTTAAGTCTCATTATGTCCGGTAGTTATACTGGCTACAATGTCCTTCAAACCGAAACACAACAGTGCATGCACACTGTTGTTTGGCGGTAGAAATAGACATTGCGGTAGTACCCACCCAGACGGCCTCTTACATAATGAGAGACCTGCCACCAGTAAATAGATTTCTATACACAATCGGTTTTAAAGAAGGATTTGAATTTACTAGAATACTGTTTTAACGTCATTGAGACAGTCATGCGAGTTGCGAGTTGAAATATTCTGCCCCCTTAAAATGTGGCAAACAACACTACACGAAAGTCGATGTTATTTAATTATGATGTTTGTGATTGATCGAGAGACTAATGCGTCAGTCACGTGTTAGTCTCTCGACCAATCGCAATGAAACTACACCGACTCGTGTCGTGTTTTCTTTTTGCCACATTCTAAGGGAGCTGGGTGATTTTGTCTTGGTCTAATGGCTGTAAAAACGACGCTGAGGTTCGATAGTCAAGTCGGGCAAATAAAATTGTATGCCCATTGTCTCTCATTGTAATTTGTTCCTCAATCTAAACAACACGCATCCATTCTTGAGCAAATTTCGATCTTTTACGACTACAATAGTAGTAAAATAAGACGATTAAATACAATATTGACACGTAACTTACTAAAGTCAGTTTGGTATATTGGCGCCTTTACTTGACTCTCAATATGCCTTTTGATCCTGTACGTAAGTAGACCTCTGAATATGAAACATATCGCGTTTGAAGTTATCATGATCGCGCTGTCTCTACTCGGTTCTATCTGTAATAAAATTTAACAAAATGAGCGTTATTTTCTTTTTAGGTAGTGTTATTATTAATCAGGACTATATTACTTAAGATTTTAAAGAGACGAGCGCAGTGCCGTCTCCAACCAGTACTTTGTAATTGAAGATGTAAAATGATCAACTAACGCGCACTATAGCCTAGATGGGAATGGAACGGACTGCTTAGACAAAGTTCTGCAGGTTCCAAACCCAAGGCACACACCTCTGCTTTTTTAAAGTTATGTGTGTTGTTTATCAATTATCGTTCGCTTTAACAGTGAAGGAAACATCGCGAGGAAAACTAAATGCCTGAGAATTCTCCAAAATTAGAAAGGTATGTGAATTTTGCCAACCCGCACTAGGCCAGCGTGATGGACTAAGGCCTAAACCCTATCAATAGTAGAGAAGGCCCGTGCTCAGCAGGGTAGTATTAAGTATAGGTCTGGTAACGTTTATAGGTAGTTATAACCATGGCAGTAACTCTCTATTATCTTTATCAGTTGTAAGTTGTAAAGAACATTATAACATAGTATGCTTGTCTCACCATTCCTTTGGATTTATATCGATTCATACCAAAGTTAAATAAAATTCTTGATTTCAGTATTTATTCTCCATACTCCGGAGCACTTACCTCTTGAGTGCTTCTAGCTGTTAGAATGTGAACTAGGGGCGGCGCTGTCATTGATTCTGCTAACAAGTCGATATCAGCTTTCTAGAGAAAAAGAGACTACATTATAACAACTAGTAGTAGCGTGTAAGCATTGTTATGAACCAGTTTTGAAACACAACAAGCCAGTTTGATTATTGATTGTGAGTCTTAGGTGTTATTTCATCATACTCTATTAGTTACTTTAACAGCCTGTTAAGGTTTTTGAGTGTCCCACCATGCCCTAACAGTAATTATAATCTTCCCTAATGAGTCGTTAAATACCTTCCTAATAAATAGGCTTCCTAATGTCGAGCATAGTATAGTGTCATACATCATTATCATCCTCAGCATGTTATCTACTAAATATAGGTCTTCCACATAGTTTTCTGGACGAACTGTAGGAAGACAGATATTACATTTTAATTCAAAATTATATGCAGTATTCCCGTTGTTTATGGGCAGTCATGTAGTCGTGCCAAGCGAGTAGATGACTCGTCTTGTCAGTTGCATAAAAAATGAAATATTTTTACCCATAATGTGTTAGTAAGATCGTCGACCGGCATCGGCGTTGCTGGTAAATCGTCCAACCTCTCTTGAAAGTAAGCCAGAGTTAGGTGCACGAATGATATCAAATCTACCGCGTTTACAACCCATTGCAATGTGTTTAATACCTGTAATAAATTATTTATTAATAGGAATAAGTTGAAGCTACTGGTGGTAGGTCTCTCATATGTAAGAGTCCGTCTGGGTGGGTATCACCGCAATGTCTATTTCTACAGCCAAGCAGCAGTGTGCATGCACTGTTGTGTTTCGGTTTGAAGGACATTGTAGCCAGTGTAACTACAGGACATAATGAGACTTAACATCATATGTCTCAGGATGACGAGCGCAGTGGAATGTCACACAGTACTTTGTAAGTCAAGGTGCTGGATGGTGTTGCTACTGTTTATGGGTGGTCGTACCGCTTACCATCAGGCGAACGGCATGCTCGTCTAGTCATTCAATGCCATAAATAAACCATAATCGCTTGCTGGTGGTAGGATATATTTTATAAACGCCTGGAGAGCGACCACCGTCATAAGTACACCATAAGTGTTAAAACCCGCAATAGTGGCCCACGTAAGTGTGCCGCAAGCATCAGCCTGTGTGTATCTGGTTCAAACATACCGGCATAATTATGTTGACTGACGAGGGATTACCATCGCATTCATCGCGTCCATTTTTGTATCTTTCATTATAATAAAAAATACAAACACGAAATGAGAACCTCCTACTTTTTTGTAAGTCGGTTAAAAATACACAAACATACCACATACGACAAAGTATAGGTACTGCGTCTTTGTTTTCATCAAGAGATTTTGGAAAAAATCATGTTTAAAAAAAATCTTAGCGCTCTCGTATTTATGAGCTGACCACCCCTACCCAATCCTGACCCACATTAATGTTGTTTATCGTCAAAATCATAACCACGATACCTAGATCCAAAAGATTTTTACGACTCACACAAATATATTAGTCTGGACCAATAAATTGAACCCGTGAAATTTCATAGCTGTCTGGTCGATGCGCTGGAGGCCTGTCAAAAAAATATTCACCTTCCAAAAACATTTCTTGTAAACTTGCCTGTGCATCATAGCAGCTAAGAGCCAAATAACAGCAAAATAGAAAAGGCTGAGGGGTGTTGCCCATATCCTGATCCGATGTCTGAAATAAACAAAATAATCAGGGTTTTCTCTGATTTTAACAACAGTGCGATTTGTATAGACGTCTTTGATGTCGTAGAACCCAAAATCAATGTGCTGGGGTCTCACTGACCCACTTACAACTGTAGAGTTTCCGGTAGCAATATGGGGTAATTACTAACGATAAGTCGAAACCAATTCTCATGTCGGGACGAGCTCTCCCGATATTTGCGTTACTTGTCTTAATTTCCGGAGTGAAGGAATGTGAATCTTATGGCAATAATATAGTTCGTAAGAAAGGATGACGTAAAGTACTAAACGGATTGAAAAACCAAAGGCTTGTGAGTTCTTGTATTTTAGGCTTAGGAGTAACTTTGAATGGACGGCCTTCTCCCTGGTTCAAACCCCAACATATAATATTGCTAGATTTCTGCTCGTGGCTCCGCCCGCGTGAAAAAGTTTTTCCGGGATAAAAATATTTTCCCGGGATATAAAGTAGCCTGTAGCACTCAGGATTAATGTAGCTTCCTACTAGTGAAAGAATTTTCAAAATCGATCGAGGAGTTTTTGAGTTTGTCCATTACAAACAAAGAAACAATCAAATCTTTCCTCTTTATAATATAAGTATAGACTTTGATTCATTATATACCTAGATAGACACATAACGTTTTAAACGCGTCGAAAAAATAGAGGCGAATTGTTCCCCACTAAATGAGTTCGAGTGAATTAATTTTTGTTGTTTTTCAAGGATATATTATTTTCTCCCCGCTTTAATAGAAACCATATAATAACTGGTATCATCATGCGCGCACACAAGGATACCCAGAATGATGCAGCGATAGCGTATGACACAGCTGTCACACATACTAGATTAAGAAAAGTTGGCCTGTTTGTTTTAGTTTCATTGCAGAGCGTCACTTTATCTAGGTATATAATTAATCAAAGAGTATAGATACCAAACCTATAATACTCCACTTGAGCTACTTGAAATACCTCCTCCTTCTCATCTATGTAGGCAAACGCTTGGAAATGTGCTGTACCGTTCTCAAATTTTTTCGCGAAGTCATAAATATTGTAGCAATTCATAGTAACGTTTTTGTAAATGTTAAAATAACTGGCCGCTTTGCACCTGAAGTGAAATTTGTTTGATGTAGTTTTTTTTTTTTTACTGACATTGAGTACAGCCAAGATAGAGTGGCGCCTGACGAGAGACAACTCCTAGCTAGTCGGTACAACTATACCGGCCACGTGACACACGTGGGCCATTATGACAGATTTTACACCATTACTACCGTAGTCTCTATCTACCGCCAGCTAGTAAGGAGTTAAATGACCTTAATGAAACTTAAACGTTTAATGTGCCAGGATGACAAGTGCAATGCAGTACACATTAGTACTTTGTAATTCAGCCATCAGTCATTTTACTTCTATTTTTAGACTATACCTTTACCATCAAGCTACCATCTTTGCATTACTATATAAAAATGATAACGAAAGTGAGTTTATGAATACCCTCATATTTACCGGTTCCATGGATTTTTGTACAGTAAACCGCACACCACATAGTCCAAAAGAAGTATGGCAGTATCTATGAATCCGACTAGGTCGAAAAATCCAGCTACGAGGAATGTAAATTTACATCCTGAAAATAGAAAGTTTTAAAACACTAAGATATCGTTATATTCATAAATGATATTTATAGAAAAATCATAAGTTAAAACCTACACGTCGAGAGATAATTACTAACTCACTTTAAAGGAGATGTCCGCTTTTTGTATGGGTCTTTATGCTGGGCCTCAAAATCTAACCAGGCTCAAACTTTGGGGATATTAAAGGGGCAAAATATGGAACTTAGATCCATAAAAAAATATTTTTAGACCCTCCATTCACATCTAACTCTTTTTAAAACTTTCACATTGAGTGTAGTTTTTAAGCCAAACAAAATTACATAAATCTCAAAATCGGAGGTCTTTAAAATAAAATGATTTATTGTGAAAGGCTAGTTTTCAGGAGTTCTATCCAAATATATATAATATATATGGAATTTGAGGCCCGTTTTTGGACATGTCCTTTACTTTGGTATTTTTTATTAGCTATATAAAATTTTGATAACGCTTTTATATATAAATGCTAATTTATATTACGGCTATACATATTGGTCGAGTTGGGCCAACGCGAGCGTGGGCAAATTGATCCAAGGCGAGTGCTGCTAGAATTTTGGCAAGTTAGAAGAAAACCAATGCAAGCGGCCCATATAGACAAGTTATGTGGAGTTGCCGGTACATTCTACGCTGTCAGTTTCTATTGTGTATAAGTGAGAGAAATGATGGTGAGCGATTGCGAGTTGTGACAAGCTACGCCAAATCAACACACGTTGGCGCTTCCCTTAACTCGTCCAATTTGGCAATCGACACTAAACGATGACAAGGCAAGGCAAACATTCTCACTATACTTTGATATCGGCCTTCATTAGGCCAAGATAGGCCAACGTGTATTCCTGGCTTAATATAAATAGATCAAAGAAGGACACCTTGCATTATGGGCACCATTTTTGATAGAAACAGATGTTCCTCCGCAGCATATGATGCGAGGAAAATATAAACGAAAGTATGCGGCAGACTCTTGAAGAAGACATTAAATATGTAGTACCATAGGAATCTGAAATACGAATAATATCCAGTCTTGATAATGTTTTTTTTAATTATATTTTATTGAATGACGAGATGAGCATGCCGTTCGCCTGATGGTAAGCGATACGAACACCCATAAACAGTAGCAACACCATTCAGCACCTTGAGTCACAAAGTACTGAGTGGCATTCCACTGCGCTCGTCATCCTGAGAAATAAGATGTTAAGTCTCATTATGTCCAGTAGTTAAGTGTAACCCGATGGTACCCACCCAGACGGACTCTTACACATGAGAGACCTACCACCAGTAAACTAATATTATGTTGTCTATACTAATATTATAAAGCTGAAGAGTTGTTTGTTTGGTTGAACGAGCTAATCTCGGGAACTTCTGAACCGATTTTGAATTTTTCATTAATAGGCTACATTACTCCCTAGGGGGACTAAGGCCTGAACCCTCTCAGTAGTAGAGGAGGCCCGTGTTCAGCAGTGGGCAATATATAATACAGGGCTGATTGCATTACTCCCTAGTACTTACTATAGGCTACTTTTAATCCAGGGAAAATATTTTTATCCCGGAAACCTTTATTTGCGGGTGGAGCCGCGAGAAATACTAGTATAAAGTATTTAGTTTACTTGACATTGGCGAAATTATCGATAAATAATCGGTGGAAGCCATAAATTAAAAGAAGAAGAAGAAGAAAGTATTTAATATGGAACATCGGAAGTTTGTTGAAACACGCCAATATATATGGACTTCAGACTGTTACATTGTTTTGAAATGTTATAGGCTACCTTTTATCATGGGAATAGATTTTTAGGCGGGCAAAGTGCAGTTAGTTGACACCTTTGTGAACGTTTGGCGTTGTAATTGTTCAAAAATAAAAATAGAAAACTACATGCAAGCAATAACTGCCAATTAATGTATACGTAACTTCGAAAATCGAATCGATGTCGCAAATTCTATCTCGGCAGGTCAATTCATACTACATTTATGTTATAAATAAACTGAAAGAAAGACAAAAGGTTTCGTGTAGCGACTCGACTTACAAATATTTGTGTAATCCGCAAATATTTGCCCCAAATCGGACCGTTTTGGAACGATATGCTTTTGGAGGTTTATTAAAATCAAGGCTTAGAGAGATTGTGTGGGTGTCATTATTAGTAAGACATTTTTAGTAAGAATTGGTAAGTTGACCTTTTCTCTTAGACTAGGCTCCTGTAACATCACTTCTTAGTAAATGCTACTTATCAAATATAAAGTAACTCTGTTAACTAAGCTTCTAAGTTAATCTTATGAGTAGATATCTACCTTAGTTATCGAATACAAACAACAAAGCTTTGATTAATTATATACCTAGATAGACACTGAACGCTTCAAACGCGTCGAAAAAAATAGAGGTGAACTGTTGCCCATTAAATGAGCTCGAGTGAATGATTTTTTGTTGTTTTTCATGGATATAATTTTCTCCTCGTTTTAATAGAAACCATGTAATAACTGGTATCATTATGCGCGCACACAAGGATATGCAGAATGATGCAGCGATAGCGTATGACACAGCTGTCAAGCATACTAGCTTAAGAAAAGTTGGCCTGTTTGTTTTAGTTTCATTACAGCGCGTCATTCTATTAAGGTATATAGTATGACGCGGCAACAACAATCAAGGCAACCAAAGTATTCGATACATTTCCAGTTTAAGTTACACAAATCAGTGGGCTTCGAAGGTGGCAAAAAGACGCAACTCGTAACACGATGTCGTTTAATTTTGATGTTTGTGACTGATCGAGAGACCAATACGTCAGTCACCTGTTAGTCTCTTAACCAATCCCAATAAAACGGAGTCGTGTCGAATTTTTATTTTCACATTCTAAGCCCACAGAATGGCTTGATTTTTCTGTCGCGTTGACACACAGCTTCTTGTTTACTATGCAGCCAGGTATCTTATACATGCCTGAATCTGTTTGGATGCCTCCCGAGGCAATTCTTGTGCGCTGGGTCTTCACACCCAATGCACGCCCATGCACGGGGGGACATTAGTCGCGGGCCGAGGCACACAGTCAGTGTGTATACCTCTTGGTTGTTAATCACATTGAGGCCTAAAAGGGCCCGCGAACATTTCCTGGCACCCTCTCTTTCCGCCCATCCTGGGAACCTTCCTCCCTTCCCCCACCTTTCCGTCCATATTCCTCCTCCACTCCCCTCCCAGGCCCCTGCAGTCACTAAGCCGGGGGACTCCAGTATCCCATTCGCAGGTTTCCCCCGGTGTTGACTGCAGGATCGCCTACCCCAAAAAAAAAAACTGTTTGGATAATCTGACTATTAAAGCTTTTAAGCAGCACTGTACACTGTACAATCATTGTAGAATTTCAGATTGAAGGAAGGTGGAAGTCATTCAAATTAAATATTGATACGAAATAATGTTTCAATTCAGTGGTAGTATTATTAAGTCTTATTAGTTTGGTGTGATGAGATCCTTAAGATAAATAAAGAAAAGGAAAAGTATTAGTAAAATTTTGGTCAGTATTTTTTATCTTAAATTTGTGAAAGCAAAAGAACAAATTAAACCTGTTGAATTCAACGTGCTGCATGCAAATAATTTGAGTTTTGTTGGGCGATGAGACGTAGGTTCGGTAATAAGACAAGCGCTCGTGCATCGACGTTGGTATGATTCGGCGCTGCGATGGGATCTCTCTCTGAAACAAAAGTCATATTCTTACTAATATCATAAATGTGAAAACGTTTGGATCCTTGTTAGAAGTAAACGCAGAAACAGCTGAACGGATTTGGATGAAATTTGGCACACGGATAGATCATGTCCTGGATTAACACATATGGTAATTTTATCCTGGTAATTTGCTCTCATGGGAAATAATGGATATTTTAATTTGATTCTTTAAGTAGATGGCGCTGGCGTCGTACTGTGTTTTAGAGACTTTTGTAGCGGAAAAGGCTTATCACGTGGGCGACGCCGCAAGCAACCCCTAATATTTTATAATAGAATGAGATGGGTAAGATGCTCGCTTAATAGATAGCATAGCATAGCCATAAACAATAGTAACGCATAACTTCGAATAATAATGCATTACATACTCACTGCTGCATGGAGAATGAAGCAATGGAAAGTGATAATTTGAGTATACGGTCCATATTTATCAATATTCATTGATATCAAAGTAAATAGAACAAGGTAAACTAAAATGTATACTAAATTTTTCAATCTATACTTACTAATATTATAAAGCTGAAGAGTTTGTTTGTTTTTTTGGTTGAACGCGCTAATCTCAGGAACTACAGCACCGATTTTGAAAATTCTTTCACTAGTAGGAAGCTAGATTACTCCTGAGTGCTATAAGCTACTTACTTTTTATCCCGAGCAATACTTCGTATATTAATGTATTTTATTTTATTCTTCTATCTATTACAGAGTTATTGGTTGCACTAAATTCAATTAGAAATATAATCAGGATATATTATGTCGGTCAACGACAAATACGTTACTCGATAGTCACCAAAACTATGACCTGTCTGACTGTTTATTTGATAAACGTCGCTCTTTGATCAATGCATTCGCAGTTCACCAAAATCTGTGAACACGGTTTGCGAGGACCGCAGCAAAGCGTTCCGAATAGCTGCTTTAGCGACACAAAAGGAACTGCCATTATTGGTTTGCGTTCAAATTTATTAGAGCAAAGCAAAGAGGCGTGGTACATGGTTGGTTCTAATCTTCGTAACATATTTTTTTTATCTATGATCTGATGTGTACCAGTAGATTTAAGATGTGAATGTCCCACAGGCAAATTCACGCATTTTTTTTATTCTATTTTATACGGGATTTTAGACGATAGGGCTACTTATCAATGAACCTGGTCACTAGTTGTGCCTACACCTATCCATCCAGGAATAAAGCATGAGTTTGTATGTGTATGTAACTGGCAGACGTTAATGTGAGAAGGGGCCTTTATAATAATTCTGCTTTCTACTTATATTATTATCCTCGTGTTACAAGTTAATTCGAAAACCGATGAATACATAGCGATACGTGACGAGCGAAACGTGGCACACATGCAACTAACTGTACTGTTGAATGTCTTTGCACACATGTATAGTCATATAAGGTCACTCTTTAATCTGAAAAGTGAATAAGACTTTTATCGCTCGGAAAGCAATTTTTTCGGGCTGATTTAAGAGCATAAATTAGATTAACTATTCACGACTATATTATACCTTCTGATATAAATGTAGATGATGGCTCAAATGCTGGTTAATCTGCCTCGAAGACACAGAGTCAATGGACAAAGAGCTGGTTGCTCCCAGCTGCCATTGTGATGAAGCGTTCTTCCTATCATCGGCGTCTATGTAGCCCATCTCCTCCATTACGTGGACCGTATATTATAAACTTGGGTAATAAATAAAAGTGACACTACGCTGGAAACTTTGGTGACAGGAGAATGACATATTATGTTCAGGAATTCGAAGAGAATTTTTAAACCTGTTTGAAAGGAGTTTTATATGAAAATCTAGAATGTTTCTTAGAGTTGCTTAAATTATTTCGACTTTGCTTTCGGATTTACTATAATTTAAATATTCTTATAACGATTTCTTATGTTTACCCGAATGTTTGATATTAAATTGATTGAATTTGAAAACAGTCCGCACCGTAACCATGATGGCTGCAAAGTCTTTGAAACGTCCGTGGCAAAAATTAAATTATACGCGAAAAAATGCGTTAAGTAGTTTTATTTCAATGTCTAGCTTGTTTTCTAACTAGTTACAGTTTTGTTTTTATTAGACACTAGCTGACCTGGCGAAATCTGTTCCGCCTTAGACACAATAAATAAGCAGATTTTGGATTTTATTAAGTTCAATTTTTTATTAGGAAATCCAAATAAAAAAATTAAGTATTTTATTGATTCTTTACTGTTCATGTATTTTAGTGCATAGGTTACACTCTTCAGTTTGCCTAAACATAAGCGGGTATTGCATATGTCTCAGGATAAAAAATATCCTATGTCCGTCTCCTGGTTCTAAGCTACCTCCCCACCAATTTTCAGCCAATGTAACTAACACGACTTTCTTTTATATATATAGATAGAATATTTTAAATATATTAAGCACCAGGACATCATAAAACACAATACTCACAGAAAACGATTTTTCGGGATAAATTATATTTTCCCGGGATTAAAAGTATCCTATGTCCGTCTCCTGGTTCTAAGCTCCCCACCAATTTTCAGCCAAGTCGGTTCAGCCGTTCTTGAGTTATAAATAGTGTAACTAACACGACTTTCTTTTATATATATAGATTATGGAATACTAATGTTTAATTATGTTTCAAGGAATTGGAATGCAGTCCAATGATTTACAATAACTGTAAATTTTAAACCAGCGATCCACTTTCATTAGGATGTCTAACTTCAGTGTTCAGACCATAATTCATACAAAAGAAGGCACTGTAATATAAATGATCAATGTTCGTGAAACTCATAACACTCTGTGGTAAATTATCTTGTTTTTACGCCAGCCATAATCCAACATTTCCTCCATTATAATGTTCATATAAAAATGAGCATAAAACCAGATATTATAAGCAACTATGAAGCAGTATTGTTGTATACACTAAAATATGATTATCACATACAATGAGCAGCGTTGGTGCATTACCATATACGAAGAAATAGTAGGGCAACATCTACCTACTGTGCGACCATTCTTTGTCGCTCGTTTCGTTTCTACTGGAAATATGCACAATCATTTTTAGTTTCTACAGTCAGGATGTAAAATACTTTAATGTTTTTGAGTTACAGATACCCAATTTAATATACATTTGTACTTAAAATGATGTAATTTAAAATTAAATTGAGTGCTTACCCAAGATCCCTGTTAAATTCTCTTTGTTCCTATTTCCATTACTCAGTATCAACATATAAAACCAACTTGCCGTACTATACCTCCCAGTACTTTGATGCAGCTTTCATTCCCCAAGTTTATGTCCCATTTGAGCTAATGAACATTGCACAGTGGCTGTAGATTGTTGTGTTCGAAACGTCTCCAACAATATTCTCAACTCTAATGTAATTCATAGATTGAACACAATAGCGCACTTTATGGGATACGCTGTAGAATTTTTTATCTTACGAATGAAGTTTAACTAGGTTGATATTACTGTGGCATAGAGCAACACACGTTTTTGAGACCCTAGGACAGTCGAAGATCCAATAAACTGGTTATTTTTCGCGACCTCATGAAAGATGAACAATACATGAATATTTCCAACATCAAAATTCGCGTTTTTTTTATTAGAATTATAACCCATAAAATTATATCTGACAATTTATACTGAACCCCAGATATCAGCGACTGTAAATTCAGGCATTTCAACAGTTGCTACTAAATAGAAAAGTGCGAAACGAAATTTTAATTAAATTCTCAAACTGTATATTATGCATAGCGTAACTCAAAAATTGCATCATTACACAATACGGTTGGAACCAAAACTGTTTTAAGCCGAGCCGAAATTGCCGCGGGCGAAAATTTCCAACGTCTTTCACGGACCATTTGTTTGGAAACAAAAAACTCGCTCACTTTGTTCAGCGCTCGCAAAATATGCTCTTAAACGCAGACGTGAGAAGATTGATGCTTGCATTGATATGGCATTCATAAACAAGCAAGATGATGCTTGAAACAAAAGACGGCCTTCATAATAATAGCTTCTGGGAGTAACGTCGGCTGTGATATTGGAGGTACTCGCTAGCAGCGAACAAAATATTTCTTACAGAATTGAGAGTAGAGATATCCACTACACAAGCCTTTTTAGTATCTGGTTTTGTTTATTATTATAGGATTTTCTTTTATACTTCTTAAAGACCATAGGAAAGCGTCGCTCGCCTGTTATTAAATTTGAATAGAGTTGAAAATACTGTGCAGTACAATATTAAAATTATTTGACACATCCACCCTTTCTTCACATATGAATGCTGGCCATACATATGCAAAAGTTAGTTGATGCGCCGACATAACATTCCCCCTTTGTACATTACCATGCGAGGCACACAATTACTCGGGCGATATTGACTGCTGTGGCTAATTCGAGGTTACGTTAGCAGAGATGGTAAACAGTAGTAATTGGTAACACACTCTCGTAATTGTCGTATAATTGGGTAGTGTACTATGTTACATTTTTTACCTAACAGAGTGTGTTAGGTCATCAGTAATAGCTCTAGAGAAAGTTCTTAATTTCGTATAATTCATTTTATAAATGACTAGACTTCTGCTCGCGGTTCCGCCCGCGTGAATGAGTTTTTCCGGGATAAAAGTCCCACTTTATATTTCCCCGGAATAAAAAAGAGCCTATGTTACTCGCTGATGATGTAGCTTTATATTGGTGAAAGAATTTTTCAAATCGGTCCAGTAGTTTCGGAGCGAATTCAATACAAACAAACAAACAACCAAATCTTTCCTTTTTATAATATTAGTAATAGATTTTATATGCAACAGGAAATAATATTGTATTAGTTTTGTTTTTGCAACATGTGTAGTGCCGATTCCGATTCTGCACCGAAATTGGTTAAGATAAGAGCGGTTTATGGTTCAATTATGTGTGAGAGCATGAGAGAGTGCATGATTGGTCTATCTCGCTCTCACGCTTGCACCGCAATACTGATGACATCATAGCTCATAAGATTGACCCTCCATTTTTAACCCTTTAATTCTTTGTGCATCACATAAAATATTCTTCTACCTACAGCATAGATCATGGGTTACCGACTCCATCTGTATGGTACAGTAAGATAGAAAAGAAAACCGACAAGTATTCTAAACTACATGAAATAGATAATTCTTAACGCTTTTGATAAGTTCAAGTCGGCTTCATAGATTTCATTCTTAATCATTTAATTAAGTTTCGAAATTAATTCAACAATTCTAATTTAATTAACAAATTCAGAAACCTTTTTATAAACGCACAAACAATTTGGAACTAAACATCGTTTAAATTTTCACGAAACTAAAACTTGTTTGGGATGACAAGAGTTTTGAATTTAATTTAAAAAACATTCCAGTTAATTTTGACGCGCAAACTGTCTGGGCACTTGGGGTACATTTACAATTAAGTTGTATTCGAAGTTTAGTTTTTAATTTAGTTTTGGGGCAGACGTCTTACAGGTAATTGTTTAGTGTTGAAAATATATTATTATGAACTGCAATTTATTGTAAAACGGTGTTCAAAACCTTAACCAAAAACAAGCATTTCAGAATCAAGCTGTAGGCATCCATGAAGATGACCGGGATAGTTATGATAACCGTCAGCAGGCGCAACATTTTGATAGTAGGCATTACTCGTGCTGCAATTTTTAGCAACGGAATAAATATAGTTGAGAACAAAACATTTAATGAAAAAAACAGAGAACTGTATAGACTACGAGCTTTTGCCCGCGGCTCCGCCCGCGTGCATAAGTTTTCCCGGGATAAAAGTCCCGCTTTATATTTTCCCGGGGTAAAAAGTAGCCTATATGTTAATCCAGGACATAATCTACCCATGTGTCAAACTTCATCGAAATCCGTTCAGTAGTTTTTGCGTGAAAGAGTAACAAACGTCCATACATCCATACGTCAAGACATCCATACATCCATACTTACAAACTTTCGCGTTGATAATATTAGTAGGAAGTAGGATAGTAGGACTATACAATGAAGCATAAGGTCTGACATTTTAACATTTTTATGAACTTTAAATACACTATTAACCGTATTATTTCCGAACCTCATTGAAAAGCACTCACATCTCGCGCAGCAATTTCAGTTGCCCTAAGCATATGACTCCCAAGAGTCCTCAACATTCAGTTTTCATTTCGATGCATTGTGAGCGTATGTCGCGCGCATGTCTCGTATTGTTTGCCAAGAGTCTGTATAAGTGGCATTTAGGAAAATTATCTTGGAAGTAGATAGCTTTTGGTAATATAGTTTGTCGGAAACTACTTCTATGAGATTTCTTGGAACATAAGCGTATACTTTTGGTACTGAGGTCTTGCTGAACAATACCATTTCTATTAATCTTACTAATATTAAAAATGTACAAGTTGCTCGAGATAATAATAATATGTAGATATTTGTTAGAAGTAAACGCGAAAACCGCTAAACTGATTTGGGTGAAAATTGTCAAACAGATACCACAACCACAAAATACTCAATTTACCCCCACCAGAAAGCAGGCCACCATTTCAGAATGCGGCACAATAATGCAGTATGCATTCCTTTCAACAACAGAAGTTCCCACGACCCTGCATTGACTCTTCGACCACCACACCTGGCAGCTCAAAGCCCTGTAAAGAGGAGGTGGTTACGCCTCCGCTTGGCGGTTACGGGCAATGGACATCCACTTTCACGGGACACCAACATGTATGATTACTTTGATGTATTTATGGTCACAATTTCACGCTCATTGAAAAATAAGCTGAAACCGGTATCACGAAAACGCAAACTCAGCTACCAGAACCGTAATCTCGTATTTGATAATTATTCGTAAAAACCTTTGATTAATTAATCGCGCATCACTCTATCTAGGTATATAATTATATACCTAGATAGAGTGACGTGCTGCAATGAAACTAAAACAAACAGGCCAACTTTTCTTAAGCTAGTATGCGTTACAGCTGTGTCATACGCTATCGCTGCATCATTCTGCGTATCCTTGTGTGCGCGCATAATGATATCAGTTATTATATGGTGTCTATTAAAACGGGGAGAAAATTATATCCATGAAAAACAACAATTAGTTCACTCGAACTCATTTAGTGGGGAACAGTTCGCCTCTATTTTTTTCGACGCGTTTGAAACGTTCAGTGTCTATCTAGGTATATAATTAATCAAAGGTAAAAACTTGTTTGATTGTGAAGCCGCATTCGGGATTGTTAACGTACTTCATGAAATATAATTATCAATGAATTCAAAACATAATACAACAGAACGGGGAAACAAATTGAATGTACTTTCAAATTGTAAAGTACTCATAATTATAAATGTCGCGTGTGTCTGCCTCCTCGTTGTCTCTTTCAATAAATAAAACAACATAAAACACAAAGCCAAAGCAAGAATAGATGTACGACCTGTGTGTCCCGCGCTTTATCAAGTAAGCGAAGGTCCTCGGGCACAACAGTGAGAATGAATTTTCACTGCAGTATACCGCATTTCATCAAACGAATGTTCAATACAGAACAGCATCAAGTTGTTTACGACGTCGTAAAGAATGAACGCTGTTTGTGCACTGATTGAAAATTTAGCATTTGGATTGTACCGCATATTGAATATTGGGTAATATGAAGGATTGATATTATATTTTTAAACAATACACTTCAATCAAGTTTAATAGAATATTCATAACTGGTCTGGACTCGTTAGGTAAATAATATTTTGTAGAAATACTTTCTAAAGTTTGTTTAACAAAAAGGAACGAATCGTGTAACTATGATTATGCAATGCAATGCAATCAGCCCTGTATTATATACTGCCCACTGCTGAGCACGGGCCTCCTCTACTACTGAGAAGGGTTAGGCCTTAGTCCACCACGCTGGCCTAGTGCGGGTTGGCAGACTTCACATATCTTCGAAATTCTTATAGAGAACTTCTCAGGTATGCAGGTTTCCTCACGATATTTTCCTTCACCGTTAAAGCGAACGATAATTGATAAACAATACACACTTAACTTCGAAAGTCAGAGGTGTGTGCCTTGGTTATAAAACTATGATTATACAACTTCTAAACTGCAGTGTTTGTCTAATGAATTGCCACGATTGGTTAACTTTTACCTAGACGGAAAATAATGGGTGTCATTTAACATTCGCTTTTAGTATAATAATATGTATAGGAACCAAAGCATTAAGAACTCACCAATTGAACAATCCATTGAATAATGATTCTATCCACCTATAACTTTAAAACCACTACTAATATAAAAATAAGAATAAAACAAGTGAATTTAATTCCACGGAACACGTATCCGAGCAGGTAAGAGTTTCGCCAACAAATAGTCTCAAACGCTGGTGAGACGTTGATTGAAATGGCGCATTCATCGCGACGCGCCGAACTTACTCCTTACATCCAGATTATTAGTCAATAAGAAAAATTACGTCGATATGTCGCGTTACGTGGCTTTGATTTTCCTTAGCAATGGTCGATATGAGGCGTATTTTCTTGATTCTTGTATCTTGAATTGGAGTTTGGTAAAAGTCTATTGGGGCGTGTTTCATAATATTTAGTTTGATGATTTAAATTGACGACTGCCTCGGTGGCGTAGTTGTATTACGGTACGACTACAATGCTGAGGTCTCGGGTTCGATCCCCGGGTCGGGCAAAGTGATTTTGAGTTTTTTTAGTCAGCCCGGAGTCTAGCATTTGTGCCTGATATGGCGATAGGCTCGCCCCCTATCACATCGTGGGACGGAATACACACGGCGAAATGCGGGTGCACTAGTTGCGCCTCTGCCCTTCGGGGATAAGGGCGTGAGTGTGAGTGTGTGGCTTAAATTATAAAGTTGTTATATGTATAAAAATAGAATTAAAGTCTTCATAATTGTTGGATTTCCTGAATGCCAACATCTTTCTAATGATGGAAATTTTACAGGTCAGGTTATAATTCTGAACGTTGGAATAAGATTGAACAGTTCAGAATGATGTTGATTTTTAGATAATCAGAACGCAGGCCAACAGGAAAGTGACCTGGTCGTCTCCTCATTCTACTATAAGAAAGATTTATTCACATCGAAAACAACAGCCAAACAGAAATACGCCTTCAATATTTACCTCAAAACTGTACAAATATACTTAGACATTTTGAGCTTAAGCCAACAGTACAGATGCAGACTGAGTATGAACAGTTGAAACAAACAGCTATACCTACCTCGTCTAGAAGTTTTCAATTACTTTCATCATCTCGTTTAAGACAAAAAGTATTTGATAATATTAATTATAAAGAGTTTTTCCAGACACTGTTAAGTTGGATTGCAGATTTACTTGCTTTTAGCTTTTTTAATGCAATTTAATGATGAAACGAAAACGCCAGTCACCTCTTAAGCGTCACGACTGCATAATTTTAGAGCAACATTTGATTTGCTCTGCCCGTTCTCCACTGTAGTCTCTTTATACAATTGATTGAAAGAAACAATATTTTCTTATTTTACAGGTACCTTATATCACACTGTTATCATAATCATCAACTATATAAAGTCCACCGCTGAAAAAAGGCCTCCTCTATAGAGATTTCGAGACGGACCTATGAAAGCGACCTGCATCGTGTTTCTGTGACCTTTATCAAGTCGTCTGTCTAAATTATAAAAGTTTTGCTGCCACTGTTCTAAACTCTGTAAATACTTCTAATAATTAAATAAATAATTTCCTTACTGGAACTATGAAGTTTAATCCCTAAAAATCGTATCTTAGTGCTCTTATAAGTTATAAGGGACTCGTGTGTTAAAACTCTAGATTCATCGGTCTATACAGTCCTCCTGGAAAGTGGCAAAACGAACACAACACGAACGTCCATGTCGTCTGATTCTTATGGCGATAATTGTTAGAGAGACCAACGTCTGAGTCACGAGTCAGTCTTTCGACTAATAACATTCCAACGACTCTGACATTCGTGTCGTGTTTTATGTCAATGCTAAGAGAGCTGTGCTTTGTTTGACAGTCACCTAGTAATAATCAAAAAAAAATAAAAAAAAAACTTTAAAAACAAGCTTTTATTTAAATGCTATAAAAAGAAAAAAAAATCATTTAACTGTATCAAACTTTGTACCTATAATACTATGTAGAGATAAAAGCTTGTCGCGAGATTTGCTTTTGTCAAGTTCAAGTTACATAATTATCGTATAATTATCTACACAAGTAAATCTCGCGATAAGCTTTTATCTCTACATTGTATTAAACAAAGTTTGATTCAATTTAAAGTTTATTATTTTCTTTTAAGAGCATTTAAATAAAACCTGGTTTTTAATTTTTTTTTTTTTACTTTTTAGTTATTTTTCAAGTTATTCTCAGCAAGCCATTTCATTTGATACCTATATTATAGGAGTGGGTAAAAAATAACTAGTCCGCTATCTGGGGTCGTCCGCTATATTGAATTTAGAGAGAAGTCATTTTATTTTTTGTATTTTTCCCAGCAACCCCTTTCATTTGATATCCATATTATGGACGTGCACAAAAAATAACTAGTCCATCATCTTGGGCCGTCTGCCATATTGGATTCAGAATAGCGTCACTTAGCTAACAATGCATTGTCACCTAAACTGAACGTGTATGCAAAATGTCAATACAATCGGTTGAGGGTAACTGCTTCCAAATTTGCTTCCAAGATTCCACCCGAACAAACATACATTGCAAGTTAAATAAAAGCTTGTAAAAAGCATTGACTCGATACAAAAAGCGAAGTCAATACATGTCAACACCAACATCGCTATTAATTTGTGAAATTGAGAGTTTTGTACATTTTTTCCAGTATTTTATGAGCAAACAATGCGTAGCGCTGGAACACGTGAAGTATCCAATTTCGCAAGTCAACACACCATCATTTATTTACGCTGCTTCATAGAACTGATTTTTCTATGCAAAATAAAAATATAAAGTGCCTGTTACACGATGCATATCAAATGTCTTTATTGCTATAAATTTGCTGAAAAATACATAAAATAATATAATTGATAGGAAAAGGGATGAGAATAAGTTTTTTTATACAGTAATCGAGCCCTAGCATCCTTGAAGGATCCTACATAGTACCAGGATAGGGAGCAACTTGCTTTTAATAAACAAAAATAAGTTTCAAACGTGGCGGTTTTACTGGTGGTAGGTCTCTCATGTATAAAGTCCGCCAGGGTGGGTACCACCGCAATGTCTATTTCTACCGTCAAGCAGCAGTGTGCATGCACTGTTGTGTTTCGGTTTGAAGGACATTGTAGTCAGTGTAACTACAGGACATAATGAGACTTAACATCGTATGTCTCAGGATGATTAGCGCAGTGGAATGCCACACAGTACTTTGTAACTCAAGGTGCTGGATGGTGTTCTATTGTTTATGGGTAGTCGTATCGTTTACCATCAGGCAAACGGCATGCTCGTCTCGTCATTCAATGCCATAAAAAAAAGGACACCAAAAAAATCACTTACCTCAAACCAGATGCAAATCCATATCAACCGAGACTTCTTATCCCACGGCCACAATAGTATCAAACCCTACCTAGAATAACAATCCGATATGAAAGACGTGGGTGAGCAGGGTCCATTTATAAATGGGAGTCGCCTTTAATCTACTGTATCGATAGAATTCTGATGCAGGTATACAATTTGTGAGGCGATAATGGCGCCCGCTCGTGACCTTTATGTGCAACAATAAATCCCCCCTTACACGACACTTAAATCGATTTTGATGTGGCTTTGGAGGTCTTGGTACTAGGAGAAAAGAATATAGACTATTCCTAAAACCTACCTCATAGACTGGAAATACATCGATGAAACTTCTGGTGTTGTGGATGTAGGCCGCCTTCAACAGTTAGATTTACATATTTTGAAGTAATTGCCAATGTTCATTATTCAGCACAGAATACATGTGGCTGATAAGGACCGTATCTAGAACGTGGCATAAAAATCATAACATTCTTCTATCTGCTTCTTTGTCCAATTATAGGTTGGCGCAATACTCCTCCGTACTCATATTGCAAATTTATTGAGTATAGATTTTACGAACCGCTACCTTCCTAACATTAACCACCTTTGGGCTATCTAATACAGAGCATCTTGTGCAAAGACCACAAAGTTTGTAAATCGAACCCAGGGCTATAGTTTACAGCCGATTCCAGTTACTACAAAAAAGATAAATAAATATAATCCAAAATGATATTCTAAACAAAATAAAATTAAAACTATAAAGTATCAAAACCCCTCGCACCCTACACAAAGTCGTTAAAGTATCCTAAAAAAACGTACATAATCACTTCAGACTTAAAGCTATTCCTGTCCGTGTCGCGGTTAAATGAGACGCCCTTAAAACTTTATGTTAATAAAATGAATAAAAACGCCGGTAAACTATGGAAGAACGTGAAGAAAAACATGAATTTGAATGACGAAGAAGCTGAAAAACCTGCTGTCAGTAAAATTGTCGCGATAAGCAAGGATAAAGGTAAGTTATTGTATTCAGCTAAATTTCTAATGAGGGTCCATCTGGAACTTCCCTCTCTATTTCTATTATAAGCGTTTGAAAGCACTATTATGGTCTAATTAGAAGGATAGAAGCAAATGTACTGGATATTCTGACCTTTTGAGACTTTTTTGTTCTTCGAAGTTTCGAGTGGGGTGCATAAAATGAAAAGGGCGATCTGGTGGTCCCGACTTTTAGTATAATTATCATCATCTTTGAGATTCTTCTTCCTTTGGAAGTGCACTGCTGAACATAGGTCTCCCCCAAAGATTTCCAGACCAAGCTGTTAGGAGCGGCCTGCGTCCAGTGGTTTACTGCGACCTTAAGCAACATTCAAATTTATTCATTCCTTTCTTTCTTCTTCTTCTTTTTTTATTCTTTGAGATTCAGACTAACCAATTTATGGATTTTACCTATTAAATTAGAAATCTGTATAATGTATGCGGAATTTTACATAATCAAATTTAATATAGTCAGTTTCGTGTTTCGGGCCACCAGGGGTCGCAGGCGACAGGGGGCTGTCCGTCTTTAGATTTGTGTTTTTAGCACATTGTTGCGATCCCTGTGATGGACGGCAGCGTGGCCGGTTGCGGAAGGCAACTTAGACACTTCCGTCAGAGGAAGTGCGCCGAAGATGGCCACCGCGGAGTTTTGGTTGGTATGCCGTGCGTTGTATAGTCAGCAGCATAAGTAGCTGAACAAATTCAAAATTTCAAATTGCATACATACTTTTGTGTTCTTACTAATCTTTTTTTTCTCTTCACAAAAATAAAATAAAAGAGAATTAATTTACTTAAAAAAATATAATAAAATATATACGAGGAAAAAAATGTTACAGTTTAACTTAATGCGTATATAGACGATCTATAAAATTTTGATTTTGTTCGGCTACTTATGCTGCTGACTGTACATAGGTTAGGGACTCGGCCCGACGGTCGCCCGATGGCTCCATCTCTCCGGGCGGCTCAACGTCAGCTCGTAAGGCACGATGAACCCAACATAACCGCTCAGTCGCCCCCCTTGAAGGCTAGGCGGTAGTAATAAGTCACTTTCTCAGCGAAAACAAAAAAAAAGTTTCGTGTTTGGTTTTTATTATACATATTTAGCACCTGGGAACTGTTTTACACGCGTTATATGACTTTGTCAAGTCTAAATGTGTCTGAGCCGCAACGGGAAATTTGTTTTTTGTTCAGTCAAAAGGCAGACTTGTATTCTGCCATACTGAGTAGTCAGCGAAATTATTAAATGAGTGTTAATGTATTTTTATATAAATATATATACGTAATTAATTTATTAAGTATACAAATTGGTTTTTCACATCAGTGGTTTACAAAATATAAATAAAATCATGCGGTTTGTTTCTACAATTATATTTCATTTTAAACGTCCATAAATTTAAAATGTAAATAATTAAAAACACATTTACTTAAATGTTGAAAATAAGTGAAATAAAATACAAATAATCTATAACTAATTAATATCCCACTGCGAATTCTCAATCATTTTACTTTGTGAAATGTGATATTTTGATTTAAAATCAATCGTATTATTTAATCCCGAATATATTCGCTGCCGTTTGTGCAATAAATGTTTTAATAAATCTTCGTAAATAACCTAAAGGTTTTTATAATGTATGGATTTTCGATTATCGATCGTGAAATGGAGCTTTGTTCGCCTGTTGGAAGTGGTAAGTAATCTAATCAGGGTTTTCTAGATAGAATAAGCATTAAACCGGGTTTTTAAGTTTTCTTCGCTATATCTGAGCCTCGGAGATGCCGTTAACATACTGACGCCCATACGTCCAATTCTAAGTCATTGACATGTACATTACTTGGTATTTATTTTAAATTTAAATTAAAAACCAAGTAGCAAAGTTACTTGAGAATGTATCAAAGGTGTCCTCGTCTAGGTCCAATAGAATTGGAATTAGTGATGCGCATTGTAGATGAGTTGGAAAGCGTAAAGCTTAGGGGGAGATCTGGAATTTCCAGCATTCGCAGTTTTAACCCTCATCGTTGTCGTTTAATATATTGAATTATATTTGCCATTAATAAAATCAAGACGTATAAACTGTATTTGCAAGTGCGGATATTTTTATCAAGTGCGGATGAGGCGAGGACCTATTTATTAACAAATAATTCAAATTTTGAACACAAAGATTTGACGTTTTTATTACTTAACCAGATTTTTGTTTTTTTTTTTCCACTATTTGTGCGTTAAAAAAGCAAGAGAATATTTATATACGCGAATGCAAATATTACATCACTATAGTGCGGATAAGTGATGAAGCGACTGTACCTCTTTCAAACCCAACAAATTACAAAGAATTGTGTCTCTGTTCTCTATATTGGTAATTTGGAACTAATTACCTTCTCTTCAATGTCGATTACAATATTATGAAGGCGTATATCCGTATACGTCAGGTCGGATATTCCATCACCGTTGTGTGGATAGGCGATAGAACGGCCGCACCGCTCGTGGTACGAACTAATTACAAATCATTCTAATTTTAAACACATACAGCGGTTAAAGTGTTTTGATACTAGACTTTTAATTTGTTTAGTATATTGTAAAGATTACATTACTTAATACAAAGGTTTTATAGTACATGAAAAGGCATTTGTCTTGACTAATATCTTGCGAATCCAACACAAACTCGTTCTCATTCGTACAATCTACCAATCATAATGAGACCAGCGTGGTGGCTCTAAACCTTTAATTTAGGTAGTAAAAAGATTATTTATAAAAAAAAAGCTTTTCTGTTATAATGTTCGATTTGGCGATAGGCCTGCTCCCTATAACGCTATACTGCCTGCATAGTCAATGTGCTTTCAAATCATCTAGTTTAGCGATAGTAAATTACAAATGGTTTAAAATATTTATCATACGAAAAGCAGTTTAAAGGGTATAATTGAAAATAATTATGATATATTCGTATTTTATGCTGCAATTTTTATAACTGGTGCATTTGTCTTGATGTTCCATTAAAGAGAATATCTGAATTTGGCTGCACCCAAACCGCGAGATGCAAATGCAATTTATTATTACAAGTTTTAATTACATTTCGGGTGAGCCCTACATTTTTTTTATTTCCCTGGCTGTAATTGAAAACGTATTTTGTTGTTATATTGAATATAGTCAAAAAAGAACTTCACCATGAAAGTGGGGTCGGCGCAACAAATTAGTTCAAACATATTGTAGGAATGACTTCACTTAGTTTCTACAACCGTCTGCTTACCAAACATCAAACCTTCCTAGAGGATCCAATCCCAAGCAAATCTGTTACAAACATTTAAATAGAGCTCAACCTGTGAATCGAACCCAGATACTTCTACAGTCCCTATACGCTAACTAGACCAAAGAGGAGAAAACAAATATGAATTCTGAGACTTATAAGCGATAATAGTAGGTGTTACGTCTCATAATGACGTTAATTAAGTATCAAATCCGTTGAGTCGCGGTATAGGTTGGCTGTCAAAAGGCTCTCGGTAGATAAGCGTGCGATGCAGGTGTTCGTTTTACACGTTGATTGTGCCTGCGGTAATTGTGATTAGCTAAATCCCACATTATTAGCGGTGGTGATGACGTCACGGGGTAATCTGAGGGTTTTACGGACAACTATTATGCTTTAGGGGATTAAATTGGTTTGAATATCGAAATAGGATTAAAAAACAAATCTAACGAAAGCTACTGCTTTTCAATCCGTTACAGGAACCTTTTTCAAATAAAAACTATAATTATATATTTTCCAAAAAAAACTAAAATGGCTGTCCACAGCTGATTTTAGCCGTTATTTTTTATACATACCGACATGGAAAGTTAGTAGTAACTCCACTGCACCTGATAAAGTCAAGAGATGAATTTCTCGTCAGTCAACTCTGTTGTGCTATAGTATACACGTCGCTTACTAGGCATATCTAGGTATACCTTATCAATGATACAATGGCGTCAAGATGCGATAACATACTGAAAGTTCGGATGCCTCTACCCGTCACACATGCGATTTGCATAACACAATGTGCCACCATTGCAGTGACACCATCTATTTGGCGTTTTGAATCGGTGCAGCAAACATATCGTTTCGTCTTGGGTAACTACTTTTTGGTTAAAGAAGTATAACAGTTCCTTTGCTGATATATCACAGTATTCATAAAGTATCTTTCTGTTTCTGTTGACTTGTGTGTCGCATTTCCAAACTAAGTTCTAGTTCTAGTTAGCTATACGAACAAATCTTTTACGTAGATCTATAATCGATGTTGTAAAACGGTCTCAACAATTATAGTTTGCTCCAGAAGAATATTTTTTATTTGCTATACCTATCTTGGATTTCTATAGCTGACATAGAATAAAACGAATCAATATTTTAACAGATGCATAACTGAAGGGAATGCTGTAAATGAAAAATATACTAGAATCAATAATTCTTAACATGGACCATCTCACGAAGTATTTAGTGTACAATAGGACTCCAAAGAGTACCATGGACTATGATGCGATGAAGGCAAAAAAGGAAGTGGAAGGGAAAACTGACGCCTTCGATAAAAACCTTTTATTATTATCACCGCGACTCGGCCGCAATTACGAAGGTAAGAATGGATACCTTTGTTGGCTTTTATGTGATTTTTTTCTCAATATTAACAATATTTGCCGTGGTGCCGAATTAAATATCATATAGGGTAGTTGACTACTTTTTTTAATATATTCATTAGAAATGTATGGCATCCAAAATCTAACGGAAAAATATTTTTCCAAATTGGGGCAATAATTAGTAAGTTATAAAGCTTTGAAATTTTGTGGAAGGGGTAGTTGTCAAATAACAGTAATATTACACTGTGACGTCACCGAGAGTCGCCGGCCATAACGCTGCGTGCGTGCGAAAGAGATAGCGCGATATCCTCTCCACGTGCCCACCTTTGCTCACAACAATATTTCAAATATTATGTATTACTGCTTTATTTTTCAACCAATTTTGATGCTAATTTCACAGAAGAATTTTTCGGTTACATATAAAATAATTTACCAAATCAAACATGGGAAACTAGCCTATTTCATAAATGCTTCATTATATAAAGTGTAAAATAAAAACTTGATAACAATCGCGAATAACGGTTTAACCAGACATTTGCACCACTAAATATTATGATGTAGAATGTATAGGAGATTCGTCTGACAACTCAAACTAAGTACTTTCCATGTGTTCATCACTTTAAGACTTCAATCTATCCCCATGAGAAAGTAAAATTAGGTTATCAACGACTATAAAAAGATACATGTAAATTTACCAGCATTTGTCTACCGCCTATGCTTCAAAGTCTAGATGCCAGCCTAGACACGGGTGTCTATTAACGCTTCAATCATATCGTATGGAATCTAATCAAGGGAGGCCAAGGTTTTAAGAGGCTATGTATTATGCTATCGTATAGCTGTATTACCTTCAAGACAGGGTCGACTATGCAGCTAGATAGTATATTTTGAAAATAAGTTCGTTTTCATTGGTATTGCGGAAAACTTTTTCGTTCTAGGTTCCAAATATTATAATAATATTATGAAGTCATAACTTTTCATAAAATATCATTATTTAATTCTTTTAAAAGTCTACTATCGGGCCAAACACTCCTTAATAACTTACAATTAAGGAGGTTGGGACCGTAAATCACACTGGTTCTTTCGGATTGATCATATCGTAGTCTTTTAGTTAGACTTTACCACCTGCAGGTGAAGTTAGCCTGCGTCTTGATGATGTTAGATAGACTTTCAGTTTCTACACACGCTATTGCATTATTATGGTATGTAATTTTATCAAATATCTCAACTCTAGCTACAATATTCAAATTAGAACACAGCTATGTGTAAGAATATTGCTGCTTTAATTATAAAAAATACACCAGGAAATTAGTATCACAAGCTTGTTAATACAAACTGAATTCAAGATCTCTAGTTCCAGCTTATAATGTCGATTACCTAAATGCATAACAGAGCACTTTGCAACTACGTCTTTGGCACAAACAACTAGCTTTGAGCGGTGTTTAATAATTCAAACTGAGCTACAATCTTAGTATTCAGATATAAGACATTCAACGCGTGTTGTGTTTTAGTTATGACATGCGTTTGTTTTTGAATTGAGAGATTTTATTTAAAGCTAGCAAATTGAGTTCATATCTGCTCTTTGATATCTATGGTAAACTAGGTGTTGCTAGCGGCTTCGCCCGCGTGAAAAGCCTACTACAAAAATCCCAAGAACACAGTACGACGCCAGCGCCATCTACATAAAAAATCTGATTAAAAATATCCATTATTACCCATGGTAGCAAATTACCGGGATAAAAAGTATCGTATGTGTTAATCCAGGACACTACCTACCCGTGTGCCAAATTACATCCAAATACATTTAGTTGTTTCTGCGATTACTTCTAACAAAAATCCAAACATACATACATACGAACATCCAAACATTTTCACAAACTTTCGCATTTATAATATTAGGAAGATAAGTAAGATGGATTGTGGGTGCGCATCTAAGTATGGAATGAGAGTTAGAAATAAAGCGATGGATTTTAGACAATATTCCATATAAAATAGGTATAATGATCGCTAAGCAAAGTACATGATGATTGGTCATCGTTTTTCTTAGACCACTAAATAACTTGCATATAACATTTTCTACCCTCGTGTTTTTGTTTTTTAATTCTTAATATGTTGTAAATGTTAAAGAGGTCAACTACGATCGCATTGATAAAATCGACTCCAACAAGACTTCGAATTCTCAAACAAAATTAACTGATCCAAATCGCCTTAAGTTTATGAATCATAAAATACTACAATTTGGGCAAGACGTGAACTGCTCGTTTAGTTTGTTAATTACCTTTCACCGAGCCGCATCAACTATCCGTTTGATCCAATGGAGGAAGAGAAGATTGAAGTGAAAAAACCTAAAGGTACTATTTATAATATTTTATTTGTAAGGAAGTGGCCAACGAAAATATATAAAATATGAAAGTGTCTATTAGTGAAATATAAGTTGCGTACGATTAAGAAGTTGAAGATTCTAAGAATCTTCAATAGGATAGGATAGGAATCGTGGGATTAGGGAGTAGGATTAAGTGTGAGTCAGTGGACGATAGCCTAGTTGGGAATGGAACAGTTGCCGAGACAATATCCGGAGGTTCAAAACCCAAGGCACATACTACTGACTTTTCGAAGCTACGTATGTATTGTTTATCAATTATCGTTCGCTTTAACGGTAAAGGAAAACATCGTGAGGAAACCTACATACCTGAGAATTCTCCATAAGAATTTCGGGGATATGTGAAGTCTGCCCGTGCTCAGCAGTGGGCAGTATTTATATACTGCCCTGTTATATTACAGGGCTGATTGAATGTTATTGCAAGGATTTAAGACCATAATTAATTTCTAATGTGGCCAACTCATCAAGGCGCTTACTGTGATCCTTTTAAAATAACGCTTATTTAATGTATTTTGACAGCAAAAACCACAAGTACCATTCAAGAAATTACCTTTCTTTCGATTTACCAAAATACTTTAATGCTTCTAACCGTGTATTCCTGGAATACCTTGCATCGTACACAAGGTGTAAAACTCGTCCTAGAGCTCACTTAAGCTGTCATGTTCGAGGATCAGCTTGTGCATATCCGGTTCAGGCCTAATTTCACCATGCTCTGTTAGTTACTTTAACAGCCTGTTAGCTCTCTTAACGGACTGTTAAGATTTTTGAGAGTCCCATCATGCCCTAACAGGTGATTATTATCTTCCCTAGGCGTTCTTACATAGGACGCCCGATATTTTAACATTAGTTTTAATTTTCATGCTCGATTAACTAACACCCGTTAAATAAGAAATTGGTGAAGTTGGATCTTAGACTTGCGAAGGACTATCAATCGATATTGTCGAGAGACTTGAGAGTATTGACTCTATCTGGACAACACTACATCTATCATCAGGTGTGGTGGAGTGGACTCATTTTGCCGTGGCTGCATAAACTAATATATTTCTTAAAAATAAAAATACTGATACAATCTATAATATTATTAAGGACTTACGAGTTTATTTTCTTTTACGTTGACGCCTAAGCTCGTTCTAAGTGCCGTCTGATATGTCTGATCCCATTCTGGCAGCAAATATCTCGCTCTGTTGAAGACGCAATTATATTTCTAGTCATAATGATTGACTTATGAATTATAAGTAATTTACATTAGTAATTAATAAATTAATATTAGTAACGAAAGCCGTCGTTACTAATGCAATATAAATGTCCAGTAATAACACCCCCCTTTTATTGTCGGGGTTTAAAAATAAGGTAATTTCACTAATATTCAAATTAATGTTCATAAAAAATCTTACCAGTGATATACTTTGAAAATCCTTTTAAATTTCGACAAATAATAAAAACCCCAGCCATAAAAAAATCGAACACACCTGGCAACCTTGAAACATTTTCAAATTAAAAGTAAAAAAACAATCAAAATCAAACTATGCGCGGGTTTAAAAATCGAACAAGACGCCATTTTGAAATATGGCCACAACACATTATTGCGACGACACACGAACGCTTCGGTGCTGAAATGGGTGCTAAAAATAAAAGATTAATTTCCTATAAGGTGGGTAGGTGGCATGACTTTAATCTTGCACGACGTGATTGCACCAGGAACAATGTTGCAAGTGTGCACTGCACTTTTGGTAAATAAAACAATATAATAAACACGGTTTTGTTACTGATTTTACAGCGTGGGAAATGCACTAGTATTTTCTCTTCGTATTATTTTATCAAAAAGATTTTGTAGAACATTTTAACGTTGACTTTCGGAGGTGACAGACTATGAAAAAGATATGTTAGCAGCAGATGTTGACAGGCAGTGAACCAATTACCGTTTATGATACAATTTAAAACAGCTGACCCCAACTAAATGGAACTAATAAAACAAGGAAAAATTATATTGTAGCATTGTATTGCATATAATATAACATGACTATGTTATATAAGCCTATTACGGTGATTTTGGAGTATACATTTATCACTTTAATCTCAAGCAAAGGTGGTTACTGGTTGAGTTTTAAAATTATTTTACCTTTTTAATGACACTTATCTATACTAATATTATAAAGAGGAAAGATTTGAATGTTTTTTTGTTTGTAATGGATAAACTTAAAAACTACTGAACCGATTTTATAAATTCTTTCAAGAAAAGAAGTGAAAAAATTTATAAAATCGGTTAAGTATTTTATGAGTTTATTTGTTACAAACGTAAAAAATTAAAAATCTGCATTGCACAACATAATTTATTTTTAACCCGGAAAAACACATTCGCGGTTAAATTCTAATTTATATAATACTGTGTACCAGTCAATTAGAATATCTATCATTCCTATAGATTCTTTAGGACAGCACTAGCTTTATGTGGGTTTTAGAAGAGCTTACGCGATCATGACACGATTTCAAGAATCCTATCTTTAGTAAAGATGTTGTTTGATCCTTTTATGTCATTTTAATATTATATGTTTATACAGTAAAAGCATGGCAACGGTTTTCTAACCTGATGAGTAAGATTTTACATAATAGCTTTTAAGAATGCGAACGTGTATTTCGAGGTTCCTTGTTTTAGGTTATGACTTAGGACTTAAGACATCTTACTGACTACGAAGAAAAGAAAACAACAAAGCTATTTTTTCACATCCGGTAAAGATATCCTGTCCTCTCGAGATTAACAGGACAATTTATGCTGTCGAAAAAACTGACAAAAAAGTAGGTGTATTATTTGGCAAACGTAGTATATTTAAATATGACTAGCGGCCCCTACAGACGCCCTGCCCTAAAAAGGAAATAAAATCCTAGAACCCGAGTACAGCGCGACCTACTGGATCTAATTGTTAATCTAAGCGAGTCTCGAATCTACCTGAAGACAAACATAAAATTTCATTAAAATCGGTCCAGCCATTTAGGAGGAGTTCAGTGACATACACACGCACAGAAGAATTATATATATAAAGATTTCAATCAAATCTTCGTGTTAACGGAACATATTGCAATGTAAGATATTAAATAGTTAGATCAAGCTATACCGCCTCCAACTGCAAATATGACTGCGCTTCAATATACACGAATAACACCATATGTACTAACACAATTCAGTCTACGAATATGGGCATTTTCAACCAATCACCACTGACGGCTTGACGTGTTACACTAGTTCGGTTTACGTTCACAAACAACCATATCATAAAGTGTTAAGTGCCATTTTGCTTCAGCGCAAGGTCGGTAAATTTTTGCCTAATTTGATCGAGGTTTTGACTGACAGAGAGATATTAGATAAAGAGCGATCAGTTTAGCCTGATGTCAGGGCTGATTGAATGATTTGTTATTTGATTTGCTTGTGCGGTCCAATCAATTTATCATCATATAGTGCTCATCGTAAATGAATAACGCAATATCTATAAAGATTTTTTATTCCCTTTTAAAGGTAGAGAGCGTGAATCTCAGTGAACTATAAACGTTTTCTTTAACATAAATAAAGTGCTTGAGACGAAGAACATACTATTATAATTGGTTTACTTATAATTTTGTACTTCGGAAATATGAAAATGATTATTCTCTTCAATCATGTTTTCTACGAAAAAGATAGAAATATTAAATCTTTACATATTAATGTACCTTCGTCATAAAAGTCGTGAATGCAAAAATATCAACATGCTGAAACATTGACACAAGTAGGTCTTATAGTTCATGAGATTATCTATCTGAAGTTGGCAAAGATCTGAAGATTTAATTATATTCCTATAATAATTAATAACTCAATAAAGTTGTAACTGACCATACAATATCACAGAAACCAATAAAACTTTTTGAATTGAAATAAGTAATGTGAATGAAAAGGAACATTATCGAATATTCTTTTGAATCTTTTCTCCTCATGTAAGGAATTCTAAGTAAAGTTATAAATAAGTGAAATATATTTTATTTGCAACAGTTATTGAGAGATGCATCGTCCGCGTGAAGGCATCCCTCCACCATTTGAAGGTAATGGTATTTAAAATTAAATTTGTTTAGTTTCAAGTGATTCTATCAGCTTTTAGATATAGATTTTAACCTTAGATTAATTATATACCTAGATAGACACTGAACGTTTCAAACAAGTCGAAAAAAATAGAGGCGAACTGTTCCCCACTAAATGAGTTCGAGTGAATTATTTTTAGTTGTTTTTCATGGATATAATTTTCTCCCCATTTTTATAGAAACCATGTAATAACTGGTACCGTTATGCGCGCACTCAAGGATACGCAGAATGATGCAGCGATAGCGTATGACAAAGCTGTCACGCATACTAGCTTAAGATAAGTTGGCCTGTTTGTTTTAGTTTCATTGCAGCGCGTCACTCTATCTAGGTTTATAATTTATCAAAGATTTTAACTGATATTTCTTATGAAACAGCGATCCCTTAGTTTTTTTTATGGATTTTTCTCTGATAATAATATGATGATAGGATCACCCCCTATCACATCATGAGACGGAACACACATCGTGAAAATTCGGTGCACTAGTTTCGCTTCTGCCTACCCTTTCGGAGATAAAAGGCACGCGTATGTATGTTTGTGTGTATGGTATTTTTTTAAACAGTATAAAATTTATAACCTCTTTGGTTAGCGTCTTATTTGGACTATGGACTGATAGATTATGACCCCTTTGTATTTAAAACTAGACAGACCAACACTTTATGTAGGTTTTTCTATAATTTGCCCGGGACTGGATTCCTCAGGATGACGACTGTGGGCGAGGCTTGGCTCTATAAACTAAACCAAATGCAACTTTGATCTATTACTTATAAAGTGGCAAATACCATCGTCATCATTCTTACGTCTTCTGTTATAAATCTACAATTAGTTTCAGCAGTCATTCCTATACAATATATCTAAGTGTCTTTAGTGTTACGCAATAATTTTACTTAGTCTATCACTGTATCATCTATAGTATTACTTTTAAATCCAAATTTCAATGCAATGCAGCTCATGCAATTCTCAAACGATGTATACAAATAATATCCGCGAGCGTTAGTTATCGAGTGAATTGAAAAACAATTTATGTTCCCTGTGTGTTTTGTAAGGTGGTGGAGCGTGACTTGACTATAGAGTCTATAATAGTTTTAGTTTATTTAATGACCCGTCGAAAGCACTACGAGTGAAGCTAAAAAGTTTTGTTTTATACATATACGAGCACGTTTAAGTGACCTAATGGTAAGGGAAATGGGTCCAGATAGCGTCGATTGAGATGATTATCCTTCAATCGCCAGTCGACTCAATAGGGTAGATTCCTATGTTTGATTTTATTCATTATTTTATATGTAACAGAAAATAAACCGAAAAAGAAATTATTCTGCGAAATCAGCATCAAAATCGGTTGAAAAATAAAGTTAGTCATATTCGAAATATTGATGTGAGCAAAAGTGCGGGCTTGGCGGGGATATCGCGCTATCTCTTCCGCACGCACGCTGCGCTATTATCGATGACACTCGGTGACGTCACAGTCTGTATTACTGTTATTTGACATCTACCCCTTCCACCAAATTTAAAAGCTCTATAAGTTACTTACTTTCGTGTCTATTTTTAAATTCTTTTTCTGTTAGCTTTTTAATAGGATACATTTTTGATAAATGTATTAAAAAAGTAATCAACTACTATGCCGGCCAGTTTGAATGGGATATACACAGGCTGAACCCGGAACGCGACACATTTACGTGGTGGGGCACTTTGGCTGGTTTTAACACCTCGGGCACCCCCCCCCCCCCCCCGGACATTAGTCGCGGGCCGAGGCACACAGTTCAGTATGTATACCTCTTGCTTGTCACATTGAGGCTAAACATTTCCTGGCACCCTTTTCCTCTCCACCCATCCTGGGAACCTTTTTCCATTCCCCCACTTTTCCACCCATCTTCCTCTCCCACCTCCTTCCCAGGCCCCTGTAGTCGTCAAGCCGAGGTACTCCAGTATCCCATTCGCAGGTTTCCCCCGGTGTTGACTGCAGGATCTCCTACCAAAAAAATAAAACAATAAACAAAACACCTTGTGTACGGTGGTTGCTATTCTACCACCAGCAAAACAAGTAATGGGTAACGCACAAGACGTTGCAGGAAGTGTGAAGGGCAAAGTACTAAGAACACCTAAATTCATAAAAGTCACGGGGAGGTTCGTGAAGTATGCGATGCGGTCTCTCTATTATCGCTTAGCCATCGCTATAGTAGAAACTAGAGGATTGTGCAGAAAAATGCTTTATGAAGTACCTACTGGTACTACTTTATAAACGTCTAAATCCAATGCATTGTTCCCTTATTGCCGAGCTGGAGCCGCTGCTGCACTCGCATGGTATTCTGCTTAAATATTTTTTATAGTTGCCTGTGACCTTTCTTAGAGCTCAAGGTTACTCCGTACCGAATTTTACCAAAACTAATTTAGTCAGTTAGCCTTTAAATTGATAGATCTAGAATATTAATATAAAAAGTGGCATAAATCCGGAACCATTTGGTAGTCAACACTAACCAAAGTCCTAAAGCGAAATGTCTTTAAATGGCATATGGTTCTATGACGTAAAAAATGTAATAGACTGCGAACATATAGGTAATAGATTACCATCTAAAAGTGCTACAATCATTTGAATTTCTATTTCGAATATGACACATAAGCACGGAATTCTGAATAGATGCACCAATAAGGCATACCGAATCGCTTACCTTCATGGTCTTGAAACTGGTACTTAACAGTTTATAACGCGAGCTCGTTTTGTTTGCCCCCTGGCTTATTGGAGTGTTTTTGTGACTTGGTTTTTATTGGTGATATTTTGCTAGAAATACAAAATTACAACCAATTTATTTTTTGTTGCAAGTACCTACATATTATATTATAGATGAATGTCAAAGACTTCAGGGGAGGAACGGATCCATATATACAAAAAAAAATATCCGTTCAAAAGAATTACTGAAGTGACCTCCGTTGGTTTTATGTACAAAATGACGAATAAGAATTATTGAAAAGATTATAAATAAATTTCGTGAAATCATGTTTATACGTCATGAAGACTGCTTTTAACAATTTCTAAAATGAATTTTTGTTTAACTTATTTGTATTTGAAAATTCTTATCAAATTTACTAAGAATGCCCACGATACGAAATCCGCCCATCGTCCCAAGGTCAACGCAAATATTTGCCTCTTCGTAGTCGGACGGCCGCTTTGTTTTGCGACCGCAAACAGATCTGTTTAGTTCTTTGCCGTTTCGCTATTTCTCTGGTGAAGTGTTTTTAAGTTCTTATTTATGGAAATTATAACTGTTCTTACACGCTTTTATTTTTATTTATTTATTTATGCACTTCATATACAATCAATGTACATAGGCGGACTTAATGCCGTAGGCATTCTCTACCAGTCAACCTTAGGGTGGTGCAGAGATAAACAAGGTAGGTGCATCAAAGTTATCTGAAGCGGTGAACAGATTCAAGAAAGAACATATATATTATACGATAGATATACATATTACATAATTATACATATATTAAATGTAGACATAACTAAAAATAAAGATATAAAAATAATAAATATATAGAATACATACGATATATATATATATATATATATAATATATAATAAGTTAAGGAGGTGACTCTTCCATCCCATTCAGCAATAGTTGTCGTACCCTTATTTTGAAGGCAACCCGAGTCGTAGACGTTCTGATTTCGAGGGGGAGTGAATTCCATAGAAGTATAGATTGAATAGTGAAAGAAGAGTGGATAAAGTCAGAGCTGTGCGGAGGACACTTAAGGAGAAGATTGCTAGATGAGCGAAGGTTTCTATCATGGCTATTGCAAAGGTATGGGATTTTTGAAGATAAGTAGGCAGGTGGAGTAGGGGAAGTAAGCAAAGAGAATAGAGTGGTAAGTGCACGCAAAGATCGGCGCTGTCGTATAGGTAGCCATTTTAATTGTTGTCGATAAGTAGAAATGTGATCATATTTTCGAAGATTATATACGAATCGAATGCAGTTATTAAGAAGACGGTCGAGTTTATTGAGTTGATCTGCATTCAGATCAAAATAGCACACATCACCATAGTCGATTACAGGAAGGATTAAGGCTTGTACCAGCATAGTCTTGGTCTTAGGCGGGAGGAAATTCTTTAGGCGGTATAGAGCACGAAGAGTACCGGTGACTCTCTGACAGACAGAGGTCACCTGGGGCCTCCAGCTCAAGGTAGAGTCGATGTGTAGACCGAGATCTCTGACGCTGGAGCTCCAAGGAATGACATTTCCGTTAAACATAACAGGTGCAATAATTGTGTTATCCAACCTACTAATCATCCTTGGACTACCTACAATGATGGCCTGACATTTCGTTGGGTTTACAGACAAGCCGAAATTGTCGGACCAGGTTTTAATTTGAGCAAGGTCCCTGTTTACTCTATCAACAGCCGCGGACACACAATCGACTCCATCCTGAGAATATATTTGCAAGTCATCGGCATACAGATGGTACGCACAATGAAGGTCGTGAGTTAAGAGGTTAATAAAGATGGAAAATAATAATGGAGAGAGTATGCCGCCTTGAGGGACTCCAGAGTTGATATGGCACCAACTGGACGAGGAGTCGCCAAGTCGCACCAACTGCTGACGTCCCTGAAGATAAGATGAGAACCAATCCAGTGCCATGGGAGAGATCGAAAGGTGGGAGAGGATGGCTAGGAGAATGTCGTGACTGACGGTATTAAAGGCGTTCGAGAAATCGACCAAAGCCAAAACCGTGACCTTGGTATCTTCCATGCCCGCCCTAATATCGTCAGTCACTTTGAGTAGCGCAGTAGTGGTGCTATGACCAGGCCTGAAACCAGATTGCAGCGGGCACAAGAGGTTGTTTAGGTGAACAAACCTAGACAGCTGCTTGTGGGCACAGGCCTCGAGCACTTTGGAGAGGAAGGGAAGAATAGATATAGGACGGAAATTTTTCGCGTGAGACGGGTTAGGAATTTTGGGAAGGGGAATAACAATGGCTTTCCGCCATAGAGACGGAAATACGCCAGAGCTGAGGGAGCCATTAATAATGTGTAAAATGGCCGGCAGAAGATGGTCCAGGATAAGGATTATCATACGACGACTGATGTTGTCGCAGCCAGTCGCATTGGATTTAATGGACAGGATTACTTTTTTGATCTCACTCAGCGACACTGGAGAAAACTGGAAAGGGTTGATATTAGGGCTGGAAAGTCCAGCTAAGAAGTCCATGGTACGACGCCTGATTTGGTGATCAATCGGGGTAGTAGTGGAGAAATGACGATTAATGTCATCCAAACCAATTGTCGTGCCAAAGGAATCCAATTTTTTATCTTTGCCGATACCTAGAGTCCCGAGGAACTTCCAGATACTGGCTGGAGAAGATAATGATATATTGTTGAGAATATGACGGCGTTTAGCGTTACGAACCATCTGATTACACCGATTCCTTGCAAGTTTGAAAAGGCCCCAGTTCTCTTCCGAACGGTCCCTCCTGTACTGACGAAAAGCTCGGTCCCTTCGTTTCATCGCCATCCGGACCCCTCGAGTCATCCACGGTGCAGGGGGGCGTTTTAATTTAATTTTCCTCACAGGGGCATGAATGTCGAAAAGTTCTGTGACAGTGCGATTAAAAATGTCGACTTTTTCATCAATCGAGGTGGCTGCAAGTAGATAATCCCAGCTGCAATTTGCAGCATCACCTTCCAGCTTCTCCTGATCGATGCGACCAAAACTACGCAAGAACAATACCTTAGAGGGGATTTTGGGGGGTTTTAAGGCATAGGACATGTAGATGAGGTCATGGTGTGAAAAGCCAGGAGCCGGAAGTTGGCCATGTGAAGTAACAAGGGAAGGAGCAGAGGTGAGGATGATGTCAAGCCAAGTGTCGTCTCCAACCATGTTATGGTGGGTGGCTTGCAGCGGAAGGACATGCAGTTTGACAGAATCAAGGACAGTAAGGAGTTTACGGGATCGAGAGGAGTGGCTCGCAAGGAGATCAGTATTTAAATCACCCATGATGATGTGATGAACATATTCTGATCCTATAGATTCCAGAACTGTTTCCAGACTGGAGAAGTAATCAAGAGAGGGGGGACAGTATACAGTACTTTTATTATAATATAAAAGGCTTTCTGTTATGCATTTTGTAGTTTTTTTATTATGTGGTATGACTGATATTTCAAAATTAATGTCAGGTTGTTTTTTTTTCTCAATGTTCGTTTTCTAAACTTAATTTCTTTAAAAAAAATATTAAGTACAATAATATAGCAACAGAACATTAATCAAAACCTGGTAGTCTAATTTCATACTAGACCAATTTTTTCTGTAATTGCCATTAATTAGATAAATACTTTTCAAACTAGCCAATTAAGGTGAAATATTATTAAGTGACTTAAGGACCATCGTAGATTTCTTCCGAACGCGGAATGAATAAAATTAAAATTAGTACGCAGGGGAAAAAATGAGCGTATCGTCTACGGCGCGTAGAACTCAAGTAGAATTTTAATTGGCAATTTAATTTCTAAAAATATTAAGTAAATTATTTTTTAATTATACTTATTTTTCTGGTATATATTATTTGAAATTATCAGATACATATTTGGTATGTATTTAACATAAGATCATAATTTAGGGTAAATAACATGGTATATATGACATTGTATAACCATAATAAAACAAACTTTTACATATATTTTTGTTATTCCACGGACAAAAGTTAATAAGAAAAGTTAAATTAATACGTCTGCATACATTTTCGTGAGAATACTTTTTAGTTTTATTACAAGAACAGGACCTTGTTCGTCAGACCAAGATACGTTAATTGAATACAAATTAGGTACCTCGCAATTTATCGATTATAGCCGTAACATAATGTTCTTTCCTAACTATAGCGTACCGTTCTAGTAGTAAACTCGATTACTTATTTTAACAAGCATATTCGAAACTTGATACCTTTGACGGTACGTTCTAAAACATTTTCATTCTTCGCAAAGCAGCAACAATAAAACGTAATTTCTTTAGAATTATTTAAGTGTAAACAGCAGTAGTGTCTGTAACCTTGTTAGCGCGTTCAATTTGTGACACGGGAGCAGACCTGCCCTCGTTACAAGCACACTTCAGACGGTCGTTATCGCCCGGACATTACGAGGATAACAGACCGGGACACTTTATCTTGCTGCGCATTCTTTTTTCAAAAAGGTCGGATGAAGTGTAAAATTGTTACCGGTGCTAATTTAGTGTAAAACAGTCTACTCCGGTAATAATCATGTGTGAAATGCAGCGACTATATAGCCCCTAGACACATGTAACGCTAGCTTGTTAACGCTTATTAACCCCCGACAAAAAAGAGGAGTGTTATAAGTTTAGGGTGTGTATCTGTGTATCTGTATGTCTGTCTGTGGCATCGTAGCTCTCAAACGAGTGGACCGATTTTGACACAATTTTTTTTGTTTGAAAGCTGTTGTGATCGAGATTGTTCTTAGCTATAATTTATGAAGATCTGTTCAGGCGTTTGAAGATTATCAGCTCATTTCCGACTTTCACAAGTCCGATTGATTTAAAATTTGGTGTACTGTGACTTCGGCAATATTTTTATGACATGTTAATGTTGAGCTGATGCTGCAGCATCAAGTAGTTTTTGGGATACCCAACTCTTTAGCAACTTATAGCTGATATAGCGTGTGTGGCCTCATAAGAATGTTCTCAACGAGTAGGTGTTAGATAGTTGATTATCAAGGACCCATGATGGAGAATATAGTAATTTAAAAAGTTTGAAATAAAAATAAAATTAAAATAACCCACGGAAAAACAACCTCTAAAAAGTAAAATAATAAGTGTCTTTGTCGTTTAAGTACCTAGTAGTATTTTGACCCAAGCGTACTCGCTTCGGGGGACCGAAATCCGGACCAGGGAGATGAACATACTTGTTTCGCAGTCCCCCGACGCGACGACGCTTGGGTCAAATATTACTAGGTACTTAAACGACAAAGACACTTCAGTTATTTTACTTTTTAGAGGTTTTTGTGTCGGGGGTTGTTTAATTTTTTTATATTAATTTGAATGTAGAATTATGTTATTTATTTCGATGCTTTTAATTATTATTTTATGAAATTCGATTGCATTTTAAAAACACAATTTCATAAACTTTTAAATATGACGGACATGTTTTAATCCCTCTCCTCGGTAAATAAAAGGAGGTAATAAAAGGAGTTGTGATTGTTCGCCAACTTTTTGAAATTCAAAACACATTGGAATAATGCTGCGGAAGAGCGCTCTCGGCACGTCGCAAGAAGAGTTTTACGGTTTGAATTTTATTTATTTAGTGCGCGGAAAACAGAGAACATTTTTGTGTTCAAGATAGTATATTCTTTTTTTTACAATCCATCGCCACCTTTGAATATTTAAAGCTTGTTTCAAATATTACAAACATTCAAATATCTACTGTGCATGCTGTGACAACTTGTAATTAAAACATTAGCTTATTTTACGAAACACTATTGTAACAAACTAGTAATAGTATGTTTTGTAAGTTGTTCTATGTCAAAATAAATAAGTAAATAAATAAACATTGACTATTTGCCTTTTGATATTTCATCTGAGATAATTATTTTTGATTTATTTCAATACACACACAAGCACACGCTCACGTCTTTTATCCCCCAAGGGGCAGGCAAAGGCGCAACTAGTGCACCCAATTTTTGCCGTGCGTTTATTTAAATGGCTTACTCAATATTATTAAACGGTGTCTTTAAAATGTATTTTTATATATAACTAGCATTGCGCGCGGCTCCGCCCGCGTGGAAAAGTTTTTCCGGGATAAAAAGTAGCCTATAGCACTCAGGAGTAATGTAGCTTCCTATTAGTGAAAGAATTTTCAAAATCGGTTCAGTAGTTCCTGAGATTAGTGCGTTCAAACAAACAGACAAACTCTTCAGCTTTATAATATTAGTATAGATACAATGCTACAGAATGAGGGTAGGGGATTTTCTCCATCAAGGCGGCATCACGATGTAGTGGGTAAATTGAAACATCACAAACTTTTTGTTCATTACCTACCTATAATTTTCATCAATAGTGACTTTTTTTTATGATATAGGGGGCAAACGAGCATACGGTTCACCTGATGGTAAGTGATCACCGCCGCCCATGAACATCTGCAATACCAGGTGGCACACAGATGCGTTGCCGGCCTTTTAGGTGGGAATACGCTCTTTTTTTGAAGGTCGCCAGGTCGTATCTGTCCGGAAATGCTGCTGACTGAAATGAATTAAATTAAATGAATGAAATCAATAAATCAGTCTTTAATCCACCCACTCTACTCCATGCGACATACGGGAAACTAAAAATGATTTGTCTTCGTTGTCTAAGAGAACAAATTTTAATGTTCCATTAAACCGAGGATAAATCAATTGAGAATAATTTTCACACAGCAATCTTCCAAATTAGCATATAAAACGCGTTTAGAAACTTTAATAGTCTTGCGGGGAACTTACTTCTGTATTAGTTGAAGCGACATACTATATAAGATGTAGACTCAAAATAAATAAGGGGATATAAAATTATAACATTTCTAAGCGAGATAGAGAGAGAGAGAGGGGGGGGAGGGAGGGAGAGAGAGTGCTGACATACTAACAAACAAGTCAGATATCAGAGACAAAGAAAAACTTGGGTCACATCACATCCAGATCTAAATCACGTAAATATTTTGCGAATCATAATTTTGATCCGGGTCAAACCTGAAACCGTTTGTCACACATCCCTTGTTGCGTCGCTGCACCAACGCTCTAAAACTAAATTATAGTAGGTACCGATACCGTAGTATTATGTGCCGATATTCTTTTTACTACCGGTTTTTACTTTGTAAATATGTTCAAACTAGTATTGCTCGCGGCTCCGACTGGTTGAATAAGTTTTTCGGGATAAAAAGCCTATAGCACTCAGGAGTAATATAGCTTCCTATTAGTGAAAGAATTTTCAAAATTGGTTCAGTAGTTCCTGAGATTAGCGCGTTCAACCAAACAATCAATCAAACAAACAAACTCTTCAGCTTTATATTATGAGTATAGATTTACGTACATTTACATACGTTTTGCTAGTGTAATACTAGGTAATTTAATATACATCGCTTCTGGTCTAGATTCAGTGAATTCGATCGAATTCGATTCCCATGTCTGTTAACATTTCGTGTGGCTTTTCGTAACAAGATTTGTCCGTACTGGATCCCCAGAGTAAGGGCATGATGTCAGACAGGCGGCCGTTCGTAAAAACGAAGCAGAAATGTTTCTACAGCATTGCAAAACTGGTTTACGCCAACCCCGCACTTGGCTCAGATATAGGCACGTACGAGAATATATTGTATTGTAATATTTTTATACGTTTACGAATAAAACTTGAAAAATATTTTGAAAAAATAATCTATTTAATAATTATATAAATAATAAAAAGGAGAGACTCGATAATATTCATTCGGCGGTCAACAATGAAAATGATCCTCAATTTGGTCGGCCCCGATTTATATACCTGACAGTACTACAGGCGGGAGGGCTAGTGCTACCAACTAATTATTATTTGTTATCAAACAAACAAGTATAATTATAATCATAATACGTAAAGTGGAAAATGCGGATGCCTTTATAAGAATTTTGCGCGCACGAAGGTTTAAGATTTGGCAAAGTTTATTTAAAATAAAATATATTATAACATATTATGTTACATAAAAAATATTCCTAATTCACTATCAAAGTCAAATAGAATATCAGCTGACCTTATCTTACCCTAAACCCTAGTTTAGACCACAACATATATACACACATACATTTCCGTATTCTTGTTCTAAGTTTAAATTTTTTTTCGTTTTCATAGAGATTCCTATAGGTACGAAGCAAGCTACTCGATGGATAAAAACTAGTAGTAAATGTCCAGTGAGCTTAGAATGTGGCAAAAAACATGAAAGAAGAAAGAAAGAAAGAAACGAGCACGGTCCTCCTCTACAACTGAGAGGGTTGAGACCTTAGTCCACCACGCTGGCCTAGTTCGGGTTGGCAAATCTCACATACCTTTGAATTTTTTATAGAGAACTTCTCAGATATGTAGGTTTTCCCACAATGTTTCTCCTTCGCCGTTAAAGCGAGTGATAATTCACAAAGAATAGACGCATAACTTTTAGAAAAATTACAGGTGCGTGCACTTGAGTTTTGAACCTGCGGACATTCGTCTCGGCCGTCCGTTCCACTCCCAACTAGGCTAATACCACTATTCATTTCAAACTCACAAATTGAATGATGCTCGACCACTTACCATTATAATTACAGTAATGTCTACGATCACAAATATTACCTGTAACTTTAAATAAAAGTATCCAAAGCAAGTTTTTCTCGTGCCGTAAATCCGTATTCGTGAAAGCGGACCGCCAGTAGCCCGTTGTAATTGGAAGATATTGTGCTCCTAACAATAGAGCTGTAAGGGGAATCAAGGGTCCCATTTGTGTGAGATATCAGGGATTTGTTGGACCTGCACGCGGATAATTCTTGGTATTTCGACTAATGTGAGATAGGTCCGTGTTATTGACGTCTGTGTTGAATTAGAACTTACGTACGTGGATTTTGTTTGTTTTGATACAAAATTTGTTGAATTATGGATGATATTTTTTAAAAAGAACGTGTCTATACTAATATTATAAAGAGGATAAATTTGTGAGTTTGTTTGTAGGGTCTAATCTCTGGAACTACTTAACCGATTTTGAAAATTCTTTCTCTAATAGGAAGTTACATGTTACAAGTTACTGCTGAGTGTTTTTTTGTCTCGGGAAAATATAAAGCGGGATTTTTATCCCTGATAGACTTTTTGACGAAAGCTAGTATAATATAAATAAAAATTATCGCTGCATTGTTCCAGTAGCTGTGTACTTGGTCTGTAAAATATGGAAATCTGGGTTCGATTTATAAGTGGGGTAAAGGACATGTCCAAAAACGGGCCTGAAATTTCAACCAAGACATTTTACATGTATTTGGATAGAACTCCTAAATACTAGCCTTTTACAATAGATCGTTTAATTTGAACGATCTCCGATTTGAGATTTATGTAATTTTATTTTGCTTAATAACTACACTTAATATGAACGTTTTTAAAAAAGTTAGGTAGTTATGAGTGGAGGGGTCTAAACATATTTTTTGATGTATCCAAGTTCCATATTTTGCCCCTTTGCCCCATATCCCTAAAGTTTGAGTCTGGTTAGATTGTGGGTGCTGGCACCTAAACAAAAAGCGGACATCTCCTTTTGAGGGAGTTTTCCGATTCGATAAAACATGAATCCGGGTAGATTTTTCTACTCGATATGGCAATAGGCTCGTCTCCCCATCATAGCATAGAAGTAGAATAAAATACATTATTTATTTATTTAATTAATTAAGACGCAAAACAGAGTACAATCATGAAAATTTTATGTAACATACAGGCTTACATGAAAACTAAATTGCATTCCAAAATATGCGTCCTTATATGGGTAAATTAATTAAAATTAATTAACTATTAAATTCCTATTTGTTTCCTTTTTATTATTTATGTTATCTTATCTTATTCCTTGACTTAAAGTTTTAATCATTCTTGTTTTCAGAGAAAGTGCTATATGCCCGAAGCAAGCTGCTCAATGGATCCAAACCGCCAGTGGTCGGGGGTAAGCCCATAACTGAAGAATTGGCAATTGTGAGTATGCACTACCTAATGTCTCATTATTTATGATTAGTATTTGACTTACGGCGGTTTTCAATGAACGATCTCGATCGCTTTTTTCGATTCACCTCGAAAATGGACCAATCAGAATAAAGTATTTTTTGACATGCTTATTAATGACTTGTTTTGATCGATTATTCTCGGGATCGGATCGATGATTAAGATTGGGATCATTTATTGAAAACGGCCGGTAATGATTATAATATTGTGTAGAATGAAAATACCGTTGCAAAACCAAATTGATTGATTGATCTTAAAAATCATAGTAGACATTCAAATATCTCTTTTATAAATCTGAATGAAGACGATTGCTTCTGTGGTGTAGTTCCATTGCAGTACGATTATCATGCTGAGGTCTTGGATTCCTTCACTGTGTAAAGTGATATTAGGTGACATTATGTGATGAAGTGGACGATAGCCTAGTTGGGAATGGAACGGTCTGTCGAGACAATGTCCGGAGATTCAAAACCCAAGGCACACACCTCTGACTTTGAAGTTATGTGTATATTGTTTATCAATTATCGTTCGCTCTAACGGTGAAGGTAAACATCGTGAGGAAACCTACATACCTGAGAATTCTCCATGAGAATTTCGAGGGTATGGGAAGTCTGCTAACCCGCACAAGGCCAGGACTAAGGCCTAACCCCTCTCAGTAGTTGAAGAGGCCCGAGATCAGCAGTGGGCAGTATATAATACAGGGCTGATTGAATGCAATCTTCATTGCCATTGCATTACATGGAATGAAAGAATTAGGTGAACTAGTTGCGCCTCTGCCAGCCCCTTCGAGGATACGGCGTGAGTGTGTATGTACTGATGACTTTCAACATTCGCAGGAACTTCGCATGACCTGCTTTGGAACAGCATCCTGCCCTCCTCGCGGGGAGTGGATTCGGAGTCCCCTCGTCATGAGGCCACCAGACCAGCCCCTAGGCTACGGCATCGCTGCCCCTCGAAATGGTGCCAGGTCGCTGCTGTCTGGTCTTCAAGCCCACATCATCAAGTGGCTACTCTTTGATTCCAGGCCGCAGACTAAGGATAATAAGTCAGATGTGCCGCCTGATACGTAAGTCTTTCAAAATGGTAGAACCCCAGTCTAACTACACTGGTCTTTTCAAGAACTCTGTCGAATGAGTTAGTACCGTAGTACTATTGTATTATAAAAATCTAAGCCGAATGGGATTGCTGTTGCGATTTCTATGAAGTTCGAATGCGTTTATGTAAAAAAAAAGGAGCAACTATTAAAACCAAACCGAAAATGTTATTGCCCTAACTGCTTCATTCATATATTCGACTCGAATAACATCTACCACATTATTCCAGGAAAGCACATTCAAATATTGAAATTTAAAATCTGGAATATGTCGTTTAAATATTCTAGAAACACGTCTAGGTTATGCGGAATGCTGTTGTGTTCTACACGACAGGATAAATATTACACGCTACGGGCAGACAGAACGAAATTTTCATTGAGTTGAGGTTTATTTCCTTTTGCCTGTACGTGGGAATATTCTTAAACCTATATTTTTGAAACAAGGAGCCTTTTTTTGCTGTTGCGAAATGCTCGGTGTGTAATATCAAGGTACAGTCGGCCAAATAAGTACCTCAACAAATTTAAACTCTAAATCGCATATAATTTTAAAAACACAATAGTGTGTTTTTTTTGTTTTCTCTTCACAAAAATAACATGAACGGTATTTTAAATTAAACTTAACACGTATAGGCTATTTGTTCAGTTACTTTCGTTGATGACTGTACAACTGCAGTGCTGAGTTCTCGGGTTCGCTCCCGTGGAAAGTGATATTTGGTTTTTCTACTCAGCATCAGATCGGAGTCTGAAATACGTGCGTCGAAAAATGGGTGCACAAGTTGCGCCTGTGCCTATCCCTTCGGGGATAAAAGGCGCGAGTGTGTAAATGGGAACAGAAATATTTTTAAATAGTGCTCGAAAAATATAAAATAGAAATGTCGTTTGGGTCGGTTTTTTGACAATTCCAATAATATAACCACACATATAACGCGCTATACAGCGTGTTGCAATAAGAAAACCGATAAACGATACTTGTATCTCGATCGTACTTAAATAGTACCTTTATATGTTTTATTCCATTCTTTGTCACAGTATGGACCAAGTATAACAAATCATGAGCAAATGTAAGTAATGAACTTTAAACTCAATTCTTGTGTTTATCTTTGGTAAACAATAAGTGGATTCTTTTAAATGTTTTTCGTATACCTGCGTTCTGAATAAGCCTTCATATTATCTCCAAAGTCCCACAGCGCCAATACAACGTCCAACCATAAAACATAACTTCAAAATGCCGATCATATTTCTCCGGAACACCGCGTGTCTACATAAATTTGAAGCATGCACCGAGAAATCGGTATTTTACTTAAATACTTTACCGCCCCGGTCTTTATTTAAACTATGTGAAAGCGATGTAAGGCACGTTGAAATATTAGACTTAGTTTGCTTTTCTATTTTATAGAGAAATATTTAGTTTACAAAAATAATGTTGGATGCTGTCGCTCTAATATATCGCAAGCTGGATTTTGTACTAAGGTAACCTTTGGGTAAATACTTTTTTTGTGGCATTGAATGACGAGACGATCATGCCGTTTGCCTGATGGTAAGCGTTACGACCACCCATAAACAGTAGCAACACCATCCAGCACCTTGACTTACAAAGTACTGTGTGGCATTCCACTGAGCTCGTCATTCTGAGACATAAGATGTCTTAAGTCTAACTATGTCCTGTAGTTACACTGGCTACAATGTCCTTCAAACCGAAACACAACAGTGCATGCACACTGCTGCTTGGCAGTAGAAATAGACATTGCGGTGTTAACCACCCAGACGGACTCTTACATATTATGAGAGACCTACCGCCAGTGAAGGTAACGGGACCATTGAAGGCGCACGTCATTTTATAATCGTTTCATGGAGAAATATAAAAAAAATACTTTATTTAAATATCAACATATAACTACGTATTACAGAAGTATTATAATAAAAGAACTAACAAAAAATCCTATGTTATTGCATTATTACTCAAAAATATCGAAAATGTGGATGGTGGGCCATATTAGGAACCGGGCTGTATTCGTTCACATTATGTTAGACTATTATCACAGTACACATAGTATTATAAAGTGTTTTGTTCTGTGTTCTTTGTGTACAGTCAGCAGCATAAGTAGATGAACAAATTTCAAATTTCAAATTGCCTACATACTTTTGTGTTCTTACTAATCTTGTTTTTCTGTTCACAAAAATAAAATAAAAGGTACTTTAGCTCAAACGAAAAAAATATATATTTTAATTTAACTTAATGCGTATATAGGCGCTTTGAAATTTTGATTTTGTACAGATATTTATGCTGCTGACTGTACATTAATGGTTGAAAGAACCAAAGAAAATAACAGAATCGTTTGCTTACTCACAATATTTGATGAAGCACAAATATTTTAGTCAATAATAAAAATTGTCTATAGCATAAAATACAACACGAATGAAAAATTACACCTAGATAGATATGTTAATTGTCAGACTTCTTTAATCAATCAGGTTATAATTTGATGAATAAGTAATCAGCTATGTATCAACTGATCTGATTTAGGGCTGATTTCAATATGAAAAATGAAATATTAACGAATTAAAAATGATAGGCAAATAAACTGCCTCGGGTGTAGTTGTATTACGGTACGACTGCAGTGCTGAGGTCTCGGGTTCGATCCTCGCGTCGGGCAGTGATATTCGGTTTTTTCATTCAGTAGAAGGCCGGAGTCTAAAATTTGTGCCCGATATAGCGATAGGCTTGCCCCCTATCACATCATGGGCCGGAATCCGCACGGCGAAAAGTGGGTGAGTGAGTGCGTATGTAGTTAAATAAATAACATTTTTGTTTGATGGAATGAATAAAAGTCTGACCTTATGTTCCAGTTACCTCCGTCCGTCAGAAGAGCGTCAAGAGGAGGCGCTCTGGCGCGCGTGCAGTGAAGTGGTGTGGCGCAGTGCTGGTGGGTTCAACCAGCAAACCGGGTTCCAACCTGTTGCCGTGGTCGCGTTGCCCGGCGAGAACACCTACGTGCAACACAGCTCTTATTATTACCAGGATGGATTTACTGAGAAGGTATGAGTTTCAATGATAGAGAGACACTGAAGGGTTGTTTTCTGAAGTAGGGCTAACTGACTAAAATCGCACCTGATGATACGTACTGTGTGGTCTCCATTTTAAAATGATACCTTAACGTTGCGTCACTCAACCATAACCAAGACTATGCCAGCCTGCTTTAATGGATATACAATACCTAGGCAATACATCAATATAGCGTTTTTTTAGCATATTGTGTCTGTGATCATTATCTAGTTAAGTTCGAAGTGTTATGTTACACTCTCTCCAGCCTATTCAGTAAAGATTGTATAAAATATAATTTTACAATATTCTGACAAGTATTCTTCATTTAAAAGCTGTGCCTTTTCGAGTTCAAGAACCTGGAGGACGTTCAAGTGTTTTTGAAGCGATATTTATATTTGGTAAGAAAATTATAATTATATATTCTCGATATTAATTCTTAATAATTGGGCGTATTATTGTTTTTCTTTTAATCTCTAATCTTACATTAAATGTCATGCTAATCCAAATAATATGTTTGAAAAATTATACGTGACGCGATTTTTCTTTAAATTATTATTTTTGGTATTAAAATACATTTTATTTATAGTTTTATTTTTTACAGTTTCAAACTGAAGAAGGTGCGGGGGCGTTACTTCTTCTATACGCTGTTGTACTTTCAAGAGGTTGCGAGAAGTGAGTTAAGTTGTACATTTTATGAAATCTGGTTCCAGCACAATTAATGTTAATTATTAAAAAAAAAATTGCGCCATCTCGGCTCCAGATAAACATGCATGAAATAGGAAAAAGGTTCAATTAGCGGTTTTATGTAAGAATTACGAGGGTATGTGATGTCTACCAACTCGGACTAAGCCAGCGTGGTTGACTAGGCCTAAACCCTCTTAGTAGAGGAAGCTCGAGCTCAGCAGTGGGACAGTATATAATACAGGGCTGGTATTATTATTATTAGCAGTTGTGTCGCTCATGATAAATACCTACCAAATATCTTGGCGACTAATGGACCAAATCTCTGGCACTAAATACATCCTACGTTGGCAAACCACTTCACAGTACTTTTCCTTCGGTGAGTGTAGTCACCATATCCTCCAGAGTTTAGGTAATACAAATTATTTCTAAATCCACTTTAATTACTCCAGCATCAAGAAAGATCTAGACGGCAAGCTGTCTCATCTGGTGTCGCCGCACGTTGAAGGATCCATCAACGTGGTCACCTTACTCCTGAGTGGAAGAGCTACTCCGTACCTTCACAATGGAGTACTCTACGTCGGTGATGAAGATCATTATGTAAGTATTTATAGCAAAATCTCTGGACGAGCGTATCGCTCCCATGTTTATGGTATGTTTCTCTCACGAGGAAATCATTATTATTGTTATATTCCCTACTGCGTGCCCGAAAACCCTGATGGTTCTATTTCTCACCTCTTACGACAACAAGGAAAATTCTAGAACATTCCAAACGCCACATTTGATAACGCTTTCAAGACAGTTGTAATAACGTCTAGTACTTTAAATAGAATAAAATCCAGAGAAGAGACTTCACACGCTTTTGAAGTTCATATGAGGAATTCAGTTATGCAGGTTTTGTTTGGAAGTTAACTTTACCATTTAAATTAACGCATACGCGTACTCACGCCTTTTATCCCCGAAGGGGTAGGCAGAGGCGCAACTAGTGGACTCACTTTTCGCCGTGCGTATTCCGTCCCATGATGTGATAGGGGGCGAGCGTATCGCCATATCGGGCACAAATTCCAGACTCCGGGCTGATACTGAATAGAAAAATCCAATATCACTTTGCCCGACCCGAGGATCAAACCCGAGACCTCAGCATTGCAGTCGTACTATAATACAACTACGCCACCGAGGCAGTCAAAAATAACTACACATTAAATAGATTTTATTTCCTAAAATTTTATTTAAATTTCAGGCAATGCCACAATTTGGAATGCTAGCTCGTAGTCCAGTCGGCCTACTGGTCTGGTACGGAGGCGATGAGCATTTAAAGAACAACATCAACAAACAATATCCTGGATCGAGACTCAAAACCCCAGCGCTACCTATATGGGTATTTGTTTCACTAACTAAATCATCGTGAACCCGTGATTCTATAGCTACCGCCGACCTACTTTTTCTAGGTATACGTGAAATAATGAAACCTGTTGTAGGTAACCAGCTGCTCTGGACACTATGGTGTGCTGTTTAACACAAACCGCGAGCTCCTAAGGAACTATCATGCAGAAAGAAGGTAATTTTTTATATTGCAGAAGTTTCGCAATCGGCAGAAATGCCACGATGGAGATTAAAAATAAGTCGCCTTATTTCCTCGTTTGCTGGAGTAGGTATACTATAAAACCGCTAATCGATCATTTAGCCGTCATTTTTTGCCACGTACTACTAAACTATGGAACCAATTGCCGCCAGCAGCATTTCCGGACAGATACCTAACTACGGACTAGACCTAAAAGGCCGGCAACGCATTTCTGTGCTCCCTGGTATTGCAGATGTTCATGGGCGGCGGTGATCACTTACCATCAGGTGAACCGTATGCTCGTTTGCCCCCTATATCATAAAAAAATATATATCAACGTATGCCTATATCAACGGCGTGAACATAATACTTAGTTGTAATTGTTATTTAACCTACATGTACGAAACGGAATCAAAATCTACAATTTTTGATTCAGTGATGTCAATGACAAAATCAGTCAGCCCGTTGAGCTCGCAAGTGACGGCCGCGTGCGCAGCAAAACTGTTTGCACCGATACCAATTAATTTAACTAGATTACCGTTATGTCTTGTACCAAGTGTAACGAAACTGTTATAGACTCTGTGCCGTGTGGCCTATGTAAGGGCCTTTTTCATTATGGTTGTGCAGGGGTTACCGAATCTGCTTACCGAAGGATGGGGCAGGAAAAGCGAGCTGCTTGGCGTTGTACAACGTGTCGCACCCAATCCTCGGAAACGTGTACCATCGTAGATGTTTTCAAGGAACTAAAAATCTTTCACACGGATTTTAACATAATGAAAGGAGACTTCAAGGCGATTAAAATGGATATCCATAAAACCACACAGGCTGTTCAGGACCTAACTACTAAGTGGAATGATCTCGAAAATAGCTTCCACTTAATGGATGAGAGAATGGTGTTAGTTGAAAATAAGCTAGCGAGTTTGTCAACAACACAGTACGATATAAATAAAAACAAGGAAATAATATCAGAACTAAAATATGAAAATAATCAGCTAGATCAATTCTCCCGGTTAAACAATATAGAAATTTCCGGCATACCCGCACGAAGTGGGGAAAATTTATACTCATTATTAAGCGATATATGTGTTATATTGGGATTTAAACTAGTGGATACAGACATAGATACTGTACATCGTGTCCGACCGTATATAGGCACCTCCACCGATGGCGCAATCATTGATAAGCATTTTTCGCGACCACCGTCTATAATTGTTCGGTTCACCCAACGGCGGCGCAAGGAACAGCTACTTGCAGCAGCCCGAGCCCGACGTGGTGTAACTACTGCTGATATTAAAATGCATGGCAGCGCTTCCGCTATTTATTTCAACGATCATCTAACTCCCACGAACAAGCTCCTGTTGCAACGTGCCCGAAAACTTAAGGCGGAATTAAATTACTCATATCTATGGGTAAAAGATAGCAAGATTTTAATGCGTAAAAGTGACAAATCTAATGTTATCCGCATCGCAAAAGACTCGGACCTACTTAAGTTAAAGTGACTAACCCGTGTGTTTTTATGTGACATACAAATTTCCGGGTATATCGTATTTTTATACCATTTTGGCATTGTTATACTGTTTGTTGCGGTGTGTACAATAATAATTATGTCCCATTGTAAAACTGTATACTTTCATTGTATGTACTTTATTTCATTATGTGTTTATGACAATCTGTATGTTCCTAATGTAAAATTTTGGCAATACCTATTTTTGCCTCTGATCAAACTGTTGTCTAAAGTAAATATAAAAAGGTATATTATGTCAACATCGTTTAGCTTAAAATACAAATTCATTACGGTTTTCGTTGTTATTGTAAGTTATATATTTGTGTTTCATTATTTTTCCCAGGAGCGTCTATCATGTGGGTATAAAAACAATCTGTTTACGTATAGCATAATACTTTACATTGCGCTACTACATCCATTAATATAGGTACACCAAACAAATTACACATTTACTATCAGAATGTAAGAGGTTTGCGTACGAAATCAAACTCTTTTCTTAGAGATGTACTACAGTCCAACTACGATATTATATGTTTAACTGAGACTTGGCTTACACCGGATTTCCATGATGCTGAGTATTTCTATCATAATTATGATGTTTATAGACGCGATCGATTTTTGAGCGGCCGAGAAAGTGTAAGGGGAGGAGGAGTTTTGTTAGCCGTGAGACGAGATTTGCATGCCCGACGCCGGGACGAATGGTGTTCCGCGCATACTTCAGAGGAGTTGTGGCTCAGCGTTGAGCTCTGCGGTCTTCATACCGCACATTTCGATACTCACGCCTCATCGGCGATTACTGCCGCTGTCGCGCAAACATTGCACATAACCAGTTGTTATTTTCCGCACAATAATGATCACTTAAATTCCCTACAAGTTTTTTTTGACAATGCCTCAGTAATAATAAATAATAATTCAAATGACATTTTTGTTATTTTAGGCGACTTTAATATTTCTCAAGCAAATTGGTATTTTAAAAATAATTTGTTTTTACTAGTAGACGCTAATAAAGATAGAAAAATAAAATTGATAGCGGATTTTATGAATTTTACTGAACTCTGTCAATATAATGGATGTACTAACGTGAACGGTCGAATTCTGGACCTCGTTTTGAGTAATTGTAATTGCGCTGTGTCATCCTGTTCATCGCCTCTTACTATAGAAGACCAACATCACAAAGCTTTAGACATATCTATTACATTACCCTTTGTCACCTATTTACAAAACAATAATCAATGCAAATACATTTATCATGCAGCAGATTACGTAGCAATAAGAAATGAGTTATTAAAGATTGATTGGTATACAAAACTTTCAGATTTAAATGTCGAGGAAGCGGTCGAGTTCTTTTACAGTACATTGAATAAAATTAAGGACGAGTTTGTCCCGAAGAAAATTATTAGTTATAATAGTAAATACCCACCTTGGTACACTAGGCCCCTTATGAAATTGGTCAGACAAAAATTAAAGTTACATGCTCAGTGGAAAAGATATGGTAATGTTTGTGATTATCAATCATTCTCTTTATTAAGAGCCCGAGAAAAACGAATGGAGGCAGAGTGTTATTCAAATTATATCAGTATTGCGGAAGAAAAGATTAAGTTTGCCCCGAAATATTTTTGGTCGTTCATTAAGTCTAAATTCTCTGTGAACAATATTCCAGCTTCTATGAAATATAATGATTACACCTCTACAGACAGTCTTACAATTTTTAATTTGTTTAATGATTATTTCAACTCTGTTTTTGTTCCTAATAACTGCAGTCTCGGTGATAATGATTTGAATATTGGCATAGATACTAATACGCCTGTTGACTTATCTACTATTGAAATAACACAGAATACTGTATTAAAATTACTTAAACTAATCGATGTCGGTAAAGGAGCTGGATTTGATGAAATTCACCCCTTATTTATTTCTAAATTAACATTAGAATTGTCTATTCCATTGACACTGTTGTTTAGAAAATCATTGACTACTGGCTGCTTCCCTAATATATGGAAAAAAGCTCTTATAACTCCAATTCATAAAGGTGGTGACAAACATAATATTACTCATTATAGGCCCATTTCTAAACTTTGTGTATTCGCAAAATTGTTTGAAAAAATTATAACAAACTTTTTAACTCTCCACACCCGTCGCCATATAGCTATTCAACAACATGGCTTCTTTCGCGGGCGTAGCGTCAATTCTAATCTTGTTACATACACTGATTTCTTACTGAACGCTCTTGATACAGGGTGTCAAGTGGATGCTGTGTATACTGATTTTTCAAAAGCATTTGATAAAATAAACCACTCCATACTTATTAAAAAAATATCTAAATTCGGTATACATGGTGATCTGCTGAGATGGATTAAATCCTACATAGGGAATCGTAGTCAGGCTGTGGCATTGAAAGGGTATCGTTCTAGATTCCTAGAAATCCCCTCAGGAATACCGCAAGGCTCTCATTTAGGACCTTTCCTTTTTACTTTATATGTTAATGATATTGGAAATTGTTTCGAGAATTCATGTCACTTACTTTATGCCGATGACACAAAGATCTTCAAAGTTATTTCTTCACAGAATGACTGTTATGAACTACAGAGTGATTTACTTAAGTTTATGCAATATTGTACTTCTAATCAACTATATCTTAATACTGATAAATGCCATTTAATTACCTTTACTAGGAAAAACAATCCTTTGATTTTTAACTATTGTCTTTGTGGACGGACCATCAGACGTGTTACTCTTGTGCGGGACTTAGGAGTACTATTGGATTCTAAGCTGCACTTCAACCTGCACATAGACCATGTTATAAGTAAAGCATATAAACAATTAGGTTTAATCCTACGTCTGGGAAAACCATTCAAAAATATTAACACTTTAAAAATTTTATTTAACGCGTATGTACGCAGTATATTAGAGTTTGGAAGTGTAGTTTGGAGTCCTCAATATTCCACTCATATCGACAGAATTGAGAAGATTCAAAATAAGTTCTTGAAATCTTTGGATTTCAGAACTGGTCATCCTTTTAGAGATTACAAGGATAGTGCTGTAAGATATAAGATCAATTCATTACAAAAAAGACGAAATTACCTAGATGCACTATTTCTTTTTAAGATAATACATAACTACATTGACTCTGATGCACTTCTTGAAAAGATAGATTTTAAAATACCACGCATTTCCTCTCGTTTACAAAACACATTTCATATACCTTTCTGCCATACAAAATATGCTAAAAATACCTTCATTAGACGTTCCTGTGAATTTTATAATAAATATCTGAATGATGCTGACATATTCTCCTTTCGACTTTCTACTTACAAGACACAAGTATGTAATTTGTTAGACAAAATGTAATACCTATTGACTGTACCTAGTTAATACAGACTGTTTTTCTTGTTGTTAGCTCATAACTAGTTTTTTTTGTAACTATAAATGGACCTATAGGTCTTTTTGTATACTTTTATATTAATCAGTGTCTGTATATGACTGTTTGTGTCCTAAACAAATAAAAAAAATAAAAAAAAAAAAATAAAATTCTAAATACAAACATCGTAACATTCGAAATTTTAAATTTTCAAATTTCGAATGCCTTTAGGTTCGACATCCACTACTACACTTGCGGCGGTTGTCATGTTCTTCTCAACGTTGATACCCGCGCCCACGATGATGCCGGCACTATGAGGACCGATGACATCACCGCCACACCACTAGAGAAGCTTATACATACTAAGTGGGTATTTTATATCACGTCGAAGTTATGAAATCTAGAGAATTGACGGTTACATACATAGATACATACATAAACTCACGCCTTTCTCCCATTGGGGTAGGCAGAGACTATGGAGCGCCAAGTGCTACGATCCAAGCATACCTCTTTCGCTTCTTCTACAGTCATTAGTCTCTTCATACATGCTCGTCGGTTACGAGAACTCCTTATTTGGCCCTTCCTTAGGAGGTCGCCAATTTGGTCCATGAAGGTACGTCTAGGACGTCCCCGTCCGACGCTACCACTCATTTTAAATTATAACCGAATGGAGAGACGAATCAGCTACTTCTGTGGTAAGCGCCTCCTATAAAAGTAGCGATATGCATTTGTTTTAATTAAAAAATGCTGCACACTGTATGGAGAAATTATATGTCAAATCTTATAATTGAGTATTTCTCAAAATAAGTGCACGTACCGAAATGAATTATACGAAATATTATTAAGATTTTTTTTCTCATCTGTATTTTATAATATTATTTGGTAGAACGAATGTAAGAACAATAAAGATTGATGAGAAAAAAAAATGGTATTATTATTTCGTGTAAACAGTTTGGTTTTGTACACTTATTTTGCGAAATACTCATCATCCACAGCCTGTAGAGTCCCACTGCTGGGTATAGGCCTCTCTCATATGGTGCCACCTTTCTCGATCTCGAGCCAATCGCATCCAGGTTCGACCCGCGATCCTCACAATGTCGTCGACCCATCTTGCCGCCGGACGACCCACGCTGCGTTTGCCTTGCCTCGCAAACCTTGCGAAATACTCAATTATAGTCAATGTTTTGCCTTTATCTGCCCATTTGCGGGATTACGACGTAAATAGCAAAAGCTATATAAGTTATTATTAGTCATAGCTGATCCCAAAAGAGTTAATAGAAAAAGGATAAGGTTTGAATTTTAGAGTTTTATGACTCAATAACGCTCATCTAGTCTATTATATTGTTTTTTTAATAACAATAACTTTTGCACTTTAGCTTTTCAATTTTGTCATACCATAGATATAAATTTTTTATTCGTCCATAAAAACCGTCTCTGTATAATATTACTAGTATTACTGTTCCCCAGGTGGCAAGATGCAAAAATTACATGGACTGGAAATGCACCGCACGTTGGCGAGACACCGAAATAAAAAAAAAAACAGGATTAGCATTTGTAGCATTTCATAGCGTAGCGAACAGAATAGACCACGTTTAGTATAAAGAATATTACAATACATATCATACATAGTATTGCTAGTCAAAATAGCTTTTATTGTGTAGAAGATAACATTTTTGGCAATAAGAAACCCTGTTCTGAATTCTGCTAGTTCTAGTTGTGATAGTAGATCAATTAATTTTATCATTAGAAAATGTTATTTTTCTTATTTTTTTTAAAATCATCTGCGTTTAACTCTAAGGGCAAACTAATTAATGACACATTTATATTATAACCCAACCAGAAAAGTGACACACCGCGCCATGTTGTGGTAAAATATGGAACTAACTTCTTGTACTCACAACGGTAACTTTAAACGGACACGCAAAAGTGGCACCAATAAAGCAAGTTTTTATTTTCGTGGTGAAGCTATATATTACCAATGTATTACCAATGCTGAAATCAAACCGCAGATGTTTCTCATCCGTCTATCCGTCCATATTAGTAACTAAATAGCTTATATGGAAGCAACTGATTCCAATGCCTGATTATTGTACGCGTTGTCCCGCTATAGGAATAGCAATAGCATTTAGCATATAATATCTACAGGTTCAACAAAAGTTAGACCGAAATTACATAAATAACCCTAGGTAAAGCAATTATGTCGAAGCTAAAATTAGATTCTAATATTCAAATAAGGTTACAAAAATACGTAACACAGACTTATTTAGAGAGAATTTTCGAGCGGATTTTGAATGCATTGAACACGAATTCAGGTACCAGGGTACTAGGAGTATATAGAAGGTTAATGAAAGTATTTGATATTGTGATGTGTTATGTATATTGATTATAAACAGTAAATACTCAAATTGTGTTTTATTTGTCTGTGTGATGCCACGATGTAAATAATTACATGTTGACGTCTTATAACGTTGGCCGCATAGAACGAGTTACATACAACGTATAAATCAAATGAACTATACTGTCGTGCTAATCTCAAAAGCCGTATCCCAAAAAATATCGTAAACTTCTTTGATTAATTATATACCTAGATAGAGTGACGCGCTGCAATGAAACTAAAACAAACAGGCTAACTTCTCTTAAGCTAGTATGCGTGGCAGTTGTGCCATACGCTATCGCTGTATCATTCTGCGTATCCTTGTGTGCGCGCATAATGATACTAGTTATTACATGGTTTCTATTGAAACTGAGAGAAAGTTATATCCATGAAAAACAACAAAAAGTAATTCACTCGAACTATGCTAAGATACTATTGAAATTAAACTATTATAACGGATTTTATCGCAGTTTTTTATTTATTTTCTCCCGACGTTTCGAAGGCTTTGCAGCACTTCGTGGTCACGGGGCGGACTGAGTCTGCCCCGTGACCACGAATTGACCGTTATAATAGTTTAATTTCAATGTCTAACATTCGCGTAAACGTAAGGAATCATTATGCTATACTATGATAGAGTATCAGTGTTCTGCTAACCGTTAGGCCATACCATACCACCATACCAGCCCTGTATTATACACTGCCCACTGCTGAGCATGGGCCTCCTCTACAACTGAGAGGGTAAAGGCCTTAGTCCACCACGCTGGCCTAGTGCGGGTTGGCAGACTTCACATACCATCGAAATTCAGAGAACTTCTCAGGTATGCAGGTTTCCTCACGATGTTTTCCTTCACCGTTAAAGCGAGCGGTAACTCACAAAGAATACACACATAACTTTTTAGAAAAGTCAGAGGTGCGTGCCCTTGGGTTTTGAACCTGCGGACATTCGTCTCGGCAGTCCGTTCCACTCCCAACTAGGCTATCGCCGCTATTTTAAGTTATTAATATTTGTAAATTATTGCATAATGATTCTCAAAGGAACACTGGAAAAAGAGCAAACTGAAAACGAATTTTAAAAGTTACATTGAAGAAATAATATCTATAGAAAGGCAAACGCTTTCTCGGACCTCAATACGTACTCTTTTAAAAATATATTACGCTTCTAGAGAATATAATACAGGAAACGCACAAAAAATATTACAAAATGCCTTGGAAATGTGAAATGTATTGTTGTTTGGTATAATTATTTTAAAAAATAAGTTTTTTAACGTTTACGTAATTTTAATTCTAGAGGTGTGAATTATCGCAACATACTTTTCCTTTAAAAATGCCATCCTGTACCTACATCTTTGATTAATTATATACATAGATAGACACTGAACGTTTCAAACGCGTCGAAAAAAATAGAGGCGAACAATACCCCTCTAAATGAGTTCGAGTGAATTATTTTTTGTTGTTTTTCATGGATATAATTTTCTCCCCGTTTTAATAGAAACTATGTAATAACTGATATCATTATGCGCGCACACAAGCATACGCAGAATGATGCAGCGATAGCGTAAGACACGGCTGTCACGCATACTAGCTTAAGAAAAGTTGGTCTGTTTGTTTTAGTTTCATTGCAGCGCGTCACTCTATCTAGGTATATAATTAATCAAAGACCTACATAAACCATTTCCAACTATAGTTTAAACTATCTCTATAAGAATGGCGGTATCTGCTATGATGGATGAGCCGCCGACCCACTAATAAAAGTAATATATCAACCGTTGTCGAATGCAGCGGCGTCCTTACGTTTGTACGATGACGTAATTCCAGTTTTCTTGCGAGGACGCACTCAGGAGATAAGTTCGTTATTTTGTTTTGAAATGGAACTGCAAGTAAAGCATATTGTGTTACCTCATTTGAAGGTATTAATCCTAGCCGATTTCGGCCACGGCGGCCAATCTCAACGGAGATCAGCCAGGTGCGCAGGAGATATTATAGTGCACAAGTGTGTGCACTGTGCGCAATACACAAGTGCACTCACTATTCCTTCACTCTCATAGTCCGGTGAGAAGGCAATCCGACATGACCGGAGAGAGATCAGGCGCAGGACCAACGGCTTTACGTGCTTTCCGAGGCACGGGGGTATCACACCGCCAACTTCCTGACTCCGAGCTGCGACTGAGTAATTTTTAAGATGGAAAAACCCAGTCACAATGTTTTTGGCCCGACCCAGGATTCGAACCCAGGACCTCAGCGCGCAATTCGTACGATCGTAACGCGTACGCAATACAACTACGCCACCGAGGCAGTCAGTGAAGGAAACAGCACTTATTACAATTTTTTTTATTTGTTTATTTGCAATCCATTTTAAAACATATTTTAACTTCTTTCGCGGCGCCGTCCGCGTGAAATAGTTTTTTTCTGGATAAAGGTCCCGCATTATATTTTTCCGGGATAAAAAGCATTACAGTATCCTTTCCAAGATCTAACTATTTCCATACTATTTCTTAGAAGTCTGTTACGTAATTCCAGAGATTATTTTCTACAAACAAATTTACAAACTTTACACCACACATACACTCACGCCCTTTATCCCTGAAGGGGTAGGCAGAGGCGCAACTAGTGCGCCCACTTTTCGCCGTGCGTATTCCGTCTCATGATAAGATAGACGACGATCCAATTTTACCTCTTTCCTCTTTATAATAATTATTAGCGTAAATGATAAACTGCTACCTCTGGGACAAAAATATTTATCAAATTAGTTCATACTAATCAATGTTTCATATATTCACAATCACCCAATACCCAGCGTTATCAAATTACAATCCGGATATAATCCGATCAAATAAATCATAGCCGGGCATGGTCACCCGGGTGTAAAACCCATCCGAAACAACGCCTAATAGCCGCCAGCGATTGGACCCGGACAAGAAGGCAAATGATATTTTATACCATACAATTTTAGTTAATTTACGACTTTACAGTTTCGGTTTAATTGAATGAATTTTGAGATTAATAAATGTGAGGGTGAGAATGGGTACGGTAGTTTGTTTAGGTTATGTTTTGTGCTACAGAATTTCTTGGGTCTAGGGGAAGTATAGAAGGTGACAAGATGCTTTCTTTCTTTCTTTCTTTCTTTGTGTATTGGTCTAGTTTATTATGTGCTTGTGTGTACAGTGTACAGTCAGCACCATAAGTAGATGAACAAATTCAAAATTTCAAATTGCCTACAGACTTTTGTGTTCTTAATAATATTTTTTTTCTCTTCACAAAAATAAAATAAAAGAGATTTACTTTACTTTAAACGAAGAAAAAAAATTTTCAGTTTAACTAACGCATATATAGGCGATTTGAAATTTTGATTTTGTACAGATACTTATGCTGTTGACTGTACATACGTATTATATTTGTACGTACTGGTGGTAGGTCTTTCATATGTAAGAGCCCGTCTGGGTGGGTAGCACCGCAATGTCTATTTCTACCACCAAGCAGCAGTGTGCATGTAATGTTGTGTTTCGGTTTGAAGGACATCGTAGCCAGTGTAACTACTGGCATACTGAGACTTAACATCTTATGTCTCAGGATGACGAGCGCAGTGGAATGCCACACAGTACTTACTTCGTAACTCAAGTTGCTGGATGGTGTTGCTACTGTTTACGGGTGGTCGTATCACTTACCATCAGGCGAACGGCAAGCTCGTCTCGTCATTCGACGTAATAAAAAAAATAAAAAATGTTTTATTGTTATACGTGTGGGTGATTTTTTGTTTGTTGGAGTTTCACAGATTTTAAGATGGCTTGAGCCTTCCTCACTAATATGTTATACGCTTTCGGCAATGACGCTAGCCTAGCGGTGTTAATAGACTTAACATACCTACAAAATTCTTACGACTCTCAGATACTTCCTTCGATATTTTCCTTCACCATTCAAGTCGAATAAAATCTTGTAAAAATAACATTGGACCTCAGCCTTTGATCACTCCACAACGGGTGGTAATTAATTACCTCCGGCCTGCCTGTATTTGCGACACACCTGGGACAAACAAACATCGCAACGGACCAATTAGATATATTATGTTTCCGCTAATTATCTTAATACCTCCGCTGGCATGCGAGGAAACTCTCTGATATTCCCGCTGTTATTGTGATTTATGGATGTTGTAATTCAATGTTATAAATTACTAAAGATAACTATTTAGTAGGTTATTATATCGATGTATAGGGCTACCATATGACAGGGGTTGCTGTATTTCACATGTCTTAAAATGTCTTTTGAAAAATATAAATCTTCCTCGTTAATAAAAATACATGTCATCATTATTATTTATTTATTGTCTTTTACCTATATCATTTTACTTAAGAGTTATGGAAAATCTGGCATTTCAGGTACCAGTCAACAGACTGCTCTAAATAGTAACTCTACGTCGGAATCATTGATAATAAGGTTATTTATATATCAATGGTCTGAATGGTAGATATAATTATTTTATGCTTTATTTGACTTCGATTTTTGCCAGCAACAACAATATACGAAAATTGATGTGCTTAGGTTTGAAAGGTATTGTATCCAATGCTAATGGTAATTGGGAGAAACCCAGAATGTGTCAGGATGAATGATGAAATGAAAATACGTGGCAATGTAATTATTGAAATGGCAAAGTACAGTTTTAGCGGCGAAAGGTCGTCGCCGCAGTAGAGGAATAGATGGTTGCGTTCCTCTATGGAAGTGATGATTCCCAGTCAGGCAGAAGTTGCGCCTGACCGGCCGCGGCCCCTCCGATGGTTCCTACTCGGAGGTGGTATATATGCTTCCCTTCGCGCGAATATTGCTGTCGCAATTCCGGATCGTGCATTGCCATCTGGTGTAATTTTTGGGCGTTACTTCCTGATTGTCAATACCACTGCAGTGTTGAGTCTTCTAGGTGTCGACTTAATGTAGTAGTTCCCAGCCATGTTGATAGGTGGCGGTGTTATCAATTATGCCGCCACAGTCATATCGAGCTTTGTGTTTCTAAAGTGTTGTGTGATGTTGCTAGTATGAAGTGTCTATTTGCAGTTGACGCTCATACACCACGCCTTTATCTCCGAAGGGGTAGGCAGAGATGTAACTAAGGTAGGTACCCCACTTTCGGTCCGTATGTACTTTCCCATGATGTGATAGGAACCGAGCCAATTGCCATGTCGGGCACAAATTCACGATTCCGGGCTGATACTCAGCAGAAAATCCAATATCACTTTGCCCGACCTAGAATTCGAATCCGGGACCTCAGATTGATGCCGTACCACGCACGTAATAAGACTAAGCCACTGAGCTCCGAAGTGATTCTTTTAATCCACACTAATATCATTGATGTATTAAAAAACCCACTAATATTAAATAAATATGGAATTAAAATAGCAAAATCAGCATTACCACGGTAATATTATCTATGCAGTATTATGACTCCAGCCCTCTCCTTGAAATAATTACCTACAGCCGCGCGGTACGTAAACACGCGATAGGGCTGCCCGTCTACAGTATTTTAATTTAATCTAAGATACTTGAGTTTCTTTCCAATTTTGATATTGTAAAAGATATTATTTAAAACCGAAATTATTATTAAATATATATATGTATATATTATTAAATTCTTATTATTTTATATATATATATATATATATATATATATTATTCAACACAATTGGTTGACGGTAACTGCTTCAAAATTGACTTGCAAGATTCCACCCGAACAAACATACATAGGTAGTACATTGCAAGTTAAATAAAAGCTTTAAAAATAAAAAAAAAATTTTTTAATAAAAATACGTCCGACATTCCAAGGGATATTCTAATAATTATTTCATGATGATATTTTGTCTAAATCAAATCAATCAAAAATATATCTCTGGGTGCGTTATTGAAGAATTCAAACAACCAAAAACAGCACAATATAGTCTATAATTGCTCTTTACCATATTATGTAAGTACTTCTTCTTATTTAATTCAAATATTCACAAAATACACGCTTACTGCTTGCAAAACAATCACACGGTTCGTTCGTCACTGCGGCGCACTCGCGACTGTTTGTGTACTTAATGTGTACCAATATCGAGTCACGTAGGCATCACTCGCGTTCCGACCGTTTGTATGAAGATATTCTACTGTATATCTGTGTACTGTGACATTACTGAATGAAGAATATAAATGTGGCTTTCTGAATAAACAAGGCTAGTCAATGATGCCTATTGTCATGAATTCCAATAGAATTAGGTCGCGTGTAAAATGTTGAAAGAACAATCTAGAAAAAGATAAAAATGTTATGCTATTGTTTTCAGTTTACATGACAGAATTGACGCTGTCCACTCAATAATTTATTCCGTTGCTTTTACGCTGCATTCTACTTTATTATTATTATTATTACTTTAAGCGGCGATAGCCTAGTTGGGAGTGGAATGGACTGCCGAGACGAATGTCCGCAGGTTCAAAACCCAATGTCACGCACCTTTGACTTTTATAAAAAGTTATGTGTGTATTCTTTGTAAATTATCGCTCACTTTAACGGTGAAGGAAAATATCGTGAGGAAACCTGCATATCTGAGAAGCTCTCTATAGGAATTTCGAAGGTATGTGAAGTCTGCCAACCCGCACTAGGCCAGCGTGGTGGACTAAGGCCTAAACCCTCTCAGTTGTAGAGGAGGTCCTTGCTCAGCAGTGGGCAGTATATAATACAGGGCTGGTATGTTATGTTATGTTATACTTTATTATTGAGTTTATTTTCTACGACGACTGCAATCCTGAGGTCTCGGGTTCAATCCCCGGGTCGGGCAAAGTGCTATTGGGTTTTTTATTTAGTATCAGCCCGGAGTGTGGAATTTGTGCCCGATATGGCGATAGGCTCGTCCCCTATCACATCATGGGATGGAATATACACAGCGAAGAGTGGGTGCAACTAGTTGCGTCTCTGCCTACCCCTTCGGGGATACGAGGCGTGAGTGTGTGTGTATGTGCGTTATTTTATACGACGGCAAAATTACAGTATAAAAATATAATATTATAATCCCACTATTATATATTGGCCACTACTGTGCACGGGTCTCCTCTACTGTTGAGAAGGTTTCACTATATATTATGATGGGTAAGTATAATGTGGTCCAAATATTCTGCAATCTCGTCCTATATTGGAGGTATACCGACTGACTTGAGAACACGACTCGTGAGATCCAGTGTGGCAGTACTACCACGTAGCACCAAATATTCAAGTACCAACTTGAAGGCAGGCTCCCAGCAGTTCTTCATAGATCGAGCACATTGCATAGAATTGGGATAGGACGTACAACGACGCAATTTCGCTTGCAAGTGGCATGATCATAGCAAAACGCTTTATCACGTCCATTCTGTAAATAAACCACCGTTCATAACGGGACTGCGCAATTCACGTAAGCGTGCACTCAGCCTTACATCGCTTGACAAATCGGCACCCAGCATCGGACGCACTTTGTTCCTAACCAGTGATTTACAACTACTAGGCAGTTTAGCACGGACGAGTTGGCTTTGCATTGTTTGCGCCGTTTGAAATATAACCCGTGAATGTTGGTCTTGAGGTGTTTGGGTACAGTTTGGGTTATTTGTGGTTGATATCACGTGACCCGGGTATTTATGGTCCCAGTAAACTTGGATTGGGATGCGTAATTTTTTTATTCTAGTTTCATTCACCTGATGGTATGTATAATCCAGTCATCGCGGCAAACGAGACACGAAAAAGGGTAGAGAAAAGAAACGACATACAACTCGTGTTAACTCTTGATGACGCAATACATCGGTTGACCCCAAAATGCGATATGGGAATAAGCCATTGTGGTAAGTTTTTCACCAAGTGTACTGACGCAGGATTCTAGAGTCATCAAGTTTTTTGTCTTTGAGTTTTATTACAGTAGGTTTTTGTAGGTGTGTTTTCGAAAGATGGTTATCAAGTTGGTTACGTGATGACTGATCCATACTGTTAATACTAGAGGACTTATCGCTACATTGCCGGTCTTTGGAGCAGAAATAGCCCCTCTTCTAACAGAATAACCTAAAAAAGATGCCAAGCGAACTTTTAAGTTACAAAACTTCATACCAATCGCTTTGTTCAATGCCATAAAAAAAAGAACGGGTTGCACTCTGGGAGTGCCGGCAGAAGTGAAAACTTGAACATTAACGTTGTGCATTTTTGAATATTTTGGAATGGTTAGGGAATAATTACGCATGAATTGCTTTATTTATCAGTATAAAAGTACTGGCATTTATGTGGTTAAATACAATATTTATTTATTGCGCTATCGTCATTGACGTATTAAAAAACCCAAGATGCACAGTTTCTTGCAAATAACACATCAATAGGGTCATTCGGCCTAAAAGTACGCACTTTTTTTTCTATCGTCTACACAGTCAAAAATATAGTGTCTTGAAAAACTTTTTAACTCTCTATATAAAGTAAATTTATTCTACTTTCATTATTTAATAAGTTTTTGTACATTGCTTCATTGTTTTTTTTGCTATACATGTTTAAGTGCATCGGGAGAAATTCGTACTATTGACCCGTTATGTGGGTAAAGCTACGCAGAGTGTTTAATGAGAATATTTTTTTTCTGTATAAGGTCTAAAGATCTTTACAAATAATATTCGACTTAATTGCAGCTTAAAGAAGAAAAAACCGTGCAATCATTGTAATGAAGTTATAACAGGATGCGTACTTTTAACTTCGTACTCTTACTCAAACAGGGAATATTTTAAACAATCACACGTTAGTTGAGACGCATTTATTTTCTAGGTCAGAATTAATAACTAAAATAAATACTACAATAATCATGTAAACTTAACATAATTAACGGACTTTTGTAAACTGACACACCGTCTAGCCATACACTTTTTTCCCAGCACAAAATATTGGTAACTAATCAACAAAATCACGTTGATCACAGTTTTTCGCTAAACAAGTGAGGCTTGGTAAAATAGCTTGTGGCTCTGACATCGTCCCTGACGCGCCCCTGATCTAGCCGAAAAAGTGTCTGAGCCCCCTTAATAGGTTCAGAGATATTGACCATGCGAACTTTTACCCACTGCGTGCTGTTGCCCCGAATGACCCTAAGTGTCGTCGATAAGTCAAACTAACCTCCTCCTTTTGGAAGTCGGTTAAAAAGAAACAAACTATTTTGATAAATGTCAATGGTCATCACAACCAAAGTAGAATAAATCAAAATTTGAAAGATTGTTACTTTATTTTGTACTCGTGCCATGCCAACGCTAGGGAAATAGCTTCTACGCAATGTATTTAAGGTTCATATTAGTAAGGGATGGTTTTAATAACGTTAATAAATAAAAATGCACTCGTTTCAAGAATTATAGCTTCTACGCATTGTACTTAAGGTTCATATTAGTAAGGGATGGTAAAACCTCCGCATGCATTTTCGTCAGAATTCGGTCACGTGATCCTGACGCAGACGCCAGTTTAACATTTTATACCCATCCCAAAAACGTGGTCATCGCCGCTAAAGAAGTTTTCACTTCAAAAAAACCAACTGGGGATAAAATCCTGATAAATTGAACCAAATAATATTAACTCATGAAATATTAATTAAAAATATACGAAGAGAATTTATTTTATATAGGTGTATATTTATGTATGAAATTGAGGCACTCGCCTGTATTGTTTCCATATGACGCAGTATGAAATGTGCTTCGAATTTTAATCCTCTATTTTTATTGGTCATATTTCACTGTTAGCTTATGGTGTTTGCAAATAAACGCTTTTTATATTTATATCAAATATTTACAAAGGATTTTGTTATAAATTTTTCACGTTTTTTAGTTCACACTTTTATTAAAACTGGTTATTAATAAGGCAAGTACTGTAAATAAACATATTTCCAAAACTATGGGATATATAAGTAAATAACGTATCCTGAGGTCGAAACCGTGTTTTTATAATCGACTTCATTTAATAAATACTCTCACAAATGATTGCATGACTTAATATAATCCAAACCACGCTGGTTTCATAACGCATTTTTTTTTTATTGAATTTAATGACGAGACTAGCATGCCGTTCGCCTGATGGTAAGCGATACGACCACCCATAAACAGTAGCAACACCATCCAGCACCTTGAGCTACAAAATTCTGTGTGGCATTCCACTGCGCTCGTCATCCTGAGACATAAGATGTTAAGTCTCATTATGTCCAGTAGTTACACTGGCTACAATGTCCTTCAAACCGAAACACAACAGTGCATGCACACTGCTGCTTGGCGGTAGAAATAGACATTGCGGCGGTACCCACCCAGACGGCCTCTTACATATGAGAGACCTACCACCAGTAAAACGCATAAGCCTTGTTATTATTAAGTTTAGTTGAGTAGCGAGTAATTTAATTCCTAAACGTGTAACAACCGTCTTCTCAAATAATACCATGTTGACGCGCAGTGCGCCCGACCGTATAGTGTTGATCTGACAGCTAACTGAAGTAAAATTGTATCTCAATATTAGCCAATCACAGAAAGATACTTAAATTATAATAGAGCATAGCTCCATACTTAGCTAATTAATATTTGTGATTATTTTTCCGACCCAAATATCGACCAATAGAATTGCACCATTCGACGTCACGTGGTACAACCTACATGGTATTATACTGACAATTTTTTTTGAATATTTTCTCTGGTCGTTACTATACATTATGAAACAATTTTTTGTTGACTGTTCATTTCATCTCATGGTGCAATTCTATTGGCCGACATTTGGGACGGAAAAATAATCCCCCGAATACCACACGAGCTTCAAAATTATCTGGCATTTCCCTCAAGGTTCCCTGCAAACAAATAAAGTCGTCAAGTTTTTCAGGAAAAATCACTCGCGCTTCGCGCTCGTGATTTTTTAACCTGAAAACTCCCTCGCGCTTCGCGCTCGTGATTTTTTAACCTGAAAACTCCTTCATTTGTTTGCAACGAACCTATCGGAAAATACCCGATAATTTTGAAGCTCTTGTGGTATTATATGTGAATAATAATTATGAGGGAATTAGTGGAATGGATTATACAACACGATACTCGCAATACTAAATACTACGATACTCGCAAAATGAAACACTATCGTACTCCAAACTAGGCATTACGCTGCTATTACATCAATGAGGCGGAATTTCCATTTCAAACAAGTAATGCGATATGATAAATAATTTCTGAGGTTACAGAAATTTCTAGAAAACTTATGCGATTGAATATTCTATTCATTTCAACTGAAAAGCTTTGTGAGGCGCCGCTGACCAGCGGGCCAGCCATGAGCCAATTAGTACGAAAATGGAAGAATTCCAGTAACGGATTTTTGAATATTATTCAATTACATTTTCAAATATTTATGTTTTATATCAATGTTTTCTTATAATTCCTTTATAACATTCACATCAAAAATACTTCTTGAAATATTTTTTAATTTATAATTAACGTATTATGTTAAACCAATACAAAGGCGTATCCACATTATGTACTATGTGCAGATTCATTTATTATTATTTTGATATAAAGCTATTTATCTACCAGCTAAAGAGTGCTACGATTGTAACCGCTACGAATTTCATCGACTACGCAGCATGCATCGTAGCCCGCTACGCGCAATAAACTACGCCGAGGCCGCGCTGCCAGAGTAGCTAGTTTCTAAGCCTTTTAGCTAGTCGTAGCCAGTGTGGCTAAAAACAGACTCCATACCAGCGGCTCCTTTACAAACCCAGAGCCGAGCCATTGGAAATTTCACTCGGTTTTCACAAAATGCCGTCGCGACCGGCGCGTTGAAAAAGAGACCAGTGCGGTGATGATTGAATTCTCTGAAAACGTAGCGGCTGTGGCATCGTAATTTTTTATCGGCCTTTCCGCGGGTGCATTTACCCCGAAGTCACGTTTACACACAAAATAGCTCCAATTCTTTCCGCAAGATAAAACCTAAAGAAATAACGTTGTACATAAACTTTATGCGGACCACATGACATTTTGGCTTTATATGAGTCGATGAATTTTAGGAAAATATGTGAGCACTTACTTTTTCTGAGCAGTACAGATAAACAGCGGCATTGTATTATGAATGGGTAGGGACGGACATGTGGCTAGTATTTAAAATACGCTTTACCTACAGTTGGGTTTACCAGCAGGTTTAATGAAGTCGTTTTTAATTCATATACTTTTCCTAAAATAACAATTAAAGATACACTCAGGCGATGCAACATGTAGATGTTTCAAAAACGCTTTATAGGTAAAGATCTATTCGTTGAGAAAAACACAAACTAGAAAAAACCACAATTACCTGAGTCATTCAGGATTGCCAAATTCAATATGACCTCAGCGATATTTGAATACCTCTCTGCTTGACTCTCCAAGGACAGTGACTGCGTGAGTATATAATATTTTACACAGGACAAAGGCGTGACGGTTTGTGGCAAAACTGACCTTTATAACGCACTCCAAGATGCGGTACATCTATTATAAAATGTCCGAGGGTGTCCGCGAACAAGGTTTTGTATTCCAACTTTTGCAATTACGCTAGTCAGGATTAAAGTTCAGTTGGAACTTTCAAAACGGGACGAATGGTTACCGCTGCGGTGACACACGGCCGTTTGGTCTCATCAAGCTTTGTAAGTTTGCAGGCTTCGCTTGTTTGATTAGATTTGTTATGTTAAGTTACTTGAGTTCAGTTTAAAAAGTTTGCACCACTGGGGCTAGGTGTATTTAAGTGCAGTTTAGTTTTATTTAACCTTTTGCACCTGTATTTATAAAAAAAGTCAATGTTAGTAAAAGCGTATGCATCACTGAGGCCCCGTGTTTTTAAATGTAGTTATCTTTTTGTCAGCGTCTTATTAAGCTGGACGCGCTCGCAGCACTTGGAGCACTCGAAGGTCTGTGAGCGCGTCCAGCTTAATAAGACCCTGAGAAAAAAATAACTACAGTTGAAAAAACTCGGTCTAAGAGAAATCAAAACAGTAACTGTAGGTGAACTAGGTGGAGTGATGATCTGCGTAAGGTCGCTAGCAGATACTGGATGCGACAAGCCGAAGACAGGCAAAATAGCGACGATGGGTTAAGCCTATGACCAACAGTGAACTGCTTAAGGCTGACGATTACAAATTGAAGTAGCCTTTTCACATATGTTGCATTACTCAGACGATATTGACCAAATCGTTGGAAACTTAGAAAAACTTATTGAAGAATAAAAAACCAACAAGTGTTCGTACTATCGTAACAGGAACCTTACCATGGATTACTGGATACCTTTTACAAAGTGAAGACAGCATAAGATATATCTTTCCAACGAGTTGATGGAACTGATCGTCGATGCACCTCTAAAGCGACTACAAGGACGGTAAAATGTTGTATCAAAATGCCTCAGTGGACTTTTATTTATCACTAGGCGTTGCTCGCGGCTTTGACCGCGTGAAAAGCCTTTCCTATAAACCGGAACACAAAAGTGCATGCACGCTGCTTGGCGGTAGGAATAGACATTGTGGTGGTACCTACCTAGACGGCCTCTCGCATACGAGAGACCTACCACTAGTCTAAATTAACGGGATATACCTATGTTAATCTAGGACGGGGTCTATCCATGTGCGCAATTTCATCCAAAACCGTTCAGTAGTGTATGCGTTTACTTCGAACCAAACAGTTCTAAGGTTATATAAAACGAACATTGGGAAAATTGTCATACAAAAATTTTGAGCCTGTTCATCAGTAACTCGATCTACCGTGAATAGCAAAAAACCTATGTAAAATGCATTACAACACACTTCGACATGATCGTAATGTGAAAATTGGTATATTTTCTTCCAAAATATTGTTAATTTTTTTCACAAAATATAAGCATGCCGAGACATCTTGTCATATGGACGTGTCAGATAAGACAGCGACTTATTACCAATGGGTAATAACTTTTGGACGAAAAACTTGGGCCTGATATCCGGTCTATAACTATTCTGTTTAATGTCTTTGCTTCTAACAAACATCCAAACGTACAAACATTCAAACCTTTTTACAAAAAATCGCATTAATTGTATTAGCAAGTAAGTAAATTAAGATAAAAAGTAATATTGCTAAGAGTTGTTGAAACTGTTAGTCGATGCAACCATCTATGTGTTAAAGTCTTCTCACCCACAAATTCTGGTCACTTTCCCCACTTAAATGCAACTTTTTGTTTGCAATAATACAATTTATGCACGTTTTTGTTACAAACATTGAGAATTCGCGGGAATTTGTGCGGGAAGTTGTGGTATATTATTCATATATTATACATATAAACCTTACTATGGAATCAAACTATCTGTTAAAAAAACCCGCATCAAAATCCGTTGCGTAGTCTTAAAGATCTAAGCATACATAGGGACAGACAGACAGACAGACAGTGGGAAGAGACTTTGTTTTCTACTATGTAGTGTAGAGTAAATTCTAACACAGGTAAAAACTACTAAAACGAACATCAAATACACATAACATTTAAATCTACAAGCATCCGTGCTTGCTCGAGACAAAAATATTATCACTCAAGAAATATTTCCTACAATTTTCGACCATACGAACACGACACAGAAGACACAAACATAATAATTAGCGCACATCAATTATAACGAGCCCTACATAAATAAACACAGCGATTATCATAAAACATCAGGGACCTCTTGAGGGAGTGACCCGGAGCATTCAAAGGGAGCCTCTATGTAGCTTATTTCGAAGACGCGGTACGAGGCAAAAGCGACAACGTGTTTTTATGCGACTGAATGGTTAGATTTTCCAGACAGAGTCACCAGCTGGGAACTAATCTTAAGATTACCTAAAAATTTCATTAAAATCGCTTTCTGTTTTGAGTGCATAGGAAAGATGCATACATACAAATATTTTTATGGATGCATATAGATTTATCAAGTACAATTTGACCATAAAATAATTGAAAGAACAAAATAATTCTTCTTTATCTTACAACATGTCCCAAAACCATAAAGATATCAACTATAAGCCGGACGCACAGCGCCCGCTCTAGGGAAATGTTACTTAATAGAGTTTAATAATACCTTAGGTTGCTTGTTTTTGCACTGCCCACTACAGAGGTAGCTTTGACGTCACTGTTTCTTGTAGGTAAGCTTCAACGCAGTAGAGTTTAAGGTAAAAGGCTAGCAGAGGTAAGAGTGATATATTTACTTCGAATAAAAAAATGACAGTCGATTTACAGGTCTGTAGATGAAGCAGTTTGGTCCACGTCCATTATAAATGGTGAACAGTACAGTTTACTTTAACTAGCTGTTTATAATTGATGTTGCTGTACGCAGTCAGTGGCATTAATGGAGCAATTAAAAAATATTTTCCATTTTGTAAAGGTTGTCGTAAAGGTGGACGATAGCCTAGTTGGGAATGGAACGGTCTGCCGATACAATGTCCGGAGGTTCAAACCCAAGGCACACACCTCACCTCTCCGCACTACGCCAGCGTGGTGGATAAGGGCCTGAATCCTCTCAGTAGTAGAGGAGGCCCGTGCTCAGCAGTGGGCAATATATAATACAGGGCTGATTGGATTGCATTGCATTGCAAAGGTTGACAATACACCTATGAGTCCTTAAACTACCATTGCAACCAGATGACCATGAAAGTCTTTTAAACTCTTTTTATACCTTCTTACAAACAGCAGTAACGAATTTATGATTAAACTTGTTATTTATTCAACAGATACCCTCCACTCAAATTGCTCAGCGGCAATCTCCAGGCTAATTATCAGGGTCAAAACCCATTAAATCAAAAACAATAAAACATAATGACTTACTTCCCGAAGTTACACTAACTTGTAACGACGAATGTAATTTCGAAGGCGGCAATAAAAGCAAGCAGTCTGTAATGGCGGCCGATAGCCAATTAAAAAGCTTAATAGAAGGAAACGACACACATAAATTTATATTGGACAAAGATTCGATAATATGTCTGTCTCTAGTTCTATTATTGAGTTAGAGTGAGACGGCACGAAACGGGGAAATGTGGCGAATGTTGATCTCAGTGGCGGAGTTGGGTGTGCTTTTTGTAATAACCCCCCATTTTAACCGACTTTAAAAAAATGAGGTTCAGTATTCGACCCCTATGTTTGTATATAATATTGTATGTCCGCAATTTTCCAAAAAATCTAATCGAATTTGGATGGGTGATTTCGTTATTCAAATGTATATTTTTCAGGAAAGGTTTTAGTATATAATTTATTAGGATCTGATGAAGAACTTCGGAGAAAGACAGTAGAATTCTTCAATAACTAATAGCAGATGACCCGCGAATGCTGCAATCATATATCTATGATATAATGTTTACTTTATTTCATAATTAACTAGCAAAAAGCAATAAACAAAAACATTATAACAAAAAATAAAACCGACTCCAAAACCATTAAAAACCAAAAAAATATTTAACTTTATAAACGTATATTTGGAGTCGGTGCCTAATTTAAATTGCCAGCTAAGCTAAGCAAATACACGAACAAATATACGAAAACAATGTTCAATTTAAATTAGGCATCATCTATACATATGTATAATAAAGCAGTAGAACCGGTGCGTCTGTACATTTAAAGAAATGTGATAAAAAAGAATGGGGGTGACTAAACAAGAGTAATGGAAAACAAATCAGCGATTTTTATAATTCTTTTCTGTCTGTCTGTTTGTTTGTTACTGCACATCTCCGAAAATACAGAACGGCATTAACCAATCTTAGCCAGCGTGGTATAATAATTAATGATTATAATATATTAATCAATCACTCTGGTCATGGGCCCTACATGCAATACCCCAAGTCCTCCCCTGTCGAGTCCCAATTAATTATTCAGCGAAGGCTCGATCGTCGAGATAGGCTCCCCAATTAATCTTATATTCATTGACTCCGTTAAATTGACATAGATTAGTTGAATTCCGTTTATAAGGAAATTCTGCAGACGAGCTGAAACTGAATATAAATTCTTGTCAGGTACCGGTAAGGTATTATTTTGCTGATAGTGAAAATGTAGGAGAAATGGGATCTGCCTATCGCAGTATTGGACACTGGATTCTATTAATGAAAGGATTTAAGCTCTCACTTCGACTGCCTCGGTGGCGTAGTTGTATTACGGTATGACTGCAATGCTGAGGTCTCTGGTTCGATTCCCGGGTCGGGCAAAGTGATATTAGATTTTTCTATTCAGTATCAGCCCGGAGTCTAGAATTTGTGCCCAATATGGCGTTAGGCTCGCCCCCTATCACATAATGGGACGGAATACACATGGCGAAGAGTGGGTGCACTAGTTGCACCTCTGCCTACCTCTTCGGGGTAAAGGGCGTGAGTGTGTGTGTGTGTGTTAAGCTTTAACTTTCACGTTTTAATAAAATATATTTTAGACGATTGATCATATTATTTTCCTAATATTTTGCCCTTGAATCTGGTCCTGGGCTCGAACTTCATGTCTCAGAAATAAAATTGTTGTATTCCAGTTATCAAATAATTACTATACTGCCCCTTATCGTAAAAACAATACACTCCAAAGATAATCTCAACGAACGAAAGAATTTGCGTTCCTCGACCACCCTTGCCCATCAGGATATGTCTGCCTCCCTTACTGGATGAGTGCAGGCTGAATCAAAACGTGACTTATCGGAACTAGCCAGTGTAGCTGATTTTATTAAGGTCGCTATTTGGCTGCTATATAATATTAGCTCACAACGGATATTAATATACCAGGTACTGATAATTAATATACATTATATATACATATAATTATAGACTGCCTCGGTGGCTTGGTTGTATTACGGTACCACTGCAAAGCTGAGGTCTCGGGTTCGATCCCCGGGTCGGGCAACATGATATTGGGTTTTTCTGTTCAGTATCTGCCCGGAGTCTAGAATTTGTGCCCGATATGGCGATAGGCTCGCACCTATAACACCATGGGATAGATACGCACGGCGAAAAGTGGGTGCATTAGTTCTGTCTATCCCTTTGGGGATAAAAGGCGTGAGTGTATATGGTAATAAACAAAATATTCTCCCTGTTACCTTTCCATTATCACTTAACTTAATAAAGAGCCATCTACTGAAATATCTATGAACTGTTTACGGTTTCGAAGCCTTAACGTAGCCATTACTTACAAATGTTTTCCTGGAATGCGTTAAGATGGCGTTGTAAAATAATTTTTGAAACGTATGAATTCAAAGGGATTAATTCATCACGTACTAACCTTGGATTGCAAAATCCTATTACACGCATGTGTATCGAATACAACGAGTTCAGTAGCAAAATTGAGGAACTGGATATTTTTGGCTATAAATATCAAAATTTTAAAGAAAAATTAATGACTTTCTGCAGTCTTCCTACATAATTTATTATAGTTTGTATTAGAATTTTAATTTATTTTTTCACTGAAACATGTAATTTTTATACAATAGATGCGTATACCTGTAATGGGCATATATATCGGCCTGTGATATAATGATAGAAAGTTCTTTTCATGATTTTTTAATATATTATATGCTGTTGGTGTACCATAACAAATAAATAAATAAATAAATAAAGGGAGAAATAATATAAATTTTCAAAAGGCTGTCCTCACCGAGATACAAAATATGACGAGGTTCGAAATACAATAAATTTCCTTACATAAGGAACTTCCAATGCTAATCAAATGTTCTGTTGTTTCCCTATGTTTGATTTGTACATTATTTTATTAACCCCCGACAAAAAAGCGGGGTGTTATGAGTTTCGGGTGTATCTGTGTATTTGTATGTCTGTCTGTGGCATCGTAGCTCTCAAACAAAACGAATGGACCAATCTTGACGCGGTTTTTTTTGTTTGAAAGCTGATATGATCGCGATGGTTCTTAGTTATAATTTATGAAGATCTGTTCAGGCGTTTGAAGATTATCAGCTCGTTTCCAATTTAAAAAGCCCGATTGATTTTAAATTTGGTGTACTGTGACTTCGGCAATATTTTTAAACATGAGCTGATGCTGCAGCATCAAGCAGTCTGCGGGATACCCAACTCCTTAGCAACTTATAGCAGATAAGGATGTTCAGGGCTCATAAGGATGTTCTCATCGAGTAGGTGTTAATAGTTGATTATCAAGGCCGTTTCCGTTGCTGTTTTGCTGTTTCCGTTATCTGTCAGATGCCCCTTCCACCAAACTTCAAAGCTTTATAACTCATTTATTATGGCTTGTATTTTAATAAATCCTTTTCCTGTAGATTTTAGAAGACACAAATTTTTGATAAATGTATTTAAAAAAACGTAGTCAACTACCATATTTAGAGAACATTTTAGCCATCGTAATTACTGAGCATTATGGAAATTAGGTTCTAATGCCTCGGAGTGACGAGTGCACTGCAAAACAGTACTTTGCAGTTTAAATTACCTACTTAGCGTTGCCAATGTTTATTGATAGGCAAAGCGTTTAAAATGACTCTTGTTCGTCGCATCGTGCCAATGAATATCTAAATTAAAATTATTTTGCGCAATGCCGTAGAAGCGTGTGAACCTGAATACAGAAATTTAGGGTAACAAATATCCTTTCTTAGAAATCATGCATGAATTGAACGTGTATCAATCTTATATCTGCTCCATGATGCGATACCATCATATCCGAGCTTATTCCAATATTAGGCTCAAAGTTACTCAGGTTCTAATATGGCTCGTAAAATTTTAAAATGACTAAGAAACGATTCTAATAGTCCTCTCTCACTTCCAAAAACATTTTTCCGCCGACTTAACTCGCAACTCTACCAAAAAAATAAAAAGGCGACGCAAACAATACACATTCTCCGACAGCGACCCTTACACCGTACAATGGAATGTAATATAATATGTTTTAAGTCACCATAACTGCACCATTTGTGCCACGAATATTTTACATTAACGGCCTAAAGGATTATTTTGAAATATTATTTTTTTTTCGTACAAGAATGGTACAAGATATTCGCTCCTGTGGTATTTTTGAAGTTATACTTCTTTTGGTAAGGGAAAAATGGTGAGAGTAAATTTTTACGATGCGCGCGTGTGAGATGTTGCTGATTCATAGATATATAATATACAAAGATTACACATTACATAAATATTGCAAACATGATTTCACATTATAAGTTTACCATTTTAATAAAATAACAATTGTTGTTAATTTATATAAATACAATAATAAATACTTAAATTCCATAAAAAGTATATATTTTTATATATACGTTTATCAGTTTCTAACATCAGAAGTGGGATAAGATAAACCGATGCCCACAAATACGAAATATGTTAACATATACGCCCTGTGGACAGGAATACAAATGGTACTATGGAAATTTTTCACTACCCACAATTTACCCGAAGAAAAAGTAATGGCACCGAGGAATACCGGTATAAGGACTAACACCGAATGTGAATAAAAGTGAACGGCAGTGTAACGAAGCCCTTGGATTTACTCCGTGAGGATGTTGTCTACCCGCGATTGGACAACTGGTGCTCAAACGTTCCTGTTGGTACTCAAGCGTTCTGGTAGATGTGCTGCGTATGGTGTATTACAGTTGGTGCCCTGGGCAAAGTGAGCGGGTATCAACTGGCGGTTAATACTAACTGCTCCATCGCAGAGGATGTTCATCGGTGACTGTAAAGGAAGTGTGGTATCGTATGACCCATAACCCTTCTTTGAGGGTTCTGGCTCCTTTTACTTCTTGGTAACCTTTACAAATATTGAGATCTTGTTTAACAAGGCATGTGCAGACATGGATTAACGAGCAATTCGTGGTTATTGTTGGTACAGAGCCGTTCTTAATTTTAAAGACTTGGAGAAAAAAAATACCTGTTGTAGTCTTCGAGTATTGTTGTAGTAAACAATGACTGTACATGGCCTTGGTTGACAAAAAGTGATCTAGGTGTATAATGATCAGTCTGAAGGATTGCTGGCCTTCCTTGGTCAAGATTTCGGATTGCAGCACGGCACTGTTTAAAATTTTGGATTAAGAGAGTCGTGCGATAATTTTAAGATTGTCCTCATGTTAAGATGACTACTGAATTTCTGGTCAAAGTTTGATGCGGCATTTGATTAAAGGCGCGAGTAGAGTGAACGGTTTGATGCTGTTGTGATATTTTTGATTGCAGAAACTGAAGATCCTTGCATGGAGTACTTACTGAATGTATTCAACGTTAGAAGACGCTGTAAAGCGTGATTACTAAAGACCCTCTGTGGGATCCTTGGTGGATCTGTCATTTACTGCGGTGATAGAGGATGTTTTGGTATCGTATTACTCGTAGCCTTTGTTTGAGGGTACTGATTTAAATATTTTTTTTTCATAACCTTTACAAATATTGGGATCTCGTTTTATCATTTGATAACTTTACTGGTTCGTAACTTGAGAATCGAGATGATGTCCAATCCACTTTTGCAGGTGCATTTGCTTGTTGTAGCAATGAGATTGCTCCTCAGAAAGTTTGACACAAGTCTTAGTCAAAGGTCAGAATAGGCCGAACGGCGTGTTTCTGTTTTGATTTTGTTTGCTTGCAGGAACAATAGATATGTCTAATGTGTGCCCAGTGCAGAGCAGTATACTTCAGGCTGTGCGGATACGCTCGCTCTAAAATGCGCAGTTGGAGGACGCTGTACAGCACCAGTATTGAGCAGCTTCTATGGAAAAGCCTCCACAGATTTTCAATGGACGTTTGGGGCTGTCAATTTTAAGGTGGCCTTTTGTAAGTTTGCAGCTCCGCAAGGAGGATCCTTGCACTTGGGTGAGAAGTTTTCATTCTGTGCGTGTGTTGAGATTTTATTTGTTCCTGTGATGTTTTGTAAAAGTGCCTGAAGGTCAAGTTGTGATGGAAACGTTCAATGGTAGAACAAAGTAAATGAAGCTCTTGATTAGAGTACCTAATAGTCAACATATTGCTTAGTGCTCGAGGGACAGATAAGTACGAGAGGCTCGATTTATGAGTATCCTAGTACGGTTTGTGCTTGGTGGAGGCACAAGAAAGGGAAACTCGATGTTTGCGTGTCCTAGTGGGGAACGCACGATGGAGGCATTTCCCGAGAGCCTTGTGCGTGGAGGCACAAGTAGGTACTGGAACGCACGATGTAGTTGTGTCCCAGGAGGATCATGCTTGAAGATGCGATGTCTGAGCGTTTGGTGTCTCTTTAATTCCTGTAGTAAACTGAACAAGTAACAAATCAAGATTTACGTTGTAAATGGACCCTCAGCCATTTTTTTTTTTTATTATTTTTGTTTTTCAGGTATACCTATTGTTTTTGAAGAGTGTAATTATGTTTATGTGATGATCGATTACGTAAGATGTCAGAGGGAGATGTACCAGTCGAAGTAGAAATTTATGAGATTCCCAATGGTGATGAGCAAGTTTTAGTTAATTACAGTGTGAACACGAGTGAGAACTCTAACGGCCGTAGATAGTCGACCTGCTAGGGGATAATACATAGTTGTAGCCCGTGGGAAGTCGGTATCTCTCGGGGTAACCCAAGTAGTCCGTGGGTGTGCGCTGGGCGTACAGCTCTAGCGGAGGTCGTGGTCTGTCTCCCCGTGTGCAGTCTGAGATGGATGTAAGTGCACTTTACGTGGTTAGTGAAGACGCGTCAGAGAAAGATAAAGTTGGTGCTGACTCTTCGGCTGAGAGGCCGTGGCGACAGAGGTTTTTACTGTGCTATTTTAAGAATTTAAGATACTTGTAAGTTCATTTATGATTAGAGTGAATTGTTGTAAGAGATAACGATTGTACATGGCTCTTCGCGTTACAATGTTGTGATTAGTGTAAGATAATTGGGGTACCCTAATTAATGATTTTAATATAAGTAAACGGTAGAGTTTATATGTTTACATAGTAGAAATACGAACCATGGCCAGGAATGGCTGAGCTATAAGATGTTGCTGTGTTTCTTTATCTTTATAGGAATCGAGATCATTGTCGATTGGATTACAAGTGCCATGCCTGTTTCGATTGAAGAGCGGTCTTCACTGTGGCTACTGTTGGACAGCTTCTTAGATAAGTGACTGGAGGGATTGTTAAGCATCATCACTTCGTATGACACTAGGTCGAAGGGCATTTTGGATTGCTGTTTTATTTTGTAACAAATGCGTGTTCAAGGACGATCACACTGTCAGAATGACTGTGTCGGACCGTCGGTAATCGGTGAATGGACCGATGAAAACAAAACTGCTGAGCAAGGTATACAATTTAGTTTGTATTGTGACAAGGTATGAATGATAGTGAGCTCACTGAATGTACAGTATGTGTGTTTATGTGTGTGTGTATATATACACGTTCAGTTTATATGTATATTTGCTGTAAAGTTGGCCTGGTGTGATGTCTAGACACCACGAGGCAGCACGTGGTGGGACTGAACACGACAGCCCAACCTGATAAGTGGTAAAAGAGATGCTGAGTTTACTGACTTGGTGAAAGGGTTAGACACTATGACCAGCACATGGTGGACCTGATCACGACAGGTGCAGTGAAGATGTGAGATGCTGAGGATACTGACTTGGTGAAAGGGTTAGACACTATGACCAGCACATGGTGGACCTGATCACGACAGGTGCAGTGAAGATGTGTGATGCTGAGGATACTGACTTGGTGAAAGGGTTAGACACTATGACCAGCACATGGTGGGCCTGATCACGACAGGTACAGTGAAGATGTGAGATGTTGCGAATATTTGCCTGATGAGAGGGTCAGATATATTAAGAGCAAGACATGGTCGACAAAATTACGACAGGTGTAGTGTGATAACATATAATTTTCTTTCAGCACTAAATGAAGATTCAGACTAAAACGAATAAGATTACTTCGAGAGCGAAGTAATGGTCAGAATGGCCGTGTGAGATGTTGCTGATTCATAGATATATAATATACAAAGATTACACATTACATAAATATTGCAAACATGATTTCACATTATAAGTTTACCATTTTAATAAAATAACAATTGTTGTTAATTTATATAAATACAATAATAAATACTTAAATTCCATAAAAAGTATATATTTTTATATATACGTTTATCAGTTTCTAACACGCGCATACCGTCACGAAAAACCGACACCCTGAATTTATCTATAGTCAACATTTTTGAATTTTGAACGTAGAATAAGGCGAAAGATATTGAAGTTAAAAAGATTTTTATCTTGTTACGCCAAAGAAGTATAACTTCTAACGCGTATACATAAGTACACACACACACTTTTTACGGGGCCGGAAAAGTGAACCCACTGCTTTTGATCATAAGGAGAATGAGTTCCAGATAAAGTGTTGACGAAAAATGATTATCCCTTGCCCGTCGACACAATTATGCCGGCCTGTTTGTTCAAATCATGAGTTCTACGAGCAATATTACTGACCACACCGTTCACAACAATATGTAAAATATTATAAGAGATAGCGGTCGGACTATTGAAGAAACCGGCTACAGCGTGACACTACCATATGAAAAAATACGTGTGGCACTCGGAGACTGCCGCGGTAAAGCTATTGCATAGCATTTTTTATCACAAATTTTGATTGACTAAACACAAATTCGATCTTACGCTTACCACATAAAGTAGATTTTTAAACGCGAGCAACGCACGTTTAGTCTTGTTATTGATAAATGTCAGTAACCAAAGTAGAATAAATCAACAAAATTTGAAAAAAAAATGTTACGTTCGATTCTTTTGTACTCGTGCCGTGCCAACGCTGGGGAAATAGCTTCTACGCAATGTATTTAAGCTACCTGTGTGAAGTTGGCAAGTGAGTTTCAAATATCCAATTTTAACTATTTCCATAGGATTGTACCAGGTTTGTACCGGATTGTACCGTTCTTTAATTTGTTTGTACCTCATGGGGGTAGGAGATATGGTATAATTAAAGTTTGGTCAATCAGCGCCTTGAGTGCACTTATATAAACTCGCGTCAAATTAAAACCTGCTGTCATTTTGATGATTTTATGACCGCATACGATATAAAAATATGTTTCGCAGAGGTATAATACCATTCCGTTATTGTACGAGCCGTAACCAAGGAGTACACACGTTGGAAATGCACGAAATTTAAAAAAACTTTTTTTTTTCGAAAAAGAACTGCCATTTTTAAACAAATCATGATTGGGATGATTAAATGGCTGAAAACAACAGATGAATATGTCCCTCAGAGGTACAATCCCTCTCAATCATTGTAAGACCCGAAACCAGGGAGTACAAACGACTGAAATGCACGAAATTCGTAGAAATTTATTATTTATCGATAAAGTACAGCCATTTTAAAACGAATCATCATTGTGATGATTTTATGGCAGAATAGAATATAGGAATATGTCCCTCAGAGGTACAATCCCTCTCGATCATAGTAAGATCCGAAACCAGGGAGTACAAACGACGGAAATGCACGAAATTCGTAGAAATTTGTTATTTTTCGATAGAGTACAGCTATTTTAAAACGAATAATCATTGTGATGATTATATGGCGGAATGAAATAAAGGAATATGTCCCTCAGAGGTACAATCCCTCTCGATCATAGTAAGATCCGAAACCAGGGAGTACAAACGACGGAAATGCACGAAATTCGTAGAAATTTGTTATTTTTCGATAGAGTACAGCTATTTTAAAACGAATCATCATTGTGATGATTATATGGCGGAATGAAATACAAGAATATGTCCCTTAGAGGTACAATCCCTCTCGATTATAGCAGGATCCGCAACTAGGGAGTACAAACGACGGAAATGCACGAAATTCGTAGAAATTTATTATTTTTCGATAGAGTACAGCTATTTTAAAACGAATCATCATTGTGATGATTTTATGGCTGAATGCAATATAGGAATATGTCCCTTAGAGGTACAATCCCTCTCTGTTATAGTACAATCCGAACCCAGCGAGTAAAAATCATGGAAATGTATGATATTCGTAAAAAAATATTAATTTTCGATAAAGTGCAGCCAGTTTGTAACTAATCATCGTTGTGATGATTTGATAGAGCTAAATATGAAAGACAAATATAGCCTTCAGGGGTACAAACCCTCTTCATCATAATATGATACGAAACCAGGAAGTACAAACGACAGATGTGAATGAAAATCGCGCATAATAATATCATTTTTCGATAAAGTACACTATGTTTTCACACGAATGATCATTATAATGATTTTTTTAGTGAATACGATAGAAGAATATATGCCTCAGAGGTACGATCCCTCTCGATCATAGTAAGATCCGAAACCAGGGAGTACAAACGACGGAAATGCACGAACTTCGTAGAAATTTTATTATTTTTCGAGAGAGTACAGCTATTTTAAGACGAATCATCATTGTGATGATTTTATGGCAGAATGAAATACAGGAATATGTCCCTTAGAGGTACAATCCCTCTTGATTATAGCAGGATCCGCAACCAGGGAGTACAAACGACGGATGTGAAGGAAAGTCGCGGGTAATATTATTATTTTGCGATTAAGTACAGTATGTTTTCAAACGAATAATCATTATAATGATTTTCTTAGTGAATACGATAGAGGAATATGTCCCTTAGAGGTACAATCCCTCCCGATCATAGTACGATCTGAAAGCAGGGAGTACAAACGACGGAAATGCACGAAATTCGTAAAAAAATATTATTTTTCGATAAAGTACAGCTATTTTAAAACGAATCTTCATTGTGATGATTTTATGGCTGCATACGATAGAGGAATATGTCCCTCAGAGGTACAATCCCTCGCGATCATAGTAAGATCCGAAACCAGGGAGTACAAACGACGGAAATGCACGAAATTCGTAGAAATTTGTTATTTTTCGATAGACTACAGCTATTTTAAAACGAATCATCATTGTGATGATTATATGGCGGAATGAAATACAGGAATAGGTCCCTCAGAGGTACAATCCCTCTCGATCATAGTAAGATCCGAAACCAGGGAGTACAAACGACGGAAATGCACGAAATTCGTAGAAATTTATTATTTTTCGATAGAGTACAGCTATTTTAAAACGAATAATCATTGTGATGATTTTATGGCGGAAAGGAATACAGGAATATGTCCCTCAGAGGTACAATCCCTCTCGATCATAGTACGATCAGAAAGCAGGGAGTACAAACGACGGATGTGAAGGAAAGTCGTGGGTAATATTATTATTTTGCGATAAAGTACAGTATGTTTTCAAACGAATAATCATTATAATGATTTTCTTAGTGAATACGATAGAGGAATATGTCCCTCAGAGGTACAATCCCTCCCGATCATAGTACGATCTGAAAGCAGGGAGTACAAACGACGGAAATGCACGAAATTCGTAAAAAAATATTATTTTTCGATAAAGTACAGCTATTTTAAAACGAATCTTCATTGTGATGATTTTATGGCTGAATACGATAGAGGAATATGTCCCTCAGATGTACAATCCCTCCCGATCATAGTACGATCTGAAAGCAGGGAGTACAAACGACGGAAATGCACGAAATTCGTAAAAAAATATTATTTTTCGATAAAGTACAGCTATTTTAAAACGAATCTTCATTGTGATGATTTTATGGCTGAATACGATAGAAGAATATGTCCCTCAGAGGTACAATCCCTCTCGATCATAGTAAGATCCGAAACCAGGGAGTACAAACGACGGAAATGCACGAAATTCGTAGAAATTTATTATTTTTCGATAGAGTACAGCTATTTTAAAACGAATAATCATTGTGATGATTTTATGGCGGAATGGAATACAGGAATATGTCCCTCAGAGGCACAATCCCTCTCGATCATAGTTAGATCCGAAACCAGGGAGTACAAAACGACTGAAATGCACGAAATTCGTAGAAATTTATTATTTATCGATAAAGTACAGCCATTTTAAAACGAATCATCATTGTGATGATTTTATGGCAGAATAGAATATAGGAATATGTCCCTTAGAGGTACAATCCCTCTCGATCATAGTAAGATCCGAAACCAGGGAGTACAAACGACGGAAATGCACGAAATTCGTAGAAATTTGTTATTTTTCGATAGAGTACAGCTATTTTAAAACGAATCATCATTGTGATGATTATATGGCGGAATGAAATACAGGAATAGGTCCCTCAGAGGTACAATCCCTCTCGATCATAGTAAGATCCGAAACCAGGGAGTACAAACGACGGATGTGAGGGAAAGTCGCGGGTAATATTATTATTTTGCGATAAAGTACAGTATGTTTTCAAACGAATAATCATTATAATGATTTTCTTAGTGAATACGATAGAGGAATATGTCCCTTAGAGGTACAATCCCTCTCGATCATAGTAAGATCCGAAACCAGGGAGTACAAACGACGGAAATGCACGAAATTCGTAGAAATTTGTTATTTTTCGATAGAGTACAGCTATTTTAAAACGAATCATCATTGTGATGACTATATGGCGGAATGAAATACAGGAATAGGTCCCTCAGAGGTACAATCCCTCTCGATCATAGTAAGATCCGAAACCAGGGAGTACAAACGACGGAAATGCACGAAATTCGTAGAAATTTATTATTTTTCGATAGAGTACAGCTATTTTAAAACGAATCATCATTGTGATGATTTTCTGGCTGAATGCAATACAGGAATATGTCCCTTAGAGGTACAATCCCTCTCGATTATAGCAGGATCCGCAACTAGGGAGTACAAACGACGGAAATGCACGAAATTCGTAGAAATTTATTATTTTTCGATAGAGTACAGTATGTTTTCAAACGAATAATCATTATAATGATTTTCTTAGTGAATACGATAGAGGAATATGTCCCTTAGAGGTACAATCCCTCCCGATCATAGTACGATCTGAAAGCAGGGAGTACAAACGACGGAAATGCACGAAATTCGTAAAAAAATATTATTTTTCGATAAAGTACAGCTATTTTAAAACGAATCTTCATTGTGATGATTTTATGGCTGAATACGATAGAGGAATATGTCCCTCAGAGGTACAATCCCTCTCGATCATAGTAAGATCCGAAACCAGGGAGTACAAACGACGGAAATGCACGAAATTCGTAGAAGTTTATTATTTTTCGATAGAGTACAGCTATTTTAAAACGAATCATCATTGTGATGATTTTATGGCGGAATGGAATACAAGAATATGTCCCTTAGAGGTACAATCCCTCTCGATCATAGTAAGATCCGAAACCAGGGAGTACAAACGACAGAAATGCACGAAATTCGTAGAAATTTATAAATTTTCGAAAAAGTACAGCCATTTTGTCCTTAAGTACTCTACAGGAATATGTCACTCAAAGTTATCATCATTCGTCATTAGAATATGTTCCGTAACTTAGAACTACACACGCCAGGTGTAAACGAAGGTGCGATAATTTCAATAAAACTTAAAAAAATGTAGCCTTTTTAAGCCACTATAAACTTCGGCAAACAGCTTGTTCCATTGCTTGTAGATGTCCGTAGGGAAGCGCGTACGGGGCTACGTTGTATCCATCGAATGAGTGGCAGATCAGGCAACCATACCTAAAAATTAAATATTATTGCGTGCATTATATATTATCAAAAAATAAAATCGACTTCAAAACCGCTACAAATCAAAAAATAATTTAACTTTATATTCGCTAAGTGTATACATATATTTTATATTTTTCATTTTTTGTTCGTGTATTTCCTTAACTTAGCTGGCAATTTCAGTTTCGGCAAGTCTGTAATAATTTTGTTAAAAAGTTTTTATTTATTGCTTTTTGTTAGTTAATTATAGAATTGTGTAACCAATACATCATCGATATACCATTGCAGCATTAGCGGGTCATTTGCTGTTAGTTATTGAAGAGTTCCATTGTCAATCTCCGAAGATGTTCATCAGATCCTTGTAAATTATATACTTAAACCTTCCCTGAAAAATATACATTTGAATAACGAAAACCCCACCCAAATTGGATTAGCAGTTTTTGAGAAACTCGCGGCCATACAAACACATACATACATACGGTTCGAATACAGAACCTTCTTTTATGAAGTCGGTTAAAAAACATTATTATGTTCACGTACACAAAGACAGAGATTTATAATTAGTTACAAAAGCACTTCATAGGATTGCAACTACAACTAATTACTTAGCAATTCATACCACCACTTGTAATTAACGCTATTCAAAAATTTACGCAAATGTCATAAATTTCACCAAAAACCAAACAGCAACAGCTGCATATTATAGCTAATAAAATATTTTTGTACCCATAATAATTTACATCCTATTGTTATAGGATGGATACCTTTAAGTCACTTAGTGGATAAACAAGTGACACACATGATTCGTTTTAAAATAGCTGTACTCTATCAAAAAATAATAAAATTCTACGAATTTCGTGCATTTCCGTCGTTTGCACTCCCTGGTTTCGGATCTTACTATGATCGAGAGGGATTGTACCTTTGAGAGACATATTTCTATATTCCATTCAGCCATAAAATCATCACAATGAAGATTCGTTTTAAAATAGCTGTACTTTATCGAAAAATAATATTTTTTTACGAATTTCGTGCATTTCCGTCGTTTGTACTCCCTGCTTTCAGATCGTACTATGATCGGGAGGGATTGTACCTCTAAGGGACATATTCCTCTATCGTATTCACTAAGAAAATCATTATAATGATTATTCGTTTGAAAACATACTGTACTTTATCGCAAAATAATAATATTACCCGCGACTTTCCTTCACATCCGTCGTTTGTACTCCCTGGTTTCGGATCTTACTATGATCGAGAGGGATTGTACCTCTGAGTGACATATTCTTGTATTCCATTCCGCCATAAAATCATCACAATGATGATTCGTTTTAAAATAGCTGTACTCTATCAAAAAATAATATTTTTTTACGAATTTCGTGCATTTCCGTCGTTTGTACTCCCTGGTTTCGGATCTTACTATGATCGAGAGGGATTGTACCTCTGAGGGACATATTCCTCTATCGTATTCAGCCATAAAATCATCACAATGAAGATTCGTTTTAAAATGGCTGTACTTTATCGATAAATAATAAATTTCTACGAATTTCGTGCATTTCAGTCGTTTGTACTCCCTGGTTTCGGATCTAACTATGATCGAGAGGGATTGTACCTCTGAGGGACATATTCTTGTATTCCATTCCGCCATAAAATCATCACAATGATTATTCGTTTTAAAATAGCTGTACTCTATCGCAAAATAATAATATTACCCGCGACTTTCCTTCACATCCGTCGTTTGTACTCCCTGGTTTCGGATCTTACTATGATCGAGAGGGATTGTACCTCTGAGGGACATATTCTTGTATTCCATTCCGCCATAAAATCATCACAATGATGATTCGTTTTAAAATAGCTGTACTCTATCGAAAAATAATAAATTTCTACGAATTTCGTGCATTTCCGTCGTTTGTACTCCCTGGTTTCGGATCTTACTATGATCGAGAGGGATTGTACCTCTGAGGGACATATTCCTCTATCGTATTCAGCCATAAAATCATCACAATGAAGATTCGTTTTAAAATAGCTGTACTTTATCGAAAAATAACAAATTTCTGAGAATTTCGTGCATTTCCGTCGTTTGTACTCCCTGGTTTCGGATCTTACTATGATCGAGAGGGATTGTACCTCTGAGGGACATATTCTTCTATCGTATTCAGCCATAAAATCATCACAATGAAGATTCGTTTTAAAAGAGCTGTACTTTATCGAAAAATAATATTTTTTTACGAATTTCGTGCATTTCCGTCGTTTGTACTCCCTGCTTTCAGATCGTACTATGATCGGGAGGGATTGTACATCTGAGGGACATATTCCTCTATCGTATTCAGCCATAAAATCATCACAATGAAGATTCGTTTTAAAATAGCTGTACTTTATCGAAAAATAATATTTTTTTACGAATTTCGTGCATTTCCGTCGTTTGTACTCCCTGTTTTCAGATCGTACTATGATCGGGAGGGATTGTACCTCTGAGGGACATATTCCTCTATCGTATTCACTAAGAAAATCATTATAATGATTATTCGTTTGAAAACATACTGTACTTTATCGCAAAATAATAATATTACCCACGACTTTCCTTCACATCCGTCGTTTGTACACCCTGCTTTCTGATCGTACTATGATCGAGAGGGATTGTACCTCTGAGGGACATATTCCTGTATTCCATTCCGCCATAAAATCATCACAATGATTATTCGTTTTAAAATAGCTGTACTCTATCGAAAAATAATAAATTTCTACGAATTTCGTGCATTTCCGTCGTTTGTACTCCCTGGTTTCGGATCTTACTATGATGGAGAGGGATTGTACCTCTAAGAGACATATTCCTCTATCGTATTCACTAAGAAAATCATTATAATGATTATTCGTTTGAAAACATACTGTACTTTATCGCAAAATAATAATATTACCCGCGACTTTCCTTCACATCCGTCGTTTGTACTCCCTGGTTGCGGATCCTGCTATAATCAAGAGGGATTGTACCTCTAAGAGACATATTCCTGTATTTCATTCTGCCATAAAATCATCACAATGATGATTCGTTTTAAAATAGCTGTACTCTCTCGAAAAATAATAAAATTTCTACGAAGTTCGTGCATTTCCGTCGTTTGTACTCCCTGGTTTCGGATCTTACTATGATCGAGAGGGATTGTACCTCTGAGGGACATATTCTTGTATTCCATTCCGCCATAAAATCATCACAATGATGATTCGTTTTAAAATAGCTGTACTCTATCGAAAAATAATAAATTTCTACGAATTTCGTGCATTTCCGTCGTTTGTACTCCCTGGTTTCGGATCGTACTATGATCGGGAGGGATTGTACCTCTAAGGGACATATTCCTCTATCGTATTCACTAAGAAAATCATTATAATGATTATTCGTTTGAAAACATACTGTACTTTATCGCAAAATAATAATATTACCCGCGACTTTCCTACACATCCGTCGTTTGTACTCCCTGGTTTCGGATCTTACTATGATCGAGAGGGATTGTACCTCTGAGGGACATATTCTTGTATTCCATTCCGCCATAAAATCATCACAATGATGATTCGTTTTAAAATAGCTGTACTCTATCGAAAAATAACAAATTTCTACGAATTTCGTGCATTTCCGTCGTTTGTACTCCCTGGTTTCGGATCTTACTATGATCGAGAGGGATTGTACCTCTAAGGGACATATTCCTCTATCGTATTCACTAAGAAAATCATTATAATGATTATTCGTTTGAAAACATACTGTACTTTATCGCAAAATAATAATATTACCCGCGACTTTCCTTCACATCCGTCGTTTGTACTCCCTGGTTTCGGATCTTACTATGATCGAGAGGGATTGTACCTCTGAGGGACCTATTCCTGTATTTCATTCCGCCATATAATCATCACAATGATGATTCGTTTTAAAATAGCTGTACTCTATCGAAAAATAACAAATTTCTACGAATTTCGTGCATTTCCGTCGTTTGTACTCCCTGGTTTCGGATCTTACTATGATCGAGAGGGATTGTACCTCTGAGGGACCTATTCCTGTATTTCATTCCGCCATATAATCATCACAATGATGATTCGTTTTAAAATAGCTGTACTCTATCGAAAAATAACAAATTTCTACGAATTTCGTGCATTTCCGTCGTTTGTACTCCCTGGTTTCGGATCTTACTATGATCGAGAGGGATTGTACCTCTGAGGGACATATTCCTTTATTTCATTCCGCCATATAATCATCACAATGATGATTCGTTTTAAAATAGCTGTACTCTATCGAAAAATAACAAATTTCTACGAATTTCGTGCATTTCCGTCGTTTGTACTCCCTGGTTTCGGATCTTACTATGATCGAGAGGGATTGTACCTCTGAGGGACATATTCCTATATTCTATTCTGCCATAAAATCATCATAATGATGATTCGTTTTTAAATGGCTGTACTTTATCGATAAATAATAAATTTCTACGAATGTCGTGCATTTCAGTCGTTTGTACTCGCTGGGTTCGGATCTTACTATAACAGAGAGGGATTGTACCTCTAAGGGACATATTCCTATATTGCATTCAGCCATAAAATCATCACAATGAAGATTCGTTTTAAAATAGCTGTACTTTATCGAAAAATAATATTTTTTACGAATTTCGTGCATTTCCGTCGTTTGTACTCCCTGCTTTCAGATCGTACTATGATCGGGAGGGATTGTACCTCTGAGGGACATATTCCTCTATCGTATTCACTAAGAAAATCATTATAATGATTATTCGTTTGAAAACATACTGTACTTTATCGCAAAATAATAATATTACCCACGACTTTCCTTCACATCCGTCGTTTGTACTCCCTGCTTTCTGATCGTACTATGATCGAGAGGGATTGTACCTCTGAGGGACCTATTCCTGTATTTCATTCCGCCATATAATCATCACAATGATGATTCGTTTTAAAATAGCTGTAGTCTATCGAAAAATAACAAATTTCTACGAATTTCGTGCATTTCCGTCGTTTGTACTCCCTGGTTTCGGATCTTACTATGATCGAGAGGGATTGTACCTCTGAGGGACATATTCCTGTATTCCATTCCGCCATAAAATCATCACAATGATTATTCGTTTTAAAATAGCTGTACTCTATCGAAAAATAACAAATTTCTACGAATTTCGTGCATTTCCGTCGTTTGTACTCCCTGGTTTCGGATTTTACTATGATCGAGAGGGATTGTACCTCTGAGGGACATATTCCTATATTCTATTCTGCCATAAAATCATCACAATGATGATTCGTTTTAAAATGGCTGTACTTTATCGATAAATAATAAATTTCTACGAATTTCGTGCATTTCAGTCGTTTGTACTCCCTGGTTTTGAGAGAGGGATTGTACCTCTGAGGGACATATTCCTGTATTCCATTCCGCCATAAAATCATCACAATGATTATTCGTTTTAAAATAGCTGTACTCTATCGAAAAATAATAAATTTCTACGAATTTCGTGCATTTCCGTCGTTTGTACTCCCTGGTTTCGGATCTTACTATGATCAAGAGGGATTGTACCTCTGAGGGACATATTCCTCTATCGTATTCAGCCATAAAATCATCACAATGAAGATTCGTTTTAAAATAGCTGTACTTTATCGAAAAATAATATTTTTTTACGAATTTCGTGCATTTCCGTCGTTTGTACTCCCTGCTTTCAGATCGTACTATGATCGGGAGGGATTGTACCTCTGAGGGACATATTCCTATATTCTATTCTGCCATAAAATCATCACAATGATGATTCGTTTTAAAATGGCTGTACTTTATCGATAAATAATAAATTTCTACGAATTTCGTGCATTTCAGTCGTTTGTACTCCCTGGTTTTGAGAGAGGGATTGTACCTCTGAGGGACATATTCCTGTATTCTATTCCGCCATAAAATCATCACAATGATTATTCGTTTTAAAATAGCTGTACTCTATCGAAAAATAATAAATTTCTACGAATTTCGTGCATTTCCGTCGTTTGTACTCCCTGGTTTCGGATCTTACTATGATCGAGAGGGATTGTACCTCTGAGGGACATATTCCTCTATCGTATTCAGCCATAAAATCATCACAATGAAGATTCGTTTTAAAATAGCTGTACTTTATCGAAAAATAATATTTTTTTACGAATTTCGTGCATTTCCGTCGTTTGTACTCCCTGCTTTCAGATCGTACTATGATCGGGAGGGATTGTACCTCTAAGGGACATATTCCTCTATCGTATTCACTAAGAAAATCATTATAATGATTATTCGTTTGAAAACATACTGTACTTTATCGCAAAATAATAATATTACCCACGACTTTCCTTCACATCCGTCGTTTGTACTCCCTGGTTTCGGATCTTACTATGATCGAGAGGGATTGTACCTCTGAGGGACATATTCCTATATTCTATTCTGCCATAAAATCATCACAATGATGATTCGTTTTAAAATGGCTGTACTTTATCGATAAATAATAAATTTCTACGAATTTCGTGCATTTCAGTCGTTTGTACTCCCTGGTTTCGGATTTTACTATGATCGAGAGGGATTGTACCTCTGAGGGACATATTCCTATATTCTATTCTGCCATAAAATCATCACAATGATGATTCGTTTTAAAATGGCTGTACTTTATCGATAAATAATAAATTTCTACGAATTTCGTGCATTTCAGTCGTTTGTACTCCCTGGTTTTGAGAGAGGGATTGTACCTCTGAGGGACATATTCCTGTATTTCATTCCGCCATAAAATCATCACAATGATTATTCGTTTTAAAATAGCTGTACTTTATCGAAAAATAATATTTTTTTACGAATTTCATGCATTTCCGTCGTTTGTACTCCCTGCTTTCAGATCGTACTATGATCGGGAGGGATTGTACCTCTAAGGGACATATTCCTCTATCGTATTCACTAAGAAAATCATTATAATGATTATTCGTTTGAAAACATACTGTACTTTATCGCAAAATAATAATATTACCCGCGACTTTCCTTCACATCCGTCGTTTGTACTCCCTGGTTTCGGATCTTACTATGATCGAGAGGGATTGTACCTCTGAGGGACATATTCTTGTATTCCATTCCGCCATAAAATCATCACAATGATGATTCGTTTTAAAATAGCTGTACTCTATCGAAAAATAATAAATTTCTACGAATTTCGTGCATTTCCGTCGTTTGTACTCCCTGGTTTCGGATCGTACTATGATCAAGAGGGATTGTACCTCTGAGGGACATATTCCTCTATCGTATTCAGCCATAAAATCATCACAATGAAGATTCGTTTTAAAATAGCTGTACTTTATCGAAAAATAATATTTTTTTACGAATTTCATGCATTTCCGTCGTTTGTACTCCCTGCTTTCAGATCGTACTATGATCGGGAGGGATTGTACCTCTAAGGGACATATTCCTCTATCGTATTCACTAAGAAAATCATTATAATGATTATTCGTTTGAAAACATACTGTACTTTATCGCAAAATAATAATATTACCCGCGACTTTCCTTCACATCCGTCGTTTGTACTCCCTGGTTTCGGATCTTACTATGATCGAGAGGGATTGTACCTCTGAGGGACATATTCTTGTATTCCATTCCGCCATAAAATCATCACAATGATGATTCGTTTTAAAATAGCTGTACTCTATCGAAAAATAATAAATTTCTACGAATTTCGTGCATTTCCGTCGTTTGTACTCCCTGGTTTCGGATCGTACTATGATCAAGAGGGATTGTACCTCTGAGGGACATATTCCTCTATCGTATTCAGCCATAAAATCATCACAATGAAGATTCGTTTTAAAATAGCTGTACTTTATCGAAAAATAATATTTTTTTACGAATTTCATGCATTTCCGTCGTTTGTACTCCCTGCTTTCAGATCGTACTATGATCGGGAGGGATTGTACCTCTAAGGGACATATTCCTCTATCGTATTCACTAAGAAAATCATTATAATGATTATTCGTTTGAAAACATACTGTACTTTATCGCAAAATAATAATATTACCCGCGACTTTCCTTCACATCCGTCGTTTGTACTCCCTGGTTTCGGATCTTACTATGATCGAGAGGGATTGTACCTCTGAGGGACCTATTCCTGTATTTCATTCCGCCATATAATCATCACAATGATGATTCGTTTTAAAATAGCTGTACTCTATCGAAAAATAACAAATTTCTACGAATTTCGTGCATTTCCGTCGTTTGTACTCCCTGGTTTCGGATCTTACTATGATCGAGAGGGATTGTACCTCTGAGGGGCATATTCCTTTATTTCATTCCGCCATATAATCATCACAATGATGATTCGTTTTAAAATAGCTGTACTCTATCGAAAAATAACAAATTTCTACGAATTTCGTGCATTTCCGTCGTTTGTACTCCCTGGTTTCGGATCTTACTATGATCGAGAGGGATTGTACCTCTGAGGGACATATTCCTATATTCTATTCTGCCATAAAATCATCATAATGATGATTCGTTTTAAAATGGCTGTACTTTATCGATAAATAATAAATTTCTACGAATTTCGTGCATTTCAGTCGTTTGTACTCCCTGGTTTCGGGTCTTACAATGATTGAGAGGGATTGTACCTCTGAGGGACATATTCATCTGTTGTTTTCAGCCATTTAATCATCCCAATCATGATTTGTTTGAAAATGGCAGTTCTTTTTCGAAAAAAAAAAAGTTTTTTTAAATTTCGTACATTTCCAACGTGTGTACTCCTTGGTTACGGCTCGTACAATAACGGAGTGGTATTATATCTCTGCGAAACATATTTTTGTATCGTATGCGGTCATAAAATCATCAAAATGACAGCAGGTTTTAATTTGACGCGAGTTTATATAAGTGCACTCAAGGCGCTGATTGACCAAACTTTAATTATACCATATCTCCTACCCCCATGAGGTACAAACAAATTAAAGAACGGTACAATCCGGTACAAACCTGGTACAATCCCATGGAAATAGTTAAAATTGGATATTTGAAACTCACTTGCCAACTTCACACAGGTATTTAAGCTTCGTATTAGATTAGTAAGAAATGGTTATAATGACTTTAATAAATAAAATAAATAAAAAATATACTCGTTTCAAGAATTATAGCTTCTACGCATTGTATTTAAGGTTCATATTAGTAAGATAAAAAAGATGTGAGGTTATTTTCGTTACGGAATTTCTGGATTCGGTCTCCACGCTCAAGGCCCGCGATAGAAGCTTAGAAGCTATGCAATAGCTTAAAAAAACTGCTTGTTTCACAATTTTGTATTAAGTGGAATTCTGGATATATCTGACCCCACTACTTAAATGGCAATGAAATTAAAATATAATCAAATTAAATACTGCTTGCCGCAGGGAGCTACTGCCACAATTAAAAGTAAAACAAATAAACGAATCGTTCACATTTATGTTAGCAGTAATAATTCACCTAAATTAGTTGATCCACGCGATTCGGAATGCACGATTAACCCCCACAGCAGTGTAGATCGCTGAGTGCACGGTAAGGGTTAATCCGGATATCTCTGCAGGATTTACAGCTCTGTTGCCACTAAATCAACAGCTGCTAGTATTTGTTTTGATCTGATTAAGTTGTTTGCTTATGTGTGGACGATAATTTAGTACAGGTATGATCGAAGTGTCATCATAGTTATACTAAACTATCAATAAATATCAAAAGATCGATTTTTTGTACACTAAACAAGTATAAACAGATCTATATATAAGACAATATTGTCAGGAATCAGAAGTGAAATAAAATTAATACGCTAGGCCCAACGCCGCCCTGGTCAGATACCCACAAAGTAACACTATATTTCCCCGCACATATATTGCACATTTATGGTACACGTGATTAGACAATGTGGTGACTTTATTTAAAAAAAAAAAGTTAATCTCTGCTGGGCCAAACGTGTTAAAGAAACAATTAATCCAAAGAAAATAATTAAAACCATAACCTAAGTGCACAAAAACACGACAATATCAAGAACCCCATTCAAGCTGTTATAAATAAAAAAATAAATGAAGCGCATTTGTTCATATTGTATTGTGTCCAATTGTATTTGATGACGTCATCAGATTAACTTTGTCCGGGACCAACGTAATTATAAAAGCTTGAGGTGTCAGAATCACAGATCCTACAATATATGGCTCAAACATTCTTGGGACAATTGCAAAAATCACATATTTTACATAACATAGGAATTTCTTTGGTGTAAATATTTTTATGTTTTAGGCACAATATACCATTTCTTATCTCGCTTATAAAATATCCAGGTTCTAGGGATAAAATGTCGATCCACTTTCTTATTATTGGAAAATAATCCCGTATACAGAACAATAAATACCTAAGCTATTAAGTTAAATAACATAGATCTAAACATCTACGTTATTTAATTATTATTCAATGTTTCAGATACTATAAATAAACGATAACTTCAAAGCTTCTAAAACAAAATTGTTTGTGGCCATACAATATATTCAATCGTACAATCAATTTTGAGTGTTGCATCTGGAATTCCCTCATAACATGACCACGATAAATCTTGGCTCCTGGAATCCGTAGATGCTGTAAAACAACATACGTATCCAATATTAGCGCTATAAATTTGATTTATCTTTTTAAAAGTGTAAATATTTTACACAAATCTTGGTATGGATTTGTTGTCGCCATGTTTATAGAACGTTTTTATAGATTTACAGAAAATAGGTTTTGATTGGAGAATAAATATAAAAAACAAAACAAAATGCCGTAATCCTATTAAATGCCGCGTCAGTTAAAACAGATATAACACTCCCCAGACATCACCATCATCTTAATTACCGTTCGTTAAAGATGAGACATTCGAAGTGCAAGACATACTATTAGAAAAACTGCATTACACTCCACCGTGCTTCTGATCCTAAAACGTAAGGAGCAAGTAACGACTCATAGGGTAAAGTAAGTACCTACAAATTTCATAAAGACGTAATAGTACATGGTCACAAAACAGACAAATCGGAGATGCACATTCAGTTGTAAATACAACAAATACAAAAAACATTGTCTCCATACAATAGTTATTACCAACCAAAATTTGAACAATCAAAATAATAGCTGTACTTAATTTTCCCGTTATCGAGTATCCCTGTTTCTCGAGACGGGCGACCCTATAATAACGTGTGGGGAGGTGCGGGATATCTGTCACGTCGCCAACCGGGAATTCGCGATATCTTTGAGAAACGTCGAAAAAAACATATTGCCACGTAAATAAGCCCGCCGATGGTAAATGGCGGTCTTGGTTTGTTTGTCTCGCGATTAGGTGTTTACGAGGTTGGGGTCGTGACCGACGGTTTTGTCCGGAAATATTGTGTATGGGGAGAAAAGTGTTTTATGAGTTACATTGTTTCGAGGGTGCCTTGTTTATGAGATAGTTGCTTGCTTGATAGTAAACAATCTATAAAATCGCTATTTTACCACCACCACCTTCGAAACCGCCGTCATTGCACCATCTATAACTTTAAATTACACAGCACTCAATAGCATTTTACTGCATCCTCAATATTTTCTCTCATCATGCTCTGCAGTGACTACACTGACTAAAATGTCTTCCATACCACTACGCCTACTACTGGTTTTACCGTATCATTGCAAAATGCAGATTGAAGCCGTACCATTTCATCACTCACTCAAAGCTCTACGTAGAATCGAATAAAAGAATGGGAAAAAATATTCCAAAGAATTATTTCTTTAACTCCTTTAGCCATTTCGTTTTTAGAATTGAATCCGAAGTATAATTACTATGGATAGCTACGTACCATTAAACTAGGCTAACTGTCGACGCAAAGCTATAAACCGTGTAAAACGATCACCAACGTTTGTTTTCTCTTCGACATCCAAGTTTGAAAATAAAATTGAAAATTCCCCGCTTCGCTACGAAGTGACAAGGACACGTGCGAGGTAGCGACGACTTGGACATGTTTTCAGGGTTCCGTGGCAAAATTATGAAGCCTTATAATATATTTTATAGCATGTTATGCCTTGTGTATTGGTAGAACCATGCTATATATACAGTTTTAATTTTGCTTTGATAATTTGTAGTGTGAATCCCAATTGAATTTCGGCTGTTTTAATATTGTAGCCAATATCGTATGAATTAGATTTAAATGTCCTAAATAAATGTAAAATATCAATGATATTGTAGGGACGTATTGTTATAGTTTCTATATGTCTGTAGTTTCTATAGCTATGGCTTAAATATAAAAAGTTTTATTTAGATACCTGATTATCTGCTAGAGAATGTTTAGGGAAGTAAGCTTTTGCCATAATTACTCCATAATAATTATGAAAGTAAGTTACCAGGTTGAGTCATGTTTTGAAAATAATATAATTTATAAAGTTAAATAATTTACGATACAGAACCAAAGTAATTACATTTTCATTGAAAGAACTACGGAACCATATCTTAAATTTGGTTGGACATACTTCTGGTTAGATTCTAATTTTATTTTATTTCGGAATTCTATTGCATTCATGCACGTCAAGTTTGAAAACAATAGTTTTAGATGGGACACGAAAAATTCAACTCCGTAGGTACTCTAAGTAACGTTTGTGAAACGGGCCTTAGACAAGTTGCAAACGTTTCTGTTCTATTGTCTTTCCACAGCTTTTAAACCCCGATAAAAAAGAGGGATGTTATAAGTTTAGAGTGTGTATCTGTGTGCCTGTGTATCTGTGAATCTGTGTATCTTAATGTCTGTCTGTGGCATCGTAGCTCTCAAACGAATGAGCCGATTTTGACGCGTTTTTTTGTTTGAACAGCTTTCAATGTGATCGAGATGGTTCTTATCTATAATTTATGAAGATCTATTCAGGCGTTTGAAGATTATCAGCTCATTTCTAACTTTCACAATTCCGATTGATTTAAAATTGGTGTACTGTGACTGCAGCAATGTATTAAAGACATATTTACCTTGAGCTGATTATGCAGCATCAATTTGTCTGCTGGATACCCAACTCTTTAATAACTTAGCAAGCAAATAGCAGATATAGCATGTGTGTGATCATAAGGTCTCAATGAGTAGTAGGTGGTAGATAGTTGATTATAATCTAGGCCCTATGATGGAGAACATAGTAATTTAAAAAGATTGAAATAAAAAATAATTTAATCTCCGACACAAAAAGCCTCTAAAGAGTTTAAAGGTACTTAAACGACAAAGACTTTAATTTTTTTAGAGGCTTTTTCTGTCGGGGGTAAATATAATTGAATTTTTATTTCTTATCTAGTTTTTTGCTTTCACCACGTATCTTATCGCTATGTTTTTTTTTATCGCACTGAATTACGAGACGCATGCCGTTCCCCTGATGGTAAGCGATACGACCACCCATAAACAGTAGCAACACTATCCAGCACCTTATGTTACAAAGTACTGTGTGGCATTCCACTGCGCTCGTCATCCTGAGATACAAGATGTTAAGTCTCACTATGTCCTGTAGTTGCACTGGCTACAATGTCCTTCAAACCGAAACACAACAGTACATGCACACTGCTGCTTGGCGGTAGAAATAGACATTGCGGTGGTACCCACCCAGACGGTCTCTTACATATGAGAGATCTACCACCAGTAAAATGTCATACCCTTTGATTAATTATATACCTAGATAGACAATGATCGTTTCATACGCGTCGAAAAAAATAGAGGTGAACTGTTCCCCACTGAATGACTTCGAGTGGGTTTTTTTTTTTTTTTTATATAATGGCATTTGTGTTCACATTTTGCCAATGTCAAGTTTGGTTTGTATATTTTATTATCTGTAGTATGTCGAAGTAAAGCAGTGGCTACCTTACCAAGACTTTATCGAGGCGTTTTGGCGGCATCAGAAAAAACACTTGATAAGCACAATTATTTCAATTCACTTCATTTGAGCTCTTTAATAGAACTATATTGGATAATATACCACCATAATTATGCAATATAACACTAAATATCACCAAAATAATGAATAAAAACAAGAGCACCTCATGACACTTCCAAGTTCCCGCCAAAAACCTCGAGTGAGTTAATTTTTGTTGTTTTTCATGGATATAATTTTCTACCCGTTTTAATAGAAACTGTGTAATAACTAGTATCATTATGCGCGCACACAAGGATACGCTTAATGATGCAGCGATAGCGTATGACACAGCTGTCACGCATACTAGCTTAAGAAAAGTTGGCCTGTTTGTTTTAGTTTAATTGCAGCGCAATTATTAATATTTATCTAGGTATACAATTAATCAAAGGTCATACCCATATATTAGCCACAACGATTCTAGAAAAGCATTTTGTTTAAGGCCTCTGATGACCTATGGCGACAAACGTAGTTGAGAACTATGTAGAACCTTACGTCGTAAGGATGTCGTATTTATCTATAAGTTGGTTATAGCATATGACATATATGACTGCCTCGGTGGCGTAGTTGTATTACGGTACGACTACAATTCTGAGGTCTCGGGTTCGGGTCGGGCAAAGTGATATTGGATTTTACTATTCAGCGTCAACCTGGAGTCTGGAATTTGTGCTCGATATGGCGATAGGCTCGCCACCTATCACATCATGGGACGGAATACGCACGTCGAAAAGTGAGTACATTAGTTGCGCTTCTGCCTATGAAATTGCTGATACTGCTTTCGGGCGCAGTTTGTGTTAAGTCTCACAATGCTCAGTAATTGCATCAATTACAGTTTCCTTTATATTGAGACTTAACTGTAATGGGACATTGCTTAATAATCCTGAACATTTTCATTTCAAATATGTACGTCAATAGCATTACGATTTTTTCCTTTTCAATGATAGACAAACACACTTCACCAGATATTCTGGTCCTTTCTAATAGGAGGGGAATCTATGTATGTAAATATTACATGGAATGTGATCACCCACAGCGTAAACCCAAAGCCGTCCCCGAATAAAACGATTAACAAAGAAGTTTTAATTCGCACTCGCGACATTCCGGATTGTCCTCAGTTAATTCAATTTGAAACTTTTTTATCCAATGACAAAACTCAGTACGGGCACCGGCTTTTTGTTGGCCGAATAAATTTATAACAGTTCCCTTCTTTATCTGCGAACCATCGTTTCAAACGGCCCTTTTTACGCGAGAATTTTGGATGACTCTAAGTGTTAGAAAGTTGAGGAGTTATTGGGAGGGTTACTTGGTATGTTTATGGGCGCACTGCTATTTTAATAATTATGTTAGGTCTTTTTACTTTAGGTAGTAATAGTAGTAAGTCCTTTTGAGATAGTAATTGAATTAACTTTTTTGGCTATATTGGCACATCTTAACGTAGGTGTTTTTCCGTTTCAAATAATGAATGGGTGTTTGTTGGCTTTGCATGGAGTGACACTCACTGCCGAAGCAAAGGTTAGTAGGAGACAAGGTCCATTTCTACGTTTTCAAACTGGATGGAGAGCTGATACACACTTTTGGGAAGGTGCTTGAGGCAGTGTTAAACATTGCCATAGTATTCGTGACTATTTGTCTGTATTCAGAAAGTATATAAATCAGGGGTTAGACTAGAGTATTTATTAGAAGGACTAACCTCGATCTTTCGCTAGTAGAGGAAGCTTATTCCGAGCATTGAGATAACATATAAGACTACGTTATAATATTTTATTAGCAAACGCGAATTAAATGTCACACGTATCACTAATTTACACTAATACCGGTACATAAGTGTTCGCACAATGTCCACACGTTACGGCCTGACCTCACACGTACTGGCTCCCTGACCTCTGCACTCCTCAGTCATACGTATTATTCCCCTCATAAATAAACAACACAACATTCGAATACCCACTTTAAGTCCACCAGCCTAACTTTCAATTTTCAGTGCATTTGAAATCGTAACAAACACAAATCACATCGAATTAGACAGCAAAGCAAATTGAACCGTAGCATTGCTCAGTAAGTGTCAATTTTGGTCTTACTTCGGAAAGCAGTCGTATATTGAGCAGTCTTGAAAGGATTATGGTCTTTATTCCGTTTGACGGAAGGTGTAGTAATGTTCGTACGTGAGCATTCTAAGGAAATCTAAACTAAGATGTAGGCCATTGCAGACTTACTAATTGTTGAGCGTGCATTAAGAAGCTTTCAACACTTGAGACATTTAGCTTTGTAAATATAACGTTGTGTAATTGCAAGAAATGTAAACGTATTTCAAAATTATACAAACAAGATAGAATAAATGGAAGATGCAATTAATTTATACTCATAAAACTTACTTGTAATTTTTTTAGGGTTTTGAGCCAGTGCAGTGCCATTCAATACTATTCTATTAGAGAAAGTAGGTAGTATTTTGTTCCAAACTGGACATACTTTCGCCTATAATTTTGACAACATTTAGATTTATAATATTGTTTACAATTTTTAATTTGACCCATGTATGCTATCCCTAAAATAAAAAGATAGATTCATTATACCTTGGCCCGTCTCCAGATCAACAAACATAGAATCAGCAAGTTCTCAAAACATATCCACATAATAACGTCTCAAAAATCCATCATACCTTAACATAACGGCTCAAACCGACCTCATTAGGACAAAACACTCGAATCAAGTATCGGAAAAAGATACGACGGTTGAAATTTTTCTATTGAACGTTCGGCTATACCGTTCCGAGGAACCGTTAAATGATGTGCTTTTAAGGGTCCCTCAGGTGGTTACAATGAGGGTTGGCATGAGTGGATGTTGATTGAAATCGTCGTATTTTTTTAATATACTATTTATATTTGGTGCAATATTATGGTGTAGACATTTTTGATTTGTGTTGAAACTTGTCTCTCGAGAAGAAATTTATGTTAGAGAGTCGGTTGGTCGAAACCATAAAGCCTAATCCTTTCAGTAACATGCTACATAAGCGCGTTTCCTGGAGGGAAGTAGAATAAATTATTGATTTGTGTTATCGTTCTTTGATCGGATTTTAATAAATCGTTATATGAGTTTAGTATTTCTAAATTATTTTTGTAGAAAGTAACCACGTCAGTATCACCTGAAGGCAGGCAAATATTGAATGATTTTTTGTCGTTTTTTCTGAATGTAAAACTACATATGTACATATTTTATATACACCTGCTTTATTTCATCTCTACATGACGAAAAGGTAGACTGGTAGATATTGCCTAAGGCTTAAAGTCCACCAATGTAATTTTTTTATATCTATACTAATATATAAAGCTGAAGAGTTTGTTTGTTTGTTTGTTTGTTTGTTTGAACGCGCTAATCTCAGGAACTACTGGACCGATTTTGAAAATTCTTTCACTAATAGGAAGCTACACTACTCCTGAGTGCTATAGGCTACTTTTTATCCCGGAAAAACTTTTTCACGCGGGCGGAGCCGCGCAATGCTAGTGTTTTTATATAAAGTAAACATTATTATTTGCTTAGGCAATACTAAACTAACAATATTATCTTCTATCTATTTTCCACTAAAAATCCCCCTTAAAGTTGCAAAGATGTGGCGTCTGCTCAACCGGTAAGATTATCCCGTCCCGCTGTCTCCGGGCATCTTAACTAGAAGTTGTTTGTCCAGCCACTCGGTTTATGTTCAAATTAGTGTACCTCACGCTCGGATAAATGGTGTAATTTTCTCCTGGATTGTATAAGTCATAGTGCCAGTACTTACGAGGTAGATTCCGGATTTGAATAATGTTAAGATAATATTACTTAACGATTTATACTGTCCATTGAATTATAAATTCAATAATTCGAGGTCTCGCTTTCGATCCCCGGGTCGGGCACAGTGGTATTGGATTTTTCTATTCAGTATCAGCCCGGAGTCTGGAATTTGCTGTAATTAAGGCGACTTTTATACCAATAAACAGTAATTTTCGTTAGTTAGTTTAAAGCACGATTTGATTGATTTTGATTTTGATTGAAAACGGCAACACGTTTGAGTCTCCGTACAACAAAGTTTCTGAAACAGACGTTGGAACTTGGTGGATAGATTGAAATTAAAGAAAGATATGAAAAATGTGGCTCGTTTATTTTATTAGTATTGAAATTGTCTTTCCGATGATGTATTAGAAATTAATCAGATCAGTTTATATTTTTTATAATCACGATGAAAAGTTGACTGAAATATTTGAAACTTTAGATTCGGCCTCTTAACACAAACATTCGTTCTAAAGCCATAGATAGCGTTTCAATTGAATTATAAAAGTGCCTTAAATATTTCCTACAAGAAACATTTTAACTAATTAACAATTTGTATCTTCCAAATACACAAGTATGAACGTGGTCTAATTTAGCGAGCTAATCTAAATTGCGCCGCGGTCAAGCACTGTAAAGCCCCAACCCAATTTATCTTTGACAAGCCGCTTTATACTTCTTCGGAGAACGTCGCCTCAGGCTGATGCCGTGGATTTAGAAAAATTGGAGTGGGTGAATAATTATGTGCACAGTTCAGTTCTAAGAATTATTAGAATTTATAATATTTTTGATGTTTTTCAATCTGTTATATGTAGTATGGCTGGCCTGCCTAGATGTCGTTATTGTCGAAAAAAAACAATATCTCTAGTTATAGTATAATCATGACAGAATAAAATTTAAAAGTTTGGCATCTAGAAATTCGAAATTTATAACAAGGTTGATATTATAGTCTTCTTTTATATAATTTTTCACTGACAGAGAATTAAGGATTAATAAGCCAAAGTATGGCTGTATGCAGGCCGCTTTTGACAGATCCGTCTGGAAATCTTTGGGGGAGGCCTATGTTCAGCAGTGGCCGTCATGTGGCTGATGATGATGAAGCCAAAGAATAAAAAAAAGATCAAGAAAAGCCCTCTCCATATTTCCTTCGTTTATACGGTGGAAGTATCGAATGTACCACAGTGCAATCACAGTAATTACGTGTTTAATTCTACACCGGGCGGACCGGGCCTCGATGGCGACTGACCCCAGTCTCCCCCACACCTCTTACGATAGAAACTTTTGTAATAAAGACAAAAGATGTTTAACTTTATTTATCTGATTTGACCTAAATCATTGAAGTTGAATAGTTGGTGAAATTAGTTTATGTAAGCCTTTTTGTTTTGTTGATGTGTTTTGTATGACTAAGCTTGAGTGGCGTGGGTTCAAATAAATGCCTTGATTTGTCTGCGGCGAGGGATTGAATACGAAAGATCGAAACATTTACAAAATTACGTCTAATGTAACTAGGATTATACTATCTAAAAATAATTTTATTATAAATAATAGGCATTTTGAAATGGACGTCCAAATCTGTATGGCAAGCACGCACACTGTTAAAAAAAGTGTGAGTGTACTTATGTAAGATAAAAATCTTTTTTAAATTTTTTATCTTTCGCCTTATTCTACGTTCAAAACTAAAATGTTGACAATAGCTAACTTCAGGGTGTCGGTTTATCGTGACGGTGTGCGCGCGCATCGTAAAAACTTACTCTCATCATTTTCCCTAACGCGCCAAAAGAAGTATAACTTCAAAAATGACGGCGCGTGCGCACCTCTCGTGGCACCTTGCAGACCTTTCTATGGCAAAATAGACCAGGAATCGAGGTGGATTGCGAGCCAGAACTGCTTTCTCTAGCATTGATGGGTTATCCACCTTGTTTGTCTATAGCATGAGTGAGTCGACTCGACTAGTTTATTACAACAGTCTCAAACAAAATTGACGTTAAATCATATTTGTGCTCTTTGATTAAATAATATATACCTAGATAGAGTGACACGCTGCAATGAAACTAAAACAAACAGGCCAACTTTTCTTAAGCTAGTATGCATGACAGCTGTGTCAAACGATATCGCTGCATCATTCTGCGTATCCTTGTGTGCGCGCATAATGATACCAGTTATTACATGGTTTCTATTAAAACGGGGAGAAAATTATATCCATGAAAAACAACAAAAAATAATTCACTCGCACTCATTTACTGGGGAACAATTCGCCTATATTTTTTCGACGCTTTTGAAGCGTTCAGTTTCTATCTAGGTATATAATTAATCAAAGCTTGTGCTGTTGCATTTTAAGTTCATATTTTTTTAATCGAAGTTGGTGAGTAAAAACAGATTGTTTCAGTAAAAGAAACAATTATTACAAGGTTTACTATTGAAGCATTTGTCTAATGCAAATATATCCTCAAATTGTAAGCCAGTAAAACGACACAAAAATACTTTTAAAAAGTGTATAATATTTTTAAAGACACCAAATATCCAAATACCCTCTCAATCAACTAAGGGTAGAGCAAATTAAGTTTAATATTATAAAGCTTTGACCCATATTACCCACCAAATAAATGGACCTCGTTCACGTCATAAAGCCGTCATTTTCGGGTCCCAATACGCAGACCTGTCCAACAATAACAACTGGAGTGTAAAATGAGCTTGTAAGGACATAAATACTAGATGGGGGTAACGACCTGCGGAACTCACGCTAATATGAGAACAACAGTGCACTTGGCTTAAAAAAATCTAAAATGAACCCTATTGTTATATAGCTTAAATATGATGTTGACTGTCATTAACTCAAGGAATATTTTGTGCGTTTTTCTGTACGGAAATTCGAATTCTTGCTGAATGAAATTTAAGTTTATTTAGCAATGTTTCACGAGTATAACTTATATTTTTAAGCCTATTATGTGTTTGCGACTTTGCTTGTTAACATTTCGTATGAAAACAAAATATTATTAGAAAGTTATAAACTTTATTAATACTTTTATAAGTAGCGTGATTTTCACACCACGTATTTTAACCAAAAATTTGTTTCATTTGTCCTATAGTTTCCGTTTCCTTGTAAAAATACACTTAATTCGATTCGTAAATATCTGAATTCTATATTGAACTAGTGATCCGCCCTGGCTTCGCACGGGAAGCAGAGCACATAATATGCAAAAAAAATCTGTCGTACAATACATTAATACACATATAAACCTTCCTCCTGAATCACCCCGGTGAAAACCATAATGAATATCCGTCCAGTAGTTTTTGAGTTTATCGCGTTCAGACTGACACGCGGCGAGGAGTCTTTGTTTTTAACCGACTTCCAAAAGGAGGAGGTTATCGTGTGTTTGTATTTTTTTTTATGTATGTACATTGATTTCTCTGAAAATGGGGAGCGTATTTCCTTGATTCCTTCTTTATTTACATGTCGGAAGCTGGTCACACGGCGGCCGGTAATGGGTAGCGAATACCTCGCAATAGTCATAATTGAAACTATCTCTTCAACTCAATACTGTTTTATTGCTCGTTCATGACATGTTCGCATGTACAGAGGACAATCCCTATGTCAGGATGCATTAGAAACCCACTTGACACTTACTACGTTGAGAGCTAACCCAAAACTAACATAGTAACGACTTTAACAGTTAACTAACACTGAACTAGCATAGTAACGTTATGATTATAGCTAGTTGAACACTCAATTGAATTCAACAACGATTGAGCTAAGACTGCACTACGACTGTTCTAAGACTGTTCCAAGACTGATGCTTCAAATGCCGAGGCGCCCTATTTATACTCTCAACTGTCACTCCCACCAATAGTTTGACATTTCGACTTGTTTTCTTCAAGATTATTATTTCAAATTACCCGACCATCCGACACGGCCATTCTGACAATATGATCGTCCTCGATCATGCATTTGTTACAAAATAGACAGCACCCCCAAAACGCCCTCCCGCCATCACCTCCTAGTATCATAGCCAGAGAGAAGAAGTGACGGTAACAAACTCTCATGATACAGCTGTCAAAATAGTTACTAAAACTGTATACAATGCAAATAATTCTTAACTAAGTGGAGATCAGTGCCACTGACGATCAGCAGCAATTTCCTCTGGGAAGCGGCTCAGTAGCTGCACTGCACACAGTCCTCGAACCGGACCAGACACGTCACACGCGGCAACACCAACAGCGATTTCCAATTCCTGCAAACAGAAAATATACGCAGCAGCATCACATCGCTCGGCCATTCCTGGCCAAAACCAGATACATTCAAGTAAACAGAAGGAATTAAAAACCCTGATTAATAACAAGATTTGACAGAAATCTTTACTCTCACTTTGAACAAATCAACTTTCATTTACCTCCAATGATTAAATCAAAGACAATTTATTACAAAATGAGTTTCCAAAAATTACATTTCAATATCAAATGCATCAACCGTGAAACTCGGAGCACTAATTCGTATACTCGATTATCATCAAGCCATCTCATTAATCAAACCAAATAATTAAGCCTTGCATGTGACCTCTGGCTACACAGAGCCTAGTAACCTCCAGTTACTCTCATATGCGAACCCCCACGGGAACGCCGAGCCTCTCCCGGACTCTATGGTTTCGTCAGAAACCCGACCTCCGCCAGAGTTGACTGCTTACCGCGTACTCACGCTCGACCCCACTAAAAGTAGGCAGCGATTTTTACTGAGCTACGGCTACACGACAACCTCTGGTACGGTCCACTTCAGATCAACATGCACACTTAATTACTGTCACTAGTACTTGTCTCTGCTTCAATTTCATCGATTATGCTCTGATTTTCCGGCATTTTACGGAAAAGATCATCACGTAAACGTAATAACATTCTTCAGAGACGATATAGTTGAAAAGTTTACAAAAATGGCTGAAGGTTCATCTACAACACAAATCTTGATTTATTACTTGTTCAGTTTACTACACGAATTCATGAGACGCCAAATGATCAGACATCGTACCTCCAAGTACGATCCTCCCAGGACAACTCCATCGTGCGTTCCAGTACCTACTTGTGCCACTATGCACAAGGTTTCCAGAACAGCCTCCATCGTGCGTTCCACACTAGGACACGCATACATCGAGCTTCCCGTACTTGTGCCTCGTCTGAGCACAAACCGCACTAGGATACGCATACATCGAGCTTCCCGTACTTGTCTCTCCCTCGAGCACTAAGCAATGTGTTGACTATTACTCTAATCAACAGCCTCATCTACTTTGTTCTACCATTGAACGTTTCAATCACAACTTGGCCTTCAGGCATTTTTACAAACCATCACAGGAACAAATAAAACCTCAACACATACGATAGAATGAAATCTTCTCACCCGAGTGCAAGAATCTTCCTTGCGGAGCTACAAGCTTACAAGGGCCACCCTAAAATTGACAGCATTCAAACGTCAATTGACAATCAATAGAGGCCTTCCCTTTGTAGTTGCTTACTAGCTATACTGATCGGCGCAGCACTCACAGTACGCGCCGTATAGAACTTCTCAGGACCTCGCGACGGCAACAGGGCCTAAAGAGTACAGCACCCGCAAGAGTACCTTCGGAGGCGGGTTGACTCGTACCTATAGCATAGTAGGTTACACATGTCCTTCACCCAATATGCATTGAAAAATGCACCTGCCAGGCCAACGCTCGACATCCGCGCCACTCCAAATATAGTGGAGTGCGCAGTCCCATGTCGGCGCAACCTGAACCGTGTCATTCTGCGCCTTTCCGCATTGGCGCAGCTTAGAGCGCGCCTTTCGCATCTGCGCGGATTGGAGTACGCGCATCCGCACGCCCCGGAGCGCGTATCCGCACGGCGTGGACCGCGCGTCTCCGCACAGCCTAAAGTACACTGCTCTGCACCGGGAACACACTACACAGATCTCTTGTTCCTGCAAGCAAATAAAAACAAAAACAGAAACACACCGTTCGGCCTATTCTGACCTTTGATTAAGATTCCTCCTTATGCTACTACAATGACTACTTCAGTTATTCTTGACTTCATCTGTACCGAATTTTCTTAAATGATTTAGAGCCAGTAGGTGATCACGTTATAGTCTCGCGATACACAGGCCACACATAGTAAACAGATTGTAATGTATTCACTATTCTCACAATATAAGACTCTGGTGGAAGTACGGCTATAGACTATGCTTGTGTAATAGTAATATCAAAACAATTGAAATTAAAAGTTTTATCAATTGGGACCATGTAGGTACAGTATTTCTTACACAAATTGCCATTTAACGGAATATCTTTAAACCTAGTAAGTACTCGAAAGTGAAACACCACGGCTATTATATCTGGACGGCATTCTCATTGCTACAACAAGCAAATCCACTTGCAAAGTGGTGTGGGCAGAATCTCCAGTCACCACCACGAGGTAAAACGAGATCCCAACATTTGTGGAGATTACGGAGAAATAAAGGAAACCATGACCCTCAAACAAGGGTTACGAGTGATACGATACCAAATCCTCCTCTATCACCGCAGTTAACGTCAGATCCACCAAAGGATCCCACAGAGGCTCTTCAGGAGTCACAGTTTACGGAGTCTTGTAACGCTGAATACATTGAGTAAGTACTCCTTGCAAGGATCTTCAGTTCCTGCAATCAAAAATATCACAACAGCATCAAACCGTTCACCTATCCTGGACTTTAATCAAGTCTCGCATCAATCTTTGAGCAGGAATTCAGTAGTCATCTTAACACGAGGATAACTTCAAAATTATCGCACGACTCGCTCTTAATCCAAAATTTTAAACAGTACAGTGTTGCGATCCGAAACCTTGACCAAGAAAGGGCAGCAGTCCTTCAGACCGAACACTGTGCACCTAGATCACTTTTGTCACCCAAGGCCATGTACAGTCATTGTTTACTACAACAGGTAGTTTTCTCCAAGTACTTAAGTTTAGGGACGGCTCTGTACCAACAATAACCACAAAATGGTCGTTAATCCATGTCTGCACATGCCTTGTTAAACAAGATCTCAATATTTGTAAAGGTTACCAAGAAATAAAAGAAACCAGAACCCTCAAACAAGGGTTATGGGTCATACGATACCAGACTTCCTCTACCGCTGGAGTAAGCATCATATCTGTCGTCACAGATAGCCACACGTGATACGTGATGCAGCAGTTAGCATCAACCGGTACTACACAACCGTGCAGTCTCGTTGCCCGGAAAACTCATTACGACGTATGGTGCGTCGCACGTCGTACGTCGGCAGCACATCTACCGGAACGTTTGCACACCAACAGGAACGTTTGAACACCAACAGGAACGTTTGAACACCAACAGGAACGTTTGAACACTAACAGTTTGATCGCGGTACACACGCAGATCCTTGTTCATTTGGAGCTGTATACACATGACGTCAGAAATGAACATGCGATGGCTATGTTTCACACTTGTTCACTTTTACATTCGGAGTTAGTCCTTATCCCGGTATTCCTCAGTACCATAACATTTTCTTCGGGTAAATTGCGGGTAGTGAAGAATGTGCATACCATTGTCCATCCAGTACCATTTGCATTCCACATGGCGTATACAGTAAACGTAATTCGCATTTGTGGGCATCGGCCTATCCCGCTTCTGATGTCGGAAGCGGGTCACACGGCGGCCGGTAATGGGTAGCGAATACCTCGCAATAGTCATAATTGAAACTATCTCTTCAACTCAATACTGTTTTATTGCTCGTTCATGACATGTTCGCATGTACAGAGGACAATCCCTATGTCAGGATGCATTAGAAACCCACTTGACACTTACTACGTTGAGAGCTAACCCAAAACTAACATAGTAACGACTTTAACAGTTAACTAACACTGAACTAGCATAGTAACGTTATGATTATAGCTAGTTGAACACTCAATTGAATTCAACAACGATTGAGCTAAGACTGCACTACGACTGTTCTAAGACTGTTCCAAGACTGATGCTTCAAATGCCGAGGCGCCCTATTTATACTCTCAACTGTCACTCCCACCAATAGTTTGACATTTCGACTTGTTTTCTTCAAGATTATTATTTCAAATTACCCGACCATCCGACATACATATGTCAGGTTTCATTTTAGACGTCCATATACTGTGGTTTCTTACATCTATATGGTAAGTAATAGAGCCATTTCATACGCTTTTTTTTCTAAAAACAACTGAAATCCGACTACGGAAAAAAAAACTGAAAAGCACGAAATAAGTCAATAATGTCCAGGGTACAACTTAACCCTATGCGCACGCCGCTGTGCTCGACAGACGCCAATTTCATAATTATGGATATTATTATTTTTTTTTTTTCGTAGGCGGTCCTGCAGCCAACACCGGGGGAAACCTGCGAATGGGATACTGGAGTCCCCCGGCTTAACGACTGCAGGGGCCTGGGAGGGGAGTGGAGGAGAAATATGGAAGGGAAGGTGGGGGGATGGGAGGAAGGTTCCCAGGATGGGAGGAAGGTTCCCAGGATAGGCGGAAAGAGAGGGTGCCAGGAAATGTTCGCGGGCCCTTTTAGGCCTCAATGTGTTTTTCAACCAAGAGGTATACACACTGAACTGTGTGCCTTGGCCCGCGACCAATGTCCCCCCACGCATGGGCGTGCAATGGGTGTGAAGACCCAGCGCACAAGAATTGCCTCGGGGGGGTGATGGATATTATTAGGTACACACTAATTTATACATTAATTGTTATTTATATATATATATATATATATATGCTGGCAGGACGAGATTGTATCCAACGCAGGAAGAGACTGGATGACCACTGCTAAAGATAGGGAAAAATAGAATTCTTTGGAGGAGGCTTTTAACCTGAGGGGGTCCACATTAGAAGGAGATTAAATTGCATGAGTAGTAGATTTATTATGGTAACTTAGTAATATAATTATTAAATTTCAAATTAATGAATTCTATCTAATCTATCTAATTATTGTGGAATTAAATAAAGCTATTTTTATTATTTGTTTAAAGTTTCAACGCATAATTAATGTTACTAGACGAAAAACCGAAAACACCATCCACGAGCCTGTATACAGCGGCAGACACTACCACGAAAGGAGGGAGGTAGAGGCATTATTGACCTCATTAACCTACACAACAAGCAAATTACCAATGTAAGAAGCTATTTCCAAAACAAAGCTACAGATTCCGATCTCCACGAAGCAATAGTTCACTGTGATCATAAACTAACTCCGTTAAACCTATGCGATAGAAGTAAACAACCAAATATTATTATTATATATGCTGAAGTCTCGGGTTCGATGCCCGGGTCGGGCAAAGTGATATTGGAATTTTCTATTCACTATCGGCCCGGAGTCTGGAATTTGTGCCAGTGATGGGCGATATTGCGATAGGCTCGCTCCCTATCACACCATGGGACGGAATACGTACGGCGAAAAGTGGGTGCATTAGTTGCGCCTCTGCTTACCCCTTCGGGGATAAAAGGCGTGAGTGTGTGTATGGTATTATTATAGCAGTAAAGGTGGCTTACTATCAATGAAAAACTGATAGTTAATTGTCAAAAAAAACTTAGTCTAATTTCTTTTCACCTCCTTATATAATCATCTATTTTCAAGAAAAGATACAACGTGCCAAGAATTCATACCACTTATTCCGACTACGCGTTATTTGCTCGCTTTCAATTATTTGTTTTTCCAAGTGCCACGTTTACATTCAATTATCAAGCTAAGTCGCGCTCCCGACGCCGCTTGCAATTAAGGTTAACGTCTGCATGCGCTTGTGATTCCACGAAATTTGCATCTATTTGCGCCATGTGTAATTAGATGAAATATGGTTAAGCTAAATACGATTGAGTTTTCAGGCTTATGTTCTAAGTCATAGAGTAATTAGAAACTAGTGAGTAATTTTGGTAAGTTATTACTGAGCTTTGTAATATTCTGGTTTCAAAAAATTATGGTCTGTATTATGACATAATATGTAATTTAGCTTATGACATGGTAGCCTATTTTCTGTATTTTTTTTTTGCAGAGAAAAAACGCGTTATCGCTGCCCTACTGGGGGGGTCAATGGAACGGTTATGTTGGTTTCACCTGTCTTACTGCCCAATCTCGACACTCGGGAGTATAGCATCATCCGAGCGAGCATTGGACCGAGTCCCTAACACTATATACACCCTACACCGGCATACCAACCAAAACCCGCGGTGGCCTTCTTCGACGCATACGCGACCATGTTAACCTGAGGTTGTTAATTATCAAGTCGGTTAATCAAAACTTTTAAAATACTTGCAACTCCTCTGGTAGTATAAGGTAAGAGCACCGATGAGGTACACCTTAAGGGATCACACACTTTTGCTTACTTCCTATAATAAAAAGCATGTTCTGTCTCTATATTCAATTTAAATTAAATATTTTCGCAACATTCGCATGTTATTAACAGTTTTGATATTTCAAAACCTCTATATTTAAGTGAAGGCAAAATCATGGCCTGCTTGGCCATTACTTCTAAACCCGCTGTCAGCGTGTCAAGAATAATCGAATATAAACATTTGTTAAATAATTTCACTTGAGCTCTATTGTTATGATAATAAGGGTGGTTTCGTTGTGCCACGAGGTGCGCGGGTGAATATTCCTGGAACGGTATAAATCATAAGCGGATAAAAGTTGTATATGTGTTTTTTGTATTTTGTATATATAATATGGATTGCATGAACCTCTTCTATAAGGTAGTAGGGTGTATGGGTTACATGTAAAATAGAAACTATGATAATATTATTTTAAGTAAAAGGGAATTTATAAAAGGTGCCGGCGACAATACAAAATTCATTTCACACATGGGTTCAGATCTAGATCAGTAAATAACTATTAAAAAATTACATAATTTGACTACCATTAGTATTTTTTCTGTTCTATATTATGAACCTTTACATATTATACCCAATATAAACTATAATGTTATTTAAATAGTATTAAAATTGTTTTTTTTCCTGCACTACACCTGATGGTAAATGAAGTGAAGCCCAAAATAATGTCGACCGGCAAGAGAAACATCCCTGGTCGGTCGGCACAGTTATGCCGGCCTGCATAGGCTGCATAATTGGTTAAAAAAACATTGTCTTCAATTATAATAGATCATATTAATTATTGTTTGTCTGTAAAGTTAAATAATATATTTAATTTAATGTTAATTTTTGGGACACATAGAAAAGATCTAATAAAAAAACATACACGCAAGGTACAAGGTAAGTTTTAGACTATAACTTTTAATCGCTCACTGCTCTCTATTCACGCCGGGCCGAAGGTTTTGTTCAGGATCCACGTCAGCTATCCCAGGCTCCCGAGGGTAGACTTTCTATCTTATTGTTGAACTTTGATTTACGGTTGCGTTGAAAACTAAAAGCTTCAGGATTATTGGTTACACAATAGGAACTCGCGGCATGGCACGAATGCACTTGAAAATAATGTTACTCTAATGCTGATTTAGAATTTTTTATTTTGTTGTAAAATATGTCTTGTAACCATGTATTAGTGTGTGTTTTCCAGTGAAGGAATTTATAAAGATTTGAAGAGCAATACTATTTATCAAAACATTAAGTATAGTACGTTTAAGCATGCATCGAGTGTGGACATTGTAGCATTACGTAGTAGGTGTACTATTAAGTACTGTGGCAGTATCTTCGAAAAGTAAAAGTAGGTAGTAAATGAAAAATATGGCTTGAATACTTAAGTAGGTAGTTTCGTTTAATATTTATAATGATCATAATTAAATATTAACACATCATATGTAGTAGTTATGATTTGGGCACAAATTTTGGAGTGCAATCTAGATTAAGTACTAACCCTAGCTATAGTCATTATTATATGTTTTTGATAGTATTCTGTGTGTGTCTTAAATAAACTAAAAAAAAAAAAATACAATGCATTCATTGCCTAAGTATTTTTATTAAATTTAGAATAAATAAATAAAACGCCTTATGATATTTTTAATTCACTGACCTTTTTGATTAACTATGATCAATACAAAAAAAATGCCAATGATGATTAAAATTAAGTGGCATACCTGAGTCAGAATGTGTAGATTTTCATAGGTGATTAGTCATCAAAGGACTTAACCGTCTCTGCGCTCCCTTTCTGAAACCAAAAATTTTACACACCAAAACGCTGTTTTAAATATAGATTTCGACCCGAATATTATATTATACTGTCTCCAGTATGCGAGATTCACTTGTGTTTCATCAAGTCTATTTTTATCACCAAACAGCAATGTACAAGCACTTCGAGTTGCGGTCTGAGGTACATTATAGCCAGTCTATCTCTAACTCAAAGCGACAAGCATAATTCTGGGCTTTATTCCAATTTCTGGATATTAAGCGCATGTTTCAAGAAATATGAGTAATGTTGTCAAATGGTTAATAAGACAGCCAAATACAAAAGTTACACTGTAAACTATAACTTCAAAAGTAATCAAATGAGTACTATCTAAATTAGCCGTCTAATACGTTAACTGATAACACTTTCTTGCCTACTATGAAACAAGCCCTTAAGTTACTATTATCAGTCGCGTTTAACATCGCGCAAACTATCTATACTAATCTATATTATAACGAAAAAATATTTGTAATTTTGTTTGTAACGAATAAATTAAAAATCTACTGGACCGATTTTTCAAATTCTTTCACCAATGTAAAGCTACAGTATCAGCGAGTAACATAGGCTACTTTTAATCCCGGAAAAATATAAAGCGGGACTTTAATCCCGGAAAAACTCGCGCGCAGAGATAATACTGAGTAATAAGGGCTTGAAGATAACTAATAATAAAAAATACTATGCAGTATGTACAGTCAGCAGCATATGTAGATGAACAAAATCCAAATTTCAAATTGCCTATACACGCGTTAAGTTAAACTGAAATATTTTTTTCTTCGTTTGAAGTAAAGTAAATACTTTTTATTTTATTTTTGTGAAGAGAAAAAAAAGATTAGTAAGACCACAAAGGTATGTAGGCAATTTGAAATTTTGAATTCGTTCATCTACTTATGTTGCTGACTGTAGAGTAAATTCAAGCACATCTCGGACTACCTAATAGTAAACAGTAAATATAAAAGGAACGGTCGTGTACGATAAAAAAAACCTCGTATATTGCGTGTAAACAAATAAAACCGTTACTAAATCGTAGAGAGCAAAGTATCCACCTCTTACGGAATCCTAATTCGGTGGCCAACAAACTATAAGAGACGAGCGATTACGACATTTAAAGAAACTTTTTATTTAAATTGGAGAACGTAGAGTCACATTTCTAATAGTATGTGATTCAAGCAAGAAGCTTATGGGTATAAGCTTCTTGGATTTGAGTGTCTACAAATGACATTACTCAAAACTTTTTCAACAAAATTTTGCTTGTACTGTCCTAGTTACTCTTAGACATGCTGTTTGAAGTATAAGCCTATCCACAGCTGGACAAAGACCTCCCAAAGTGAACGCCAGCCATCCCGGTCATTAGCAGCCCGCATCCATCCGTTACCCGGCGCCTTTTTCAAGTTGCCGGTCAATCGTACAGCAGTTTGCTAGAGAACCAGAGTAACCGACGTCACTCGCAAAATCAGCACGTAGAAGTGGAAGTGGGCCGTCCATGTTTGCAGACGGATGAACGGTCGATGGAGCAGACAGGTGGTGAAGGGGAGACCGCGATGGGGCAGTCGTAGTGAATTCTAGTGTAAGTACTGGATATAATGAGACTTAACATCTCAAGTCTCAGGATGACGAGCGCAGTGGAATGCCACACAGTACTTTGTAAGTCAAGGTGCTGTATGGTGTTGCTACTGTTTATGGGTGGTCGAACGGCGAACGGCATGCTCGTCTCATCATTAAATGCCATAAAAAAAATACCCATGTTGAAGTAAAAATAACTGGTACATAAGCCATTAATTAATTGTTCAACATTCATTTTCCATTTTAAAACGCTCAGTTCTTTGCATTGGAAATGAATCAATATATTTGCGGCTTTATTTACTTAAGTTTAGAAAAATCAAAGATTGCAGGAAATTGGGTCGTTGCGAAAACATTGTCTGTTTACCCTCCGATTGCTGATACATCTTTGATGTTTATTCTATTGTTTACAATTTATTAAATATTGTTTGAAAACGGTTGGATAACATGGATAATTATGAAATATCTTATCATGAATTCCTTGAGAGTAGGAACCGTGATTCATTTGAATTAATTAGGTTTGTATTTTTTTTATGGCATTGATTGACGAGACGAGCATGCCGTTCGCCTGATAGTAAGCAATACGACCGCCCATAAATAGTAGCAACACCATACAGCACCTTGAGTTACAAAGTACTGTGTGGCATTCCACTGCGCTCATCATCCTGAGACATAAGATGTTAAGTCTCATTATGTCCAGTAGTTACACTGGCTACAATGTCCTTCAAACCGAAATACAACAGTGCATGTACATTGCTGCTTGGCGGTAGAAATAGACATTGCGGTGGTACCCACCCAGACGGACTCTTACATATGAGAGACCTACCACCAGTAAATTAGAGTTAAGGCATGATAAGTTAACGCATGTTAATTCCACTTATCACTTGAGTCCATTCCTTTTTCGGGTTCCAGACCTCAAAAGGAAAAAAGGAACCCTTATAGGATCATTTTGTTGCCCGTCTATCTGCCTGACAGACAGACCCGTCAGTTAAGATCCTTTTTTTCAAGAACCCGTAAAGATATCAAGTTGAAATTTATATCAAATACTCGAGTTTAAAGTCTATTTTAGCTTTGAAAAAATCAAACTTGTAAATCGACGCGATCAAAAGAGATGTCGGTGATATGTCGCATATTTTGCGATTTCGCAAGGGAAGCAAAACCTATAGGGTTACTTCCTGTTGATTTAGAGTAATGAAATTTGGCATGAAGCAAGGTCTCTTAGAGCAGATGTAAAGAAAAACTGGAAATTGTAAACATGTACTTTAGTAACATAAAAAAGCGAACTTACAAAGTTTGTAAATTTTATTAAATAATATATATGTATATATATATATATATATATATATATATATATATTTATTTATTTAATGGCACTTGTGTTCACATTTTGCCAATGTCAAGTTTGGGTTGTCTTTTTTTATTATCTGTAGTACGTCGAAGTAAAGCAGTGGCTACCTTACTAAGACTTTATCGAGTAGCACGATTATTTCAAATCACTTCATTTGAGCTCTTTAAGTGAACTATATTGGATAATATACCACCATAATTATGCAATATAACACTAAGTATCACCAAAAAAATGAATTAAAACAAGAGCACCTCATGACACTTCCAAGTTCCCGCCAAAACTCAAATTAATTTATTAATTAGCTATTGTATTAACCTTCCCTACAAGTTTGTTCGGAACCCTTGGCACGCGAGTCTAACTCGCACTTGTTCGGTTATTTATTTTATTGTATTTGAGTTCACTGTTTTATAATATGATTCGTTTATAAGATGTATATTATTTAAATTTTAGTGCCTAGTTAACTGGTTTTGTTGAAACTGGTACGTTAATTCCTTAATAAACGTCATGTATTTGGCTTTATAGTAATCATTATTATAATGTCGCTGAGTAAATCTGTTCAAAGTGTACGGTAAAGTTCTGAATCATATAAAACTAGACTGTAAGTAGTGATTTATATTTCAGAATAAATATAATTAAATCTGTCTCAATTTTTTTTTCCAATACCGGGCATTTAACTCATTGCCAAACTGAGAGGAGTAGTCTTCCACCCAAACTAGCAATAAACAAGATCAACATTTAAGCTCAAGTTTTTCTCAAATATTTAATTTTGTTACATTTATGTACTACTGACATAAATGCCCACAACAGCGTGTAGCAATCTCGTAGCACTCTGTAGCACCTCGTAGCGTTTCGTAGAACTTCGAATGCGTCTCAAAGGCGATGTTGAAAATGATTTAATGCTTACCTCGGGTTATTGTAAATGCTAAATATTTAAATATGGTTCTTGTATTAACTGCCTCGGTGGCATAGTTGTATTACGGTACGACTGCAAAGCTGAGGTCTCGGGTTCGATCCCCGGGTCCGGCAAAGTGATATTGGGTTTTTCTATTCAGTATCAGCCCGGAGTCTGGAATTTGTGCCCGATATGGCGATAGGCTCGCCCCCTATCACATCATGGGACGGAATACGCATGACAAAAAGTGGGTGCACTAGATACGTCTCTGCCTACTCCTTCGGGGATAAAGGGTGTGAGTGTGTGTGTGTGTGTATTAACCACAATATAGTTGGGGCAATTCGTACTCAACTTTATTTATTGTGTTTTACTGTTTACATTTTAATTCACAAATACTTTGAATTATTCACTAAAACTTTATTCACGCATTTAAATTTACATTTTATTTACATTGACCTTTGAATTGGTGCAAAAATCTCTTTATACCTTTTAAATGTGACCCGATGAATAAAAAATTCAAAACCATAAATAATTTGATTTTAGGGACTTTAAAATATATTGCCATTCCTTAACATAAATTTTATCATAAAGTAAATAAATTTCTTATTGAAAATGTTTACTACAAGTATAAAAGTAGTGAAATATTCATAATCACAGTGTTATTTTGGTTAAAAACAAAGATTTTTAAGGGCATCAAAACTCAAGTTGAAAATCCCATTTATGTTATAAATAAAATATCTGCATTGTAGCTCTACCATTATAAAACACGACCACAGCGCTTGCAGGGATGTTTTTTTAATATTTTCAGAACTCTATTTTAGGCCTCATAAAATTAGTCATCACGTTTCGGAACCAGGTACTATGGAAAGTTTCACACCATATACTGAACGGTGGCTCACCAGTCAAGTACAAAATATAACGAACACTTTATCACAAGCAACTTAATACCAAAACACCAAGAATTATATCAATAGATATTTGGTCCTTGCACATTGTACCAAACCCCATTCAGCGGTAATACAAGGTACCTTAAGCAGGAAATAATTTCTCAACAATATATCCAGTATTTATAACGCTTGTTTTATATTTTATTGAACGAAATGGCGAAGCGGATAATCGCTTGCAATTTACGAAGGCTCTATATACTTTAATATTGTATGGAATCACTTTAGCGGTTTTTACACGCTTTATATTATCTTCACTTGTATGTTTGTATGTATGTTTGTATGTTTGTATGTATGTTTGTACCTCTCCGACTCCGACTCCTTTGGGCGCGATTTTGACACACTTTAAACGGTCAGATTTTATTCAAATTATGTAGGTTTGTCGAGGACCAATAACAATACACTTATTTGATAAGATTATGCCATTATTCAATTTGCAAAATTAGATTTTAGTCAATTTATATATTTTTAGTGACATTTGTTGGACAATAGTAGAACAGAACTAAAAAATTAAAAATAAATAATAGTTTAAAAAACTAAAAAACACGCTTTATAGAAAATCCAACTAAAAAATAGAAAATAAATTTGAATTAAGAATAGTGTTTATAAGAAACAAATGTATTTTATTTAAAAAAAAAGCGTGGGGTGCATGGTGACAATAGTTATAAATATTTTATTGACAGATAATATGAGTAGAAGTATTATATATCATTTTGATAATATCTTAAAAAGCACCCCACGTTTTTTTTTACAATAAAATTTTTTTTTTCTTATTTATTATATTCTTAATTCAAATTTATTTTCTATTTTTTAGTTGGATTTTCTATAAAGCGTGTTTTTTAGTTTTTTTAAACTATTATTTATTTACATGAGAAGATGTTTGTAAATATTCTTGGGGATAAAGTTTCTTCGCATTTTACATAAAAACTCAAGACTTCTTTTTTCAAAGTTTATTTATATTTAATTACAGTATATATGTGCCATTTTGTTCGATGACTTTCTGCAATCTTATAAGTAGTACCATGATCCTATTGCTGTCGTAGTTTTGGGACTTCTGATAAAAAAAACGGGACAAGTAGTTTTGGCAGTCCTCTCTTGATTTTAACCTGACACTGTCTAAAGAATTCTGATGAGACCGAAACAGGTGGAAATATTTTTAGGGCTATATTTTTGTTTTTTTTTTTAGCTTAGCTCGGCAAAGTGACTTCACCGCACCTGATGTTAAGCGAAGAGAAGTCCAAAAAATATATATGTTGGATGCATTAACACCTCCCAGCCAAACTCAACACTAGTGTTGAGATATAATTCGTAGAACTTTTAAACGGATACTCAGGAGTATCTGTAGAAAACAAAAACTAGACCCTACATAAATAATTGAGAAGCACACAAACGTCGCAACGCGCGATCGAACCCCGCTGCGCCACGAAGGCTAGCGGATCTTTTATTACTCCACAAATCCTAACGCTTCACTAAATTTGATGGGTTTTACGAGACTGCATTGAACTAGATGCTAACTAATGATAACTAAGCAAGCTTCTCATTACGAAGTGCGAAAGCATAATTTTACACAATTTTTACAAATACAGTGAAACTTGGTTAAGTGGGACCTGGATAAGTGAGAAACCTCCATAACTGGAACTCATGCTGAGGTCCCAACACTTTGGCACTGAAATACTCCTGTTAGTGGGACGAAGCAAACCTCTATATCTGGGATTCGTTCTTTCGATTTATCATCATAGTTACCTCTATAACTGAGACAGTGAGTGAATTTTATATGCATAAACCTCCGTAACTGAGATAACGTCGTTTTGTTTCTTTACATACTTATTCTTATTTTACCCGCAAATTCCGCACTTTATTACGTAAGTAATTTTAAGCCTCAATGACCTTCAGTTTTAGTTTCGCTTTACTATCATACGGATGATTATTTGAAAAATGTCAAAACGAAAGCTGCAATCTTTATCAGTACGTGAAAAACTGAAGTTAATGTCCGTTTATGAAAGTGGGAAGATACGCGATGAAGTTTGTGTCAAATTGACTATGCCAAAATCTACTCTTTGTAGAATAATTCAGAGTAAAGATAAAATTCAATCACAATGCTCTGAAGGACAAGGAAAACTAATTATTTTGAAATGACATCAATTGGTGACCAAAGTATATTATTAATGGAACCCTCTGTAAATGAGACAGATATTTATTTATACCTGGATATCTGAGACACTGGGGTAAGTGGAATACCTCTATAAGTGAAACAACATTGCAGGTCCTTTGACGTCTCACTTAACCAGGTTTCACTGTATAACAAAAGTAAATAATTTTATCCACAAAAGTGCTAACGGACTCTACCTAAACTAGCATTGAAAGCAAAAAATAAATGTACAACGCCATCTATGTATTAAAGCCCGAACTAAAACAAAAACACCCCCGCGACACGACCTCATCATTACGCACAGGAAAATTAGGTTCATGTACGGTGAAATTTTTAGTAGACGCGCGACTGCGTTCGCAGACGGACGTATGCATGTTGCGATCTCAGCAGCGTACGACTGTACCGTGTATTATTCAAAACAATTTTGGAAAGACTTAAAATATTGTATAGTATTCTGAACTCTGTGTGAATGTTTGTGTAGTATAGTTGAAGTGAACTTATGGTGTTGGAATCATGACTTCGAGGTGAATCCGTTTCCTTGCTGTTATGATACGGTAATTTTTAGATATTTTTTTCTATTCTGTAATGTGTGCCTTTAATGATTTTATAATAAAACTTGTATGATCGGAAATTAAATAAAAAAAATTATTGAATACTACTTATTTATGACAATATAAATTGAGACAAAATGTATTTGATTGGACATATCGGTTTTCGGATTTAACAGTTTTTTATTGTTTAAATTCAATTAACTAACAAGTTTCGGGACTCTCAATTTTCCTTATTCAACTTGAAAAAGATATATGTTAGATAAAAAAAAGGAAAATATCAAATGAGAACCATTATTCTAAGGATATAATGATTTCATTGATTGTTATATTATTTCAGGTATTAAATTAATTAGTTACATTTGATATTTTAAGTACTTAATGTGCAAGCAACCTTTTTATTTTATTAGGAGAGGAACATTTTATACCTCTATGTTATCTCAAGAGATATTATCTTATGTTTACGTAATACGTGCTAGGGTTGTGTTAAAGAAATTCATATCACATTTTATATGAAATAGGCTCTATTTTATGACCTCAATACACCGTACATCAAACTTACGATAAAGCACGAATATCACTTGATAAATTTCTAAATTTTTGTCGATATATTTGTCTTGATTTACAACAATAGAAAATATATTTACATTCATAATATTATACATTTACAGTTTTATCATAAATCTTGTTATAATTAATCAATATCGAACATTGTAATAGTTCCCTATTGATTTTTTTATACAATAATTTTAGTGACCACATTTATTTAACTTGACAAATGTATTTTCAGTGCGTGATACGCATATATTATTTACAACATGTGGTAAAAAGTACGTGTCTCAATTTATGCAATGACACAAAAGTCTCTCCTCCAATCATGTCGTTCCCAAAGTGTGATGAGAGAACTGTTTCTTTCGATATATGTTTTTTGATCATTATTAATTCTATTTGATTAAATCTTGAATGAAATACCATGATTGCTTTTAAGTATAAAATAGAGTTATGATATTTGTTATTTATGTTAATGTATCGCTATTTTGAATGGTGGGTTTTTCTTGGAATAGGTATTTCAAAATATTTTGTTTGTGAAAAGAACTTTATTGCCATATTATTATATGGTATTTCATAAGTTTTTCTTTTCAATCTATATTATAAAAATATCAAAATTAAACAGGTAATGGCGAAAAAAAACGTCTAGTAGCTTTATTTCAATTATCTCAGACTGTTCTGCCAACAGGCTTTTATCATACTAATTTTATTATTGCAAAAGTTTGTGAAAATGTTTGGATGTTTGTTAGAAGTAAACGAAGAAACTACTGAAAGGATTTAGATGCAATTTAGCACACGGGTAGATCATATCCTGGATTAACACATGGGCTACTTTTATCCCGGTAATTTACTGTCATGGGAAATAGTGTCATTTTTAAATCAGATTTTTTACGTAGTTGGCGCTGGCGTCCTACATTGTTTTAGGGAGTTTTGCAGCGATAAAGACTATTCAAACGGGCGTAGCCGCGAACAACACATAGTATTTTATATTTACATCGCTGGATTCATACTTTCTGTGCTAAATGCAAAAGTACGCGTTTAAAGATTATTTTTTATGACTGCCTCGGTGGCGTAGTTGTATTACGGTACGACTGCAATGCTGAGGTCTCGGGTTCGATCCCCGGGTCGGGCAAAGTGATATTGGATTTTTCTGTTCAGTATCAGCCCAGAGTCTGGAATTTGTGTCCGATATGGCGATAGGCTCGCCCCCTATCACATCATGGGACGGAATAATGGCGAAAAGTGGGTGCAACTAGTTGCGCCTCTGCCTACCCCTTCGGGGATAAAAAGGCGTGAGTGTGTGTGTGTTTTATGCACAAATTTGAGTATGCTGGTTAGTTAGCTTTGCAATTTTTCTTTTCTTTTTGGTGTTTGTTTAGTAATTTTTATTAGCAGATTTAGCATAATATTAGTAAGATTAGTGCCTTGGTTAACTGTTATGTTTTTCTTTAATTTTTGATGTTTGTTTTAGTTATTATATTAGCATATCTATATATATATAACTCATCACGAAATCTCAGAAACTACTAGTGCTAAGAGTTTCAAATTTTGAATGGTGGTTCCTTTTAGGACGTAGCTGCTCACTGAGACGGGATTTTGTGAAATTCAACCCCTAAGGGGGTAAAAAGGTGTGGCAAAGTTTGTATGCGATAAACTCAAAAATACCCAACGGATTTCGGTGAAATTTGGTAGTAAGAGACCCTGTGAAGGTTTTAGGCTACTTTTTATACAGGGAAAATGTATAGCGGGACTTTTACCTAGGAAAAACTCCTTCGTGTATGTGCGAAGCCGCAGGCAAAAGCTAGTTATAATATATTAGTAAGATTAGTTTTTAGAGGTAATGATAAATTAAAACGAAATGTGTTAGTTTTTGGGTTTTAGAAAAATAATAGGGAATGCTGAAATTAAATTATGCAATGCCATCGTAAGAAATTTAATGGCCTTGCAATCCACTCACTGGTTTTAGATCATAGTAGTACCCAAGTCCATCCAGCTTAAAACGAAGCAGAGAAAGCTAGCTATAGTTCCACCATTTATTAATAAACTATCTCTTGCTCGCGGCTGCGCCCGCGTGAAAAAATTTTTCCGTGATAATAGTCCCGCTTTATATTTTTCCGGGATTGAAAGTAGCCTATGTCCTTTTTAGGGACTCAAACTATCTCCATACTAATTTTTATCGAAATCCGTTCAGCAGTTTCGGAGATGTGCAGTAATAAACAAACAGAAAAACGAACAGACAGACAGAAAAGAATTATAAACCTCGCTGATTTGTTTTCCATTACTCTTCTTTAGTCACCCCCTTTCTTTTTTATCACATTTCTTTCAATGTAAAGACTCACCGGGGTCGACTGCTTTATTATAGTATAGATATTCTACAAATACGTCAACAGATAAAACATTTCATAATGTAACAACGAGGTCTTCAGAACTTTTCTATTCAAATACCCTTCTATTGAGCCATTAATTCTCGTTTTGTAGGCGGGGCATCGAACCCGCGTGCCTCTGCAAAATTACTCGGCAAAACCTTTTCGGCTTTGTAGCGTTAACCACTTTGATGTTGGGGACTTCGTAAATTTTATCTTTTTTTAGCTTCGAAGGCGGTCGAGTTAGTAGTTTCATAATGGGTAGTCACCGTTGATGGACATTTTATGTTGTCTATACTGATTCAGTTTGGTTCATCATAAAAACAAAGACACATCAAGTCTTTATCCTCAAAGGGTAGGCAGAGGTGCACGGACCCTTACTTCTCGCCATCCATTTTTCGTCTCATGACGTCTTAAGCGGCGAGCCTGACGCCATATCAAACTCAATGTCCTGAATCCGGGCTGATACTGAGTAGAAAAACCCAAATATTAATTTTATCACAGAGAATATCACTTCGCCCGACCCGGGATTCGAACCCGTGGTCGTACTGCGCACGCATTATTTCTACGCTACCGAGACGTTAATAAAAATAATATTTCAGAATTATAAAAAAATGTGTGTATAACATAATGTCTCGCTATATTCTTATCAGTTTTATAAGTGGTACAAAAACGCTATTGTTATTTTTGGCATAGAAGAACTGTGTTTACCGCCGTACCATGTTTTCACAGAATATTGGTTTTTATTTAGCTGCTGTCTTTCGTCTGGTAAGTGCGCTTCCTAGGGGCGGAATTAATTTCAGATTTCCTCATTTCGCTTCTCCCCATAAAGATCGCCACCCATGACATTTATGCCAATGTAGTCAATAGGGGATAAATACCATATCACAAGCTCAGTTGTCTCCTCATTACCCTATCTCGTTTAAAATATCTACTGTTTAAATACTTACCATTGATACCCAAAATATAATCTCTTATTGAAAAATACCTACAAAACTAAAAACATAATTTCGTGGTATAATTACATAAATGCGAGTACTAGACCAGGTTTTCAAAGTTCATTTCTTCCTTATAAAGATCGACACCCATGAGGCCTACTGATGTGGGAGATGAAGACTATAGAGTCCATATCATCAAATGACTTATGACCCTACTAGCTTTTGCCCGCGGCTCCGCCCGCGTGAATAAGTTATCCCGAGATAAAAGTCCCGCTTTATATTTTCCCGAGATTAAAAGTAGCCTATGTGTTAATCCAGGACGTGATCTACCCGTGTGCCAAATTTAATAGAAATCCCTTCAGCAGTTTTTGCGTGAAAGAGTAACTAACATCCATACTTACAAACTTTCGCGTTTATAATATTAGTAGCATTCATAAACATTTGGAAACCTATTTTAGTTATAGAATGCTTTGTCTTCTTCCTTCAAACTCGTTTCAAAATTCGTTTGAAGAAGACAAAACATTCGATAACTAAAATAGGTTTATGAACTGTTTATGAATACGCTGTTTATTAATTACCTTATCACATACGAAACCTGAAACATATTTTCATTTTTAAATCACATAAATGCAACTAGTCCAATCACTAAACGAGGGTAAAAAGATCTGCGTTTTGTTGGCTGTCGTTAGTACCGGGGCGTAAGAAAAAGCGCACCATTTTGTAAATTTTTCCAATAGTCACTAATTGTCCCCTTGTGGATTCGGAATGCTCTCTCCTAGATTACTACGTGCATTGTAAAATTTATTTTCACCACTTTTCAATGGGAACAGATACATATTTGCTACTCTATTTGAGTAAAGATAGAGCGTTATAATTCAATATGGTTTTATTCGCAAGTGGGTAACTGAATGGTGACTGACAAGTGGTTAAATTAATGGTAAGTGATAAGTGACTTGTAAGTAAACGATCATAATAAATATATACCATGTTTGTATGCAATCACTACTTATGAATACTCACTTATACTCACATCACAGTCGTGGTTGAAGTGTCACGTTCAAATTATGTTAAGCCGAATAGGGAACATATTATTATCGTACTAATATTATAAATGCGAAAGTTTGTGAAATTGTTTGGACGTTTATATGTTTACTAGAATTAAACGCAGAAACAACTAAACAGATTTGGATGAAAGCACTTGGATAGAACATGTCCTGAATTAACACATAGACTAATTCCTATCCCGGTAATTTGCTCCCACGGGAAAAAAATTGTTCATCCGAATTTTTAAATAGGATAAATTTTTAATCGCTGGCGTTTTAGGCACTTTTGCAGCGGGAAAGGCTTTTCACGCGGGCGAAGCCGCGAGCAACACCTAGTAGGATACAAAAAAATCAAGAAATATTATGGAAATGATTTAAACCACGGGGACATGGTCGCTGGCACACCTAGTTTGTTAATAATTGTTTCATTATTGATGTTCTGGAAATGATTGATTTACTGGTGGTAGGTCTCTTATATGTAAGAGTCCGTCTGGGTGGGTAACACTGCAATGTCTATTTCTACCGCCAAGCAGCAATGTGCATGCACTGTTGTGTTTCGTTTGAAGGACATTGTAGCCAGTGTAACTACTGGAGATAATGAGACTTAGCATCTTATGTCTCTGGCTGATGAGCGCAGTGGAATGCCACACCGTACTTTGTAATTCATGGTACTGTATGGTGTTACTATTGTTTATGGGCGGTCGTATCGCTTATCATCAAGCGAACGGCATGCTCGTCTCGTCATTCAAAGCCATAAAAAAAAAACGTAATTGTTGAGAAACTGTATCATGGTTAATTGCTTTTTTAATACTGGTTATACTGAAAGCATAATAGCGACATGAACAGCCATTGTAGTTCTGGATGAGTTAACCGCGAAACGAGATCTGAATTTGATTCCCACGCTGGGCAATTGTTTTGTTTAATGTATCCGTATTGTGTTGTCTTTCCACCAGACACAATAAGTATCTTTGTTTATAGTTTATTAAAGTATCCACGTAAAGGCAACCATACCACCACCATACCAGCCCTGTATTATATACTGCTCACTGCTGAGCACGGGGTTCCTCTACTACTGAGAGGGTTTAGGCCTTAGTCCACCACGCTGGCCTAGTGCGGGTTGGCAGACTTCACATACCTTCGAAATTTCTATAGAGAACTTCTCAGGTATGCAGGTTTCCTCATGATGTTTTCCTTCACCGTTAAAGCGAGCGATCATTTACAAAGAATACACACATAACTTTTTCGAAAAGTCAGAGGTGTGTGCCCTTGGGTTTTGAACCTGCGGACATTCGTCTCGGCAGTCCGTTCCATTCCCAACTAGGCTCTCGCCGCATAAAGGCAAAGTAGCGGCCATCAGCTATTACTAAAATACTCCCGCCATACTAAAACATCATCCTTAAACTCCGACCTAAATGTTAGTGAGAGATAGTCTAAGAATTCACTCAGCCGTGCTGAGGTTCATAAAATGTCTCCGAGTAGGCTATTTGTTTCTTGCAGACTATGTAGGGGCCTCCCAAAGTACTGTGTTACAATGTTTTTTGTGTGGTGGTGGTGATAAAATTAGATGGGGCCGTGTCACGGATCGATGCGGATAGTATTAAAACTTTGTATTTGAAAAGCAATCTTGTGTATACATACATAGCATAAATTTCCCTTTTTAGGGGTATCACACACAGATTCCAGCAGCTATATTAAGTCCCTTAGGGGGAGCGATTATTCACCTACAAGGATGAATTTAGACTCCGGGTTATTATTAAACAAACATAATATTCCTTTACCCAATTCCAAGAATCAAACCCGAGACCTCATGAAACAATATGTCTGGTAAGAGCTCCGCCTACGATTGAGAAACGTCAGTAATTTCGCCTACGGCGCAGGCTTAATGTCGGTTGGAAGGTTTCACAATTACACCTCCGCATATTATGTCTGGAATATGCAAACGTGAAAATTATCCCACCTTCGTACTTATAAACGTTTATTAGAAGTTAACGCACAATTTATGATTTATGCGGGAGTTTACTAATGTTTTGGATAAAAGTTGGCATACAGGTCGATAAAATCTAATAAAATAATTATAATGTATATTTTTAAAAGCGGAATAATTGAAATTTTGTTTTGGAGCAAAATACGCGGATGGTGTCGCGAACAGAAGCTTCTTATCATATGTACTACTAAAAAAAGCTCGTGTCATTCATACTACGATTCATAATAGAATTTTAAATTGACTTACCAAATTTTATCTAGACATAAAGTCAGAACAAACATTTCTTATAAAAGTATAAAGTCGTTTTAATAGCCGGTTACTGCAGTGCGGAAGTCGTGAAAATTCTTTTATTATTCGAGCGAAACGCTACTGAAATAGTTGCATGAAATATAGATTAAGGCTGGCCTGCACAAAGACTTATCAAATATGATTATAGCAGCGGCATGCAATGATGGCCGATTTACGTTTGTCCGCTCATCAATTTTTTTATTAATTCACTAGACTTCTGCTCGCGGCTTCGCCCGCATGAAAAAGTTTTTCCGGGATAAAAATATGATAAAAAGTAGCCTATGTGTTAATCCAGGACATGGTCTACCCGTGTACCAAATTTCATCGAAACCCGTTCAGTAGTTTTTGAGTTTATTCGTTACAAACATACTTACATACAAATCTTTCCTCTTTATAATATTGGTATAGATAACTCCGTTGAAGGAGCTAATTGTTGTATATTATTGTCAATAGTGACGTCCAGTTAAATTTATGGAATGTATAATTTTACGACACAACTCAGCATTTGTTTTTCGTAATTCGAAATTTTTAACATGAGATTTCACCTCACCTTAGGAATGTGTCAAAACGGCCATGATAGCGTGTCGGTACTACAATAACGCTAAATATATTTTAATCTCAGAACAATAATCCTCTGAGATTTTAATGATAGTGCTGTCTTTGTAAACTCTTAATGGATGCCATTGACAGCGCGAAGTTCAGAATGTGTTTACCGTTAATTATATTTAGTGAGCCGTTGTGCAAGCCAGCCAAAACTTCGTAACATTTCGGCAATATTGAACTTCAACAAAGTTTAAAATCGAATATTAATTCCGTCAGTGTAGGAACTAGTAACCACAGCTTTGTCTAATTGTCTCGTCCTGCAGCAGCGCAAGCATTGTTGTTTTCCAAGATGTTGAAGTGTAGTTACTAGGTATTTTGAGATTTAATATGCAATGTCTCAGTATGACGAGTGCAGTGTCATACTGACATTGTACTTTTAATTCGAAATACTGGGTTTTTAATCTTCCTGCACAATCGTGGCACTTACGATTAAACAAGCAATTTGTTTGTATCGTCACATCTCCATTATTATAATTGCCGCAAAACAACTTGAGCACATTACGGCGTGGTATTTCTTTTTGTACATATATATACTTACGTATAAAAATCCCCCACCACGCGTTGTGTGTTCAAGATATTTAATGGCTATTATAATATTATCACATCTTAGATTAACAGGAAGGATACTTTTAATATCTGAATTGTATGCTGTAGGAATTTAAATACAATCTGTATTATATATACTGCCCACTGCTGAGCACGGGCCTCCTCTACTACTGAGAGGGGTTAGGCCTTAGTCCACCACGCTGGTCTAGTTCGGATTGGCAGATTTCACATACCCTCAAAATTCTTATGGAGAATTCTCAGGTATGTAAGGTTTCTTCACGATTAAATAAAACTATTTTTACGGGTTTTATCGCGGTTTTTTAATTTATATTTTCTCCATCATCGTCCCATGATGTGATTGGGGGCGAGCCTGTCGCTATATCGGGCACAAATTCCAGACTTTGGGCTGATAATGAATAGGGAGATAATATAAATTAAAAAACCGCGATAAAATCCGTAAAAATAGTTTTATTTAAATGTCTAACATTCGTGTAAACATAATCATTATTTCTTCACGATGTTTTCCTTCACCGTTAAAGCGAACGATAATTGATTAACAATACACATTTGATTGCAGGAAAAAATATCACACGAAGCTTGGTACAACATCTTGTAGTTAAAACAATATCAATAATTTATATATTTATTTTTATTCTCTCACTCCTGAATTTAAGCAAAGAATACATCACACTAGCCACTTCTACCCCACTACACTCGACCATAAGCAAAACAAATCACTCAAAATAAGCTTCATACGAATGGAAATGTTAAAGTGCATTCCCAGGCTGGTACAACGTGAAACACGCTAAATTGTTCTGTCTAGCGCTACGTCATGTTACGAGCGAGATGGTAATGTTACAAAATAAGATGTGTTTTGTGCCTAGACAGTTTATTTGATGTGCGAGAGACTGGGAAAAGTATGATTTGAGTGTTGGATAGGAGGGAAGGTTAAGGAGCGCGTGAAGGTTTTACGCTAAAATAAAATAAAAGTAATTTAGTTATTGCAATGTTCTCCAACGCTGTTGTAAGCCACGGTTACTCCAAAACTCAAACAACACTGCTGAGCACGGGCCTCCTCTACAACTGAGAGGGTTTAGGCCTTAGTCCACCACGCTGGCCTAATGCGGGTTGGCAGACCTCACATACCTTTGAAATTCCTATAGAGAACTTCTCAAATATGCAGGTTTCCTCAGGATGTTTTCATTCACCGTTAAAGCAAGCGATAATTCACAAAGTATACACACATAACTTTGAAGAAAAGTCAGAGGTGCGTACCCTTGGGTTTGAACCTGCGGACATTCGTCTCGGCAGTCCGTAATTCCACCTCCAACTACGCTATCGCCGCTTATAACCGTCATATTTACTACCCTACCTATTATCAAGTACAATGCCTTGCCAGATAATTCAAAAATAAACTAAATCGTACTGATACAGAAGCTGATAATCCTTGAATTTCCATAAAAGTGCTAACGTACGGTCAATTCATGAAATATTCATACACTGATAATGTTCGCATAAAGCGTTGCATAAATAAACACACGTTATTGACTGTGCATTTCTGCCGCGGCGTGCGGAGTTATGATTTTTTTATCGCGTTTAAAGCATTGGGACATTATTAATATGGATTATCGAATATGACACTCGTATGCCTATCTGTCGGTGAAGGAAAACATCGTGAGGAAACCTGCATACCTGAGAAGTTCTCTGAATGTCGAACGTGTGTGAAATCTGCTAACCCGTACTAGGCCAGCGTGGTGGACAAAGGCCTTAACCCTCTCAGTTTTAGAGGAGGCCCATGCTCAGCAGTGGGCTGTATATAATACATGGCTGGTATAGTATGGTATGTCTGTCTGCATAGGTATCATAAATGATTCCGGCAAAGCCTGACAAGCACTGTTATGTTTCACTTAGGATGTTACAACTACTTTTTAATTGAGTATGACAAATCGAAACCATTTTGCACTTGATGGAAGGTAGAGTGGGGTCTAGATAGAGTTTTGACTAACGAGAGACGTTTATCCGTCAAGTAGCAGTGTGCATGTACTGTTACGTTCCGGTTTGAAGGACATTGTAGCCAGCGTAATTACTAGGCATTATGAGACTTAACATCTAATGCCTCAGGATGACGAGCGCAGTGGAATGCCACACGGTACTTTGTAACTCAAGGTGCTGGATGGTGTTGCTACTGTTTATGTTGATCGTATCGTTTAAACCATCAGGCGAACGGCATGCTCGTCTCGTCATTCAAAGCCATAAAAAAGCGCATTATTTTGTTATTAAAAGTTCTGTTAGTGCTACTACTGTTTTTGGGCGATCGCATCTCTTACAGTTAGGCGAGCCGCGGGCCCGTCTCGTCATTCAGAAGCAATAAAAAACAAATCGTCACCAGAAGACACACTGCGTGATCTCGGAATGCGGCACACTTACGTGGGTCACTATGGCGGGTCTAATACATTGGTACGGTGGTCGCTATCCGGGCGGATACATAATATATCTTGCCACCAGTAAGTAATTACTGGATGTTATGAAATTTTGCATCTATGTCACTAGCACTATCACAATTGAGTGCCACGTGGAACTTTGTTAATCGAAATTCAGATGGTGTTATTACCTGCTGGTTATGAACAGTCTTTACTTTAAGGTAACTAATCAGCCCTCTTGTCATATTTTAGTCGCTTAAAAACTCACTCAGTGTCATCACGATTTTTTCATAGATTTTTAAGCGATAGTAAAATGTGACCTTTTTGAAACAATTATGGCTGAAACAAATATAGCAGAATTGTGAGTATTACCTACCTCTAAGTGGCGGATAATAAATCAGTTAGGGCGGTATTAATAAATCAATCTCAAGTTTGAGTTACATCTCAAGTAGACACAATGTATGGAACTATTGATACATTATGTCTACTTGAGATGTAACTCAAACTTGAGATTGATTTATTAATACCGCCCTTACGCTACCTCATAATAAACTCCTCCGAAAACTAATTGAACTTAATTCATAAACGTTCACATAAACCCATTTGAAGCGCAACTCAAACACGCGGCCGCGCACAATAGCTTTTCTGACAAAGCAGATGGAATTACATGTTACATTTATTGTTAATATAGCAAACACGAGTTAGTTCCGAGCATTGTTAGTATCTAGGTTTATATTTAGTTACAGTTTAGCAGTTTGTTGGTGAAATTGGTTAATACATTTTGACACATTTCACCAACGTTGAAGATAAATTGATGCACGGCAATTAAAATAGAGATCTGTTTCATGTCTGAGTAAATGATATTTGTCGAATATATATTAAAGCGACCAAATAAAAAAATAAAGCTCCCAAATAAATAAGAGTGCATTCAGCTTAAACTGGGTTATACCTTACCGAATAACACATACACACATACTCACGCCTTTTTTCCCCGAAGGGGTAGGCAGAGGCGTAACTAGTGCACCCACTTTTCGCCGTTATTCCGTCCCATGATGTGATAGGGGGCGAGCCTATCGCCATATCGGGCAAAAATTCCAGACTTTGGTCTACTTCAGTCTATTTCAATATTAAAATGATAAACTTCCATTACTAACATTTATACGCGAAATCACGAGCAAAACGATTATAAAAATTTAGAGAAAACTACTTGCATTCATAACTGAACTTCAAGATCAGCTTCACCACAGCGCCACTCGATGCTGAGCTCTGGGGTAATATAAAAATCTATAAAATTCCAATTTAGCAGTCGATTCATAATCCATTTGCGATCAAGATTCAAGCTAACCAACGTTTCAAAGTTAAATTTTCTGATTTTAATTAATATTTTAATCCAATTACAGAGCGGATGCTGAGACACTCTCGTTTCGATAAATATTTTTCGTCTCCGGCTGATGGGCGTTGAATGTTCATGCACAACGATTGCTCGGCGTCGAATAATAATGGTTTTTGTGTACTATTGAAGAAGATATACCAATTTAATATATTCTGTAAAAATATAAAATATTATAAATGCGAAAGTTTGTGAATCAATGTACTTGTTTATTAGAAGTAAACGCATTGACTGCTGAACGGATTTGAATAAAATTTGGTACACAGTTAACCCATGTCCTGGATTACCATTTTAGCCTTACATTTATCCCTTATTAATGAACAATAGGGGAAAATCCTATTGCAGTATTTACATCGGGCCTTATAACCGGCCACGTGAATATTATCTTGCTCCCTCAACCGTTAAATATCATTGAACAGAGCAAGACTAAATACTGTATAACTATGTACTATACATGTATAGATACTTTATAAAATTCATATTGCTTGATACTTCATTGCGGTTGTCATCTTGAGACAATAGGTGCTATGTATTTCAAAGCTACAATTAGTATTGTTTCTCCTCATAGGTAATTATGGCATTTTATTTCTAGCGACTTATTTGTTGCTTCATTTGTGGTTAAGTAAAGACCTTACTACACTGGACGAACGCGCAGCGCCTTCGCCTCGCTGTAAATTCGTTTGCGATTCTCCAGTGCGATAAGAGCCTTACCTGACCACGGATAAAGCAATTCGTCCTAAGAGGCTATGCACATGAGATTATTAGAGATGTACTTTGAACGCCATACAACTATGCGCCCTGAAAACACGCAGAAAACGCGTACCAAAACGTCTTCATCGCACATATAAATATGATCTGCATGTTCTCGCCTTTCGGTCAAAAAAATACATCCTACACATAACTTACATAACCGATATCTGTTTACGCAAAGGAATGGCGTGAAATGCCATAAATTATAATAATACAGACGTTGTCTGCGAAAGATCGGTTGCATAAATCCGATGGGATCATTTGGCACGAGACCTCGTGCTGTCACAATGACTGCGTACAACACAGTGAGAACAGATGGTGTAGTTTGATTTAGATGTAGAACGAGTGTTGAATACATAATTTTTATAGTTATCTTCGTAATGTGGATATACTTAAGTAGGTAGAGATATGGCATAGGCAACAGCTTATGTCACTCACTTTTTAATGCCATCTATAGATGTGGTAATGGTATTGGTCCAGTTGAAGCGTATATGGACTGAGGACTGGTTCTGAGTTCGGTTTCTAGATTGGGCGGCAGATTTCGTTTATTTTTGGCATACGATTGACCCGGGACTACATCCCTTGGAGGATAAATGCTACTCAAGCACTAAAGTCGGTGTTAATAAATCAAGCTCACGCTTCAGTAAAATCTCAAGTAGACATTTAATGTATTAACTATTTAATGAACCAATCCTAAGCTGTCATTTAAGAGCCTGTTCTCAGCTGAGTAAGGGCTGCTACACAAACAAAACTGCTGTCAAAATCTATCACATATTGTAACTTACGATGTCATTTGAGCTGATGTTTATATGAGTTTATTGAATAGCGAATATCTTAAGATGCTGGCCTTAATTTGACAGCGTCTCAGCTGATATCGCACTTCAGAGCGAATTTGAGTTGCATCTATTAAAGCAAAATATTTTTTCAAATTAAGTAGAAGATTTGCCCAGTGAATTGCATGCAATCAGCCCTGTATTATATTATGCTGCCCACTGCTGAGCACGGGCCTCCTCTACTACTGAGAGGGATTAGGCCTTAGTCCACCACGCTGGCCTAGTGCGGGTTGGCAGACTTCACACACCTTCGAAATTTTCATGGAGAATTCTCAGGTATGTAGGTTTGGGGCGGCTGCGGACGACAACTTAGACACTTCCGTCAGAGGAAGCCCACAGCCGTCCCTAATGCGCCGAAGATGGCCACCGCGGAGTTTTGGTTGGTATGCCGTGCGTTGTACATAGGTTAGGGACTCGGCCCGGCGGTCGCCCGATGGTTACATCTCTCTGGGCGGCTCAACGCCGGGTCGTAAGGCACGGTGAACCCAACATAACCGCTCAGTCGCCCCCCTTGAAGGCTGGGCGGTAGTAATAAGTCACTTTCTCCGCGAAAAAAAAAAAAAAAAAAAAAAAAAAGGTATGTAGGTTTCCTCACGATGTTTTCCTTCACCGTTAAAGTGAACGATAATTGATAAACAATACACACGTAACTTCGAAAAGTCAGAGATGTGCCTTGGGTTTTGAACCTCCGCCCAGTGAATTATTCCAACCAAATTATTGGACGTGGGCACGAAACCTTAAACACTTGCATCATAAAGTACGTTGCAAAATATATTTTAGAAAACCTTCTGCGCTCCATTTTCTAGCACAATACATTGTATACAGCCTATATGAGCAGCTAGTATGAGCATGAATTATAGGATTATGATATCGTGTTGGCAAGTTTTCTTTAAGTCAAGGTCAGGGCCATAGTAATATGTATTGTGATCGGAATACATTGTTTTCATTTCTGTCGCAATATAACTCTGTGTTTTAAACCGGTTTTTTAAGGGCACGGGAAAAAGTCCCCACTGCACCTGATGGTAAGCGAACAGTGGTTCAGATAGAGTGTCGACTGACAAGCGATGACTTTCCTTCGTCAGTCGACACAATTATGCCGGCCTGTTTGAACCTGGTATACACAGGCTGATCTCGGAACACGGTACTCTTACGTGGGCTACTATGGGTTTTAGCTTATATACAGTGGTCGCTATCCGAGCGTAAAAAAAATATATCCAACCATCAGCAAACAAGACGAGCAAGTAACTCATCGGATAATGAACCGAACATCTACAATCAGTAGCAACAGTACTCAGAACTTTGAAATCTTAAGGTAAACTAATTATAACCATTCACATTTATTTTTATTTTATTAAGAGACTTCCAAAAAAGAGGAGGTTCTCAATTCGTGTGTTTGTATTTTTTTTATGTATGTACACTGATTTCTCTGAAAATTGTGAGTCTATTTGCTTGATTTCACTTTTATTTAGTAAATTAGGATCTCGAATTGGTCCCATTTCAATATATCATGGTTTAGGGTTCATCATTTTATGGAACAGACTTAACAAACCTATATCATATACACACACACACACACTCACGCCTTTTTTATCCCCGAAGGGGTTGGCGGAGGTGCAACTAAGTGCACCCACTTTTCCCCGTTCGTATTCCGTCCCATGATATGATAGGGGGAGAACCTATAGCCATATCGAGCACAAATTCCACACTCTGGGCCGATACTGAATTCTAAAAAAATCCAATATCACTAAGCCCGACCCGGGGATCGAACCCGAGACCTCAGGATTGCAGTCGTACCGTAATACGAGTAATTTTTATTTATTTAATAAGTTTTTTTTTTAAATCGTCATAAATCTACCACCGCTTATTAATGTGTTATAGCTGTAAAAAAACGGAGCAAGAAACTCCTCATGCACGTATTGTCGCCTCTACTCGCCCCATTTTACGGTACTAAAAAACATTGCCGAAATAACTAGGCGTTAAAGCTTTTTGAGCTAAACGTGCATATCCCGACAGCCTCTCTCAACCCGTCCTTTAGCGCTGCATTTGTTTACAAAACGTCGGAACCGGCCGGTGGCTAACGGCACGATCGCTTCATTTACTCAACTCGGCTATTTATTTTCAGTTGCAATTAAGCTAAACTGTTTATGACAATGTTTATGGCCATTTCATCATTATAAGTATTAAACATGACGAATAAGGAGGTCCTAGTAAGCGTTAGAATCAATTGGTGCCAATGTGCACATTTTGTGTATTTTAATGTACAGAATTTTACAGTATAACTAGCTTTTACTGCCTCGGTGGCGTAATTTTATGACAGTACGACTGCAATGCTGAGATCTCGGGTTCGATCCACGGGTCGGGCAATGTGATATTGGGTTTTTCTACTCAGTATCAGCCAAAGTCTGAAATTTGTGTCCGATATGGCGATGGCCCCTATCACATCATGGGACGGAATACGCACGGCGAAAAGTGGGTGCACTAGCTGCGCCTCTGCCTACCCCTTCGGGGATATAAGGCATGGATCTGTGTGTATATGTATAACTAGCTTTTAAAACGATTTTGTAAAATGAACAATCATGGTACAGTATTTTCTGTATAATATTATTTTTTAAACAGTCAGACTCATATACGAGCTTTACTACACCCTAATATTGAGTTCGTCATACATTATATTAAAATTATGAAATAGCTTTCAGCCTTACAAGGCATTTTCTAAACAATATAGTATGAAAACAATGTAAGGCGCGTGAAGCGAGTGTAAAGATAAATGAAGTGAAGGCATAACCGGTATATTGGAAACCTTTATCAAATATGCAACGCGGAAACGGTGGAGTTTCCTCGAAGCTTTGTCGTGTTATCTGCTCAAAGTTAGCTTATAAAGTGTATTTATTCGTAATAATTGGTTTTATTATTTAAAAAAGAACGGGTTCCAATTCGGGAGTGCCGGCAGAAGTGAAAACTTGAACATTAACGTTGTGCATTTCTGAATATTTTGGAATGGTTAGGGAATAATTTCGCACGAATTGCTTTATGTGGTTAAATACAATATTTATTTATTGCGCTATCGTACACAAAAACGAAAATTTCACTATTTCTTTATAAATGAAAATTTGAAAAAAGAATGTTACGCTCTTTTGTACACGTGCCGTACCAACGCTGGGGAAATAAATAAAAATGTAGTCGTTGAAGAATTATAGCTTCTACGCCATGTACTTAAGGTTCATATTAGTAAGGGATGGTAAAACCTCCAACGCATTCGATCGGGGTCACGTGATCCTGACGCGAGTTTAACATTTTATACCCATCCGAAAAGTGCTCATCGCCGCTATTTAGAAGTTTTCACTTCAAAAACCCATGGTCGATGAAATTTATCCCATTTAGGAAAAGGATTTTTAAACCTATATTACTGCTCAAAATTTGTGTGTTTCACGATTCTAATACTTCTCGTCGCTGCATTCTGTTGAAGGTTACGTAATGTAATTATGAGTTATTCTATAGCTATTATTATTCCGGAAGGTAGCCAAGCGTCAAGCGAAGTTTGGCGAAGCTCAGATTTTAAATTATCAAAATAACTATTTTCTGATAACTTTTCCGCATACGTTCTTAAAGTTTGAAACTATTCGTGAAATCAATATTACACACACACACACACACGCTTTTTATCCCTGAAAGTGTAGGTAGAGGCGCAACTAGTGCACCCATTTTTCGCCATGTATTCCGTCCCATGATGTGATATGTGCAATGTGATGTGCAAGCCTCTCCCCATATCAGGCACAACTCCCAGACTCCGGGCTGATACTGAGAACAAAAACCCAATATCACTTTACCCGACCTGGGATTCGAACCCCAGGTATTTGATTGGAAATCGTACCGCGTATGCATCACAACTCCGCCACTGGAGCAGTCATAGCCTCTACAAAACTCTTTATAAAACGCGAGCTATCCTTATAAATATAAAAAACACGCCACGTTTAAGACGCTGTACGTAAACCACCGAACACAGGTGGTGTATCTCATACTCGATATATTTCGATAAACAATCAATTATCTCCCAACAGACGTACAATATATCGAGTAATATTTGCGTGATGAATTGAATTGTAATGTGTCCGAATATCGTTATTTTTCTTTGGTTAGTAACACGCGATAAACGGATCATTGCGTACGAATGAGTGCGTTTTAATTCAAGAATAATTCCTAGACGAAATTCCGTTAACGCTTTGTCTATTGTTGATAAAGGACATTACGCAATCACTTCTCGATAAATGGTGAAACCATAAAAATTACCAAGCATTGATACTACTTATGTTTCAGTACTTCCATACAATTTTTAATTATCCGTTTACCGTCCGACCAATTCTTGTTTACCTCGTCATTCAAAATAACCCCACGCAAATCCGAAACATTACGGATCCGTAAAATTAAATTGTGTCAAAGTATATCGAAGTTTAATAAGAAATTTTCCACTTGAATTATCATCGGGCAATCGGTAAACAGGCTATTCCAAAGGCCAAATTGCCTTAACACCTCATTTCCTGTGCGCAACCTCCTTGCTGCTAAATGAGTGGATTTTGTTTTGGAAGGGTTAAATTAACTTTCGACCGTTCCAAATGACTCTGGAGGGTTAATTTAAAACACATTATGATATTTGGATCGTTGACATTAAAAAATAATTGGAAAAATTAAGACTGGGCATTGGGTATACATTAGGGTCACGGTTGACCGCGGGTCCCTAGTAAATGTTCTGCTTGCTTTTAATTTACAGTGAGTTGCGCCTAGGGAGATAAACGTCAATTTTGTTTTGGACTGGTTGGCGTGATGTAAGAGTCATGCATGACGATAAATAATAGCAAAGGCATTCAAAGTTCGAATTTCAAAGCATTTAAAGAACAGCGCGGAATGCCCAACACCTAACTCATGATAATTATAATCACTGTTGATAATTTGGTCAATTTCGCTGCCTACCTATTACTAAATATATACTATTTACATACATAGCAAATGATCTCTAGTAGCTATAACAACTTAATAAAGCTTAATAATAATAAAAACTTCGATCTCTAATACCACAATTACACGAGCACAATCTTCATTACACGAAATTCATATTTTGATATGAAATATTTCACGAATAAAAGTGGAGTTGTTAAGGGCCGCCGTAAAAAATACGAGTCGGGGGAATACTAAAGATTTTATTACGCGATACGCTACGTGTTCGAGTGTTCACATTTTATTGAAAAAAAAAAACGAGATTCTGCCGAGTGCTAGAGGAAGCCGGGGAAATTGGCGCCGAGTTAAGGACTTGTCATTTATAAAAACTAGAAAAGTAAAATATGGTTGGATAGAATTGTTTATTGGATCGTAAAGTTCCGGAAGTAAGTCCCGTATTCAAAAACGTTACTTAGCTATGTACGGAGCATCGTTATGATGATTAGTCTGTTTCCTAGTACTTATATCACCACGGCCTTCGCAGTTCGTAGACGCTATGATTGGTTTATATTGAGATACAGCTTAACTTAATTTATCTATACCATACCAGCCCTGTATTATATACTGCCCACTGCTGAGCACGAGCCACCTCTACAACTGAGAGGGTTTAGGCTTTAGTCCACCACGCTGATGCGGGTTGGCAGACTTCACATACCTTCGAAATTCTTATAGAGAACTTCTCAGGTGTGCAGGTTTCCTCACCATGTTTACTTAATTTAGCTGTCTTATTAACAAACAACAAAGTCAAAGAAAACTATGAAATTGTCGTCAGCATGCGATCGGATGCACTGTGCGTCCTCATAGTATTGTATATGAATACTAGTGTTGGAGTTTGCTGATGGCGTATTGGATACGCGCCTAGGACGCGCGTGCTCTGATTCCTGGCGGCATCGCGATTAATTAGTGTCGTCTTGAAATCTTGAGATGTAAGAGCCGTTGATATGATGATTTTTGAAATGCAATTTTCCACTACATTTTAAAAGCTACGTAGTGTACAGTCAGCAGCATAAATATCTGTACAAAATCAAAATTTCATATCGCTGTATATGCGTTAAGTTAAACTGAAACATTTTTTTCTTCGTTTGAAGTAAAGTAAATCTCTTTTATACTATTTTTGTGTAGAGAAAAAAAAGATTAGTAAGAACACAAAAGTATGTAGGCAATTTGAAATTTTGAATTTGTTCAGCTACTTATGCTGCTGACTGTACACAATTTGTAAGGTCTTGTAGTATGGTAAGGGTTAGCATCTTCACCATACCAGCCCTGTATTATATACTGGCCACTGCTGAGCACGGGCCTCCTCTACAACTGAGAGGGTTAGCATCTTATTCAGCTCCAAACCAATACCAAACAAGTCCGTTTTTGGAGAGACTACAACTTTTAAGTGGGTGCGCTAGTTGCAGCTTTGCGTACCACTTCGGGGATAAAGGGCATGAGTATTTAGGTAAGTATGATACACATTTTAATTGTTGGTTTGAAATTTAACCCAAAAAAAAGGTTATCGAAAGGAGGCCACGTACTGGAAAGCGCAGCGTCGACCGTCCACCTGCAAGGTGGACAAACGACTTGATAAAGGTCGCAGGAACACGCTGGACGCAGGCCGCTTTTGACAGGTCCGTCTGGAAATCGGAGGCCTATGTTCAGCAGTGGACGTCGTGTGGCTGACGATGATGATCATGATGAATTTAACCCAAAACCTCATCGATTAAAGTCCAAATTTCACCGTATATGTAACGCATCTATAACAATAACAGCAGTGTTATGCCATCATGGAGCTACTACAAGCCTTCGGATCAATCCAGAAGCGACTTTGACACTAATTCTCTGATCTAAACTAATATTCCGTAGCAGATTATCCGTCTCTTGAGAATACCCCACTTCCTTTGAGATGTACAGTCAGCCACATAAGTAGCTAACGATGTTCAAGACATCAAGTCATCTCTGCACGTTCTGTTTAATTGATACATTTATTTCTCTTTGTATGAAGTATATTCCTTTTATTTTATTTTTGTGAAGCAACTAAAAATTATGGTATGAACTCAAAATAGTATAAGCGATTTGTAGTTTTGAATTTGTTCCCCTTCTTACGTCGTTGACTGTACATTCAGCGCTTATTAATTTCATTATTTATTTTCTTATAACTCACCTATGAAAGTAGCAATATTACGTCAGTGGTCAGCCCACTGTTGGGCATGTCTTTTCAGGTAGCATAGTTATGGATTACCCGATTGCCGGTTTTATGCGAATTGGTAGACTTCATCACTTTTTTTTTATCCATTGAATGACGAGGCGAGCATGCCGTTTGCCTGATGGTAAGCGATACGACCACCCATAAACAGTAGCAAAACCATCCAGCACCTTGAGTTATAAAGTACTGTGTGATATTCCACTGCGCTTGTCATCCTGAGACATAAGATGTTAAGTCTCATTATGTCCAGTAGTTACACTGGCTACAATGCCCTTCAAACCAAAATACAACAGTGCATGCACACTGCTGTTTGGCGGTAGAAATAGACATTGCGGTGGTACCCACCCAGACGGACCCTTACATATGAGAGATCTACCACCAGTACCTTTGCAACATATCCCAGGTTTGCTAATTTCTTTATGTTTTTTTTTAACTAATTAAAGCGATAGGCAATGATATACCCAGACATTATTTTCAAACGAAAGCCTTGGTATGAAATACGAGACATTTCGTGTCAGATTATTCCACTCCCTGATTCGTGTTTTTAATAATAAAATAATTAATGTTTAAAGCACACTTCGTCATTACTCACCCGCATTAAGTAATTAAAAAAAAATCTTAAAAAAGGAGTACGCGCTTTAAACGTTGTTCAATACTTACCAAAATAAAAATGGTGTCTTGAGAGTAATCCACCCGCCGTATGGGGAGGCAGGGGACATTCTCCACTGTCATCTCTTAATTTAAATTAAGTTACTGGAGTTCCGCACGGTGAGGTGACCCGCCCAAGTAATTTTCAATAGAAATTTCCCAAGGATTCCACGGTGGCACGTCTTGTTCAATTTATATTGAGATTTGTCACATTTATTATTGTCATGTAGTCTCTAATTACCTATCAATAATGGTTCAATTGATTTAAATAAGTACGGTTAAAGAAGTAAGTACATGTCGTACTTCCTTATTTCAAATAATCTAAGAGTCATAAAACAAAACAATATATTCATTTATAAGTTAGCGAAAAAGAGTCAAGAGCTTATGTCATTTACAAGGCTTCTATTAATTGCAATGGGAGACAGAAAAACTAATAATTTTTCCGTTCATAAAATATCATAAAGATACATAATTTTTTCATGGAAAATGTATTATTGTTTCATATCACCATTTTCCACGAATTATCTAAATACTATTCTCCCTCAAACGTATAATATGGATATTATAATCTTTACATAGAAAAACATGCCCATTTTACGAACCCTTTCTTTTAATATTGTAGCTCTAAGACAAGTGCGGGCCAAATTTCATTATAATGTCGGATCAGAAATGAGCGGCCTTAGTTATATCTGTGGCGATTTGAGGGGGCTGAAATATTACCTTTCTAATTGAAATATCGCCCCGCCTTCCAATCCGACCAATATAAATGGATTTCAAATACAACCGCCGAGTACTGGTTACGTCGTTTGAACAGAAATATTTTGTATTCTGTTTGAATTTAGAATTCCAATACTATTCTAAATTTAAAATATAAATTTCAAACTCTATGTGTAATTTGTTTTCAGTTACTACTAAATGCCAAAAACCGTTAAATGAATTTAGGTAAAACCTCTTATCATACTTCTTACTAATATTATGAAATGCAAAAGTTTGTGAAAATGTTTTTATGTTTGTATGTTTGTTAGAAGTAAACGCGCAAACAATTAAACGTATTTGGATGAAATTTGGCACACGAGTAGATAGTGTCCTAGATGAACACATTGGCACATTAACTCATACTTCTTATCAGGGTAATTTGCTCCCATGAGGAATAATAGATATTTCAAATCTGATTAAAGTAGATGGCGCTGACGTACTGTGTTTTAGGGACTTTTGTAGCGAGAAATGCTTTTCACGCAGGCGATGCTGCGAGTATCATTTATAATATGGTTTATTATCTACTAAGATAATAGACCATATTACAAATTTAAACCATATAATATAATGCATTTATAATATGATACCTAATAAAAAACTAAAAGAAATAAAAGGTTTCCTTTTGCTGGAAGGTCCCGGGGAATTCGAACGCCCGATCGCTTTAGCCAACTAAGCCACGGCGCCTCCTTCTATAAGCGCCAAAGTCCTATATACTTTAAAGACATTTTTCATGAATATGAACAATTTATTATTTTATTTGCCCTTTTTTGATGATATAACCATTCAAAAACAGGTCGAACTATTACTGTTGCAATCTTTAAATAACTATGAAATCCATGTTCAAAAATATAATTATTATTGTAACTACTAGATTTATTTTCGGCTCGGCTATATATTGTACCGCGATTAAAAGTACCCTATGTGCTATACCAGACTATAATATATCTCTGTGTTAAATTTCTCGGTGCCTCGATGGCGTAGTTGTTTTACGGTACAACTGCAGTGCTGAGGTCTCGGGTTCAATCCCCGGGTCGGGCAAAGAGATATTGGGTTTTTCTATTCAGTAACAGCTCGGAGTCTGGAATTTGTGCCCGATATGGCGATAGGCTCGCCCCCTATCACATCATGGGACGGAGTACGCACGGCGAATAGTGGATGCACTCGTTGCGCCTCTGCCTACCCCTTCAGGGATAAAGGGCATGAGTGTGTGTTTTTCAAATTTCATCCAGATACGTTCAGGCATTCTGACATGATTGAGTAACAAACAGAACACTTTCGCATTTATAATATCAGTATAGATACTATTAGAAACTGCAACGGTTTTGATTTAAATAAACATATGTACCACTGATTTTACAGAAATACTTTCATAAAAATATCACCAAGCGTCCGACCGGCACGAAAGTCAATGATCAATTGCCTCGAACTGTTTAACGTTCTGTGCTTCTACAGCAAAAATGGTAGATCACGTTATAAATACCCTCACAAAAAAATATTTTGCTCTAATAATACATTTTATTCTTGTTTTTATTGCGTTGAATGACGAGACGAGCATGCCGTTCGCCTGCTGGTAAGCGATACGCATATCCATAAACAGTAGCAACACCATTCAGACCTTGAGTTACAAAGTACTATATGGCATTCCCCTGCTCTCGTCATCCTGAGACATAAGATGTTAAGTCTCATTATGTCCAGTAGTTACACTGGCTACAATGTCCTTCAAACCGTAACAAAACAGTGCATGCACACTGCTGTTTGGCGGTAGAAATAGACATTGCGGCGGTACCCACCCAGACGGACTCTTACATATGAGAGACCTACCACCAGTATATATTCTATATACCTACTGAATACGCATCGCACACGTCCCAATTCAAATACGACACTTTCCCTTTAAACTAAACAGACGAAGTCACGTCAGTGTCAAACAAATGTTCTTACATTCAACGTGACATCTCTCAAATGGGACCCTTTAGAAAACGTCTTGGGTCTGAAATAATTAATGTGCGACTTACGTCTCCCTGCATTACATCACGGTCCACCTGGGCCTTTGGAATTAATTGAGGTCGCTTTTAGTTGCCGGGAGCTGCGCCTCATATGTAATTTTCGGCTTTGCGAGTGTTTGCGTTGATTTTACAAAATATTACTTTCGTATTTCTAAAGTTACGGGTAGTTAGTGCATCAGTTTCTAATTAACGTTCAACCTAGGTAGTGAATGTTGGGGAGGACAGAGCAAGAATATTATATTATTAGATAGTCCCAAACACAAAAGGCCATTTAACAGAATTGATATCCAGGTTTGGTATTTTACGAAAAATATAATTTTAATGCTTGAAATGACTACACTTATGTATATAATTAATTAGAGCAAAGAAAAAATTATTATAATAAGTGTTAACATATTAAATGCTTAAACTGTCCCTTCGATTTATTCTACTATTTTCTGTAATGGTTCACTAAATCACAGTAATATCGCTCGAAAATCGCAGGAGAGCTTTTTCAATGAAGACCTCACGTGTCACTATGGGCAACGGGTCGAAATCCGAAAGCCTGAAGTTTACCCATCGGCATCGCATCTGCGCTATCTCATAATCGCCCACTTTGACACGGTGGCAGGTTAGGATTGTACACACTATAAGCAATGCTATAAGATTTAAGTTGGGAAGGTGTGAATAGTCTTATTAAGGATACTCAAGATTGAGCGAATTGGGAGCGTTGTAATAGGTAGACGGAGCCAGTAAGCCGGGAAAATGACCGACAGAAAAAAAAATAGGAGATATCACTACATAGTATAAAGCAAAGCCGCTTCCCGCGGTCTGTCTGTCCTAAACATTCCTATTGAATCACTCTATCTATTAAAAAAAAACGCATCAAAATTCGTTGCGTAGTTTTAAAGATCTAAGTATAGATAGGGACAGACAGCAGGAAGCGACTTTGTTTTATATTATGTAGTGATGACTGTGATGATATAATTCTTCTGTGCGTGTGTATGTCACTGAGCTCCTCTTAAACGGCTGGACCGATTTTAGTGATTTTTTTGTGTGTATTCAGGTGGATTCGAAAATGGTTCAGATTTACAATCCGGTCCGGGAAAATGTATAGTTTTTGTATATAAAAAGACTTTTATTTAGGAAAAACTCTTTAAAGCGGGCGAAGCCGCGGGCAAAAGCTAGTTATCAACATTATGATGTTATAGAGGCCGAGTGCAATACAGCATGTAGTAATTCAATTTATGGTAATTATGTACGTGGCATTTACCACCGTAATAACTATTTCCTGTTCTTTTTAAACTGCTGAAGAAGTATGAAAAATATTACAAAAAAATCTCTTAACTATTTTAACTTTTTTGTCAGATAAATGCTCGACGACCTAAATGTCTTTGTAATCATATTTCATATCTTATACTACGCCTAAACCTTTAGAGTGACAGTTTAAGAGGCTTGCCGAATGAGATAACCTTGGATTTAATACATTTCTCATCGTCAGGTGTAGCTGGCATTATTTTCACGCATATTATTGGTCTTGTCTTGGCGACTTTTTTGTTATTTAATTTTGAAGGAACTTTGCTTGATGGATTCTTGTGGCCTTAATATCGTTTGGAAAATAAATGTGGGGATTTTCGACCTGAATATTGTGAGAAAGACTTATAAATTTGGCGGCATTTTTCTTTAGATGTTTCAGAGTAAGTCATCATTTATTTCAGTGGGGGAGGCCTTTTGTCCTCTACGGTCGCATGTCCCTACAATGCAGTAACTGCAATTGATGTACTTTTTAAAGGGACAATTAAATATAGTTTTATGCATAACTTTGTTTTTGTTCCGGACCTCAAAAGGAAAAAAGGAGCCCTTATTAGCATAAGGATAAGGATCACTTTGTTGTCGGTGTGTCTGTCTGTGTGTCAAGATTTCTCACGAACGCGTAAAGATATCAAGTTTACATTTATATCAAAGACCCGGGAGTCTACGGTTTCTTTCAACCGTGCAAAAATCAAACTTGTAAGTCAACGCTATCAAAGGGTATGACCGTTTCTGTCGCATATTTTGAGAAATTGAAGTAGAATCATGAAATTTGGCAAAAAGCAAGGTCTTATGGCACATGTAAAGGAAAACTGGTGGTAGGTCTCTCATATGTAAGAGTCCGCCTGGGTGGGTACCACCGCAATGTCTATTTCTTCTGCCAAGCAGCAGTGTGCATGCACTGTTGTGTTTCGGTTTGAAGGACATTGTAGCCAGTGTAACTACTGGACATAATGAGACTTAACATCTTATGTCTCAGGATGACGAGCGCAGTGAAATGCCACACAGTACTTTGTAATTCAAGTTGCTGGATGGTGTTGCTACTGTTTACGGGTGGTCGTATCGCTTACCATCTGGCGAACGGCATGCTCGTCTCGTCATGCAATGCCATAAAAAAAATATCTGGAAACTGTAAATATGTAAATTTATAACAAAAATGAGTTAATTTACCATTACAATCTTATTATTTGCGGTTGGTGTAATAACCGTGTAGGGATCGAACGGCAAAGTTTAGTTTCTCCTTTAATCTAGTTTAGTTAATTAGAGCAATAATGTTATATGCTTTCTTAATGCCTACTTATGAAGTTTGTTTGGAACCCTCGGTGATCGAGTCCAACTCTCTGTTGTCCGTTTTTTTATCCAAATATCTCAGAAGAGGATATAGATATATTCATTTTTTAACGTGGTTAAAATAAATCCAACTTATTATTTTATGTATGAAATAATTCAAAAATGTTTTTTTTTTTATCCTACATGGGACATGGAAAGTGAACGTCAGTTTTAATAAGTTCTTAAGTACTTCCAGTATTTAGAGTGAGCAATAATATTTAATTATAGCAAACGAGAAAGTAACTCCAAAAGTCATGGTTTCTCGTGATTGGAATCAAACCCGCGGCATTTGCCTTATATGCCGATCTATTTTTGGCTAACCTATCACGCGTTACAATTTTTTTACATGGACATAAATGTCTTCTTTTTTAGGTTTGTTCGTGCATAAAACTTTCACGTATTTCCAAATGAAACGCAAACACTGCTATTTGTTTCCACTTTGTTTTTGTAATTGAATAAAAAGCCTAGCATTTTGATACGATCTATGTCTCTTTATTTTAAATTTTCCTTTTTTTACATTTTTATATACATACTAAAAAAAAACATTAATACATATTATAAAAATATACAAAAGTGAATCACCCTCCGATGGTGAGGCTCAAGACCCAAGCCACCGGTGGTCAGGGATTCAAAGTGAGGAATCTCCTCACAATGCGTGCCGTGTCCAGAAGTACTGCTTTCTGCATCTGGCTCTTGGCCCAACGACCAATTGAGAGCCTCTGGAGGTGTTGGTCGAGACTCTTTGGTATCAACCCATGAGCAGAAACGACAATCGGAACAATAATTGTGGAGTCTACCTCCCACATGTCGGTAACCTCGTGAGCCAAATCTAAATATTTAGACATTTTGTCTTTTTCGGCCTTAACAAGGTTATCGTCATGCGGAATAGTGACGAATCGATGTCGAATGTGAATCGATCTATGTTATTATTAAACTCTATTTTTTACCACCGATGTAAAAGTGGTGTTATAGTTTGCATGTCTATCAGCTATTTATGACATCGTAAATCTGGGACGTTTGAACCAATTTTGATTCATTTTTAAATGACTTGACACCAAGTGTTCTTAACAATATTTCATGTTTAAAAAACATTGTATTTTTTAGCTTTTTAAAATTATCAGCTCTTTGATGATGAAGGAATTTTAAAACGCACACACACACACTCACGCCTTTTATCCCCGAAGGGCTAGGCAGAGGTGCGACTAGTGCACCCACTTTTCGCCGTGCGTATTCCGTCCCATGATGTAATAGGGGGCGAGCCTATTGCCATATCGGGCACAAATTTCAGACTCCGGCCTGATTCGGAATAGAAAAACTCAATGTCACTTTGTCTGTCCCGGTATTCGAATCCGACACATTTGATCCGAGTCAATTGTAACTGTAATTGAAAAATATTACTAAGATTAAAATAATCTTTGTTTGGTTTTGGAGCTTTGATATAGTGTGCTGGAAGTCGTTTCAAAAACTTTACTTAGTACTGAGTAAAAATACCAACGATAGACGGTAGGAAGTTGAGCAAATGCATTACCAGATGAACGATAACATGTACCACTGAAACACCTACGCAATTGTGTGTATTCCATCTATAAGATAATGAATGGGCATAAGAGGTAACCGCAAAACTCAATCTTCAGCAATTTGGCTTACAGTTCAAGACGAAATAGCATAACTTATTTTAACGATACTGTGGTACCCCCCAATTTAGTCAGTCCATTATTTCTGTCGACAACAGTCTACAGCGTAGTTCTATAATATAACAGACATGAATTTCTAAAATGAAATTAATCGTATCTACAAGGAATCTTCATACATGAAGAATTTTGTCAAACATTGGTTATAGGAACACACAAAAAAAAAGGTATGATACGTTCGTTTTCTGTAAATTTTTCCAACAAAATATGTTCCATAAATAAATTGTCCAAAAAGTCCCAACAATAGCCTACGTGGATAACAGTGTGTACACCGTCCATTGAATTATTAATGGAGGATAAAATCTGTCAATCAGAGGTGCGTAGTAGATGGAAATAGAACTAACACTAAAATTAAAATAAAACGCTGAAAATGGACGGTCGGTGATATTGACGTTTTAAAGGATCGTAATCTGTTTTAATTGAGTGGATTTATTAATACCCATATTTTAAAGGGATTCGTAGCGATCGGTTAATGGCTTTGAAAGGGTGGTATCAACCATTTTGTCTATGCATATCCAACGTTTCAAACGTTCGTACTGGGAACGAAATCATTGTACGCAAAAACAAAAGTGCACTTCGAATATAATTTCAATCAACAAGAAATATTAGTTTCTTAGGGCGGTACTCATAAATCCATCTCACGTTTGAGTAAAATCTCAAGTAGACGTTTATTGAACTATTTAATAAACCAAGCTTAATCTGTAATTTAAGAGCTTGCTCTCAGCTGAGTAAGCGCTGTTACACAAACAAAACTTAGGCCCCGTTTTTTCCAATCTAACAATTTGTTAAATCTAATGTAACCACCGATTTTGACGTTTCCACGTATTTTCAGCCCTAGTTAGCTTACTATTGTTATAAAATATTGACAAATATTTGACTACCCAATAATGAGCAGTTAGCAATATGGCGGCTGATTAATTTTCGTGCGATCAGCTGTTTTCGGTAATGACAGCTTTATATTTCTGTACATTTTTTTATTTGTTCTACAAAGAACCGGCCAAGTCACATACACACACACACTCACGCCTTTTATCCCCTGAGGGGTAGGCAGAGGCGGAACTATTCGTATTTAACTCAGCCATCTTTTGTGCAGCTCTTTGGTCAATTCATGTAACAAAAACTTGTGCTACACCTCGTAATCGAACCCAACCCTTTCCAGCCCATAACTAATAATATATGTCCTTGATAAAACAAAGGCACGTTATTATACGTTATACGTTATTCAAATATAACACAAAAATACACACCCACATACTCACAATTCAATGAAAACTTATTCCTAACTGATTTATTAAGTACGATCGGATTTTATGAAACTTCAGAAATGCTTCCAGTTCTCATTAGCATATAAAGTAGATATCAGAGAAACTTGAATAGTTTCTGGATTTAACGTAATAGTTCTGCATGAGTACTTATTAGGTAGATCTTTTGAGGAGGAGGTTTGGGTAGGTCGAAGCAATGCTTTGTCTGTCGCCAGGTAGTTTGATTTGAAAAACATTGTCATTATCATTTTAGTGCTCGTAGAGAAGATACTTTTCTACAAGCGATAACGCCAATAGAATAGAAAAACAGACATACATACACTCATGCCTTTTATCCCCAAAGGGGTAGGCAGAGGCGCAACTAGTGCTCCCGCTTTTCGCCGTGCATATTCCATCCCATGATGTGATAGGGGGCGAGCCTATCGCTATATCGGGTACAAATTCCAGACTCCGGGCTGATAGTGAGTAGAAAAACCCAATATCACTTTGCCCGACCCGGGGACTCGAACGCGAAACCTCAGCTTTGCAGTCGTACCGTAATACAACTATGCCACCAAAGCAGTCATCAGAATAGAAAAAAAATATGGGAATGACGTATCCTTGTGATAAACTCATCGACAAGATATGTCATTCGCATATATTATTTTCTTTTCTATTGGCGTTAACGCTTGTAAGAAAACATCTAGGCTACAGCCCTTGGACATTACAGGACTGATGCACTACATGGCACTGCGCTTCACCTCTCATTTCTAGTCTCATTATGCCCGTTGTGCAGTAGTTAGTATAGTTAGAACTACTACACTGTTCATAATCGTTTCGTAATAAGACGTCCGCTCACTGCTGCTTGACACTAGTTTTTGAAAATGTAGGTCACAACTCCAGAAAAAAGACGCAAAATTAATCAATAAATTCTATCATCCGTACATTTCTGCTTGACAAGACGAAAGTTTTCCAAATAAAACTGCCAAACAGAAATGCCCCGACTAACTCAATCACGCATCAAATCGTCTACTAAACGAACAAGGAAAATGTTATAGAAACACATATTTTCGCAAAAACAGAATCATCGGGCGCTGTCATATAAATCGGGCCTGCGTCCATAACTAACGCGATGGAATTCTGTGGAAATATTCTTTCGTTCGATTTAACACACCCACGCGTGAACCGTACGAACATGGAAAATACGACTCGTACGACTTGTTTCAGCCTGTAAACGTATTCACAGTTAAAGTATTCACGTTCACAAAATTTATAAATTCTTCATGGAACATCGGTTCTCGTTGAATTCGTATATTGTGTTTTAAGAATAGATTAAAGTTTACTTGGAGACCATCAGATCTTATTTATTATTCGGATTTTGATCACCGCCTATACATTAGTCCGTTCCCATGGTAAACGTAGCAGATTTCTATCAATGCATAAGTTGTCAGAATATCTTCATTTCATTGCAGTATCTTATAATATCTATTTCTTTTCCTAAAGGTCGGTTACGCATAGGTATTGCAATAGTATTTGTGACGCATGGGTGTAGCAGCTTGCTCTCACGTGGTTGTCAACATATCCTGTTCTAAACAGAAACGGATGTCATTTCATAACTCCACACTGTTTTGCTTGTACTATTCATAGTATGTTGTCTAATCGCAAACTAGTATCATCTAAATATTCTCTTAATAATAAATATTTTAAAGCCCATGTAGTATTCATGAACAAGTGTAGGTTTTCTGACTAATAAAGAATTCTCTTTGGTCAGTAAATTTGGAATTTCGTAGCGTTTTGCAGCTGTCTGACTTGAAATCTAGACTCGAATTTAACAGTAATTTCTGGGAACTAGAAACTATGACTTATAATTACATAGTCGTTTAAGCTAAAGGGTAGACAGAGACAAAACTAGTACGTCGGCTGTTGCCAGGTCATTCTCTATCACATAATGATTGATTGAGAGCCAAATTTTGCAAGTCAAATACAGAACTACGCTTATGCTTAAAGACAAATTTCGATTACTCTACCTCGTTATCCAATCCAGAACCACACAATTCAAAGTTGAATCTACTACCATTAGAATGTTAATGTCAATTAGAAAACTTAGTTATAAAAATGGCCTATCGCCATATCGGGTGCCAATTTCAGACTTCGGGCTGATGCTATGAAGAAAAACCCAGTATCACTTTGCCCAACATGGGATTCAAACGCGAGACCTGAGTGCAGAAGTCATACCGCGCACGCAATAAAGCTACTCCATCGAGGCAGTCTCATTAAACTCTAATATTAAAGTCCTTGGAAATTTAAACAAAAACCGGCGTCAATTAAGACCCTCTGATCAAAACTTGCCTTTGCACTTTCAATTCCAACTTAAGTGGAAATTCACAGAAAGCAATCGTAACAAAGGTGCCTTGACGTTCAGCAAATTGCTTGCAATTCTGCTTGCTTCAAACGATACTGTTTTACTGAAACAAGACCCAATTAGGTCTTGGAGTCCATTTGATGAGATTTTTATTTCGATTTTATGTGGTACGAGCGTTTTGCCCGTGGCTCCGCCCGCGTGAATGAGTTTTCCCGGGATTAAGTCCCGCTTTATATTTCCCTGGATAAAAGTAGCATATGTGTTAATCCAGGACATGATCTATCCGTGTGCCAAATTTCATCGAAATCCGTTCAGTAGTTTATGCGTGAAAGAGTAACAAACATCCATACTTACAAACTTTCGCGTTTATAATATTAGTAGGATTGATGCGACAAAAATGTATTAATATTTTCATCTTCATCAATGGCTTGGTTGTATTGCGGTACATGTACCGCATAGAGGTCTCGTGTTCGCATACCGGGATTGGCAAGGTAATACTGGGTTTTTATATTCATTATCAGACGGAGTCTGGAATTTGTGTCCGATATGGCGACAGGTCCTCCTATTACATCATGCTATTAATATAAAATTGACGAAAAGTTGGTGCACTAGTTACGCCTCTGCCTACGTCCTCGGAGATTAAAGGCGTGCGTATGTGTAACGATTCTCAATACTTTTGGACATACTTCTAACCCTATAATATCAATATAATATCAAGATAATATCAACAAACTCGAGTCCCAAGCAATAGTTATTTGCAGATCCGACATTTTTATGAAAAAATGCGGGGATTGATTAATGCGCGAGGCTTTATGATATTAATTAAACAATCATGTATCAAACCATTTGTGAACATCAGAGAAAGATATTCCTATACCTACAACAAATTTTATTGCCACATTACGCGCTCTCCGTAAAATTGGCGGAGACTTGAGTGTATTTCATATGAAATTGTACACTGTATAATACGTTGTATAAAAAACGAGTGCAATGTTTTCACAAGATGAACAATTTATTTGCCACTTACCAAAAACTCATCACACAAAACCATATAAATAAACAGAAAAAATGATATAAGTTTGCATCGCAGTATTTTTGATCACGTATTTTTGCGAGACAAATATTTTTGTGTCCCCGATAACAATGTTTTGTCGAGTTGCAAACTAATTTGGACATCGCTAAGGCCCGCACCTGACCGTTGAACTTGAGAGCAACGACTTAAGCTCAACAAAAATCCCTCGACTTTTCTCTAAAAGACAATCTCATCGACGACCCATTTGTATGCTAAGCGATCGTTCACAAAAAACACTGGTTGTTTTCCAAGTGTTCAAAAAAAATATTGTACAAATGTTCGGTGTTTTTTCTTCTATTGCAGCTCATCGCGCGATATTGGAATGGGGTTTGGCAATAAGGCTTAGATGGTTTTGTTTTTGCTATTGTTGTTATTTGATTGAGTTTCACGCGTTTCGAAATATGTTACTATCATGTTTTGTGTCAACAGTCATTTGACCTGTAAGTTTCATCGTGATAAATGATAGATAATTGCTATAGGAATTATGTTGTATTATCCAAAAAAAAAGAGTGATAAGGATGATGTTGAGACTTAGACCTATACATATCTATACAATATTTATACGTTAATTTATTGAATAGTAACGATAGAATATGGGTAAGTTCGAACTTCGAGCTTTGAAACTGCCCACAAAAGTAGCTACACTGTAGTTCTATCACAAATTAATTATCTTCATCAGTTTTTACTTTATTTTATAATCCAGTGTAACAAAATGAATGAACAATTCCATGCCTTCATAAGTTACATTAAAAATAATCATGTCTACTAAACTTCACCACTAAAATACATCAAAACGTAATTGGGGTTGAAATAATTTGGTTCAGAATGCCTTGGGTCTTATTAACGAATTAACCAGTGTCGGGTACACTTCAAAATTAAATTTGTAATGAGATGCCCAAATTTCTGTTAGTTATATAGAAGGTCGTATTATAAGCAAATAAACACACATCACGCCTTTATCACTTAAAGGGTAGCCAGATATTCAACCAGGGCACCCACTTTTTGTCGTGTGTGTTCCGTCTCATGATATGATAAGGGGCGAGCTTGTAGACATTTTTATTTTATTTATTTATTATTTGGGAAACATACAATACTTTAATTCTTATAAGCTAGGTAAGATAATACATACAGAAATCAATAAAGTTTCCACTTATAGAAAGCTATTATACAGTACAGTAGATGCTATTGGTAAAGCTAAAAGTGATTAAACATTAAAAAAAATATATAAAAGAATATTTATAAAATAACAAGTGAATGCCAAATGGAATTAAAAGTTCACAAGTTATCAATTATATATAAAAGAAGAAACTAGAAATTACCAATTTAAATATAAACATAAAAACTAAGTTAAGTTAATTGCGTGTTCATAATTTTTCTTTAGTATCGGGAAATCACATATCGGGAACAAATTCCAGACTGAGCAGAAAAAAAAATACTACTTTGTTCGCCCCGGGACCTGAGAGCAGTGTCGTACCCTGCACACAATAGGTACAATTACGCTACCGAGGCAGTCGTACTATAATAAGCTAATATTAAGATTGAGAAAATAGAAGCATAAGATTGAGATACTAAGCAATAGGTCACCTATTTATTAACCGACTTCCAAAAGGAGGAGGTTATCAATTCGTGTGTTTGTATTTTTTTTTATGTATGTACACTGATTTCTCTGAAAATTGGGAGCGTATTTCCTTGATTCCTTCTTTATTCAGTAAATAAGGGTCGCGAAGTGGTCCCATTTCAATATATCTTGGTATAGGGTTCATCATTTTATGGAACAGACTGGATAGACCTGAATCATATGAGTAATTTCATTCGACGACTTAAAAGTGCCCTTACGAAAGTATATTAGCAACGCATAAATTTGAGCTATTTTTTTATTGAATAAAAGCATAATAAAAGATGATACATATGCATGGCGACCCGTTATACGAATAATAGAGATTCCCACTAGATGGTAAGGGATAAATAGGTATATGAAACGATTTATTTATAAAAAAAGTAATAAATAGCAAAAAACGTAGATTCGTCATATTGCTATAAAAAATGAGCAGGCGCTTTTCGACAGATTCGATAGAACGTAGTTAGTATCTATCTATAGACTTCTAATGGACCTCAAAATATGATAAATATAAGCTGTTTAGTCTTGAGAACGAATATATTATGATGACGCATGGATGGTTTTAAAAGGTACGTATATTAGTGTAATATTTGTGTGACGCAAAACGCCCATGCAAGTTTGCGATTCTACTAAAGGAAAGGAATGTTTAACTCCTGATTTAATAAATCATTCATCATTGCTACATAATGGAGCATTAAGATTTTCACCTGATTTCAGGATCTACTAGAATCTATACCTACTTTGGTTTGCAAAGTCTAATCTAACTGCGTGTGATGTTCTAGAGATTAGATTAACAACTCAACAGTGAGCATCAGGCTGTTCTACCCAAATGATGGAGTCTTTTATATTATAATACAGACCTGAGCTGTTGTCCTAGCGTGACACTACCCTGGCGATCCTTTAAGTTTACGTTCAGAGTCATAACACCACTCTCAGCCTAATATGACTGCTACTGGTGGTAGGTCTCTCATATGTAAGAGGACGTCTGGGTGGGTACTACCGCAGTGTCTATTTCTACCGCCAAGCAGCAGTGTTCATACACTATAGTTTCGGTTTGAAGGACATTGTAGCCAGTGTAACTACTGGGCATAATGAGACATCTTGTCTCAGGATGACGAGCGCAGTGGAATGCCACACAGTACTTTGTAACTCAAGGTACTGGATGGTGTTGCTACTGGTTATGGGTGGTCGTATCGCTTACCATCAGGCGAACGGCAAGCTCGTCTCGTCATTCAATTCAATAAAAAAATAAAATAAAATATGACCGCTCCGCTTATTCTCGCGGTATGCGGTAAGAATAAATAAAACACTTCTAACAAAAAATATTTTATTTTTCAATACAAATTCAAATAGTATACCTAGAATGACTTGGAACATCATAGTATATATTATATATACTCTTTGGACTTGGATTATACAGATACAAACCATGAGTTTTTCTAGCACCTTTTCTGTAAAATTCCGTGTTACATAATAATAACATTTTCCTTCCTGGACTATTTTGCTTTTAAGCATAGATATAATTTTCTGAAATAAAAATGAGAACTATTGTTATTATCAAAGGGCTCAGGACAATTTTTTGAGAGAGCATCCTGAAGTTATTTGTCTTCATCATCGTCATGATTATCACGACACAGAAGAGACAAAGCTGTATGAATAATGTCCACTGCTGAATATAGGCCTCCCCTAAATATTTCCAGACGAACCTGTCTTATACCTCCTTTAAACCATGAACACACTATAATCTAGATTTAATTTCAAATCAATTTACTGATACATGTAATTGCGTGCTGAAATAAATTTAAGCTATAATTAATCCGAAGAAATAATATCCCTATTGACTTCTGTCAATATAATTTGACAGAATTATTAGTTTTTAAAAATTTCCGTTGTCAGTTTTACTCAAAGAGTTTTATATGTCGATATAAATGATATAAAAACTCTTTCACTTTCAAAAGTCTTTTACTCATGACTCTTGAGCTGGTATTTCTAGGCTTGTATCTATTGTTTGATCATCAAAATATCGAATCAAGACAGCTTTAGGAATTCCATCTATCATAATAAATTACAAGATACGCATGCTGACGCCTTTTATCCCCGAAGGGGTAGGCAGAGGCGCAACTAGTGCACCCACTTTTCGCCAAGCGTATTCTGTCCCATGATGTGATAGGGGGCGAGCCTATCGCCATACCGGGCACAAATTCCAGACTCCGGGCTGATACTGAATAGAAAAATCCAATATCACTTTGCCCGACCCGGGGATCGAACCCGAGACCTCAGCCTTGCAGTCGTACCGTAATACAACTACGCCACCGAGGCAGAAATTACAAGATTTGAATATATAATAGCAATAACTATAATATTTAACTCTATATTGGATTACCTATTTACTAAAAAGCGAAAAATAAAAACTTTTTAAAAAAAATAGCACCTACTTCAATAACCACTCTTATGTAAAAAATAACTTATACTTTGCTCATAGGTTATAAGGAAATTTAAATACTACCAATATTATATACACTGCCATTCGTGTGATTATATTTATATGCAATGAATAAACCTTCGGAGTCGGTGCCGGTCATAAAAAAAAGAACTGCCTACATAAATATGCCATACCATACCAGCCCTGTATTATATACTGCCCACTGCTGAGCACGGGCCTCCTCTACTACTGAGAGGGTTTTAGGCCTTAGTCCACCACGCTGGCCTAGTGCGGGTTGGCGGACTTCACTTACCTTCGAAATTCAGAGAACTTCTCAGGTATGCAGGTTTCCTTACGATGTTTTCCTTCACCGTTAAAGCGAGCGATAATTACAAAGAATATACACACAACTTTTTAGAAAAGTCAGAGGTGTGTCCTTGGGTTTTGAACCTGCGGACATTCGTCTCGGCAGTCCTTTCCACTACCAACTAGTCTATCGCCGCTTCACACAAATATGTTTATTAAAAAACACTCTTAAATTAGACACATTAAATAGTAATATGAACTATGTACTTTACAAAAGAATGAATTAAATAATTCTAGTCGCATGCCAAATTGGTACAAAAAATCAGGCACCGACTCCAAAGGTTTATTCATTGCACATAAATAGAATCGCACGAATGGCAGTGTATATAATATTGGTAGTGTTTAAATTTCCTTATAACCCATGAGCAAAGTATAAGTTACTTTTACATTAGAGTGGTTTTTGAAGTCGGTGCTTTTTTAAAAAAAGTTTTTATTCAATTTAGTAAATAGGCAATTTAAATTCCAAATCAAACTGCGCATCATCTTAAGACATAGATAATATCTAGAAAGTAGAAAGATCTAAAACTACTCATCTTATGCTGAAAAATCTTTCTCTGATGAAATTAAATCCTCCTAGCCAATTTCGGCCACGGCGGCCAATCTCAACGGAGATCAGCCAGGTACGCAGGAGATATTATAGTGCACAAGTATGTGCGCAATACACAGTTGAACTCGCTATTCCTTTACTCTCATAGTCTGGTGAGACGGCAATCCGTCATTTTTTTTTTTTTTTTTTTTTTTTTTTTTTTTTTTATTGCATTTAATGACGAGACGAGCATGCCGTTCGCCTGATGGTAAGCGATACGACCACCCATAAACAGTAGCAACACCATCCAGCACCTTGACTAACAAAGTACTGTGTGGCATTCCACTGCGCTCGTCACCCTGAGACATAAGATGTTAAGTCTCATTATGTCCAGTAGTTGTACTGGCTACAATGTCCTTCAAACCGAAACACAACAGTGCATGCACACTGTTGCTTGGCGGTAGAAATAGACATTGCGGTGGTACCCACCCAGACGGCCTCTTACATAATGAGAGACCTACCACCAGTAAATGTGTACCACCGTCATGACCGGAGAGAGATCAGACGCAGGACCAACGGCTCTACATGCTTTCCGAGGCACGGGGGTATCACACCGCCAACTTCCTGAATCCGAGCTGCGACAGAGTAATTTTTAAGATGGGAACCCAAGTCACAAGGTTTTTGGTCCGACCCGAGATTCGAACCTCAGCGCGCAAATCGTACTCGTAACGCATACGCAATACAACTACGCCACCGTGGCAGTCCTACGAGTTAGGAACTACATTATCTATGAGTGCTACTGGATTATAGATAGAAAACCCACCACTTCGTTTTTTTTTTATTCAGCCAGGACAACCTCTGAAAGGTATACGTATAAACATTAATTTAGATCAGGCTTATAACAATCTCTATTACATAATACAAGTCAGTTAAAACATTTAATATTTAATTTTTCCCTTTGTAAGGTTTCCTTTGAAGAAACTGTATTACCGTTTGCAAAGACGGCGAAGATGTATTGTTATTTCAGCTTACAACCACTCTCAGAAGTTAACCGGCAGTAGGAATAATGGAAAAATAATAGAAAAGATTTATTCCCAGCTTGTTAGACTAGCTACGTACAGAATAGGACAAAATAATACTTTCTTCTGTCTCTAGAATTGTTTAGAATTGCCTGATGGAAATCTTAAATTTATATTACGGCATTGATTTTTTTTTCGATTTGATTCAATCACTGGAATTAATTATATGAATCCTGATGGCTGAGTCAGTACTGCCTCATACAACGTACTGCATAGCACCGTACTTTTTACCATGATACGTCGATATTAAGTTTGATAATGCCTTGACTTAGATCATATATTTATCCTAGTATTTATCCTATATAGAAAACCTTTCAAAATGTAGTCTACAGCAATGCAACAGTGTTTTGCACACTACTCAACGATAGAAATAGAGTTATACAATGTTCTCAGGTTCCCCCCTGCCACATCATCGGACGGAACACGCACGACGAAAAGTGGATGCATTAGTTGCTCCTTTGCCTACCCCTTCGGGGATAAACAGCGTGAGTTTTTTTCAAGTGAAAACTTCTTTAGCGTTGTTGAGCACTTTTGGGATGGGTATAAAATGTTAAAGTCGCGTCAGGATCACGTGACCCCGATCGAATGCGTAGGAGGTTTTACCATCCCTTACTAATATGAACCTTAAATACAATGCGTAGAAGCTGTAATTCTTAAACGACTACATTTTTATTTATTTCCCCAGGGTTGCTACGGCACGTGTACAAAAGAGCGAAACATTCTTTTTTCAAATTTTGGTTTATAAAAAATAGTGAAATTGTCATTTTTGTGTACGATAGCTTTTAATACATCAATGACGATAGCGCAATAAATAAATATTGTATGTAACCACATAAATGCTAGTACTTTTATACTGAAAAATAAAGCAATTCGTGCGAAATTATTCCCTAACCATTCCAAAATATTCAAAAATGCACAACGTTGATGTTCAAGTTTTCACTTCTGCCGGCACTCCCGGAGTCCAACCCGTTGTTTTTTTTTTATTGCAATTGAATTACGAGGCGAGCATGCCGTTCGCCTGATGGTAAGCGATACGACGACCTATAAACAGTAACAACACCATCCAGCACCTTGAGTTACAAAATACTGTGTGGCATTCCACTGCGCTCGTCATCTTGACACATAAGATTTTAAGTCTCATTATGTCCAGTAGTTACACTGGCTACAATCTCCTTCAAACCGAAACTCAATAGTGCATGCACACTGCTGCTTGGCAGTAGAAATAGACATTGCGGTGGTACCCACTCAGACGGACACTTACATATGATTGACCTACCACCAGTAAAGTAAGCGTGTGTGTGTCAATGTTCTCAATAGCTTTAGTAGATAGATATCAGTTTATTACGACAAGACGTCTCTCCAATTCACTGAAACTCAAGGTCTTACGCAAAAAGGATCTGAAGTTGTTCAAGTTATAATTTCACGTTTCGTTCAGTAATTTCCGGTGTAGCCATTTTGTTACGCGACACGGGCTTTTTCGAGTGTAACGATGAATAAATTTCACATTTCGACCCCTCATTTTTACTTATTCTCTTTCGTTTCCAACCCCTAATGTTCTTAGTCGTTTGTAGTATTAATGCAAATCTTTGTATTGTTTGTGCACATTTGGGTATATTAGTAACTGTAGGAAAAATATTATTTATTGGAATATTTTATTATAAACTGTAATTTTAAATTTTATTATAATTCGTCGGGACCTGTTGGATATGAATTTTTTATTTAAAATTGTTAGAAATTATATTGATTGTCCCGAACTTTTAAAACAAATAAACTTCTATGTTCCGCGCCGCGTTCCCAGACGCTATCCTGGGCTGCTGCAACCACCGTATGCTAGGACTAATCTTAAACAATTCTCCGCTGTTTCTAGAATGTGCCGTAATTATAATATGATTGGTGAGTCCGTGGACATTTTTAATGAACCGTTTTTTAAATACAAAAGAAATGTTTTAAAGCAATTGAGGGATAAGTCACTTTCTACAAAACATAATATTGGATAAATAGTTGATATGATTACCATTGTTCCAAATGTTTAATAATTTAATTTCTTTTTAGTTGTGTTCTAGTTTGGTAAGCAGAGTTTTTTAGTTTAGTTAGTTAATTAGTACTTTTAGTTTTTTTTTTATTGTATCACGAATGGTGGATGTTGTGACTGCCTTAAACAAGTGGTACACTTGTATATTTTGTAAAATGTCTTTTAATTGTTAGTATAAGTTTTATTGTAACCACTACTGGCTGTACTTAAAAAATAAATAAATAAATAAATAAAATAAATAATTCTTTAATTACCTTTAGCTATATTAGAAAATTAAAACTTCTTATGCCACCCTTATTACATTACAGACTAAATTCGACTAAAAACTTGTGATGCTGCTTATGTTTGGATTCAATATTGGAGCAAATGTTTGTTGAATCTACAGACGTTGTTTGAAGTTTGTTTAAGTTAATTTTACTTATGTATACCAAATAGGTCATGGGTAGATTTGTTCCAATGAAAACAGCGTGTTAGTTTAGTCACAAAATTATTCGATTTTAAATAAAATAAAAAAGGGCCAAGCTTAAGGGTCTACATACTAAAATATCAAGAGTGAGAAACAACTGATATTTTATTTTTCATGTCTTTTGCACAATTTTTCCTAAATTCATGCACCTCATAAAACGTTGAAGAAGAAAAATCATTTGTGTTTTGAAAAATTTCGCATGAAAAATATGAAAGCTGAGGATTTCGGAAACTTTTCTAGCGAAACAAGCGTTCGCGGATAAACAAAGGTGTACAGACAAGGATTTCACTTGCAAATTCTACCCACAGTAGCGGTCCGTCCGCTATATCACTCGTTTGTTCCCTTTGCCCAAATCTGACAAGCGTTCTGACGCTGGCATCGATTGCCTTTTATTTGAACGTTCTATAGAGTCGAAGATTGATTGCTGTTTCGAATTTCTTCGATACTTGTTTGTATTGGCTATGCCTGATATTTGAGCGTTTAAGTTGACTTTCTAGAGCCATTGTCATTACAATGGATTTTAAGATGATGGGATTCTATATTTAAATCGTTTCGTATTTTTAGGGTTCCGTACCTCAAAAGGAAAAAAAGGAACCCTTATAGAATCACTTTTTGCCTCGGTCTGTTTGTCTGTCTGTGTAACTGTCTTTCTGTCAAGAACCTTTTTCTCAGGAACACGTACACATATAGTTTAGATTAATCATCTGTTGCTGCTAATTGATCATTCTATATCATAAGATACAAGTTCCCATTCCCTATCTACAACACAAGAAGAACGACACAGATAGAGTAATTAATGTGCGTCAGATTGTGTGACATGGGGTGGATATTTATACTCTTATGTTGTGTCAACCCTCACGTCGGTATGAGAGATTCAGTATGGTAACTGTTGGTTCGTACCTATTTTAATTAGGGACATGACATTAAAATAAAACTATTTTACGGATTTCGCCGCGGTTTTTTCCATTTACATTTTTTCTAAAATCCGCGTAAACATAAATCATTATAGTAACACGACGTTATCTATAATATTTTTATTTTTATTACGGTAAGACGAGACAAACAAGTTTCTCGACTGATGGTCTCGACTGATGCATAATGCCTGCCTTTAACTTACAGAACTTTAAACGACTCTAGCATTGCATACTAGAAATATAATGTAGAGCATGCAAGGCAGGCATTTTATACTGGTGGTAGGTCTCTCATTATGTAAGAGGCCGTCTGGGTGGGTACCACCGCAATGTCTATTTCTACCGCCAAGCAACAGTGTGCATGCACTGTTGTGTTTCGGTTTGAAGGACATTATGAGACTTAACATCTTATGTCTCAGGATGACGAGCGCAGTGGAATGCCACGCAAATAGAACTTCTGGCACAGATATTGATATGCTTCGAATAACCATCTTCCCCAAGCAGCAAATTTTACCGCTAATAAATTTTCTAATTAATATTTACAGCCCGCACTAGACCAGCGTGGTGGACTAAGGCCTAACCCCTCTCAGTAGTAGAGGAGGCCCGTGCTCAGCAGTGGGCAGTATACAGGGTCATTTTTACATTGCATTACTAAATGAAACCACATATTCGTCTTTACCTCTTCTAACATCTTGCCAAAAATCATCCATGAATAACGAATATTATTGCCAAAAAACGCCGTAGTAGTTTTAATTTTTTTTGATAATTTCGTAGTTTAGTGCGAATATGGTGTGTGCGAAAGTATATTTCTGAATGAAAGTATAATGTTGCCGCTGCGACGAATTATCTTAGAACAGTAGTGGCATAAGATCGTGTAAACTTAAAGTTACTTTTTATTAATATTTATTTTGTTCAAAATTTACACTTTTTTGTTTTACATCTATGGTTAAAATAACTTAATGGAACGCGTTATTTTTGACGAGATAAGTATGTGATTTCATTTATTAACGCAATGTCAAAATGACCCTGTATAATACAGGGCTGATTGCATTGCATTGCATTTACAGTTACATACTAATTTATTACTCCAACGTATATTTTTCTAAAAAATCGTTTTACGGAAACTCAAACTCAATAATCAAGTTCATATTTCAATATAATAAAGAATGGTTTGTGATATAATTTATTAGGTCTGGTTTTGTAATCCAGTTCGATGAATAGGGAAGCTGCTAAGTCTGCTGCATCATCTTTTAAAGTAACTTAATTTGTGTTTTTAATTTTAACGTCTTAAATAAATAAATTAGCATAGAACTTTAATGTCTTCATAGTAAAATTAAAAGGTAAACCTTTATACTGCCTTAAAAAACAAATTGTAGAAGCATGGATGTTGGAGGCCTTTATAACGTCGGCATTAGATATAACTCACAGATCTATTAGTTATGATAAAAGTGTGAATTCAAATCAGAAAAAGATCTGTAAGTAACCGTGTACTTTTTTATAGACGACAAGCCAAAATAAACAGAAAAGTAGAAGATAAATAGCCTTCAAAAAACTCTACTACAATAGACACGTACATTATTCTTGCATTCTTGTGAACCAATCATACATGTCTATAATTAATAACGGCGGATGCACACGAGTATCGGAAAATAATTGAAAGTAATCATATTGGTTCTTGCATCGGCTATTGTGCATTCTCCATTGTTCCACGCTTCACCATTTCACATACAAAAAGGCAGAGAGAATGAAAAACGATGCATGTTTCATTCGTTACTTATTGATACAAGCGTGAAACATTGTTTTTTTTTCTATAAACTGTATTGCTTAATGAAATATTGGATTGCTTTTTGGAGACATATATTTGGATAAATTTGAGCTTATTGCTAAAATGTTTTTGTACTTTTTGATGCTTGGCGTGCATAAATTAAAATTCTTCAGTATCCTGACTTGCTGTTTCTCATCAATCAAAAAAATATTTTTTTATTTTATTGTATTGAATGACGAGACGAGCATGCCGTTCGCCTGATGGTAAGCTATGCGACCACCCATAAACAGTAGCAACACCATCCAACACATTGACTTACAAAGTACTGTGTGGCATTCCACTGCGCTCGTTATCCTGAGACATAAGATGTTAAGTCTCATTATGTCCAGTAGTTATAATGGCTACAATGTCCTTCAAACCGAAACACAACAGTGCATGTACACTGCTGATTGGCGGTAGAAATAGACATTGCGGTGGTACAACACCCAGACGGACTCTTACATATGAGAGACCTAGATACCATCAGTAAAGGGGAGTCATTTTTATTGACCAAGATGCTCGGCTTATGGCAAGTTTCATAAATCTCCATATTCGGTAACAATGCCATTCAGAAGTCAAAACTTTGAACTATAAAGTGCGGTCATTGCAGTACACTATCGATATACTGCGACATTGAATGTCAAGTTTCAGAATGGGTATTCTGGGTAGTTACCAGAATTCGTCTACTAGTCACCTGACAACAGAATAACTATAATTACTTTCCAAACAGGAATACCGGAAAATTGCGTAGACTTTGACTTCAAATCAGGCAAATCGGTATAATTGCCTAGAAACTTTCCACATCTCAGTCGTCAGCTATAATAAATCATTCAGAAAAACAAATTTATAGATAGCGTAGATTTTTTTGCTTTTAAGTGAAGATGACCTAGTTAAAAAAGTCTCATTATTATACACGTGCCTTATTCCCATGTCTACCCGGGGTTAAAGCATGTCGTACTGATCTCCGTATCTCAAGCCAAGCGTTATGATAAACCGGACGTGAAGGCACCGCTTCGTGCTCATCAGTTCCTTTGTTACTTACAGACAAGAGTCTCCACTCAAATAGACCGTGAATGAGCTATCTGATTAATGAACAATATCACTCATTCTTTATTTCATAGAATGTCGAATTAATAGAAATAAATGTTCCTCTAAGTTGATCAAAAACTGTTTCTATGCACCAGATGGTAGATAGCTACGTAATGTCAATGACCCCCTTTTTAGCAATTCATCAATATTTTGTGATTGAAGTGACTTTAAGAGACAAAACCCTTTAATAAATTCAGAAGTTCGCATTTAGAACCATGCGAAATATTGTATAGTGTAAAATGTGCAAAATATTTTTCGTAGTATATGACGACATCAATAACCTCCATAATTTGTTTCCCTCAGCGCCGATAATCCCAATGTAGGATCAGGATTATCTACGAAACCTTTTGATGTATTTAGCACCTAATAATACCATCAATGTATTGTAGGTACTACATAATATTGAACACGATTTTCCATCAGTATGTACTTATAATTCCCTTTCAAAGTATTAATTTGCATAATCGGATTTAGTTCCAGATTATCAGCTTTCCAACTAAATTAGTTCGACGTAAAATCTTCAGACTTAACATTTGAGGGCGCGGATTTTACTGGTCTTCCGAAGTTTTCGTTTACTTTAATATTAGAGTACGTTATTGGCGAATGACGAGTGGCTGAAACCTACATTATTCGTTCATGAGTCGTAACATAACACATTGGTATTCTCTATTGATAATAATACTTGAGACTGCTTCGTGTTGGTAATTTAGTTTTATTGCATGTGCGATACGACACCACTCTGAGATCCTGGGTTCGATTCCCGGATCAGGCAAAGTTTTTGAAGTTATACTTCCTTTGGCGCGTTAAGGAAAAATGATGAGAGTAATTTTTTTTCCAAGCGCGCACACCGTCACGAAAAACCGACACCCTGAAGTTAGCTATAGTCAACATTTTAGTATTGAATTTTGAACGTAGAATAAGGAGAAAGATATTGAAGTTATACTTCTTTTGGCGCGTTATTTAAAAAGATTTTTATCTTGTTACGCCAAAGAAGTATAACTTCTAACGTGTGTACATAAGTACACACACACTTTTTTTATATATAGCCTCGGCAAAGTGACCCTACTGCGAGTGATGCGGAGTGGGGTCTAGATGGAATATCGACTGAAGGGAGGATTACCCTCGCCGTCGACACAATTATGCCGTTCTGTTTGAACCGGATATACGTAGGCTGATCCCGAAACGTTAAAGAGGCCACTATGGTGGGTTTCACCACCAATGTACCGTCGCTATCCGGATTTTTTTTTATGGCATTGAATGACGAGACGAGCATGCCGTTCGCCTGATGGTAAGCGATATGACCACCCATAAACAGTAGCAACACCATCCAGCAGCTTGAGTTACAAAGTACTGTGTGGCATTCCATTGCGCTCGTCTTCCTGAGACATAAAATGTTAAGTCTCATTATGTCCAGTAGTTACATTGGCTACAATGTCCTTCAAACCGAAACACAACAGTGCATGCACACTGCCGCTTGGCGGTGGAAATAGACATTGCGGTGGTACCCACCCAGACGGACTCTCACATATGAGAGACCTACCACCAGTAAAAAAGGCCCGTATAAAGTAAATGTGTTGGTGTAACACACTTTTTTAAAAAATCTTGCAGAAAGGCTTAGTTTTATAAGCATGTTGACTGAACATTATAACTATGAAAATAAATCATTTTAATATCAATTACCTTGGAAAACTAATACTGAGACCGATTAATGAAATCTGGCGCAAAATATTGTGAACATAATGGTTTAAGTTTGCGCGTGGGTGCAACTACGAAGCTTTTAGCTACAACCCGGCGTCAAAGTAATCAAGTAGCAAAATATAATTGATATTTTAAAGGGCAGCCTGGTCACATAATACAGATTGTAAAAATAAATAAAATAAAAATAAAAATGCCTTTTATTTCACACCTTTACAATATTTTTGTGAACAGAAAACTCGTATCTACTAATCAGCCTATAAATTACATGCAATATTTTATTTAAATTTCTATTACTTTGATTAGCTATAAATTGTAAAAAAATATAGATTGTAAAAATACCCGTAAATTATTTGTTATTAAATATTTATCGGACTATCAGCGCTTATATTAAACTTAAAACACGGTAATCTTAAAGTATGCAATATCTTTAAGTCAACTATATTAGTGATTTTGTACAACAGAATCGAGATGAGCTATTTCTGATGGTATCTTCTTTTAACGGGACAATACAAGTAATGACAACCGGATCAATCTTCACAATAAATATAAGAGGAATAAAAACCGGCATTCTAATTTTAAAAAAATATCAAAACTGCTATAACCATTAAGCTTGTATAACTAGACGATGGCGTAACTAAATGACGAAGTAAGAGACGGAGAAGAAACAATTTTCCGTCATATTAGCCCAATCTTTCCACGTGGACAACTCGAAAACTATCGAAGTACAACGAAAAGATATTTCCAGTCGACAGGACTGCAATTAACATGCTTTAATTTGCAGAGAACATCTCAAACGAAATCAATATTGCAGAACCAATATAAATAAATACAACGAACCGTTGCTCTAAAAAGCGGCAACGAACGATGCTGTAACAGCAAAGGGAATGATTTAAACTTTGATTAACGGTGTGTGGAAATGCGGTTGATGTAAAAGAAAAAATTGCTGTGTTTGAAAAGGAATGGTATATTCAAATTTGAAACGAGAAATGAGCTTTGAAGGTTTCATACATTTATGTTTTGTAGTTCGTTGCCTGTTACACCATTAATCTGAGATCAGTTCAATCAGTGACCTTATTATGATTGAAGTTAGTGTGATAATGCTATGTACAGATTGATGAATCGCATATCAAAGTATTTAAAAAATTCTTGATCAAAAGTGACTGACTGAAGTGATTCCTGATTTATCGAGTTTTACTGCGACGTAATTGTTTTTGTCACTCTAAACATTAAAGACCTTTATAATTAAATTATTCCTGGAGTTAATTATTCGTTAAATCTGCCATTTGTTGTCAATACGAAAATACGTTAATTACAGTTTTCTGAATTGAATGTAATGTAATCTTTGTTCCCGCATATTGATTGATTTGTCAGCTGATTTGAATGTGACGCAGAGTCACCACAAATTATGTTTACAAATATAAAAAACCAACTATAATAATTTTATTACATCAAAATATGATTAATGTCTATTTAGTAAATTGATATCGGAGATAAGTAATTTCAAGTATATTATTAAATTAATAAGTTATTCTATAAGACATTCTGTTACAATGTTATTAAAGAAATATCAGCTCTGTAAAATTACAGGCGGCCCGTTCACTTTCAATTCTAATTTGAGAAATGAGTATCTAAGATCGATCACGACAATGTTTTTCGTGTTTTTTTTTTAGTTAATTACAGTGTCGGTCATTCTATAGTAAGCTTGTTCTTCTAGCTATATATGTTTACTTATATTATTTCATCATCGTCATCATCAGCCACATGACGTCCACTGCTGGGCATAGGCCTCCCCAAAAAAATCCAGGCGGACCTGTGAAAAGCGGCCTGCATCCAGCGTGTTCCTGCGACCTATATCAAGTCGTCTATCCACCTTGCAGGTGGACGGCCGACGCTGCGCTTGCCAGTACGTGGCATCCACTCGAGAACTTTTTTGTCCCATCTGCCGTCAGTTCTTTGAACTATGTGCCCTGCTCACTGCTACCTATATTATTTAATCCCTTCCTCTTATATGGGTATTCATAGTAGTTATTAGTATACCAGAGTGTGCGTATCTATATCTGCATCGAAGCACCAGTGTGAGGGCTCGTGTGTTTTATTTAAGAATAATAGGATACTCACCTTTCTATTAAGTTGTACACAACTTGTACTTACCTAATGAAGCAAGCATCCTAAATGAGGCATCTCGGAACCCCGCTGACTGTCCTCTTTTCTAAACGCATTAAGACGTTCCATTTCATACATAACTATGCCATTTCTATATTTAGCTTCACATAGTAAAACAGAACGAAAAGTTGCAACAAATCCTTACCTTACTTTAAACTTGGTATACATTTCAAATGACTCTTTAATAGATTCCGTTTTACGTGAGTTGAAATCCAGCTGGTTCAATAGTACATTATGTTACGTAGGTACTTGGGGGAGTGAGGTTCCATGTAGAAACTTCAACATTGGTCTACGTCTTGGCAGCGGTGACATGAATTGGAAAATTGTGGTTAAGTGGCTTTCATTAGAGTTTAGCTGATTTTAAGTAGTATTTAGTAGATTTGAAAATAGTTTTTAATAGGCTTGAGAGTTAATGTAATGCAGCAGTCTTAAAAAAATTAACTATTCAGAGGGTTTTAGTTCTTAGTTTGACTAAGATAGAAAATCTACCTACGTTAGAAAATAATAGTTATTTGTACAATACAATTACAGACACCACATTTAAAAAATTAAAATGCCCAAGGCGTGCTCGAATCTTGGCTGACATAATAAAGCAATTTGTTAACTAAACATCTCTGTCCGTCCGAACTTCTTAAATACTACTTAAAAAGTCGTCACATTTAAAACGACCAAAGACGTTTGAGGAAAGGAAAACCTCATACCATCGAATAGGATAGTTTTTTATGTCTGATTTTGTAAATTATTTTTATGTAACAGAAAATAATACGAAAACAAAATTCTTCTGTGAAATCAGCATCAAAATTTTTTGAAAAATAAAGCAGTAATTCATATTTGAAATATTGTTGTGAGCAAAATTGGAGATGTGGAGGGGATATCGCCCTATCTCTTTCGCAAGCACGCAGCGTTATGGCAGGCAACTCTCGGTGACGTCACAGTGCAATATTACTGTTATTTGACAACTACCCCTTCCACCAAATTTCTAAGCTTTATAACTTACTATTTATTGACCCAATTTTGAAAATTATTTTTCTGTTAGATTTTGCATGGCATACATTTTTGATAAATGTATTAAAAAAAAGTAGTCAACTAATATTAGTGTCTGACAAAATACGCTTACGAGAGATTACACCAAAAAATCCACCTTTACTAACTCCATGGTTAATGGAGAGCCCATCAGCACATTTCAGAAGAGATTTTAATCTTGTGTAAGCCACTTTGACATGTCTTAACATCCTCGGGTGCCAATCTGAGATAAAGCCGTGATTTTCGAATTTCATCTTCATATACTGGCACGTAGAGTGCATTTTCGGTTTGTGTGGAGACAATGAGATTCCTTGCACATCACACGATAGGTGCTATCTGGTGGAACAAACGCTTTCCCTTTCCGAATTGGATTGTACGTCATCTTAGTTATCTTCATCGGATATATTGCGAGGTGGAGGACTGAATTATTAAAGTATAATAATTTCATTTTTTATTTATAGGAATACCAGAAAGTTGAGTTTGAATTCCGGACAGCTATATGGAAATTTATTAGGAAGCAGCGTAGGCTGGCTTCAGTTACGTTACGTATTAGGTTAACACTGACTTGTATCTACTCTTATGTCAATAAACTCTATGCCAGTGAAACATACTTTTAAAAGCATCTCACACAAACTACTTGCTTAGTTTTTAGTATCGGTAGACCTGTGTCAACCCTCGTTGTTGTCAAAGGTTAATGCTTGGCTTCGTTACTTTATAAAATCTAGTTTACTAGTCTTACTTTACTCTTATTTTACTAGTCTGGCAGTATAAAAGACTACATATATACATATACATATACATATACACACACTCACGCCTTTTATCCCCGAAGGGGTAGGCAGAGGCACAACTAGTGCACCCACATTTCGCCATGCATATTCCGTCCCATGATGTGATAGGGGGCGAGCCTATCACCATATCGGGCACAAATTTCAGACTCCGGGCTGATACAGAGTAGAAAAACCCAATATCACTTTGCCCGACCCGGGAATCGAACCCGAGACCTTGACATTGCAGCCGTACCGTAATACAACTACGCCACCAAGGCAGTCCTAAAAGACTAAAGTATACTTAAACGTGCAACCTTAAAATATATTTTTTCGAACCAAAACCTAACAGTATGTATAAGCTTATTCGTTGTGACTTTGGGTTTTTCATAATCTCGCCGAAATAAACTTTCGGGAGTGACATCGCGGCATTCCTCATAAATAGCCTCTCGCCTAAAATGCTCCACGAATATTAAATAGCTCACCTGACGCAATAAAATGTTCCATGGCTTGAGAAGGTGTGGGAACAGGAATAAACCCATTAGGTCCCATTTATATTTCTAGCTAGTATTGTCAGCGTGAATTTTTTTTGTGAATTGTATAATTTTAATTGTTTTTCTATTTTAAAATGGTTACAATAAAGAATATTTGTATTGTATTGTAATTTTTTTTTCCGGGATAAATAAATTTTCCCGGCTTAAAAACTAGCCTATATAGCATCCAGGAGTAATGTAGCTTCCTACGAGTTAAAGAATTTTCAAAATCGGTTCAATAGTTCCTGAGATTAACGCGTTCAACCAAACAAACAAACTTTTCTGCTTTATAATATTAGTCTAGATTATATTTCATACTATAATTATCGCTCGCTTGAAGAAGTGAAACGTGACATAAATTTTATAATAATTTTGAAAATTTGATTAACATAACAAACCGCTCTAAAGCCTCGTAACGAAAGGGCTAATCTTCTCATTAGTAGAAACGACATGCGCCTAGGAGGTTGATGTTATTACTATAACTTGTGTTCGTTGAAAATTATTCATCATGAGAGTTACTAGACGCCCGTCTTCATTGACACTAATTTAGCATTACCCCCTTATGCGGGAGTGAATTGTTAAATATGAAGAACCACAAAGCTGACGCTGGCGCAATTTAATTTCGTGACAAAAATACTATGACAGGCTTTCAGGGACTTGAACTTAATTTTCCGAGACTTAAACTAACCTTCATTCGGTATGAATACGAAAATAATTGTAGTCAAAATAATATAGCTCCGTCATACAATAACTGCCTCGGTGGCGTAGTTGTATTACGGTATGACTGCAATGCAGAGGTCTTGGGTTCGATTCCCGGGTCGGACAAATGATATTGGGTTTTAAATTCAGTATCAGCCTGGAGTCTGGAATTTGTGCACGATATTTTTTTTTATGGTATTGAATGACGAGACGACCATGGCGTTCCCTGATGGTGAGCGATACGACCGCCTATAAACAGTAGTAACACCATCCAGCACCTTGAGTTACCAAGTACTGTGTGGCATTCCACTGCGCTCGTCATCCTAAGACATAAGATGTTAGTCTCATTATGTCCAGTAGTTACACTGGCTACAATGTCCTTCAAACCGAAACACAACAGTGCATGCACACTGCTGCTTGGCGGTAGAAATAGACATTACGGTGGTACCCACCCAGACGGACTCTTAATTATGAGAGACCTACCACCAGTATGGCGATAGGCCCCTATCACATCATGGGACAGAATACGCACGGCGAAAAGTGGGTGCACTAGTTGCGCCTCAGCCAACCCATAGTGTCATACAGTAACAAAAACATCTTGTGGAATTGTGGATATTATGATCCCGTTTTGTTTATAAATGTTATCTACATAAACCTTTGAGACATAAACTGGCAACTTAATATGCTGATCAGGGTGTGTCAAATATTGAGCATAACGTTACCATGTCATTTGTTACCAAGTGAACAAAATTTTAAGCTTTACTTCATAATCTAAGTAGACGAGAGACGAGATATAAGCTGTTGCATAATATATAAGCAAATATAAAGGAAGTAGTCGCTACGAGAGTTAATGTGTTAAGATGAAGGAATAAAGTAACGTAATAAAGTAAAGTGGACGAAATTTTTCTTTAATTTTTCTTTTGAAATTAAATATACACCAAAATCAAATTTACAAACATACATGATTATACTCTTTTTTGCGTTTTTACTGAATAAATAAACATATTTAAGCAGCAGGCATATAATCCATTGTCTTCGGAAGTATAAGATATAATTATGTATCATCAGAGACCTTTTTTTTTATTGCATTGAATGACGAGACGAGCATGCCGTTCGTCTGATGGTAAGCGATACGACCGCCCATAAACAGTAGTAACACCATACAGCGACTTGAGTTACAAAGTACTGTGTGGCATTCCACTGCGCTCGTCATCCTGAGACATAAGATGTTAAGTCTCATTATGTCCAGTAGTTATACTGGCTACAATGTCCTTCAAACTGAAACACAACAGTGCATGCACACTGTTGCTTGGCGGTAGAAATAGACATTGTGGTGGTACCCACCCAGACGGCCTCTTACATAATGAGAGACCTACCACCAGTAAAGCATCTGCTTCCATATTTTTATTTATTTAGTAAAGACGCCAGAAGACTACAATCATAATATCTTATCAATTGTATATTATACAATATATCGCATGTTAGTGACTACTCGCTAAAATATTTTGTGGTAGATCAAACTTTTTTAGTAGTAACAAAATACCGCGTGAATATTCAGCTTCAATAGCGGCTAATCGCTCATTTCTGATACTAAAAGTATCTTTGTGAGTTAGTACTAAGACTACTAAGTCGTTGTCGTTTCATCCGTGGTCAAAAAAAGTTAAGGGTCTTAACACAATGGCGAATTTCAAGCGAATTCACAGCGAGGCGAGGACGCTGCGCGTTCGTCCAGCGTAAGAATAATAATTAATATCGGTGGCCATATTTACAATATAATCAATAAAAGCTGTAATATTTATCCCCTTAGTCGGTATGAGTGTAAGAGGAAAGTGTCGGAATGGCTACTTACAAAGGATTATAATGACATGGAGAACTTTTCACTTTTCAATCAACACGTAATTTCACACAAATGAAACTATCTCTCTCTTTCATACATTTGCACTTTATAATGTTAGTAGGATTACCTAAGATTTAAAAATCTGAATCCATAGCCTATTTCATGTAGATGGGGTGCCTTTTAAAAGCCTAATAACGCAAGGGAGTTTAATAAAGAAGAGGCTTTGCGTACACAGCTTTGTGAATTTTCTTTCCCTTATGAGTTTATGCCTAGTTATTAAAGTATATCGTTTATGAATAATAAGTTGTGATTTCTATGCGGTTTTTCCGAATTAAGGATGTAAATTTTTTTTGTTTTTCAATGTATACTTTTATTAACAAACTACCCACAGTATTACGCGATAATTTGCCTCCAAATAACATCAAACACAAACTTAAGCTATACTTTTTGAATAACTTATATAAAGACAAATAATTGAATGCAAATACTTGAAACTCCTAACAACACTACTACAATAAGTACTAGTGTTGTAGTACTACTCATCTTTGTATATTATTATTAATACTATTTATTACTATGTCAACCATGATAGCATTAGTACAAACCTTAATGGTTTTTAGATGTTATCTACTAACAATTACTTGTAAATTCCTTGAGCATGTTAAATGAATAAATTAAAAAAAAATTGAATAAATACTTATTGTAGACAATTTATTAATACTAATATTAGGATGGTGTTACGTAACATCTGAATTTGATGAAAAGAAAAGACAGTTCCACTACAAACTTAATAAATATTTTACTTCCAGTTCCATAAAGTAGGTTAATCCTATATCCACAACCCAAACAAAATAAAGACAAACTGGACATCCTTCCATCACTTTCGGCTAAACAACAATAGAAAAGCGTGTTTCAATTCCATCTGAGCCGGTCATCTTCCCGTTCACCCGAAAGGGTCCCGTGGGATGCGATAATTCACTGTAATATATACGCTGACACTGGAAAAAGATTCACCAAGATTCCGCCCATACATTTACGTCGATGGAAACATCGATTCAATTTCGCAAACGCTGTACATTGCCGTTTCTGTTCGATGTTCGGGGAAAACGCTGATTGGAAATAAGTAATGCATTCGTTACGGAGGTATGGCTCGGCACGCTGTGAGGGCCAGTCACAGTTTTATGGAGGTGTTATCGTCAAGATCTTGTAGATTGGCACGATATTGTTTTGGGGTTAATTATTTGGTTTATCTAATCATATTCGCTTACACGGTGAACTTTCTCCCACGGTGTTTTCCTCGACGTTATGACCTGTCCTTTCAGCGGCTTGGCTGTGCCTCTGGCGTGGCAACGTCGAAGTGCCGGTGACCACTTACTAACAGGTTGGCCTATTTGGCTGTCTGTCTTCAGCGTCAATAAAAAACGTTTTTTTCTGAGCAAATATGACTGCCTCGGTGGCGTAGTTGTATTACGGTACGACTGCAAGGCTGAGGTCTCGGGTTCGATCCCCGGGTCGCGCAAAGTGATATTGGATTTTTCTATTCAGTATCAGCCCGGAGTCTGGAATTTGTGCCCGATATGGCGATAGGCTCGCCCCCTATCACATCATGGGACGGAATACGCTTGGCGAAAAGTGGGTGCACTAGTTGCGCCTCTGCCTACGCCTTCGGGGATAAAAGACGTGAGCATGCGTAAATATGACTGTACTTGTTTTTATTAAGATTTTTTTTAATACTCAAAGATGTTAGCTAGTCTTGCTTACTACGTTAATAGTTATATGTATTCAATTTTAATACAATTGAAGATCAAAAATTGTGCTGAAAGTCACAAGCTCCTCAGTTTTCCTTCTATTTTCCGCATTTTTCCATCAATACACATCGAAGGTCAGAGAACGTCTCTAAGTGACTCATCCAGAACTCTTAAAACTATAACTATTCCCACCATTATATTTTTCTAATACATTTTCCGCACAAGGACATACAGTTTTCCCGCACTTAAATAAATCACATACTTTTTGATATACGGTTTATGGACCGTAATGTGCGGATCTCGTAAATATTTTGGGATATTATGAATATAATGAGGGAAAGTTGAGCGAATAAAATTATAATAGGCTTATTGTGATATTTTTACAACTTATAGGCGGGACATGATGGCAGTTCCATACAAGTTGTAATTATTCAATAACTACCTTTTGCCCGGTTTGGGAAACTAAGTAAAAATAAAATAAAATACTTTATTCATCACGTAGGCGAACATAGTTGCGCTTATAATAAGTCAAAATACATTAACTTGATTATAATAATTATTATTAATTGATACAAAAGGTCACTTATATAACTACCGACATTTCTATTGGGAGTAAATTCAATGTACGTCTATTGCGGTCCATTTTCGAAATTAACTGTCGTCGTAGACTTCCACGATACGGCGCGGCGTCGTGTTGTGAAACGTCGCGTCGTAGGACGACGCGACGCCGGGCCGTGTTTATGTGTATGAGCAGTTAGGCCTGAACCCTCTCAGTAGTAGAGGAGGCCCGTGCTCAGCATTGAGCAGTATATAATACAGGGCTGATTGTATTGCATGGTCAGTTGTAACACTTATTATTAGTTAAACAAATTCCAAATCTTCTAAACGGAGCCATTGAGAACTATTTTCTTCGGCATTTCAACAACTTTGTAAAAAGTGAAATGCCGACTCTTTCAAAATTACAGTCACGTGAAACCGCATCCACACACTAGTTTAACACAAATATCATCCTTCTCAATTACATTAATGGATATTTGTTATTCAGACAAGTTAAACCGCGCGGTCAATACAAATTTAAATGTTTAACCAGTTAACCAAATGTATTGGATTTTGTTACGTGAAACATGGCCAATAAAGATCACATCTCTTAATTTTATTTAATCATAATTATATTCACGTCAGATATAATCATGCACTAGGCCAGCGTGGTGGACTAAGGCCTAAAGCTCTCTCAGTTGTCGAAGAGGCCCGTGCCCAGCAATGGGACAGTTAATAATACAGGAATGGTATTATTGGAACGAAGTTCCTTATTGCGCGTTGTGAAAGGGGGCTGGACGGAAAGTTGTCACGACACTTTTTTCTATTATCTTACTAATATGAACCTTAAATACAATGCGTAGAAGCTATAATTCTTGAAACGAGTATATTTTTATTTATTTTATTTATTAAAGTCATTAAAACCATTTCTTACTAATCTAATATGAACCTTAAACACATTGCGTAGAAGCTATTTCCCCAGCGTTGGCACGGCACGAGTACAAAAGAATTGAACGTAACATTCTTTTTTCCAATTTTGTAGATTTATTCTACTTTACTACTACTGACATTTATCAATAACAAGACTAAACGTGCTATGCTCGCCTTTAAAAATCTACTTTATGTGGTAAGCGTAAGATCGAATTTGTGTTTAGTCAATCAAAATTTGTGATAAAAATGCTATGCAATAGCTTTACCGCGGTAGTCTTCGAGTGCCACACGTATTTATTTGTTTTTTTCTCTAGAAACTTATGTATTGGAACGGAAATAGGAAAATATTTATATATTCATATATATACACACTCTGTTATATAAATAAAAATTCAATACAATTCCTTCACTAATTAATCGAAAGGAACTTCGTTCCATCCGGGTGTCCCTTGACACCTCTCAAGTTTTTTATATATTCACCTCTTACTCGACTGCCTCGGTGGCGTAGTTGAATTACGGTATGACTGCAATGCTGAGGTATCGGGTTCGATCCCCGGATCGGGCAAAGTGATATTGAGTTTTAAATTCAGTATCAGCCCGGAGTCTAGAATTTGTGCCCGATATGGCGATAGGCTCGCCCCCTATCACATCATGGGACGGATTTTGCAAGGCGAAAAGTGGGAGCACTAGTTGTGCCTCTGCCTACCCCTTCGAGGATAAAAAGCGTGTGTGTGTATTAAGGATGTTACGGAAGTGGGTATACCGGAACCGGAATCAGAACCGGAGGTTTTAAATCTGACATCGGAATCAGAATTGGAATCGGAACCGAAATCGGAGACGAAGTATTACGTTTTGCTATATTCGCGTCAACTACTCCAAAGTACTTCCATATAACGCTTGATTTTGAATAAAATTATCACGGAGATAATACTTAATGCACAGCTAATAAATAAAACAGGTTAGAAAGTACAGGTTCAATGGAGGCTCGAATCAAAACTAAATGTATAAGCGGTGAATGCGAGCGCAAGGCGATTCGCTAGAAGACAAGTTAAAACTTGTCGGAACACGTTTTGATCGTGATTGATCATTTGATATTCTTTATAACTTCCGATCCAAATTAACGAAACCGAAATCGAAATCGGAAGTATAATATCAATAGGAAATACCGACGTATTGGATTCGGAATCGAATTTCCGTAACATCCCTAGTGTGTATATTCACCCCTAAAAGGCCATTTTTCTTTTTATTACAAAATCGGACATGTAATGCTTGATATTTTCAATAGGAGCATTCATTTCTGGGCTAAACGGTTAATCTCTATTAAGATTACATATTTAGTGTCTTAAAGTTTTACTACTGTTGTAGATACAATTGATGGATCAACCATTGCTATTATCGTTCCGTGAAATCAGGCTTTATTCTTATAGAAGAAGTAATTATGCAGGCCGCATAACTGTGCCGACCGACCAGGGATGTTTATATCTTGCCGGTCGACATTTTTAGGGCTTCACTTACCATCAGCTGCAGGGAAGCCACTTTGTCTAGCCATCGATAAAAAAGAACAAAAAGATCGTTGCTTTTAATAAGATATTTGTTCTTCCTCAACTATTTGAAGATGAATAAAGTTTCATAAAGTATGTGAGGAACGGAGTTATAATTAAAGACGTTCCGAATAAAATAAAGTCTTCACTTTAATTATATAAAATGATGCTTCTATTATAAACTTAATGTAACGTCATTGCTCTAAATTAACCTTTTCTCTCAAAATTAATATCGTCTAAATTAATAAAACTCTATTATCATTGATCAAACGTAATGCAACATCAGTAGCCGTTAATTTATTTTCATTAAGTTAGATTAACTCCCATCCATTGTTACAGATGGCGAGGCGAAAAAATGAGAAACCGAATAAAAACCTAACATAATACAAGTAACAAAAATGATAACATGAATTATGTTACAAATTCAGTCTGATGCGAAAGCGACTGAGTGCGGAACGAGCATGCGCTGTCGGTGCGATGGCGAAAACGAAACACGTCACCGAAACCCCGCCCGAAGATTAGCCATATTCAATTTGTACACAATACTTGTTGTTACATGTTTATCATTCGACTCTGTTAATTCTAACACTACTAACATGAATAGAAACGATAAGCAAGACGAAGACAATTACGAAGATCGGGAGTCCGAACGCGAAATCGATTATGCGAAAGTGAATTTCGGTCACGCGTTCAGCGGGGATTTTATGCAGAAGTTTTATAATAATGATAACAATGCGTATAGTAATTATGAAGATTATAAGAAATTTTATTTGAATCCTTCAAATCCACTGCCTAGGTCGAATGCTAAGTTTAAAATAAGCAGTAGGATAGTTCAAACTAAGTACGGGAAGTTACAGGGCATCGTATTGGGGATGGATGAGCACAGATATCTGAGTCCTCTGGAAGTTTTTTTGGGGGTTCCGTATGCTACACCGCCTGTTGGATCGAATAGGTGAGTTATTTTATTAGAACTTGCTAGAGTATAAGAGACAGGAACGCTGATGCATTTTTTTTTTTTTTTATGGCATTGAATGACGAGCCGAGCATGCCGTTCGCCTGATGGTAAGCGATACGACCACCCATAAACAGTAGCAACACCATCCAGCACCTTGAGTTACAAAGTACTATGTGGCATTCCATTATATTTAGAATTAATTATTAATTTAATTATATTTAGAATGTTTGTAGGGAATCGTTGTATGGATAAAATTGGCGTTCTTATTTTCGTTGTACTGAACCACTTTTATAATGTTGTTCTTACCAGTATAAAAAAGTAGATTTTATTGCAATTTCATATTATTTAATTTTAAACTACCGTAGAAATAAATAAAACGAACGAACTGCGAAAAGATAACCAACAAACTATTTGGGTAAAAATATCAAGAGTAATTTTGTTTTATGAGATAGGTACTCAAATATTACACAAGTGAAAATTATGTCAAGCTGCTTTCAACTGCTCTTGAGAAATGGAGAGACAAATATTAAGTAGGTCGTTCGAAGTAACTGTTTCTGTTATATTAGAACGTAATTTTTATAAAAATAAAAAAAACTAGATTTTTTTAGCAGTCATTTATATTAGCGATTTAAGTTTTTAGTAAAATTCTCGATCTGGAGCTAGTGATCTAGGAATTAGTATCTCTGAGCTGTATATAACCGCTTTGTCTTTGTCTTCAGATTAACCTTAAGGAAGGAAAATCGAACTTTTTTTTTAAGATAGTATCATTCTGTTTGTGCCCCTTGCAATTCCATATGGTTACCAATTACCATTGAACATTAGGTGGACTGATAGCTCTTCTGTGTAATATTGTACTAATACAGTAATTTTGGTAAAAGAAGCCTACGAGCTACGTTATCAATTTCTTTATTATCTGTTTCTATCTCACTATGCATTGGCAGGTATAAATATTTTGTTTTAGATTCAGCCCAACACGGACCCCCTCCCCATGGGACGGAGTGAGGGTGTCGGACCGGCCAGGGCCCGCGTGCCCCCAAAAACTGCCGGACCTGGACGATGAGAGGAGCTTGCTGGAGAAGATGCCACGAGGGAGACTAGAGTATATAAAAAGACTGATGCCTTACCTTAAGAATCAAAGCGAAGATTGTTTGTATTTGAACATATTTGCTCCTTTACAAAGTGAGTGATGTTTTATTAATTTTTCATTTACTTATATAATAAAACATTCGTAACGGCTGTGCAGGAAGTATTCTTTAATTACCTATATTTATTCTCGATGACACGTAATTTCTATAAATATAAATTTAATATATTTTACCTAGGTTTTAAAAATTTCTTAGTATTTTCCACCCTTAAATACCACAATGTAACTGTTCTTATGTATTTTTGAAAGAAAAACAAAAAAATTGAAAAAAAAAAAACAAAAAAAATAAGGGGTGGACCACCCTTAACATTTAGGGGTATGAAAAAAAGATGTTGAGCGGTATCTCAGGCCTACCCGATATGCACTCAAAATTTAATGAAATTCGGTCGAGTCGTTTCGGAGGAGTTTGGCAACAAACACCGCGACACGAGAATTTTATATATTAGATTAGATGTTATTTCACTAGCACCAAATAAACGTGGAAATGGAACAAAATAACTCATACATTGGAACATAATATTGGAAGAAACGCGGTCGCGACCTATCACGTCTGGTCAAAAATTAGATCAGAAATCGGGTTAGATACTTTCACATTTATTTGTTATGGAAGATAGAGTGGCTATTGTATATTATTGGAAATTTAAGTGCATTTCCACTGGTGGTAGGTCTCTCATTATGTAAGAGGCCGTCTGGGTGGGTACCACCGCAATGTCTATTTCTACCGCCAAGCAACAGTGTGCATGCACTGTTGTGTTTCGGTTTGAAGGACATTGTAGCCAGTATAACTACTGGACATAATGAGACTTAACATCTTATGTCTCAGGGTGACGAGCGCAGTGGAATGCCACACAGTACTTTGTTAGTCAAGGTGCTGGATGGTGTTGCTACTGTTTATGGGTGGTCGTATCGCTTACCATCAGGCGAACGGCATGCTCGTCTCGTCATTAAATGCAATAAAAAAAAAAAAAAAAAAAAAAATTTTAGAACGAATAGTGAGACAAAGAATTGTAAGTTTGAAGAGTCTTGTAAATATCAGAGTTTAATTGCATTTGAATTACGAGACAAATATGGCACTCGCCTGATGGTAACTGGTAAGTAATACGACCGCCCATATACAGTAGCAATACCATCCAGAATTTTGAATAGGGTAGTTGACTACTTTTTTTTACATACATTTATCAAAAATGTATGTCTTCTAAAATCTAGAGGAAAAATATTTAAAAAAAAGCAATAATAAATGAGTTATAAAGCTTTGAAGTTTGGTGGAAGGGGCATCTGTTAGATAACGGAAACAGCAGAATGTGACTTCACCGAGTATCGCCAGCCATAACGGTGTGGCGTGCGAAAGAGATGACGCAATATCCCCAATACGCCCCCACTCTTAATTTTAAATATGAATAACTGCTTTAGTTGTCAACTAATTTTGATTCTGATTTTACAGAAGAATTTATTTTTCGTATTATTTTCAGTTAAATATAAAGTAATGACAAAATCAAACATAGGAAACTACCCTATTTCAAAGTACTGCGTGGCACTTCACTGCGCTCGTCACCCTGAGACATGAGGTGTTAAGTCTCATAATGCTCAGTAATTATGTTGGATACAGTATCATCAATATCAATTTTAACGTAAAATTGCTGCCATTTGATATCATAATCTGGGTAGTTCCGGTTTATTTATGCCGGCAAGTAACCGCCAAGACTGTTGTGTCTGGGCTTAAAGTGTTTGTACTTAGTATAATTACTGTGGATTTTGAGTTTAAACATCCTGAGAGAACGTCGAGAGCAAAGTATTGGCTTTTATTGTTTAATCAAAATAAAAAAACAAATTTGTTAATAGGATAACTAAAATTTAACAGTCATGATAGTGTTGCTATCAGAAAATCACGCGCCTATCTCATAATTGAATTAAAAAAAACAAATAATTCAAATAATGTAAACATCGTCTGTAGTGGTACTTTGCATTTTAAACCTTACTTCCCTAGTAAGATAACTGTTCCGGAACACCGAGCTTATAAAACTGATCTCACAAAAGCAACAATAAAATAAAACTTATTGGAACTCTTGAACTTTGCTATTGTGATTTCCAATAACATTAAAAGTTGTTGCAGTGGACGAAATAAAGTTGGCACTACCGGTGCTCGTTTACATACACGGAGAAACGTATTCTACCAGCTCCAGTCATCCTTACGACGGAGCTGTGCTGGCGAGCTACACTGACCTGATCGTCGTGACGCTCAACTTCAGACTTGGGGTTTTGGGTAAGTGCAAGTATTTTTCATAGTAGTTTTTGTTTTTGAGAGTAACATGAGAAGTCTGATAGAAGATACTTGACCTGATGTTGTTACCATTTCTAATCATATTAGAAAACAACACTTATTCTCGTACCTAAACGGATGATTTTTTTACAAATTTGTTAATAAATCAGTACCAGGTTAATTAAGTGTACTTTTTTGCAAGTAAGATTGAATATATCGCATTCAAGAGTAAATAAAGATCTTGCAGTTTCAGTTTCACTATCTAGTGTGGGATTTTTTGAACTTTAAAAGTTCCGAATTATTCCAGTCTGTTTTGCGCAACTAAAAATATTTTATCCTATAACCACTTCCCAGTGAATACAGTAAATACCTTTATATAAACTCATTTACGAGAGTCAATATTCGCAACAGTTTGTCACTCTTCCTTTGGGTGCATTTACAGCTAGCTAGTGCTACTCATTAAGACACTCAAACAACTTCTTAAATTAAAACAGAACACGAAAGTTAAAATAGCAAACAGAAATCCAGTTTCTAAGTGTCAATATTATCTATAAACAGTTTTTTAAGATTTCTCCAACTCCCGCTTGAAACTTGATTGCGTTTGGATGCTAGGTCGTTGAACCGTGTTTAGTGGCGAGTCCTCGGTTCATAACTTTAGTTTTATTTTGTTATTCAAACGAAATTGAATTTCCTTTGTCGTGCCTATTACAATTATTTTTACATGATGTTTCTTTAGGAAGGTATCGTTTTTTAGAAATTGGGGAAATGAGATTTTGCTCTCTGGTTGATATAATAATGGAAAGTATTACAAAGAAAAGATTTGAATTGTCTCCAATTTGCAAAATACACAATGTTCGTAACAAGTATTTTTAGGAAGGTATATTTTCAGTGCTAAAATTATGAAAAGTATATTCTTGAAGCGTTCTACGCCAATAATTTAATAAGGATTAAAATATAATCAGCTAATACTTAGTCATGTTAACTGGATATTCCAACTAGACGACATGTCATTTATTGGAGTTATTAGTTCAATATAAATATAATAACAATATCAGCCCTATATACTATCCAATTGCTGGGCACGGGCCTCCTCTACTACAGCGAGGGTTTAAGCCATAGTCCACAAAGCTGGCCTAGTGGGGGTTGGCAGACTTCACATAGCTTCGAAAATCTTATGTAGAACTTCTCAGATTTGCAGGTTTCCTCATGATATTTTCCTTCAACGCTAAAGCAAGTGATAATTCAAAAAGAATACACATAATTTTAAAAAAGTAGAGATGCGTGCCCTTGGGTTTTGAACCTACTAGGTTATCGCCGCTATATTAGTTCGATCATAGATTTTAAATACAATTTTTTTTTTTTTTATAGCGTAGAATGACGAGACGAGCATGCCGTTCGCCTGATGGTAAGCGATACGACCACCCATAAACAGTAGCAACACCATCCAGCAACTTGTCTTACAAAGTACTGTGTGGCATTCCACTGCGCTCGTCATCCTGAGACATAAGATGTTAAGTCTCTTTATGTCCAGTAGTTATACTGGCTACAATGTCCTTCAAACCGAAACACAACAGTGCATGCACTGTTGCTTGGCGGTAGAAATAGACATTGCGGTGGTACCCACCCAGACGGCCATTTTAGTGTGAATCTAAATATAATTGTCTTAGCACAGCTTTACCGTTAATAACTCAGCTCGAAGACTTGACTGCCTCGGTGGCGTAGTTGTATTACGGTACGACTGCAAGGCTGAGGTCTCGGGTTCGATCCCCGGGTCGGGCAAAGTGATATTGGATTTTTCTATTCAGTATCAGCCCGGAGTCTGGAATTTGTGCCCGATATGGCGATAGGCTCGCCCCCTATCACCTCATGGGACGGAATACGCTTGGCGAAAAGTGGGTGCACTAGTTGCGCCTCTGCCTACCCCTTCGGGGATAAAAGGCGTGAGCATACGTTTCAGCTCGAAGCTACACATTTTACACGAAGTATAAATCCCGCAGCATCAGTAAGAATAAACAGTGTTTTAATTATTGCGAGATAATGTTTGGATTTCATTGAAACGTTCGTGCCAAAGTCTTGTTGGTATAACATCCATTATATTTTGTTCTACGCGTAATTTGTTTGATTGTAGCTAAAATGGAGTGTATGAAGGTCTGGCTGCTTATTTTTCAGTGGCAAACTTACCTAAAATCATTGGACCCATGGACCTACCACGTCTTATCTGCTTAGATCCAGATTACCAATTGGAAAATGATGAATTGGTCTTTATTAATTCGTATGACATTTAGGCTGACAGGCACTGATTCTACGATAAATAATAGTTTTGTCTTCCCCTTGCAAAGACTTCTATATGAACAATAGTTTACACACTATCCTCTTTTTTAACCGACTTCCAAAAGGAGGAGGTTATATTGTTGCAAATTACTCATTCCATAATAATTATCAAACCTAACTGATTAATTATATAAATTCCAAACTTTCCAACTTCACTGAGACGTATGGTTAAAACCACAGAATTTCCACATTTCCAAATGAAATATAAGTTTAAATCAATTCCCCAAGTGCTCCAAGAATATACATACAAATTGAAAGCGAAAAGAAAAAAACTACTCCATTCCATTTGAATAATCAAGTGAATTCCATCTTAGTTCACAAACTCGTAGATTACTTTACTCAATGGGTACAATGCAAATACGAAATTCCCTATTTGTATGTATATTGTATAAGTGTTAGAACTTTTCCATTTGCTAAGGTTCGTTGTGTACTTGGTAACTACGTCGCAGTGTGGTGCATAGCATGACGTCGATTGGAGACGCAAGGGTAGAGACAGACTGAGCGTGTACGGGGTTTTGTTTTGAGCATACACTGCACAGACTATACAGTTAACTCAATGACATGTAATTTTAGTTATTAAAATAATTAAGAAGCGTCAGCATCACCAGTTTTTAATAATATTTTTATTTATTTTCACATGATAAACGTACCTTACGTTAAGTGCAGTGTAGACAGAAGACTCGTGGTCTGTTTCACAGGTCGCAAGTAAACTTTATTTAACAGTGGTCGTACTAAAACGCTAATGTAGATAGTACTCATTTATTTCCATTTATTTGGGAGCTTAGATTAGAGTGTGACTTTTGTATTTGGTCGGCTTTTACATTTATGTGATGAAAAGCATAAATATCAGTGCGCGGTGAAATCGGCCCTAAATAAAATTTCAATCAACGAGAGATGTTGCGTTACCGATACCCAGAATTAAGCTACCCGGAATTTGACTCATCGGAACAAGCTATATCAGGTTTAAGGCCTTAATCGAGTAAACTTTTATATTATTTGAATACCTTTAAATATTATGTGTTGTCTATAAATCGCTCGAATCAAATTCCTGACAGCTCTCAATTAGAACTTGAACTGCATTTTTTTATATATCAGTCTTTGGCTTGCATTAATATGAAAAAGCACGCAAATATATGCATATTGGATACTATTAAGCCCCAGCTCAATACGCCCCGCCGCACGTTCCGCTACTTCGACGGCTTTAGGCTTTGTCGGTTAGTTTGTTCCGCGACTTCACTCACTTGGACATTGAGTTGAAGTGGAGCTTGCAGAATGGATGGTAGAAAGCAGCTATGGAGAGGAAAATTGTGGCTAATGATCGGAATACCATGACAATGGTCTAGCGTAGGATATTTAGCCGTGAATTCATTAAGATCTTGTGAGTGCTAAGGTCTCGGGTTCGATCCCCGGGTCGGACAAAATGATATTGGGTTTTTCTACTCAGTATCAGCCCCGAGTCTGGAATTTGTGTCCGATATGGATCACCATATCCTAGCCTATCAAGGCTCGCCCCTATCATATCATGGGATGGAAAACGTGCGGCGAAAAGTGTGTGCACTATTTACGCCTTTGCATGTATGTATGTAATAGCCCTACATTATCTGGTAGGAAATCATAATCTAGGTAAAATGAGCTACAAACTGAAGCCTACTCTTCTGATAAACCTTTGATCCTATGGTAAGTTAGTTCTATGACATGGATCATTTTATGACTACTTCGCTATAAACCATCAGGTTTAACGATAGCTCTAGAATCATAAGGCAACTATTATGGTCAATTTTCAAAGTTCGCACCAATTTGTGTTAAATTGGAATTTATATTGAATACTTTATTCAGTCGTGCAAACCAATTAAGAAATTGGAGTATTCGTTGTACAGGAACAAATCAGCTTCATTCTGCTTTTATACTAGGAAGTGATACTCGAAAAATGTGCTATTCAGCGCAGTCTGGACCTCTTTGCATCTAATTTAACCCTCAAGCCCCTTTCAACGTTGTTTTTCGAAGCTGGTAACCGCTACTTCAAATTTAACTTGCGATTTCTATGCCATAACAAATAGATAAATTATTTTGTATGGTACCTCTGCAGTACTGGGCTTTTTATGCAGTTTTGGGGTATACCTGATTTGTAAATAAATGCGAAATCAGAAAAAAGCGAGCCCCAAGTTACTTTGAAATACACTAAAAAAAATAGAATAAACTTAGAATATTGTTCGCAGGGTTCCTAAACGCCAATCCATCGCCGCAGCTGAAAGCTAGAGTTGCTAACTATGGCCTAATGGACCAAATAGCGGCACTACACTGGGTTCAGCAGAACATAGCTCTGTTTGGGGGGGATCCTACTAATATCACTCTGATGGGCCACGGATCTGGCGCGGCTTGTATAAACTTTCTTATGATATCTCCTACTGTTATGCCAGGTAAGCTATATTTCTCAGTTTTAATCTGCGTATGAACTTAAAATACATATTAGCCTTGTATTTACTTTCATTGGGCCTTCTCCAATAAAGAGAGATGCTATACATATTTGAAATTCTTATAGAGAATTTTTTGGTATTTTTTTTTTCACGATGTTTCCTTCGGTGTCTTATTGAGCGATCAGTATGTATGGATTAACTCAAAACTCCAAAAGCGTATGCCCCTGAGAACATGGTGCATAGAATCTATCATTTTTTTTTCACGAAATAGTATAATTTATGCAACTCACCAAAATTATTCTAGTCGTTTTAGTAATTGCTATAGCGTAATATAATTTTAGAATGCAATAATTGAATTCTAATTCACTATAAATTTAAATTGGTGACCGACACAATTGGTGTTAATTTATGCACAGAATGGCTATTAAATTAATTTTGAAATTAATAGACAATCAAGGATTGATCAAACATAATTACACACAATGGCTCATGTATATTTTAAGTTTTAACATAGCGATAAGCAGATCTGCGTATAATGCATGCATAATTCTACTTATTTTCATACATGAGTTGGTATGGACTAATTTATCGTTGCATAAAGCAGAAATCCGCTCCCAAGAAATTCACGTCTGTTTCTCAAATCGAAAAAAAATCCATAAATTTTTAAAGAACTGAACAGAAAAATATGAGCATAAATCTCAAATACTTACCATATTTTTCATGTCAGACACGATATCAAAATAAGTTGTGCAAACAACCGAAATCTGTGTAAACAACCTTAATACTAATATTTGAAGGAAACGGCTGAAAGGAAAATGTTTACTAACGTAGTCTTTTTTTTTCAGGTCTATTTCATCGAGCTATTTTATTATCAGGGTCAGCGCTTAGTTCTTGGGCGATAGTAGACGATCCAGTTTACTATTCTTTAAAATTAGCAAAACAGATGAACTGTACAATACCAGAAGACTTAACAAAAGATCATGAGATTATAGTAGATTGTTTAAGAGAAGCTCCTATAGGAGATTTGATATCAGCTGACAGTTCTCCACCAAATTTTTTAACAGCATTTGGACCCTCAGTAGATGGAGTGGTTATTAAAACAGATTTTGGTAAAGATTTCTTAACGATGTATTCGACGGGAGATTTTCCAAGTTTTGGCCCATTGAACAATATGAATTTAAATTTGAATGTACATAAAAAGAGAAGTGACAGCGGGAGAAGATTGTTTCAAAATAAATATGATTTGCTATTCGGCGTTGTAACTAGTGAAGCCCTCTGGAAGTTCTCCGCGACCGACGTTCAGAACGGAATCGAACCTGACAAAAGAGATCGAATGTTAAGGTATGGATTTAGATGCGTTGTTTTTTAACTACTGGCAACTGGCAACGCTTACTTGATAGTAAGAAACAACGTCCCACGATATTTTTTAAATCCAAATAGAACAAACAATATAGCTTCTTGTCGGGGTGAAAAAAGTAATGCTACCTTCCCCCATGATTTCTCTAATACAAAAAACTGTAACCCAGCTATATTTTTATATTTGTAAGGTAATATGTTTAATAAGAATCAGTTGAAAATTTTGTATCCACATTACATGTAATTGGTATTATCGATGAAAGCACTAACAAACACAGCCAAGCTTAATTTTGGTAACATTGAATTGTAATAAAGATAACTCGTTTTAATATAAATGACACCGTTGATTTACTGAAATAAATGCGCACACACGTTTTTCCATCAGAATATTATTTATGCAGAGAGATTGCTTGCTCAAGTGAACATGTTTCAATGATACATATTTTATTAAACTTTACAATCACGTTTAAACTTTTTACTCTCGTACAGTTAAGCAAACAATACCCAATGATAGACTAACTCCTATAGAAGTACACTGGAGTCCAACAGTATCATTATGTTACAACACATAAGTTTAGGACCATCGAATGGCCATTAAGTTACTAAAGTTCAATGTCCCTCATATTCCTGTAGCAATTCACTGTTTTTTTTAGCTTTTGGGTAGTAACTTTGACTGCCTCGGTAGCGTAGTTACGGTACGACTGCAATGCTGCGGTCTCGGGTTCGATCCCCGGGTCGGGCAAAGTGATATTGGATTTTTCTATTCAGTATCACGCCGGAGTCTAGAATTTGTGCCCGATATGCGATAGGCTCGCCCCCTATCACATCATGGGACGGAATATACACGGCGAAAAGTGGGTGCAAATAGTTGCGCCTCTGCCTACCCCTTCGGGTATACAAGGCATGAGTGTGTGTTTGTGTGTGTGTGTATATTAACTTTTAGTTCATAGGTATTGGTGATTACATAGCATCAGGGGACCGGTTTGTTCGATTCCCCCTGCTATAAAAAATAGCTGTTTGAAGTAACTTAATCCCCCTTTTTCAGAACGTATGTAAGAAACTCCTATACGTACCACTTGAGTGAAATTTTCTACACGATCGTGAACGAATACACCGATTGGGAAAAAACGGTAGAGGTTTGTTTAATTATTTTACGTAGGTTAGTATAAGATAAAAGTGTGGAGCTTGTATATACCACATCAGACAATTCGTGTATATTTCCGAATACAGTAATGTAATTTTCTTTTCTCGGCCTTAAGAGATTAAACCCTGGATATCAGCGATATAAATAAGAGAATTATTAGAGTCTCTAATTATGTTGATATTATTCAGAGACTTAAGAATAACATTCACGGAGCCATTAAACGACAAGAAACAAATATTGTTTTGTCAGTTCGCATTAACTTTAAAATTCAAGACAAACGAGTCTAGAGTTGACTTAATTTAATCTCGTGAAGCCAAATTTTGATGAAAGTCCGACGATTTTGTTTCGAATAATCTCTTTTGCGAAACATTACATTTCTCGGAACAAGATCTCGACAAAAACTTGGTTTTTTATTCGTTAAGTATATAAAAAGCCATAAACGACATTGTTTGAGTTCTTATTATTTAAGTATTGGAGTTAAAAATCTTGCGATTCATTTGATTTCTTTATTTATACTAAATATTGACCGAACTGACAAGGTACTGACCAATTATGCAGTTCAATAATCTAAGGCCCGTATTCACAAACGATACTTAGCTAAGGACAGCTCAATGCTATGATAATAAGTCTGTTTTCGTTAACATTACTTGCATAAGTATAGAAGTAACACTTGCAAGCCATTCATTTCATAAACGATACTCTAGGGACTCTTTGCTATGCGTTCCCATAGCATTGTGATTGGTTTATATTGTAATGAAACTTCCTCGAGTAGATTGACAGAAAACATCAAACATTGACGTTGAAATTTCAATTTTGATGGAAATTATCGGAAATTATCAATAGGTATTAAATATGACACGGATTTCAAGAGTAAAAATACATTACATACATGCGACATCACCGATAAATTCTTGGTAGAAGCCACAACACGAAAGAAGGAGACAACTTGTAAAATGTTTAGTTAAAATAATATCATGTTCGCATTTGCATTATGGACACAAGTTTCGCGCCTTTATTGACTAAAATCTCCTAAAATGTGGTAAGTATGATGTTTTCCAGTTTGTTTCCTGGTTATATATATTACAATAATATAAAATGATAAGACGAATAACAGAAGTTGATTTCTTTTAGTTCAAAGAAGTTACCATATTTTACTTCTTCAGAGAGGGAATTAATCGTGGCTTTGATGCGGGAACGGCCTATTATTGAAGATACCGTACGCATGCTCAAAATATAGAGCCAAAGAAGAAGGCTTGGGATAAACTGACAATAGCTTATAATGCACAGTCGTATGTTACACCCAGGGACAATGTACAGTTGAAAAGATGTTGGGAAAATATAAAACTTATAAAAAGAAGGAGCTCTCTCAAGAGTCAATGAGTATGATGCGTATAGAAAAAATATTAGATTATAAAAACAGCTCCATGCTTTACAATTTTAAAAAAAATATGGAAATAGAACGATAAAAAATACATCTTGAAAATTTAAATATATTTGTTTTATTTTATCCGACCAAATTAACTAAAAATGCTATTTTATAAATTATCTCCTGTATCGGAGCGCCTCGGTATGTAGGTATTTTATAATTTATATTATTATCATTTATATTTTCGATAATGATGCCATTGGATGTACTAATCTAAACTATCTTTCACTAATAGGAAGCTGCATTACTCCTGAGTGCTATAGGCTACTTTTTATCCTGGGAAAATATTTTTATCCCGGAACAACTTATTCATGCGGGTGAAGCCGCGAGCAATACTAGTATTGTATAAAATCGAAGTTGCTACAATCACGTGGCACGTTGTTATGAGACTCGTAGCCAACTTTTTGGTCAAACAAGGATCAAATCCTCTTCGACTATTATACGTTCAAATATTGTACGTTCTACTGTGTTTCTAGTTTTTATGTTAGCTTTATTGTAATTTTCTTTGGAAATATTGCCAGGTTGTGATACTGTGAGATTTGAAAATCTCGATCACTTTTCTAGTGTTATTCGTTCTCTGTAGGTCTCTTTCAAGGATATAATCATCAAATTATTTTTCGCTACTGCAGTCCATCGCAAGTTAACGGATCAAATCAAGAAAATCACACGAATTTACAAACCTAACTTACGTGGTCTGTAAAACCCGGTGCTAGATTGACGTTTGTGTTGATTTGTCACACTATGCGTTGCGTAAAATAGCTCGCGAGCTCCTTTTGCTGTGCGTTCATTTTCCTAAATGCATACTGTCATTCGTCCCTTAAGTGTTGTTTAAGAATAAGTTTGACGGACCCTGTGCGTTCGAGAATACTATGCGTCCTCGGGTTGAGTGTTTGGGCATGACAGCCTACGCACTGCGTAGGCCAAGGGGCGCTGTGATTGGCTAATATTGAGATACAACTTTACATCAGTTGGCTGTCAGATAAACAAAGCTGAACAAGGCCAAAGAAAACGATAAAACAACCGACACTATGCGTTCGGGAGCACTATGCGTCCTCTAAGTATTGTTTGTGAATACGGGTGTTAGTGTCCAATAATATTCCAAACGTAAATTTATACAAGATAGAAAGCTAGATACTTTAATTGTTTGTTTAACTTGTCAAACTGGCAATTGGTGCTTTCTATGTAATGTCAGATTAGGTTTAAAATGGAGATCAATATTAAGAGATTTCCATCTTTACAATATAACATTTTATGTACAATTTGTTCTCAAAAAATAATAATGTCATTAATATTTTGACATTATACTTTTATTGACCTCATTTAATTTTTTGTCTATATATCTTTTGTCTCGAAAAGGTATATCATTTTATACACCACACATTTATTTTTCAAATTCGTAATATTTTCTGCAATTGGCGACCCGGCGAAACACTTTATATTTCTACGACTCACATTTCTCAAGAGACGGAACGTCTCGGGAAAATGTCATTAATAACACGATCTAAGAGATCACCCACTTTTCGCGGAGATCTGTTTTCCAAGAACCAATTACCAATTTCCATCATAGTCAAGTTTTGTGCAAACATAAATCTGTATTTTACAAATTAAACAACAACTTAATTTTATCCTAGTTCGAAATGGTCGTCTCGAAGCTTTGATAGAATTTCTTAGGTGTGAGCTAGTATTACTAGTTCGATATATAGATTTTTACGTTTTTAATAAAATGCAAACAATATTTTTCTTTTGTTGACTTTGCCGAGGCATTGTTTGGGAGAAAAAAATAACAGGAAATTTAGGATTTACTTTGCTAAATCTCCTGTAATGCTGTCGTTTCAATCTTGTTATTGGATAAACATTATATAAATATTAAATTAAAAACGTAAGCCCAGGATTTGTTTCTATATAATAAAGGAATATAATATTATCTTTATATCTCAAGCTTAAAAAAGCAAAAGGATTCAAAAAATAGATTTTTGGTTTAATTTAATGTTATTGTGTAACTTTAACAATGACATCCAAAATTAATTACAAAAGTTACTTTGTTTATTTACTAACTTATGAATTATAAACGCAATCTCGGAAGATTCATTATGTAATTATGACTCGAAGACAAATAACAACTTTAAACTCCAGTAAAGGAAAAATCAAATCTGAAAAAGACAAGAATCTAGTCTGTATCTTGCAACCATATTTCTTCGTCATTCCTGTGAATTCTATTAATATTATACCTACGGCATCGCAATACTTAACTTTTTATCATATTAGTAATAAAATAAGACCCAGTCCTACTACAAACAAAATATAACAATATCTGCTCCTAGTACAATATAACATTAAGATAACAAATATCTGTACGATTTACGTCCGATGTTTTGTTCTAGAATCCAATAAATACTAGGGACGCGACCGTAGCAGCACTATCTGACGCACAATACGTAGCTCCGTTGGTACAAAGCGGAGACTTATTAAGTGGGGGCCCTAAACCAGCACCAAACGATGAAGACGGACCAAGAAGACCAACGAAGACTTTTTTCTACGTATTCGATTATCAGACAAAAGATGGATTTTATCCTCAGGTATGTTCCATTATTAGCTGATAAAGATAAATGGGTATCATCAGACACAAAGGGATGCAGGGTTACGAGTTAGTGAAGGGGAAATGGGAAGTTTGGGTTCCAAATTGTTTTGATACAGGTATGAGTACGAGTCTCAAATAATGCAAGATTTAGTTTCTAAACTATTTATAAGTAAGAAGTCTTTCACTATCGTGTTAGAATACTAATTTATTTATATTTAAGATACCGATCACTAATTTGTGGTTTACTAACAGGTATGCCTTTTTGTAGGGGATAGGTCGCGAATCTGTCTGGGTAGGCGTTATTGATTTATGTATTTCTGGCGCCAAGCAGCTGTGTTATATTGTTAGCCTTATAGTATTTCGGTTTGATGCGTACCGAAGCTACTGAAATTATTGGGCATTGTGCGATTAATTAATATCTGACCTCCTTGGGCGAGGATTTCAACGCTATCGTGTATTTAGTCTATAACTCAAAGTTCTGTCTGGTCGGCCTCTTGTGTATAAACACCTAGCCCTTTATCGTTATGTTACTAATCTATTGGTTTCGTCATGCAGTTCGTTAAGCTATTTTCACATTTAAATATCGGGCTGAAAGTAACTAGATCTCAATTAAAAATTTAGTGATCAATCTGCTTACACAAAGTAAAAGCATCAATCAATCAATCAATCAGCCCTGTATCATATACTGCCCACTGCTGAGCACGGGCATCCTCTACTACTGAGAGGGTTTAGGCCTTAGTCCACCACGCTGGCCTAGTGCGGGTTGGCAGACTTCACATACCCTCGAAATTCTTATGGAAAATTCTCAGGTATGTAGGTTTCCTCACGATGTTTTCCTTCACCGTTAAAGCGAACGATAATTGATAAACAATACACACGTAACTTCGAAAAGTCAGAGGTGTGTGTCTCGGGTTTTGAACCTCCGGACATTGTCTCGGCAGACCGTTCCATTCCCAACAAGGCTATCGTCCACTTAAGTAAAAGCATAGAATACTGAAAAGTACTACGTAGTAAAAGGCACATAAACATCAAATCGTAGATTGCTAATCTATACTCAGTCCAATTCTGAGTAGCCTCCAGTTCCGATATGTCGTTCAGTGGTGCCAGTTGGCACGTCACATTGTGACTCGGTGCCAATCTTATAGCCTTCGTGTATCGGCATTTGTGATGCATTGGCGTTTGCTCTGGCCATTCAAGTAAATGCCAGTTCAATATTTTCCCTTTGATAGTGTTATAGCTTATATTTATCGATAAACTATTTCGGATGGATTTGTTTTTGAAGGTGGGATAAGATTTGGTTTTGTTTTTGCTAGTTTGTATTTTTTACTTTGCTGTTTCGTTGAGTGGCATGTATCATATCAAATATATATTTGCAACGACAAATTTAACACCTGTATATAATATAAATTTGACGGCATACTGAGACATGTTTTGATTAATTGTACCTCCATCAGGTTAGTAATTTTATCTCGCAATATGCATAAAATTTTCATGTCAATACAGAAAACCACAATGTCTAAGAACTATTGGAGTTTCAATTAACATTTCATATGAAAATTTTAATTTTTGTAAACTACGATATTCGGTGTTCAACTTAGCAACGCTCTAGAGTGGGTGTAGTGCGCTCCGGGCTCTTGTTGATTTTATTAAAATATTCGCTTTTCATTTGAATGGACCGCTTTCGTTTTAATACAGCGATTTTAATTCTGATATATTTTCAATCCACCGTGAATTAGAATGAAGTACTTGCGAATTCAGTTTTCGCCATTTAAAAACCACGGCTCTAGTTAATGTATTAATGCTCCATATTAATTTAATCCCAGCTGTTGTTGAGAGAACAGTTGTATTATATACTGAGAAATTTATTACTGAAGTACTACTACCCATAGGTATTTGGTAGAACCTATTATTATTTAACACGTTTGTAGAGTGAGTGGTGGTTTCATACAAGATTATTTATTTATTGTTGTATAAGGTACACCAACAGCACTACATATTACCATACCACCACCATACCAGCCCTGTATTATACTGCCCACTGCTGAGCACGGGCCTCCTCTAGAATTTAGAGGGTTTAGGCCTTAGTCCACCACGCTGGCCTAGTGCGGGTTGGCAGACTGCACATACCTTCGAAATTCAGAGAACTTCTCAGGTATGCAGGTTTCCTCACGATGTTTTCCTTCACCGTTAAAGCGAGCGATAATCCACAAAGAACACTACATATTATAACATTATAATTCAGTAAAACAATAAGGTACAACATCTGATAAGTGCTACTCATAGTAGTACACAGCATTCACCACAGACAGTGGACTATCGCATTAAACATCCTGACGTTATCAAACCCGCCCTCAAACTAAATTTTCTAAATAGCACGCCTTTGTCCAACATTATAATACCAATAATCCGCTCACATATATCTCGCTTCGAAGTTACGTAAATGTATATCAGATAATACCGTTCGTACATAATTCACAAGGATGTATCCATTAAACACTTAACAGCTCCCGTTTGTAGCGCAGCTTATGCCGCTCCATTGATGTATAATGTATGGTTTCTGTATAATATTTAACATATTATATGATAATATTCTTCACCATGGACTACATTAATTTTTAGGTAGGTAAAATAAATTGTGTATTCGAATTCACACTTGGTCCTTTCGAATTACTGTATTTAAAAACGAATTATTCCCAGTTCTTTATTTAAATATCTTTTATCAAAATAGGTTACTCTTAACCAGCGACTTAACAAAGATAAACACGAAATACATCTTTATGTTAAAGATCTATTCGAATATTTATTACAATTCATATTCATTCTTATTTCTGATAAATATTCGAATAGCTTCTCGATTGTAAATTGTAAATAATCGATCAAATTATGACACATTGCACTGAGCTAAATTACATAAGTTGGCTCCTAAAAGTGTAATGGGTTAAAACAAAAATACAAAAACACGAATTGATAGCCTCCTCCTTTTGGAATTCGGTTAAAAACATAAAAACAGCATTAAAATTGGTTGATAAATAAGCAATTTACGTTTCAAATATTGGCAGCTCACGTGGGCCCGTTTTAGGAATATCGTCTTTATCTCTCGCACGCCCGCATCGTGATGGCGTGAGCTCAGCATGAGTCGTGCATCCTTTATCAATTTATTGAAACTTACTGTATCAGGTTTTGACTATTTATTTTTGAGCGTATTTATGTACCCAATTCTTTTTGAGACTTCGTTACGTAATTTGTACGGTTTTACGTCCTTGCGCTATTCATATGGATTTTTGATTACCTGCGGCATCAAGTTTTGTTGACTTGGGTATTTGCGCTTCACCAGCTTTCAGCGTCCAACTCCTTTGCGAAATAGGAACATTTCGCGTAAAAACCACAATTCCCGTTTCATTTTGTCTTTGACTTAAATGTAACGCTCTTGATGTAACAATACTAATACTTTACATTTTCTATATACTATTAACTGAAACAATTATAGTTGAAAAATTAAGTAGGTACTTGACTTTGAATTCCACCGTAAAATTTTATGTATTTGTAACACATACATAGGGTCATTCGGGGCAACAGCACGCAGTGGGTAAAAGTTCGCATGGTCAATATCTCGGAACCCATTGAGGGGGCTCAGACAATTTTTCGGCTAAATCAGGGGCGCGTGAGGGACGATGTCAGAGCCACAAGCTATTTTACCAAGCCTCACTTGTTTAGCGAAAAACGGTGATTTTTTTTTTTTTTTTTTTTTCTTTTTATTTATTTAGAGGCTTAGAGTCTCTTAGGAGACTATGTCAGCCCCATAATACAAATATGGACACATATATACAACACATAATATAACTCATTTCCACACTGTTTACAACATTGTATACAGAAGAGCAGCTGCATCAGAATGAGGCTCTGAGAGAATACTTTGGAAGATGCCGATGTCCTTAAAGTTTATGTTATGAGTTCTTCTCAGAGCCTCACGGACATCTTGGGATCTAACACATTCCATCAACAAATGATATACATCTTCAATAGTATGACACTCTTCACAGTTGGGGCTAGCACTTAAACCAATAAGATGTTTAAATTTTTCGAGTGGGACATGTCCAGACCGTAGTCTATGCGCCATTACAATGAGTTTTCTACTAAGTTTAGTATTAGCAAACCAAGGAACGTGAGGGGGTTCACATTGTATTGTTTTATACCAGATGCCTTTCTCTTGTGATCTTTCATTAAAATATTCGTGCCAGTTTATATAAATTTGCAATTTATACTTTGATAAGAGCTCAAAATAACTTGGTTTGAACATGTTTCTTTCTATACCTTCTATTAAGGCCACCTTTGCTAACTGGTCTGCCTGCTCATTCCCAGCCAACCCGATATGTGACGGAACCCATTGCATTATTGGAGTAACATTGATTGAGGTAAAATAGAGAATTTGTTTTAATATAACATAAGCTATCGAGACACCTCTGTGGCCGGAGGCGCATCGAGCTATATGCTGTAGCGCACATTTGCTATCTACGAAAATAACAAACTTCTCACTACCCAAACTTTGTAAGTATGTCAAAGCTTCTGATATTGCAATAAGTTCTGCTGTCATTATGCTTAGTTCACTGTTATACATTTTAAATTGTCCCTTCATTTTATTCCTGGAATCAAAGAAGGCTGCACCAAGAGTGCTGCCCTTTTTTGATCCATCTGTGTAAATGTGCAAATATTCATTGTACTTATTGTATATTTCCTCTAAAATAGAGGGCTTTAAACAGTTACTATCATAGTTTTTTTTGGACTGTTTAACACAATCTAGTTTATCTTGTACTACTTTATCTAAATTTATATTAGAAACCCAGGTATCAAGATTAAACATTTCTAACGGATAGCTAGACGATACGTTGTCATTTTTAGTATTGTTATACACAGTTAATAGCAGGGGAATTTTCTTATTTCTCCAATAACTATGGGTAAGATAGTCTAACAAACAGTTTAATATATCGATGGTTGGGTTGTTTTCGAACGACTGAGATTTGAGACAATACTTCGTAGCTAAAAATTTCCGTCGTATATGTAGTGGAGGTAAACACAATTCACACTCCATAACATGTATGGGTGTAGTTTTAATAAAGCCTCCTATTATACGTAACGCAGAATTTTGAATTTTGTCCAATTTCGCTAGGTTAGTTTTTGCTGCATTATCATAGATAAAACTAGCGTAATCTATCCTACTTCTAATCAACGAAATATAAATTCTTCGTAAATGTTTGGGATGTACTCCCCATGACGCACCAGCCAAGATTTTCAAAATGTTTACTGACTTTAAGGCTTTTGTAGAAATTTCTTTTATGTGTCTATTCCATCTTAATGATCTATCCATCCAGATTCCTAAATACCTTACGCAATCTACTACAGCAATGCTTTTACCGTTAATTGTCACATTTACTTGTTCTCGTCTTCGACCTCTACTGAATAAACAAATTTGAGTTTTAGAAAAAGAAATATTCAATCCAATTTGTTCCAAAATATAGGATACATTAATTAGGCAATTCTGCATATCCAACGCATTTTTTTGTATGTTTTTATTCTGTGCATAGAAAACAAAATCATCAGCATATTGTAAACTTTTAACACTGTCCAATAATTGGTCAATCTTATGGGTTACAATGTTAAACAAGAGTGGGGAGAGAGGATCTCCTTGAGCTAATCCTTTGCCCGTCCATCTAGTTATTGTTTTATTTTCAGAGTCGTCTTTAATTTTGAGACATCTATTTTTCAGAAACTCTAAAAGATATTTACATATTTTCGCTCCAACATTTAAATCGTCGAGTATAGTAATGAGTTGGTTCACTGAGACATCATTATATGCACTATCTATATCCAGAAAACATACCATTGTTGGTATATTTTTTACAAAACCTCCCTGTATTTGTAAAACCAATCTTGCGATGCAATCCAAACTTGACTGGCATCTTCGAAATCCGGAGGTAGTTTGTCGTAAAATTTTATTCTTTTCTATAAACCACTCAAGGCGATTTTTTATCATAATGTGGAAAATTTTACAGACACAAGAAATTAAAGAAATGGGTCTAAATTTTGTTTCGTTATATGAATTAACGTTAGATTTTGGGATTGGAATAATACTGATATTACGCCACTGAAAGGGCAAAGAAGAATTGGTAAAAATTAGGTTATATAATTTAAGAAGAAATAATTTGCCTTCTACTGGAAGATAATACAACATAGAGTATGTAATACGATCTTCGCCTGGAGCAGAATCTTTTTTCTTTAAGCAATTGTATAATTCTTGAATACTAAACTCACTTTCTAACAGTGGGTTTTGGGAATTACACATAGGTGAAGGTGGTTCGACATAATCAGGAGCTAGAGACTGGATTAGCAACTCTTTCTGGTCATTTGATGCATAAACCCTATTATTCCTTACTCCTTTTATCCACTTCATTTTTTGCCACATATGCGAGGAGCTTATTGTCTCATTTATCCCTTCACAGAAGATCCTAAAGCTATTGTATTTCGCTTGTCTTATAATCCTCCTTGCGTCTGTTATGTACTCATTTAATATATCTAAATTATGTGGGGTTGGATTTTTTCTGAAAAGTTTTAAGGCTAGACGACGTCTAGCTATGGCCTGCGATATATTTGGGGACCAATAGGGTTTAGGCACAAATGTTTGTACTGGGCTATTATACAATCTTCGGTACGGTATGCTTTGTTCGGCTGCGTGATTAATCTTATCGATAAAAAAATCATACATGACCTGTATATCATTATCCAGACTGGAAATATTACTATCAATTAAGTTTTTCTGACATTCATCTTGATAGCGTTGCCAATTTGCAAGTTTAAAATTGCGACTTCTGATGGGAGTTGAGCTATCTGCGTACTGCAAATAATATTTGATAAAAATGTGATCACTACTTAAATTTTCTTTTGTAACACACCACACAAAATGTATCGCTATATCAGTTGAAACAAAGGTAATATCTGGGGAACTTTCTTGTAGGGTTCCGTTAACTAACTTAATTCTTGTTGAATCTCCATTATTTAGTGTTACAAAATTATTAAATAAACTAGCCTCATATAAATGAATGCCTCTTGAATTAATCTTATTAGACCAATTCGTATGGTGCCCGTTAAAATCCCCTGCTATTATACATTTTTCTGTAAATAATGAAAATACCTGTTCCCAATCCCTCTGAGATGCTATCACTGATGGTGAGCAGTATACCGACGCCACGAACCGAACATATTTACAGTTGAAAATCTCGATACAAATAAATTCAATACCTGGGTTTCTTAATGTAACTGGATACAATCTTGATTTAATTGATTTGTGTGCTATTATGGCAACACCACAATAACCATCGTCTCTGTCAGTTCTATAAACATTATAGCCGTTAATATTACACATTTTACGACAGCTTAACCATGTTTCGCTAACTAAACATACGCTAATCTTTTCTTGATTAAGCAACAATTCCAATTCAGCTTTTTTAGGTGTCAGGCTCTGTGCATTCCACTGTCCAATGTATAGGTACTGATTCACAGAACTCCCCCTGTTCCTTATATTAACATTTCTATCCATTATGGACGGTGATCAACGTGATTTTGTTGAATAGTTACCAACATTTTGTGCTGGGAAAAAAGTGTCTGGCTAGACGGTGCATCAGTTTATAAAAGTCCGTTAATTATATTAAGTTTACATGATTATTATAGTATTTATTTTAGTCAATAATTCTGTCCTAGAAAATAAATGCGTCTCAACTAACGTGTGATTGTTTAAAATATTCCCTGTTTGGGTAAGAGTACGACGTTAAAAGTACGCACCCTGTTATAACTTCATTACAATGATCGCACGGTTTTTTCTTCTTTAAGCTGCAATTAAGTCGAATATTATTTGTAAAGATTTTTAAACCTTATACAGAAATAAAATATTTTCATTAAACACTCTGCGTTGTTTTACCCACATAACGGGTCAATAGTACGAATTTCTCCCGATGCACTTAAACATGTATTGCAAAAAAAACAGTGAAGCAATGTACAAAAACTCATTAAATAATGAAAGTAGAATAAATTTCCTTTACATAGAGTGTTAAAACGTTTTTCAAGACACTATATTTTTGACTGTGTAGACGATAGAAAAAAAAGTGCGTACTTTTAGGCCGACTGACCCTACATTTATTACTCACGCACCTCTGACTTTTCTTAAAAGTTATGTGTGTGTTCTTTATGAATTCTTGCTCGCATTAACGGTGAAGGAAAAACATCCTGAGGAAACCTGCATACCTGAGAAGTTCTCTATAAGAATTTCGAAGGTGTGTGAAATCTGCCAACCCGCACTAGGCAAGCGTGGTGGACTAAGGCCTAAACCCTCTCAGAAGTGGAGAAGGCCCGTGCTCAACAGTGGGCAGTATATAATACAGGGTATGGTACGGTATGGCCCACTACTGAGAAAAGGCCTCTTTTACTAAGGTTCTTCTGAGAGGATTTAGGCTATACATTCAACATTCTTACCATTATGTGCTGATGTAATATTTTTTCTTTAGAGAACAGGCGCTGTACATGGAGAGGAGCTGCCCTACATCTTCGGAGCGCCTTTAGTGGATGGGTTTGGCCACTTTCCCCAGAATTACACCAAGTCGGAGGTGGCATTGTCAGAGTCAATCATGATGTTCATCTCTAGCTTCGCTAGGACTGGGTGAGATTATTTTATTGTCAACATGATTAATTGTAAACGTGAAGAATTGTTTATCTTGTTGTTACGACTAAGGCAGATTTTAATGTTAACATACTAATTATATAATAAAGAGCTGATCTTACATATTATTTTGTCTCTCATAAAATATTATGTACTATCAAATGCACTTTGAAGAAACGACTATACGTCATTTTGAAAGAAACGACTATACGTCACTTTGAAGAAACGACTATACGCCACGTTATTTAGCTGTATAAAAATATACATTTAAGCACGTAGATTAGCCGTAACAATACACGAGGAAAATTTTCTTAAATCGTTTCAGAAGTTACGACAATTAGGGACCAAAAAACTTTGAACAAAGCGATCGTAATTGTTTTCACGACACGAACTTCCTTTTAATGACAAATTCAAAACTCTAACACTCAAATCTTGTTTAAAGTTTCATGTATTTACTCAATGGGCTTTATCGTTAACGTAATAAAGATCAAATTTGATTGCGCCGTAAATATGAGACGTCTTAGCCGTCCCTTAGATCGTTTTGTTTTTAAAAGCCCAATAAACCTTTATTGTAAGTACATTTACAGCACTTTTATATACGCTATTAGCCCTATCTACTTACTTTTTTATAAACCTGAGTGTTTCTTTGATAGTCAACATTTTAAGGAATTAAGGTCACTTATTATAAATAAAAAGTCTGAATAAGAAAGTAGTTTCATACAACATTATTACTCATCTTATTTTCATAAGCATAGCGTTCATATTTCACTAGTATCACTTACCTTGTAGAAATCAACGAAAAATTTCCGAACCATCTTCCCTCAGCAAGTGTGTTTCCTAAACAATTGCCTCAACGATTGCTCGAAATAAGTTTGTAAGGGATCCAGGGTTCGATTCCCAAGTGGGCCGTTGGGCAATGAACATCGAGCTCATACATTTACATTCGAGAGTTGCCCCTACTCAGAATAAATAATAACATACACAAAATATTGCCCTCTAGGGAGACGACCCTCGAACCTCTTGTATTGTAACATGTTAATTATCCGATGGAAATATAGGAGGTGATTCCCCCACAGATTTTGCGTAAATGTCAAGTATTTGGTTTATGGAAGTTCAATTGGGTCAGCTAATTTAGAATTCCTATAATGCCGCATGTGTCTTTGAATTTTTTATATAGTTCCATAAAAATTAATCCTAAGTACTACAGAATTCAAATTTTAATTATTTTGTACGTTAAAAGTTTATTTGAAATTCATGTATAAACCCCTAAATAGATCTGAATAAAATTGGGCATACATATAGATCAAATTCAGGAAAAGTGGGAGTTTTATTCTGTAAAAGAACTATCCAGAAGCAATGTATTTCTATAGAGATTCTTTATATTACCTACTCGGTCCTTCCTGGACATCTGTTAGACTCGTGAATTGTGGAATACCTAGCAATAATTTTGTTCAATATAAAATTACAAAGTTATTTTTGTCTCTTGATAGCTAAGTTTAACGACAAGCAACGATAATTCCTACCAAAATCATACCACATACATGTTTTATATAAACCCCCCAAATTAATCCCGATCATGTCTCATACTATCTTAGGCCTTCCTTATTAATAGTTATTTATTGTTGCAGGGATCCGAACGACAGTGGTCGGCAAGAGGCCCTCCTCCCCGCCTCGAGGGAACGGAACAAATTCCGAGGCATTAATTGGGAGGTATACGACTCTACTCATCAGAAGTATTTGGAAATAGGTTAGTATTTGCCGCATGAATTTGTGTCTTAATGTTTGTTTCTTAGGTTTTTTTTAAGCCTGATCGGTAAATTACGGAAAATAATTGATTTAGAATTACGGAAAATGATTGGATTGTTGCTAAGTTGTCAGTTAGAATTGGACTTTACATCTGGTTTGGATTACGGTTCATATTTTAAATGCAAAAATAATCGATATTTATATCGTATAGAATCATGCAAATATTTTTTTAATATCCAATGATAATACAAGTAATGCCATATGAAATGCTCTATGAAAACCCATGTAGTAACTCATCGCTTAGAATGTAATCACTTATATGGCAATGCACTGCGCTGCTCCCTTGAGACATAAGGTTAGGTATGAAATAATTACACCAGCTTACCCCTTCATCACTATAGTGACACATCTACAATTCCATATAATTGCATCGGTATGAGTTTACGATAGTAACTTATGTCCACACAATGCCCCAGGAGAGGTATTAACACTTAAAAAGAAGCATAAAATAATCACACTTCCCGTTTCTCTAAAAACAATTTACTACACCGACAAAATGATTAACGAACTGTATGGATGGTCTTCCAGCAGATGATTAATGATGTTAGACTTAGAGTTCTCTTGTTTAGAAGTGCTTGTCAGGAGATATATTTAACGATACTCTCGGAACATTTTTTATTGGACTGGACAAATGAAAAGAGGTGATTGCTGGTTTTGTTTCTTAGCTAGGTATTTTATTTACAAAAGCCGTAAATTTGGGTTATTTTTTCTAAATTGAATTGGCTGAGGAGGTGTAGTGCCATTTAGGATCCTATTTTATTTAGTATCTTCGTTGAAGTGGGATTTTCTTTCGGTCTCTCCTGACTAATAGACATGGCTCTAACACTTTAGCTGGTGACTGAGTTCTACTAGCGGGTGGGTTATGGTCGAACTATGAGAAGTTGAGTAAGGCAATAGCTAATTTGAATAGCCAGGAAAATTATACTGATTTGAATTACTATTCGTGTGTTGCAATTGGCGTTGATGTTTAACTAAAATGTCCCCAATGAAAGGCACAAAGGATAACAAAAGCCAATACATTTAATTTAAATAGTATATAGTATATCGAAGCTTGGTATCCAGGCGTGGCTGACGAGCAATTAGTTCCCAACATGTTTGACTTTCCATAACAACGCGGAGATGTTGCCGTGCGCTGTACAATGTGATGTACCTGTAATATCTAATTACATAGACGAGTAACGTAACGTTGGTAGTCACAAACACGTTGCTCGTCAATTAAAGCTATTACCATACCAATATAAACGCGAAAAATGGACGTTTGGATGTTTGTTAGAAATAAATGCTTAATCCGCTGAATAGATTGGGATAATATTTAACACTATATATACTGTTTAAAAAGAGTACAGACTCCAAGGTCGAGCCAAGAGCAACATATAGTTAAGTAAAAATATAAACATTTCATCTACTAAGTACACATACATTATTATTATAACGTATATTATCTGAATTTCACTATCAGAGCACGTGAATAATAAATGTCATGTAACTGGTATTCGGGCGGAGTAGATTCCTTAACGAGTGAGTCTTGCCTGAGGCCTACATTGTTTTTCATAATAAATGTATGGATAAAAGCATTGTCTATCTTAATAGTCTACAAAAAAGGGAATTTTAATTTGCTTACTGCTATGCAGACTTTGATCGCAAAAGATTTTTCTAAATAAGAAACGCAGAGTAACTACAAAAAACTTATATGTGTGCTTCTCTGGTGGATTTTAGCAGATTATTCTATTTTGATGATTTTGTTGGAAGAATTGTTAGGATAGGTTATTTGTTCTGTATAGAACTTGTTTCATATGCAGCACAGTCGCTAAGGTTGTAGTCTGCTCGATACAGTAATCACTGATTACTTCAAAAACAATATCTAAAAGCTATAATTTGTTCACAGGTATGAAGTCTCGTCTCAAGAACCACTACAGAGCACACCAGTTGTCAGTCTGGCTACGCCTGGTCCCAGAACTCCACCGAGCTGGCATGGAAGACGTTGCTGCAAGACACAACCTGTTCAGAAACCACAATGAACAAGATTTATATGAAGGCATCGTCAGACCCGATCCATTATCTAGGAACATCAATGACAATGACCAGATCCGAAGAACGAATGGTTCAAATTACTCAGAGACCGCACTTACGACAGTGGATAGTATTCTAGCTACTTGTGCGACAATGATGCCCAGTGGAAGAGACTTGCAACTATTAAACAATTCAGATAATAGCTATGCGAATTTGGAAGCAGCTGGGTATGCGGCATATTCTACTGCTTTGAGTGTTACTATTGCAATTGGTTGCTCTCTACTCATTTTAAATGTCTTGATATTTGCTGGCGTATACTATCAAAGAGATAAGTCAAGATCCCGAGGAAAGAATAGATTCAATGAAAAGCATTTCGAAACTATATCAGGCAAGCCTTCTCACTACCATATGGACCCAACTCACGCACCCAGTTTGGTAGTTGATGTGGAAAGACAAAGTAGGAAGAAACATATGATAAACACGGATGCCCATTTAGCAAATTTGAATTTTAAAGGCCCTTTAGATATGCCAAAGTCACCTCCAAGTCCAACGTCAAGTATGGACAACATGATGCTTCCTAATAAGCTAGGCAGTAGGAGTAACAGCTTCAGAATTCCAAATGTGAACTACCCTCAAATAGCTAACTACGCAACGATGCCCAAGAACGTAGCGCATTTTAACAATTCACCTCCACTGCAAGAGGTGAGGCAGCAAAAATTCCAGCCACCGAATGGATCAACGGCGCAGAATTCGCCTGGAAGGGACGACGGTAGAGGCGCCCCCCATGCGACGTTACGAAGGGGGAAAACCACCCTGCACTCAAATCTACCGCAAGCAGCAATTGATGAAATGAGAGTGTGACAGATAATTTACTATTAAACATTACAGGAATAATTTGGATGTATGAGTGTAAATATATTGTATGGAGTTCTTTTTTTAGAGCGAGGAAATGTTAACGATTTTCAAAAACTGGATATATGATTATCGAATAAAACATCAATTATGAACTTTGTTTCACTCCAAATACCTAGTGTCTAACTTCATCATCTGTGTTTCAAGCCATTTAATCTAGCTATAAATTACTACAAATCCTTTTTAACCCCCGACAGAAAAAGAGGAGTATTACAATTTTAGAGTGTGTGTCTGTCTGTGGCATCGTAGCTCTCAAACGAATGGACCGATTTTGATGCAGATTTTTTTGTTTGAAGGCTGATGTGGTCGAAATGGTTCTTAGCTATAATTTATGAAGATCTGTTTAGGCGTTTGAAGATTATCAGCTCCTTTCCAACTTAAAAAGTCTGATTGTTTTTAAATTTGATGTACTTCGACTTCTGAAATATTTTTAAACATGAGCTGATGCTGCAAAATCAAGTAGTCTGCGGGATACTCAACTCCTTAGCAACTTGTAGCAGACATAGCGCGTTTGAGCTCATAAGGATGGTCTCAACGAGTAGGTGTTAGATAGTTGATTATCATGGCTCCATGATAGAAAATGTAGAGAGTAGATACTCTAAAGAGTTGCGTATCGCGCAGACTACTTGATGCTGCAGCATCAGCTCAAGGTTAAAATATCTTAAAAATATTGCCGAAGTCACGGTACATCAAATTTAAAATAAATCGGATTTGTGAAATTTATAGCTAAGAACCATCTCGATCACATCAGCTTTCAAACAAAAAAACCACGTCAAAATTGGTCAATTCGTTTGAGAGTTACGATGCCACAGACATACATACAGATACACGGATACACCCTAAACTTATAACACCCCTCTTTTTCTGTCGGGAGTTAATAAGGAACAATGCTTGCAAAATTATTTTACATTCCACTGCTAGGAAAAATTACATAAATCTTCGAAAATGCATGACCGGCAATAAGTCATGTATATTTGATTTTGAAATATAATCACAATCTGAAATATTATACTGAATCACCCATGCCCCAAGCATTTTAAATTCTTAACAAAATTCGCAAGTATTTGATAATTTTAAAGACTATCGAACTTTGTTCGACTTCAAGAAAATAACTTTTTTTATTACTTTAACAGTGAATTCAGTTGTACCAGCTAAATAAGTTGTTCGAGCTTAAACAGGCGTTAAATTACGTAAACTTTATAAATACTTTAATAGATGGATATTTTAAGGATATTTTTTTTTCTTATAAGTATGTCGTTAAGCCTGGATGAGGATTTAACTTGAGTTATGACTTTCTCACATCACCGTGCATATTCCATCCTATGATGTGATAGGGGGCGAGCCTATGGCCATATCGGGCACAAACTCCAGACTCCGGGCTGATACTGATAGGAAAACCCAATATCACATTGCCCGACCCGAGGATCGCACCCGATACTTCAGCATTGCAGTCGTATCGTAATAGGTACAACTACGCCGCCGAGGCACTCGCAGAACGTATATAACTTTATAAATACCACAATACAAAATCAAAACACACTGAACACAATACAAAGTTGTATTGATACGTAACTTTTATTATGAACAAAACTAAACACATTGTGGAATCCAAGCTGGAAAGGCTTAATGCAAGTTTAAAGGAACTCTTAGCTGAACAATAAACACGATCATAAAGGTGCTTTGTTTAGTTCCCGACGTTGGAAGTGAGTTTATAGGTACTTTTCATTATAGACAAGCAAATGTAGTTTTGAATGACGAGACGAGCAGCTTGCTAAGGGATAAGCGCTATGAATGTGTTGACTGAATGACAAGATAAGCAGCTGGCGAAGCCGAGAAACGCTATATCTATAAAGATAAGCAATACCAGTACAACATAACAAAGTATGGAATTGCGCGTTGAGTTTTATAGTGGTTTTAAAATATTTATAGAAAATAATAGAACTAATTTTGTTGAAATTTTAAAGTGTAAGTTTTTAAGGAGATGTTCTTCTATTATATTAATTCAATATTATATTAAATCAAGTAAGATATATTGGTAAAAAAAAACATTTATTGACCAACATTTCTGAATAATTTCACATTGTTTGAATTTCTATTTCTCATGAATTAAACATAAAAAGATTTATTCTTCTAATTTACTTTTTTCGTAAGGATTTTATTTTTTAGATATTTTTTTTAATGATTATTTTGTTCAGTGATTGAGGTATGTTGAGCTTCTAAATTGACTCTTGAGCGAAAATAAGAAAACCAGTCTTCAGTATTCATTATAGAAATTACAAATACTCTATAAATCTACATTTTTCTAATCTTATTAATAAGAAGACAACACTTTCTAAAAGGATTACTAATTAATACGATTTTAAAATAATGTTTCGATGGATATTAACTGATTCGAAAAGTAATTATTTTAAGCCATACAGCGTACGGATAGCGTATACGCTCTTAAGTCTAGCATACGAAAAGTGCTGTGAGTAATGACACTAAGGTCGGGTTGTTTTATCCGTTTTCAGATAAAATTAAGGCTCTTAACACAATGACGAACTACAAGGAATTTACAGTAAGGCGAATGCGCTGCGCGCTCGTCCAGTATAATAAGACCGTTAACTTTACTGGACCATGCATGAAACAACACGGGTTAAGTGAAAACAATATTAAAGAGGGGTCTAAATAGAGGTTACCTTTTTGAAGTTATACTTCTTTTGGCACGTTAAGGAAAAATGATGAGAGTTAATTTTTACGATGCGCACGCTCACCGTCACAAGAAAAACCGACACTCTGAAGTTAGCTATAGTCAACATTTTAGTTTTGAATTTTGAACGTAGAATAAGACGAAAGATAATTAAAAAAAAGATTTAAGAATTATAACTTCTAACGCGTGTACACACACACTTTTTTTGTAATTATTTACTAACAACATATTTTTTTATCAGATAAAGAAGACACATGTAGCTCATTAGAACTAACATTGCTCGAGTATTTGATTAAGACAGTAAATAAAATACATACTACACTGCCTCGGTGGCGTAGTTGTATTACGGTACGACTGCAATGTTGAGGTCTCGGGTTCGATCACGACTCGGGCAGTGATTTTGAATTTGTCTAATCAGTATCGGCTCGGAGTCTGGAATTTGTGTCCGATATGGCGATAGGCTCACTCCCTAACACATCATGGAACGGAATATGCACGGCGAACAGTGGCTGCACTAGTTGCGCCTCTGCCTACCCCTCCGGGGATAAAAGGCATGAGTATGCGTATGCGTATAAAATACACACAATACACAATCTTGATCACCAAACTAATAACACAGATGTTTAAGACATTACCCACTTTTTGGGGCGGTCGGGTGAGCTATTAAAAAGATTCTGTCAAGTATGAGGGTAGTAAAATTTTATGGACTGTTCGTCGCTCTGCGATATTGAATGCTAACTCATAATGGGCCAATAATTTCACACGCCTCAATATTCTACAAACTGGACAACATAACTTGTGCATTATGATTCCAGAAAAATACCAAATAGTACTTAGCTAAAGAATTCTAACTTTCATATATAAGATAATATTTTTGTTAATTTAGCTGTAGTAGCACTTCCTTTACCAGTTTTGCGCCCAAGAGAAACTGCTAAGTCAAAAAACACAATATTATGAAAGGCAAGGAAATACCGTTAGCGTAGAAACATACCCTATAATTTAAACAAATATTACCTTTAAGGGAGTGCTGTGTTGGCACCACCTAATCGCGAAGGGTTGTAGTTTACGGAGTGGGCGGTTTATTGCCGGAGACTTCAATAGCTTAAGTTTTTTTTTATTACCACGTAATCCTAAAGAGTGATGAATGAGAAACTAATTTCAAAGTAGTTTATTCTTTATTTTCATGCTGTATCGATGAAGTACTACATAAATGTAATAGTAACATTATAGAATCTGATGAGTCAAGTCCTAATCATCAGAATTATATCGTCCTCGCTTCCTAGTAAGATTTACTTTGGTAAACTTGCAAAGTCTCCTGGTACCAAAGCAACACATAGATAGTGGTAAAATATGCCACAAAGTAACGAATCTCGTTAGAGAAATAAAATAAAATCTCATGTAAATGTAAGACAAAAATGGTGATACAAATGATCTCACATGATATTCCTAATTTTAATGTCATTGATATACGATCAGTATAGAAAGTGGTTAATTTACATTCTTGGAAAACGAACGGGGGAATGGTGCCAAGAAACCAACTACGCTTTGGCAAGTGTCCCGAAGACAAACGAAGGTCTAATCAGATCGGAACCATCTATTGTGATCCTGAAGATGGTGCAGTGTTAGATTTTGAAATTATTCAAAGCGTAAGATGTAAAATTGGTCTGAAATATTCTGTTTGTTTAGACTCATTTCAGTGTCTATTTTTTATTCAATTAAGACTAGCTTTTGCCCGCGGCTCCGCCCGCGTGAAAAAAATTTCCTGGGATAAAAGTAGCCTATGTGTTAATCCAGGTCATGATCTACCTGTGTGCTAAATTTCATCGAAATCCGTTCAGCAGTTTTTGCGTGAAAGAGTAACAAACATACATCCATACATTCTTACAAACTTTCACGTTTATATTATTAGTAGGATACAACCTAGAATACACAAATACATTTAAGCACTAGTAAATCATCATTTATATTACACTCCAAACTCTGTTCCTAAATTGTATATTATACATTTTAATGTTTCATGTAACCTATCATTACAGTATGTTTCGACAGAAGAGTTTCAATTTAAAAAAATATTTTGATCTCGTTTCCAATGAGTACATATCACGGCATAGAAATATTGGTGGTAAAATACAGGCTCGAACTCGTTTACCTAATCTATCTCAAAATTCGGTAAACGTGATGCGTGAAGTTATCTAAAATAGCGTGTTCGCATATTTGCAACACGAGATGTAGAGATATTGTTACCTGGGGTTATTTCTCACGAAATAGATATTTACGTCTTACAAACAATGAATATATTATTAAAATAAAATATCAATTATCATATAAAAGTCGTCATCCTTGTAATTAGCACAATATCGTATGAGACATTTTGTCTATGTCCACTGTATGACATGCAACGTACGGTCAGCCGCATACGATATTTATATTAAGTCATAAGTTATTTTCAATGTTTAATATTGTTCCCAATATTAATATTAATTATTGCCTTCATAAATATATCATATAAGACCAAAATATCTGCTTACTGAGGATTATCCCCCAACACGTATAAACGAAACTTTGTTCTGAAACGCTTTTAACCCAAATCTTGCATAGTGCCTTTTAGGAAGATTATGAGCTGTCTTTCAAAATCGAACATTATCTGATGCCAGTATACATACTGAAATAAAATTATAGTGCGGATTTTATCGCTGTTTTCTTAAATTATATTTTCTCCTGCCTCAATTTGGCTGGTCACCGTGGGGTTCCAGGTTTAAATAACAGGATGGTCAATAATTTGTATTTTCAAATAACATGACCGATTTTCCTGTAGATGAGATTGCATTGCGATACATTTTAAGACGTAAATTAGAACGAAAATACTTAAATACGTCCTTTGAGGGTTGTGTTTTGTAAAGTTTAAAAGAAATCTTATAAAACATCAATCTAAATAGCTTAACCTCCAGCATACTAGTTGACATCTTTTCTAAATTGACGTCACTTTTCCCAAAAAACTCAATTATGAAAATAGCTTTTCTGTAAAATTAACAACTAAGTAAATGTTTGTGCAAACTGCAAATTCAATATAGTCTAAAGGAAGTTTTAAATACTATGTCGACCATTAAAAAGAAACATTTAGGACTTTACTTGTTGTAATATGGGACAAGTACAGTAACAATTTAGGCTACCAGAAGTCATCACGTTTGTTTCCTTACGTATTGATTTCCAATTGCTTTACTCACGTAATAGCTTTAGTTCGGTGTCTAAGAACTTAGAACTAATCCTAAGTACTGAGGCATAAATTATCATGATTTATGTTAGATGTCCCTTAAAGCGCTTTAGTTTAACAATGTTGCTTTAGCAATATTTACATAGAATAATATATTGCGGAGTCGTTTGTTGCACCATTGTGAATAGCGACTTTTAATTTTAAAATAATGCATACAGATTATTATTTTGTTACTTACATCACTTGAAGCTTCCATTTATGTTTCTAAGTTCCCCATATCCTAATTTTTGATTAATTTTCTTGCTTACCAAATACAGTTTTGTAGTTTTCAGAGATCCACCAAGTTTACTGCTTGGTGGTATCACGAAAAATCCGCCATCAATCTTAGCTTGCGAGGGATACAGTGTAATCCTCCTAGCCAGTTTCGGCCACGGCGGCCGATCTCAACGGAGATCAGCCAGGTACGCAGGAGATATTATAGTGCACAAGTGTGTGCGCAATACACAGGTGCACTCGCTATTCCTTCACTCTCATAGTCCGGTGAGACGGCAAACCGACATGACCGGAGAGAGATCAGGCGCAGGACCAACGGTTTTACGTGCTTTCCGAGGCACGGGGGAAGTATCACACCGCCAACTTCCTGACTCCGAGTTGCGACTGAGTAATTTTTAAGATGGAAAAACCCAGTCACAATATTTTTGGCTCGACCCGGGATTCGAACCCAGGACCTCAGCGCGCAAATCGTACTCGTAATGCGTACGCAATACAACTACGCCACCGAGGCAGTCAGAGGGATACAGTAGTAGGTGTCAGGGTGGGATAGCTTATAAAATCATGGATCTTGATTACAATCATAACAATTTCTATGCAACTATGCTAAAATCGAAATGACGCATCGCATTTTCGGTCTCAATGAGAAGCCACTTTTTGTAAATAAAAATGAAAGTGACAAAATTTATGGACGACAGTTACATGATATGATTTCATGTTTATTTTTAGTATCGAACAGAATCTGCCAATATTTAGGATTTAGTTCGTCCAATATTGTTTGAAATAAAAGTGATGTACGCACCGCGACTGGCCCTCAATCATTTTTATAACCTACGACATCTGATACAACCCATATCTTATGCAAATCGAAATGTTTTCTTGTTCCAGCAAATTTATATTATTATTTTGGTGTGAGGATTATAAATTGTAGTGTGAGATTGCGTTAAATTCGTTGTTTCTTTACTTGAAAATATAAGACTTAAGCCAAGTAAAGTGTTAGTCTGGTGATAAGGGATAAGACAATTCCAAACATCGCCAAGAAATAGAATTAAACACTGCATGTTTGTGCAATGCGCTCGACACTGAGAAAGTAGATCTTAAGTAACTATTATGTTACCCAATAACAGCGCAAAACGACGGTTACAAAATGCAACGTGTTGGCAGAAAAAAATATTAAGTGGTTGCTCACATACCAAGACGGACTTACTATCTAGGATTTTAGAGTTTTAAAGAAAATAATTATGACAGCTTAGCTGGACTCCCATCACCTCCTTTTTTCATAATTCAGCACCCAAAATTCCTCATGGTTTATGATTGTCTACATTTACAACTGGGTGAGATATTTGTTAATTTTTATTTTTGGTAAAAATGTACCAACATAGATTTTGATGCATATAATTAGTTTTATAATATTACTCATATTTGGTAACAGTAATCAATACATCCATCTATTTCTGTTCCTTTAATTTAATATTACCTACTTTAACTTCTGGATTCATCGATGCTTTTGTGTTTCCATTTGATCGCACTTCTGTTGTTAGACCAGCTTTATGAAAGCTCAGCCCTGTAATATCGACCCAGTTAGCTGTGATAGGTGCTATAGTTCCTGTACTGTGGAATGCAGCAACAATAAATCAGAAATAATCTGATCTTAAAAAGAAAAGTATTTTTGCGAACTGCAACAGAATTCGAGCTATTTCAAAAATGAACAAGTTAAGCCATATTTAATTTAATATTGAGATACTGTCGTAAGTTCAAAGGTTTGCGAAAATGTTGTAGAACAATACGTTTCAAGTCTCAACAAATATTTAATTGAGTTTGAGTTTGAGAATATTATTCCGACAAACCAAACCGCACAGTTGAAGCCAACTTTCAATTAACGCACAAGATAATATTAATTTGATATTTTCCTAATTTCAGCTTACAACCACGATTCTTCTTAACTTGGAACCGTTCAGGAACAGTGGTCCTACTATCAGTACCACCCATATCGTTTACTGGCCTGGTCCTATAATAAACTTCGAAAACAAAATAATTGAAAGAAGTAACAATTTGTGCCCCTCTCTCGCCGATGGTATCTTATCTTATTGTTTTCTTACTATCTATCCCCACGATAGCATTTGCATTGAAAATCGATTTTAAATTATATTTTTATTTAACAATCTGTCTTACCACTTATTGCGCTAGATGAGATGTACACATAGGTATAATTATATATTGAAAGTTGCTTGAAGTAAAGGTTGTTTGAAAAACACCAGTAGAGCGCTCATTTTAAAGTTAAATGCATTGTAGAAATAAAGGCTCGAAATATTCTGTATCCGAGTATTTCAAATAGGTTCTAAAATAACCAGGTAAGCTTTAAAATATGTATGAATATCGAAATAATGCATCTTCTATATAAAAAACAAATTTATTATTGTTTTATTTTTTACTGTCTTATCCTCAATCGCTCAACATTAAGCGGTATACATTTTTGGAACGAAGTTCCTTATTGCGCGTTGTGAAAGGGGGCTGGACGGAAAGTTGTCACGACACTTTTTTCTATTATCTTACAAATAAATTAAATACAATGCGTAGAAGCTATAATTCTTGAAACGAGTATATTTTTATTTATTTTATTTATTAAAGTCATTAAAACCATTTCTTAATAATCTAATATGAACCTTAAATACATTGCGTAGAAGCTATTTCCCCAGCGTTGGCACGGCACGAGTAGGTACAAAAGAATTGAACGTAACATTCTTTCTTCAAATTTTGTTGATTTATTCTACTTTACTACTACTGACATTTATTAATAACAAGACTAAACGTGCTTTGGTCGCGTTTAAAAATCTACTTTATGTGGTAAGCGTAAGATCGAATTTGTGTTTAGTCAATCAAAATTTGTGATAAAAATGCTATGCAATAGCTTTACCGCGGTAGTCTCCGAGTGCCACACGTATTTATTTGTTTTTTTCTCTAGAAACTTATGTATTGGAACGGAAATAGGAAAATATTTATATATTTATATATATACACACTCTGTTATATAAATAAAATTTTATTACAATTCCTTCACTAATTAATCGAAAGGAACTTCGTTCCATCCGGGTGTCCCTTGACACCTCTCAAGTTTTTTTTTAATAATTGGGCACGTGATGCTTTCATATTATACATTATTCATGAAGTTATTTCTAAATTTTCTACCACAAAATAGGAGTGTGAATTTACTCTAAGCTTGATTTGAATGATCTTCAATACAATGAAACATAAAATTCGGAGTTTTCCGAAATTCAATCCGCAGGGGAAACAGGGTGGCAAAATTTGCAAGTGAAATGATGTTTTGAAGAGATTAATATACTGAAGGATTTTTCTATGAAATCAGATAATGTCACGAACAGAAGCTTGGAACAATAAATAATAATGCAATATACTTAAGTCAATTTTTCAATAATCTACTCGAATCTATAAATTGCTTGATGATACGTCTGCCTCCATCTCCAAAAATAACTAACCTCTTCGGTAGATAAACGTTATTCTTTGATACACTTACGTCCCTCCCTTTACTACTAAATAAACTAAATTTCGTTGCTTTATTGGCCTATTCAGGGCCCAGACAAAGAGAACTTGTAAAAAGTTTGGACTAAGTTTGTGAAGTAGCGAAGTGCTTGGGGCAGGCTCGTATTTGCTTTACTCTTGCTTATCTAAGATTTACGAGATGCAAATATGCTGTTCTGTAGCATCCAATTATCACTAACATAGTTTGAAGGACTTCGTCATATTTGCAAAGGCTTATTCTTGACAGCTTCTCTATGTCATCACTGGATAAAATTTGGGTTAATCACTTACCCACCACTAACTATCCGGATTTTAATTCTAAATCCTGTTGTACCGTCAATAAATGAGAAGCTAATTGGTTTGTAACAATATCATATTGTTATTATATCCGGCTCCTTAGATTATCTCTTCTCTCGCGAAATTTCTCAGCTTCAGGAGCTCCCAAAGCATAGTTCATTGTACTAGGCGCTGAATATCTCATGTTAATGGCATTCCAAATATCTATTAGATGAAGTGACTTCAAAACTAATTTTGACGACGAAAACGTACTTGAATTTCTGGTAGTTTGATATTTCACCAAACATAGCTGGAACTCTCTGCCTTATGTCTTTATTGAAGTCAATTTCGTAATTGTATCTAAGAATCAAATATAATTTAGGAAGAAAATATGTATATTAAATTGTTCTGATAGGCTAAACTATGTGTTTTGTGTTCTACTGGATAGCAGCCTGCTTGTTCTCTCTAATTGCTAGTTTTTCTTTCCAATTATGTTTGTGTAACACACAAAGTGTAGCTTATCTATATTCTGAACTGTTAATGATTTTGGTTTAACCTGATGAGCCGAAACCCATTTTCTCGTCACAAAACAATTTATAGTCTGTTCTTCAAGCGGCGGGTAGTTTGGAAACTTTGGCTTTGCGGTTAGCCCGTGAATAATAGCGTCAAACATGAAACTAACCGCAATAACCACCTGTAGAGCTGTCATCGACGTATCGGTCAATATCGTGAAATAGGATCGTTGAATTCTTTTTAATTTTATTTCTGTAGACTAGAGAAATTTCGTATTTATTGGTTTGGAAGCTTGCTTAAACAGTAAATCTGGTAAAATCCAGGGATCCTCAATCATGGTAGTGAAAAAATCGTTTCTAAAAACCATGAATTAAATGTTGTGCCTTGTAGGTATACTCTCACACCCGTATTCTAAGACGTTTCCACGAAACTTCTTCAACCTTATCTCACTCGAGGTTACCTTGAGGATTAATTCAAGGAATCCTCGAAAATAGTATTCTTAGTTAAAATTTGAGCTATTCTGGAGGATCCTCGAGTGAGTTCGAGTCAAGGAATTACGTCATTGATGTACAGATAAATTAGTTTTTGCAAAACCTCTTCGATCCATTTTTAACACACAAAAAATTATCGATTGTAACACTGTATACAAAGCGAAAATCTTTCCTTGAGTCCTCCTTAAGATACGTCACGAGGTATCTTGAGTTTGACAGTTGGTTCCTTACCTCGAGAAAGGAAAAATCTTGAGGGACGTTGAGTGGAGGAGATTTTTTTCAACTAAGAATACAGATTACCTCCAATGAGGTTGAGTGGAGTCGAGGAATTTTCAAGGAAACGTCTTAGAATACGGGTGTAAGTCACCTCAAGCCATATTATAACACAGCATAGAAATAATTTTGCGAGCTGTGAAACTCTATTCGCATTCCAACCTTTCCACTCCAGGTTACAAAATACACGAGCGTGGGCAAATTTGATCAAAAATAATTCTGAAAATTTCTGTAACAAGAGTTCATTAAGAACAGCACTGCACTGATGTTCACGTTCTTGCGGAATTTAAGATACGCCAAAAGCTACGAATTGATTTAAAGAATAAAACGAAAATTTTTGTAAAGATTAATTTTCGCCGTGTTAAATAAATATTCAACTAAATTAAATTATATTAGTTCAACTAAAATAACCATTAACAGTTTTCCTGATGGTCGGATCACATAAAAACAAACGAGTATCATTGTCTTCAAAAGTTATGTCTAGTTAAAGCGAAGCTTGGGTTACAACAGTTTGTTGGAGTTATTGCTATCATTGTACTTACAATCAAGTGCTTGAAGATAGCAGAAACTTACAATTTAAGCAAACCGTTAGCCTACTTGATGTTAATCGTTTGTCTAAAGTAGATATCAGGTATCGCAAATTCATAAAACCAATGGAACCAGAAACTATTTATCTTATACGTGTTTGTTATTTTTAACCGACTTCCAAAAAAGAGGAGGTTCAAAATTCGTGTTTGTATGTTTTTTATGTAGACATATTTTAAATAAGTGTTTTATTATGTACAGTTATATTAATCATCACAAAGGCATATGTTTTTTAAAATTTTGATTTAAGATGCTTTGTTGTATGCTTGACTATGTCCCTAGTTCCTACGTCTGTTTTGAGTGGTACTTACTGAATTCTCCTAATACTCTTATAATATTTTTATAATAAATCCTTAGCTCTTTATCACTTAGGAGCCGATAACATACTATTAAGATTTCTTATAAGATAAGAGGTCGACTCCTTATAGACTACAACAAAAAAGGAATATTTTAGCACGGCGAAAAGTGGGTGCATTAGTTGCGCCTCTGCCTACCCCTTCGGGGATAATCGGCGTGAGTGTATATGTATGTATGTACCATCGTTGCCACTCGCTAGAAAGGTTTAATGTTTACGCAAAAACAAAAACTCTTCGTTATTTATTTTCCCTAAGTGCTTTCCTTTTTGTTGGACTTAACCCAGTTGCCGTAAATCAATAAATTACATATTCAAACAATTTAATATTCTGCGACTGTCCACCTTTGGAATAGAAATTAGTATTCCATTTTGTCTCGGATCAAAAATGGAATTCTACAATTATGATAAATAATAAATGTTGCGGGCGATGTCTCACTTAGGTTGTTTGCAAATATTAAATTTGTTTCGAGTTTTGGTTTTATGGGCACATAAAATCTCGCAGTAGGTATCCTCGTAGTTGAAAGCCACTTGTATATTGATGTGAATGCAGGATTATGAATGTTATTGTTCACTGTTGGACATAAGGATAGCAACATGGGTAATATGTTATAACAGTAAATAACAATTATACACCTACGCTGTAAATAGATTGTCGATACTACAGCATTGGGATAATGATCCTGCAAGTAGTATCAGTTGGTAAATAAATATGTATTTACCTAACTTTTGGAGAAGTTATTTTTTTCTTTTTCTGTGCCACCATCACAAAACAAAGCAAAAAAAAACAAAAATTTGCCGTATCTTAATTCGAGCATTAGCCGCAAACCGCATGACAAGACTATTCCTTTAATAGCATCTATCTCCTTCTAACATGTGATAGTACGATACATCCGTCTCATTTCCTTGCGAGATACAAATTTCCTTAAAGCTTTGAACTACGCGTGGATACGCCGCTAATACCCTGGTGGGGTCCAAGTTATAGCCTTTATGCTGTATCTTTTTATTATTATTATTATTTTATACGTGTTACACCGACTACGTCTGTGTGGGATTTTATTTGCTTACTATTACTTATTTTACCAATGTTTTGATATCCAAACCCGTTTAGCTGTATTTACGTGATGTGCGTATAAATTGAGAAATTATGTTTTATTTATACGTGTATGGATTTATTAAAATACACTGTTTTACCACGATATTAAATATGTTTTGAAATCTTGTATTTTCAATTTATGCTCTCCAGAATACTACAAAATTAAATGATAGTAAAAACCGTTTACGGTCGGTATTAGAACCACAATTGGCTAAAACATTTTTTTATGCATATCCATCGCCATATCTTACAATTTATACCACACAATTCCTCAAATAACCCTCACAAAATGTCGTACGAACGCATTTCGACGTCATAAATTATTTTCACGGGACACGCGAGCTCGGCGGATTGGCGATGCGTCAAACCGTAATAATACGTCTAAGAAATACGCCGGCCTTCACATGACGGGATAAGCCGTCGAGATAGACGACGTTTGCCTGTGGAAATGCAATAATTGCGGTCTAATTTAGGGCAGTGTTTCAAATGTATGTTACGGTCCTTACACGACGTCGTAAGTCGTCTTGATGTATGACTTTTAGATGCTTGGAATTGTTGAGGTTCTTTTTTTTATTCTGACGATAATGTAGACCAAGCTTAAGGGCATTACATATATGGTGATAGATTGTTTCGATATGAATCTTCTTTTATTACTATAAATTCTATTCTACATTTCACACTTTTCAGGCAACCTACAAAACTTTAAAAGGATTTTTGAGGTAGTATTTCTCGTTGACTGGTGCCAGAATATGACATTACGTATGGACAGTAATTAAAAAAAACCTCTAGTTCTCTATAAATATCATATCACCAATATGACCTTGAGGAGTAAAGTAATTGGTTTAGTGATGAACCATTAGAGAGAAGAATATACAAATTCTGTATTGTAACTTTCAATAGGCTTAATAATAGTTTTTATACCACTAATGCCCAGTTCCTGAAGTACAATTGACGGCAGTTTATCTATCCGTTAGCGCTATTGGTTCGATAACCAATGAAATTGCGTTTCTGTCCCACGCACTGCAAGATAAACTCAGCTTAAACTTACTTTAACTTAACTGGCCAATTTGTGCCGTTTATCTGTTCCATAACTATTTGACGTGTCATTTTGTGACAAACGACGGCAACTTGTTAGATATTATTTACAATATAGAGGAACATAATTGATACGGCCAATCACAACAGTTTCAGTAGTGTTATAAATTCTCAAATTCTAAATAAAACGACATAAGACATTTTGTTGAACTGTTTGACTTTTTTTTTAATTCGGCAATGATGTCATTCGTCAGCCAAAGACAAACAACGAATTACCACAAAATAAAATTAAAATAATGTTTAGGCGTTGATCTAGTAAACTATATGTTTAGAAACACAATTAAAATTCAACCGACGTTTATCTTAAGTTTAACTTTAATGGATCAATAGTTATTAAAAGTTTAACTGGGAGATTCAGAAATCGGGCATAAATGACATAACGAGCAAGTTGCTCGCTAAGTGATACATATTTTTATCAAATACAAAAGAAAGAAAAAAACAAGAGACACAACGGCCTTGTAAACAACATTTCAAGCCTATTAAAATCCTTGGCTAAAAATAATCTCGCATCACTGGCTAGTTTCAAAAACACAGAAATTACACGCGTCCCACAGGAAACAGGAACAAACAGGAATGGGTCCTGTTCCACAAAATAAACGCACGATGAATAAACATTGAGCCGTGTGAACTGGCGTGTTAAATTTTCGCCATAATATAGGAAGTATTTTGGACTAGCTATTGCCCGCAGCTATGTTTGCGTACACTGATTGTGTGGAATCCATCATCCGTGATTGATCTATTTCGGTACTTAATTGATTCCTTTGATTTGGGTTTTGGATTTATTAGAGACAAGCTTTTGCCCTCAGGTTCGCCCGCTGGAAATGTTTTTCCTAGACAAAAGTAGCCTATAGCACCCAGGAGTAATATAGCTAACTATTAGTAAAAGAATTTTTAATATCGGTTTAGTAGCTCCAGACATTAGAACCTACAAACTTACAAAATTTTCCTCTTTATAATATTAGTATGTTTCTGTCTAATAAAAGCTACCTACTAGTGATTATCCAGTGCTGACATTCGACCTTAGAATTTAATAATATATTTAGATTTGTAACATATATCAGATATAATTGTATTTTTCTGCACTCCTTTTCTATCAGAATTTTATTTATGCCAAATTTCTACCGCCAAGCAACAGTGTGCCTGCACTGTTGTGTTTCGGTTTGAAGGAAATTGTAGCCAGTATAACTACAGGACATAGTGAGACTTAACATCTTATGTCTCAGGATGACGAGCGCAGTGGAATGCCACCACAGTACTTTGTAACTCAAGGTGCTGGATGATGTTGCTACTGTTTATGGGTGGTCGTATCGCTTACCATCAGGCAAACGGCATGCTCGTCTCGTCATTAAATTCCATAAAAAAAAAGCTTATTTAATATTTTCTGTAGAATTTGCGATTAATTTAACTAAAAAAAAATAAAGACGAAGACAGCGTGTCATACAAATATATATTGTATATAGTACATACGCATAGTAGGAAAACACGATGAAAAACATTGTCTGAATGGAGAAAAGGTCGTAAAATTTGCATCGTTTGTGAGATGGCGTGATGAAAACATTTTTTTTAAGGGAAAATTAACAGCATCCCATAAAGGAAGAGAATAAATTGCTAATGAAAGCAGCAATGGATTGGCGCGATTTTACGATGTATGGCGTGAAAGTACTTGTTGGAAATTTATCTTGGCGAACAGAGAATGGATTAATACAACATGAAAAGGATGACTTACACCATAGGTGTAATTATTTTTTATAATATGAATAAAATAAATTCCAAAAGGAAGATCCAAGATAGCGAGAAATAGTCCATCCACGAATGGTACAGCACCTTGGACATAATTAGGATAGTCTAGGAATACCTAACAATTTTATCAACTTCTCAGCCTAAGCGGTAAAAATTACAATCTACAGCAAACAAAAGGTGTCATTTCGGTTGGAGCAATAATCCAAAAAACTATATAATAATACTAGCTCTGTATTATACACTGTCTTACTGCTGGGCACGGGCTTCCTCTACAACTCTGAGGGTTTTAGGCCTTTGTCCACCACGCTGGTCTAGTGCGGGTTGGCAGAATTGATATACCTTCGAAATTCCTATAGCGAACTTCTCAGGTATGCAAGTTTCCTCACGAAACTAAGCTAAGTAAAATAGGTTAATTTAATTTTTTATCCCGAGAAGACTACTATTCAATAGCTTCCCATGCTAACAACATAAATGGGAGTTGACTGAAAACGCATACTTTAAACAATCACAAATATTTATCCAGCACATATCAAAAGCTGCATGAGTATTACAAAATATTTTAATGTACGTTGCCTCAGGGCTGGGTTTTGCAACCTCGTATGCTATAAAAATTTCAATGTAGGTACACGTTTTCATTAAATGTGGAATACAAAAGAGTTTTTTTTTGCTCTGGCGCTCTGTTTGATCTGGTTCATGTTCGGGTTTTATTTTATTTTTAGTTGTAATAAAACCTTAGTTATTTGTATGAGAGTGGAGATGACTAAGATAATTTTTTATCGAGATCCAGTTGCTTTAAATAGTTTTCGTTATAGAATATCTATTTAACAATAGTTTTCCATCTTAAACTAAATTATCCGACCAAATTCGGAATAAGACCTCGGTCTAAGCAACACTTTGGATTTTATCTAAGTCCTAACCCAGGGCGTATAGTGACCTCCCATTTCTGAGTATTCTACCAGTTAGATTGAGCTATTTGTGTAGAGTTGGAGCCTAAGCTACCTCATGCAACCGCATGTCCAATGTGTTACTCAAGTACTCACTTTACATCTTGATGTATTTTTTTATTCGACGTTGATGGCGTGTGACATCCGCGGTGGCGTAGTTGTATTACGGTACGACTGCAATGCTGAGGTCTCGGGTTCGATCCCCGGGTCGGACAAAATGATATTGGGTTTTTCTACTCAGTATCAGCCTGGAGTCTGGAATTTGTGCCCGATATGCCGATAGGCTCGCCCCCATCACATCATGGGACGGAATACGCACGGCGAAAGTGGGTGCACTAGTTGCACCTCTGCCTACCCCATTGGGGATAATGGGCGTGAGTGTGTGTGTGTGAGTGACGAGACGAGCATGCCGTTCACCTGATGCTAAGCGATACGACCACCCATAAACAGTAGCAACACCATCCAGCACCTTAAGTTACAAAGTACTGTGTGGCATTCTACTGCGCTCGTCATCCTGAGACATAAGATGTGAACTCTCATTATGTCCAGCAGTTACACTGGCTACAAAGTCTTTCAAACCGAAACACAACAGTGCATGCACACTGCTGTTTGGCGGTATAAATTGACATTGTAGTGGTTTCCTCCCAGACGCACTCTTACATAATATGAGAAACCTACCACCAGTAAACATAACTTTTATAAAAAGTTCCCAAAACAAATGTATCATCAACATTCAGTATCCATTCAGACCAAATAAAATACTTATCTAAAAATTCATTATTCCTACTTCACATTGACCCCTAAAACCGGAAATCTATTAAAAGCTTTCAAATGTAGAACTTTATTGAGACCATTACGTTTCAATGCTAAATCGAACAATGGGAATCCGTTCTACTACTTTTTTTTCCATTACGTTGTATGTACTATTTCAGCACAACTGTAACTACATTCGACTCATTCTTTCATTTATATTTTTATAGTTTTCTAAAGCAGGTGTGCTAGCAGCAAATAAATTTGTAGGTAATTTCATTTGTTATTCTATACATTAGATGTCTCGTTTGCGAGTGTCTATTCTGCTTGGTTGTACCATATTGTCTATTTCTGCTGGCGAGCAGTAGCGTGCAAGATTATTTAAATACAGTTTTACATATATGGTAACCAATGATATACCATACCATACCAGCCCTGTATTATATACTGCCCACTGCTGAGCACGGGCCTCCTCTACAACTGAGAGGGTTTAGGCCTTAGTCCACCATGCTGGCGTAGTGCGGGTTGGCACTAGGCCAGCGTTATGATTGTTATGATTGGGCATATTCTATATTTTAGCGTTGAAAGCATAAGGTAGTGTCATGCATTAATCTGAATTAGATTTTAATCTTGCAATGAGAACTATCTATATATTGCTTCTTCTTCTTCTTCAACCTTTAGCAAAAATGTAATCCTCCTAGCCAGTTTCGGCCACGGCGGCCCATTTCAACGGAGATCAGCAAGATATGCAGGAGATATTATAATGCACAAGTGTGTGCGCAATACACAGGTGTGCTCGCTATTCCTTCACTCTCATAGTCAGGTAAGACGGCAATCCGACATGACCGGAGAGAGATCAGGCGCAGGACCAACGGCTTTACGTGCTTTCCGAGGCACGGGGGTATCACACCGCCAACTTCCTGACTCAGAGCTGCGACTGAGTAATTTTTAAGGTGGAGAAACCCAGTCCCAATGTTTTTGGCTCGACCCGGGATTCGAACCCAGGACCTCAGCGCGCAAGTCGCACTCTTAACGCGTACGCAATACAACTACGCCACCGAGGCATTCTTTAGAAGTCCACTGCTGAACATAGGCCTTCACCAATGATTTCCAGACCAACCTGTTAAAAGCGGCCTGCATCCAGCGGGTTCCTGCGACCTTTACTCTAAAAAAATAGCCTAGTTGATTTAAACAAAATTTATTTATTTATTTTTATTAGATCGCCAGAGAATCTTAAAACTAAGTACATAAATACACATATGCTTAAATCATGCTACCCAGTTACAGGCAACCACATCTAACGCTAGGTATTCTAGGTAAAATGTTTAAATCTTTGCTAAATATGTACCCAATCCCCGCGTCACCTCTGTGTTACATGTTTTATATGTACATACAAAATCGTGTGACCCGTTATCATCGCTTTGGGCACCTAATAATACATTAAGAGCATGTAGCCTGTAGAAAAGTCCTTTTTGCTTTATGGATTTTAGGACATGTCCATTTTGTTCGAAACGTGCTATTTGACATAATGGCGGATCGGATTTACCAAACAATGTGTGGAGTAGTTTTTTTTTTTTATTTTATAAGCCTTAAAATAAAATCTAAAATGCGTTTTTTGTTTCATTTTGTACCTTATTTAAATAGGTATAATATTGGTTAGTTCTAACATATTTTCTGATCTTTTCTGATTTCTGTAGGGAACATAAGGAAACCCGAGGAAACCTGCATACCTGATAAGTTCTCTATAAGAATTTCGAAGATATGTGAAGTCTTCCAACCCGCACTGGGCCAGCGTGATGGACTAAGGCCTGCTCAGGCATCTGGTATGGTTAGGGATATAACCAACAACGCTGGTCTATTAAAATTAGTGATCATTGTATACTACCTCATACAAGTAGATCATATTTGTTCCACCACGTATACTAGCGTCAAATATTCCTATTATTAATTACCATAAACCGTAATAGCAATACCAGAATGCCGGCAAACAATAGGTTGTTTATGGCTAAGCTGGTAAATGATTACCATTCCCATGAAAAATTGGGACCCGAGCCTCATCCGAATCATAATATCGACCAAGATAAGTTTCCACTTGCGATCCAACCAATGACCGCATCAAACAATTTGGCAGGCGCATAAATTAATGTAGCTAACGACGCGGCCGCAGCGCCTCGTGTGTATACCTGTAAAACTTACAGTGTCTGAATTATGTATGAGAGGGTGTGGGGCAATTGACGGGATGCAGCGATAGATGTAAATTGCGACGGTTGCTGTGAAGGAATATTGAACGTAATGCTATTAGCCTATATTATAATAATAATCATCATCAGTCACATGAAGTCCACTGCTGAACATATACCTCAAAAAAGATACAAAGATTTCCAGACGGACTTATTGAAAGCGGCTTGCATCCAGAGTGTCCCTGCGACCTTTATTATAGCAATACCAACACTGTATTATTGGAACGAAGTTCCTTATTGCGCGTTGTGAAAGGGGGCTGGACGGAAAGTTGTCACGACACTTTTTTCTATTATCTTACTAATATGAACCTTAAATACAATGCGTAGAAGCTATAATTCTTGAAACGAGTATATTTTTATTTATTTTATTTATTAAAGTCATTAAAACCATTTCTTACAAATCTAATATGAACCTTAAATACATTGCGTAGAAGCTATTTCCCCAGCGTTGACACGGCACGAGTACAAAAGAATTGAACGTAACATTCTTTTTTCAAATTTTGTTGATTTATTCTACTTTACTACTACTGACATTTATCAATAACAAGACTAAACTTGCTTTGCTCGCGTTTAAAAATCTACTTTATGTGGTAAGCGTAAGATCGAATTTGTGTTTAGTCAATCAAAATTTCTGATAAAAATGCTATGCAATAGCTTTACCGCGGTAGTCTCCGAGTGCCACGTATTTATTTGTTTTTTTCTCTAGAAACTTATGTATTGGAACGGAAATAGGAAAATATTTATATATTTATATATATACACACTCTGTTATATAAATAAAATTTTATTACAATTCCTTCACTAATTAATCGAAAGGAACTTCGTTCCATCCGGGTGTCCCTTGCCACCTCTCAAGTTTTTTCCCACTGCTGAGTACAGGCCTACTCTACTTCTGTATCCTTAAACGTATTATAAATCAAAGTTCCCGTCACATCTGTCTGTCTGAGCTATAAACTGAAAAACTACCGAACGAATTTCGATGAAATTTAGAATGGATATAGTTTGAGACCCTAAGAAGGACATATGCTACTTTTATCCCGGGAAAATATACAGCGGGACCTTTATCCTGGAAAAACATTTATACGCGAAAAGCTAGTTAGCGTATGTTAATTTGAGCCAATTTTAGCCAAATAAACATTCTTCTGATAACATACAATTAACATTAAAAATGTCAATTGATAATGAAAAAATCGGCATTGAGCAAAATTAATCATGAAATTAGAACCACAGTATGCCGATAGGTTTCATTATATAGAAATCAAATATATTTTTTGAGCTGATGTGACTTATTCAACGCATCTCTTATCTATTTAAATAACAAATCGGACATGTTCCCAGAACAAACTCAAGATCTCCAAAAATCCCTCAACGTAACTAAGGGACTAAGAATACTTCACCAAAACATCATTCATTTTAGAAACAACCCAATTAACCCACATAAAACCGCCTTAGTCCTTCCTTTAAGTCAAGACGTAAGGAATGGGGGACTAATTTACATGTTATTACTGCTTAATCCGCACCGCTCTCGTAGGAACAGGCTTCAGCTTGTCCAAACAAGATATTTTTTGTTTATCCCTTATTGCTCGTACTAACATACGTGGACGTCATTTGCTATAAGTATTTACGTTTTAACACATAGCAAGTTAGGGATTCGGTTACAGTGGATAGATCATAGTGTATAGAATTAATAATAGTAATAATATAGTTACAATATTGCTATAAGTAATGGATAGTTAGTGTCGTATTTTTATAAATATTAGGCATAATGAATGAAATTAATGACTGAGGAAAGTAAAGAAAAGAATAAGTGTTTTACATAATTTAATTCATTATATAATAATTATTTTGTACGTATTAAAAATAATGTCATTTTATTTGTATTATACATGCCTTTCATTTTCAAACCGATACACAGGGGCCCAACAAATGCATCCATGACTCGCTAGCAAATCTAATCTGTCGCATAATGAGATGTATGCGAATTGCGAAATCAGACACAATTGAGTACATTTTGGATTCGAGCATCACGAAGCATTGCCTGATGAAATCGAAAACAGGAATATCCGCTACAGTATAGCTACTATTACTTAATTAAGCCATCGCAAGGTAAGAGCTAAAAATAGTCACTCATCTGCTAAAAGGTTTGACAATTCATATGGCTGTTCATAGCTCTCAGAATCGAGCGTAAATTGCGTTAATTCGAGGAACGGAGATTGTAGACCGGAATAAGTGCATATATGAAGCTTTGTAACGCAAAGTGAACATTATTGGCGTCACCTGCTCTGTGTGTAGTTCTGGAATTATTAATGAACAAGGCTTGGACATTGACACTCAAAGCGCCGAGGCCTTTTTGGGCGATATTCCGTTGGAATTTTACTCGTAAATTCGAGCGAGTATCGGCTTTATAGCTTTAAAATAAGGATGTTGCTTTCGACAAGGATTAGAATCGACAGTGTATGTGACTGGTGGTAGGTCTCTCGTATGCGAGATACCACCGCCATGTCTATTTTTATCGCCAAGCAGCAGTGTGCATGTATTGTTGTGTCCCGGTTCGAATGACATTGTAGCCAGCATAATTACTGGACATTATGGACTTAATGTCTCGTATCTCAGAGTGACGAGCGCAGTGGAGAGCCACGCTGTAATTTTCTGTTTTTTTTTTTTTTTTTTTTTTTTTTTTTTTTTTTTTTTTTTTTTTTTTTTTATTGCATTTAATGACGAGACGAGCATGCCGTTCGCCTGATGGTAAGCGATACGACCACCCATAAACAGTAGCAACACCATCCAGCACCTTGACTAACAAAGTACTGTGTGGCATTCCACTGCGCTCGTCACCCTGAGACATAAGATGTTAAGTCTCATTATGTCCAGTAGTTATACTGGCTACAATGTCCTTCAAACCGAAACACAACAGTGCATGCACACTGTTGCTTGGCGGTAGAAATAGACATTGCGGTGGTACCCACCCAGACGGCCTCTTACATAATGAGAGACCTACCACCAGTAGATTTAGAGCTATAAATAGTCCACTCACAATAGAAATTGAAAACTTATATAATTTACATCATAATTGTAAACGTCAGTGAGGGATTGTATCAAAATTTTACTGAGAACTGCGCTACAGTCGTTTCAAGTCTTGACGCCATACACAATGCGGCACGCGTTGGATAAACTTATAACTTACCCAACTCTTCTTGCTTAGTAATCTCATCGTTATCTCAAAGCATATTTCTATCTACTTAGCATTAATAAGAACAAAGCGAGACTCGAATGACAAACTTAGATGAACTTAGTTCAATTTCAAAGTCTCGTTTGTAATCCGATTGTTATTCTGAGTGGATTAGTTGAAATGATATTTCAAAGATTACGAATTCGTAAATAAATTTATAGCACAGATTAGGATGAGTCTTTGAGTAATTTATTTGATTTGGTTTAAAATTTTCAATCAACAATGTATTTACGGACTTTAGCAAATATTATTGGACGCAATCTAACCTCTCTAAACATGATATAATTATTGAACAACGGGTCTCTGGCGACAAACTAAATTGTTTTATAAAGGGTCATTTTTACATTGCATTACTAAATGAGACCACATATTCGTCTTTACCTCTTCTAACATCTTGCCAAAAATCATTCATGAATAACGAATATTATTGCCATAAATCCCGGTTGTAGCTTTCAATTTTTTTTATCATTTCGTAGTTTAGTGCGAATATGGTGTGTGCGAAAGTGTATTTCTGAATGAAAGTATAATGTTGCCGCTGCGACGAATTATCTTAGAGCAGTAGTAGTGGCATGAGGGCTTGTAAACTTAAAGTTACTTTTTATTGATATTTATTTTGTTAGAAACTTACACTTTTTTATTTGACGTCTATGGTTAAAGTAACTTAATGTAAAGCGTTATTTTCGACGAGATAAGTATGTGATTTCATTTATTAACGCAATGTCAAAATGACCCTGTATAGCATGGTGCTAGCAATCAATATTATTGCCCTAATCTTGAAAATTATTTTTGTTAGATTTTGGATGATTTGGATTTGAATGTATGCCACATTTTTGATTAAATATGTATATTCAAAAGTAGTCAACTACCCTAATGATAAGTAAAGTAGAGAACGAACATGACTTACAAATCATTGAACAGGCCTATTTATTTCATATTTTGCGCCTTGCATTGTCGTTTATAAAATTTACATACATTTTTATTATCATCATAATTCTCTCGATTACGATATGTAGTAAGCTAAAATATAAAATGTTGAGGTAATTTATGAATATTTATCGTATTTAGTAATTACTTTTACACAGAACATAAATTAGAACTTATCTTTTAGTGTTTCCACTTCACGCCTAAAACGCCGACCGCAACTAGGGTTCATATTTTCAGAATATTCTATGAAAATAACATTTTATTTTAAGCTGTATTCAAAACTAACGAAGCGGCTAGACAAGTTTTACATATATTAAAGTTTTTTAACAAGCCTGGTGAAGTTACGAAGCCTCATGGTTTGTATAATATTGTAAAAGCATATCAACCAACTGAAATGGTTTTATTGTTTGGATCATTGACTTTCAAACAGGAAAATATCAAGGATTTAAAGAATATAGTGTGTACTGTATAGTTGTAACAATTTATTTTACATAAAATATTAATTTTAATATGATTTTTTAATAAAAAAAAAATTTTTTGCAATAAAAAAAAAAAAAAAAAAAAAAAAAAAAAACTTATGCCCTTTATCCCCGAAGCGGTAGGAAGAGGCGCATCTAGTGCACCCACTTTCCGCCGTGAGTATTTGGTCCCATGATGTGATGGGGGCGAGTCTATAGCTATATTGGGTCTAGTCTATATTGGGCACAAATTCCAGACTCCTAAAATGAATATATCCTGGGTAAGCCACAAAAATTTCAGATTACCAAAGTCGGCCATCCTGTCCTTCCTCTGATTGGAAAACGAACTGAAGATACAGAGAAGCTTTGAAAAGTTTCCGCACTTCAATTTGTATAGAAAGAATCCCTAAAAGCAGAACTCCGAAGCAATATTGGAGTGGGAACGATCCGCATGAAAGAATTATTGGCGGTTAAGTGCTGATAAAAGTAAATGATACTTGAAATTCTCATTATTTAATCGCATTTAGAGGGGTTTAAATTGGCAATAAAATTTATAAGCGGAAACGGTGCAATAGATTTTTCTCATCCGAGATTCGAACCTAAAACCTCAAGTATCTATAGTAATTGAACACTCACAATGCGCGAGGAATAGTAGTTACATTAAATGTATGAGTACATAAACTGGACCTGGTGTTAAATAAAATGTTGTTCAATTAGAAATATGCGAGATTCCCACAGGATAATATGTTACATCCCTTGACGGTCTACTGGTTTATACTGGTCTAGCAAATTAGACATGTGCACCGGTAGACTTTGCATTCAAATCGTCGATATACCACCATGGAATGATTTCTATCACTTACACAGTAATATTTATCCAGCGACCCGCCCGGCTTTGGATAGCAGAATATAGATGCCTACATATTTTTTCTGCAAAACATTAATATACACATAAACTTTAGTCTTGAATCATTCCGATCATTGGTGTAAACCGTATTAAAATACTTCGGTAGCTTTTTATGCAATATAGCTGATGAAGTTTATATTTGAACCTTTAAAACAGAGCACAACAAAGATAATTGATCATAAAATTCCCAGAACATTCCCACAAACAAGTTCCCAACGCCAAAGGAAATCCAAAACTGCATTTTCCAAACTAAATCTGTGAAGTTAAGGTTTCGAGTTGTCGAGTCGGTTCATTTCTTTAAATTGTGATATTGCATTCCTTTATGAATGGGGATCGTAAGTTCCCATTCAAGTTTCTAGTTGGGTTGTAAGTAGGTCCTACGGGATGAGACTCGCAAACAATGGACGCTGTCGACGAATCCGAAATCTGGATGGTTCAAGTTAGTGGAAGAGACGATTGATAGTTTTAATAAAATTCTTTGTAAAATATGTAACGTTGAAAATTATACTGATTTATGTCTTAAACAGAAGACTTGATAAAAGTCGAAGAAACACGCTGGATGGAGGCCGCTTTTGATAGGTCCTTCTGAAAATCTTTAGGAGAGGCCAGCAGTGGACTCCTTATGGCTGATAATGATGATGATGATGATGTCTTCAGTACGAGGAACTGTTATAAAAGATTCAATATCACATTTCGTCTTATCGCGATAATTATACCAACGGATAGTCCTGTCTGTGCCGGCAGCTTTTTCTGCGAATTACATGATGTGGGTACCGATGCAGCTGCATAATATAAATAAAAACCCCGGGTTAATCAATTAATAAAATATAAATTTAAAACGTGTGTAATAGTAAATTCGCTTTTTTTATTATTAAAGTACATATTTACGGTTTCAGATTTTCCCCTTTACATGTGGTGTAAGAACTTGCTTTTTGCCAAATTTCATGATTCTAGGTCAACGGCGGTTCCTTATAGGTTTTTATTCCCTTGCAAAATCGCAAAATATACGACATAATCGGTCATATGTTTTGACCGCGTTGACTTAAAAGTTAGATTTTTTTACAGTCGAAAGAGACCGTAAACCCGAATATTTGATATAACAATTTGATACCTCAAAGCGTTCCTGAAGAAAAAGGGTCTTGACAGACAGATGGACAACAAAGAGATCCTATAAGGATTCCCTTTTTCCTTTTGATCCGGAACCCTAAAAAGAAAATGTCTCGCATTTGTACGAGATTATTAAGATAATACAGACATGAGAAACAATACGTAACTGGTTAAACTTAACAGATGAATAATTCATTAATGATTTGCATATATTTACTTCCCTCTGGGTGTTACAAGACTAAGGGCCCGTTTCACAACTTCTGAGTAAATGCTAGTTGTCATATCTACTACAATAAAGCAGTAGATCCCGGTGTGTCTGTACATTGAAAGATATGTGATAAAAAGAAAGGGGGTGACTAAAGAAGAGTAAGGGAAATCGAATCAGCGATTTATATAGGTAATTCTTTTCTGTCCGTTTGTATGTCTGTTTGTTTGTGGTAACAAACAAAACATCTCAGAAAGTACTGAACGGATTTCGATGAAATTTGGTATGGAGAGTTTGAAACCCTAGAAAAGACATAGGCTTTTTATCCCGGGAAAATATAAAGCGGGACTTTTATGCCGGAAAACCTTTTCCACGCGGGCGGAGCCGCGATCAAAAGCTAGTATATGTATAAGCCGAGCAAATACAAAAGTCACACTCTACTTTATGCTCCTAAATAAATGGTGATATAATGAGGACTACCTAAATTAGCTGATTAATATAACTGTCAAATAATATTTATTTGAAACCTGCGACACAGGTCCAAAAGCTTCTTATAGCTAATATATCAGGATGTCCCTAATATAAGTATGTGTGTATGAGCCCTTAGGCCACCTCGCTGGCCTAGTGCGGGTTGGCATTATCTAGACTCACACTAAACTTTATCTTAGTGTCATTTAAAAATAATATTTATTGAATGATTTAGCATCTATTTATTTAGTCCCGTTAGACGCAATAAATAAATACCTGTAATATATTTTGCCAAACTATTCATATCTCTCATGACTTGTCCAGCAAGAGTTCAAAGTTCCAGGATCAGTACCGATCATAGACTTGTTTAATTTAGTTTGAATTCGGACTCAAGTACCTACAGCTCGGTGTCATGCATACCGTGATTTTGCGGTTCAGGGTGTTTGACTTTCATGGTCAAGTTGTCTGTGAGACATTACAGATTGTACTTAGTACTAGGTAGAAGGTACTTGGTACTAGGAAGGAACATTATATTGGCTACATAATGTATGGGTCAGACGGACATAGTGACAGCTTACTATTTTTTGTGAAGGGAATAGGATATGACTGCCTCGGTGGCTTAGTTGTATTACGGTACGACTGCAAGGTTGAGGTCCCGGGTTCGATCCCCGGGTCGGGCAAAGTGATATTGGATTTTTCTATTCAGTATCAGCCCGGAGTCTGGAATTTGTGCCCGGTATGGCGATAGGCTCGCCCCCTATCACATCATGGGACGGAATACGCTTGGCGAAAAGTGGGTGCACTAGTTGCGCCTCTGCCTACCCCTTCGGGGATAAAAGGCGTGAGCATGCGCGAATAGGATATCTGGGCGTCCCATATGCTAGCCGATGGTATTATAAAAAAAATTGGACAGTCTTATGATATTTACCCGAGATTTACTCTCAAAATATTCAGCAACTACGTGCTTCCTTCTACTACGATAGTTCCGTTTGTATTTTTTTATAATTGCAATCATCGTCCTAATCTTATAATACCCGGAAATTCTGGCCACCTGCGTACCAGAGTTAGTCATTGTAAAACCAGTAAGATAGTTCCGAATTATTTTGACGCCCATACATAACGACACGTTTCTCGATATAAATTAAATTTTAACTCACTCGTACTTATAAGATGCAGTATAGTAATTTTGTAAAAAGGATAAAGATACTTTTAATGCGTAACCAAATAGGTTTTCCTCTTTTCACAGCGATACATTAAGGATTCTAAAAGTTAGAAGCCACTCACAAGTTTGTGTGCGTAATTTTGAAAACACGCGAATGATACGGTAAGGAAGCTTTAAATGCCGCTAAGAAACACGACAATCCGGAGCCTCACATCAATTCTGTTGGTAAAGTGTAGGACATATCAAGAGAAACTTAATGCTAATTTGTTTATAATATTGCAATGTTTTCATAAAGGTCGCAGGAACACGCTGGATGAAGTCGCTTTTGACAAGTTTGTCTGAAAAACTTTAAGGGAGGCTTATGTTCAATAATGGACTTATGTGGCTGATGATGATGATAATGATTACACTTACCCATTACTGGGTACGAGCCTAGTAATATTAAAGGTAGGCCATTCGTCATTCACGCGGCCTAACCACGTTTTGTGAGATGATCAGTGATATTATCGTAGCCTAAGAAGTCGATACAGAACTTACCGAATGGTTGACACCACACTGATGGTAGGTCTCTCATATGTAAGAGTCCGTCTGGGTGGGTACCACCGCAATGTCTATTTCTACCGCCAAGCAGCAGTGTGCATGCACTGTTGTGTTTTGGTTTGAAGGACATTGTAGCCAGTGTAACTACAGGACATAGTGAGACTTAACATCTTATGTCTCAGGATGTCGAGCGCAGTGGAATGCCACACAGTACTTTGTAACTCAAGGTGCTGGATGGCGTTGCTGTTTATGGGTGGTCGTATCGCTTACCATCAGGCGAACGGCATGCTCGTCTCAGCATTCAATGCAATATAAAAAAAAACACACACACACAAAGTTTCTTACGTACTGTACCCTGTTATTATTTATTAAAATATTGCATTCTGTCATGCTATCATCCCTTTCTGGCCGTAAGAAGGTATTCCTTTTACTAGAAAATAAGGAAAAATGGTAAAGTAAATTAAATTAATTTTGAGTGTTTTACTTACTTTAAGAGAAACAGAGATTGGCAGGCGATACCGATCTTGGCAGTCTACTTATAATTTCTCATCTGCCTTTGTGCTATAAAACTACACACACACCGCCTTTTATCCTTAAAGGGGTAAGGCAGAGACGCAACTAATGCACCCACTTTTCGCGCGTATTCCGCCTATGATGTCCACATGATCAACCCCTATCCAGGGGGTGAGCCTATAGCCATATCGGGCACAAATGCTACGTTATAAAACTAAAGTGTGACTAAATATAACTTACTACACCCCGCTCCTAATAGGCGCGTCTGGAACGACGCCAACTCTGACCGACCTCATATTAGCCGCAGTTTGTAAGACGTCTCGCTTGCTTAGTAATTGTTTCAGTTTTTATTTACAATGCGGAATTCACTGCCTTAATGCATTTTTACAGAACGCTTTTAGGGTTCTGTTTTATGAAAAACCCCTTTTATGAACTTTGTAGTCAAGTATTCCGGTCCACTAGAAAATGTTTCAGGTACAGTTTTATTGTTTTGTTTTGGGAAGATTTGTTCCGGGATCAACCATGGTCAAGTAAAGTTAACGGTCTTATTACACTGGACAAGTGCGCAGCGCCTTCGCATCGTTGCTTTGCTTGAAATTCACCAGTGATAAGAGCTTTAACTTTACTTGACTACGTATGAAGCAACCCAGCCTATTCATTTTTTTTTGCTATAGTCTAATAAACCTAGTAACACATTTGCTTATACAAGCAAGCGTACCGTAGCTTCTTCACTTCTTCATGAAAAAAACACATTAAATAATACGAAACCCTTAAACAAATCGCTCTCGCTAATGTCCGGTTTTTAATTATGGCCTTTTATGAAATACAATGCAGTTAAAAGATGCTGCTTTCATTCTTCGGTATTGTATAGACTTATGGGAGACCGGTTTTGTTTTTAAGATTTCCTAGCTGAGCAAAAATGCTAAGATTTTTATTCCTGGCAGAGAGGAGAGGACTCTCTGGTCTTTTTAACAGAAATATGTTATCGTACAAGTAACTTACCTAGGTCTGAGTGGCATTTCTGTTATCCTTAGGTGTAGAGTATATCATTAAGTGGACTCATTATCATCAATCATCTAATCTTGATGCGGGTGTATACCTTTCTGGAATAGATCCTACATGGAATAGTATGCATTTTTAATATATTGAAAGATGAATCTCTTAGTACTGTTAGCAGTCTCATGCAGCGAAATTAATCCCATAGAAATATAGGAAGAAAGAAATTGTTCATTTCGTCTTGAATTCTGACATTACACAGTTTAAACGAAAGACCGAACAATAAAGGATTTCGAAACAATAAACTTTCTCGCAATAACAACCCGCCGTCGGTGGTCAGGGATGTGCTTCAGGAAGTTGTCAAGTATTTAAAACGCAAATAGTTGACGTCAAAGGTACAGCTGTGACAATGTTGGTGGATGGAAAATAGTTTGCCATATGGAATGGCTGGAATAACCCACGTTATGAACTTTTTGGAAATTCTTGTGCGGTTTTTGTTTATAGTTTGGATTTGTGATATTAATTTATTACCGAATGTTGATGGTTTACAATGATGTGTTAGTTTTAATTATTTAAATTAGAAAATATACCTGAATACGGTATGCGTAACGTAAATCCATGTGTAGCAAGCTATGTAGTTTTAGTAACTTCGTAGTAGTTGTAGCGCGTCTACGGCGTGTAGACGAACCGTTATAGCACAAATTTATAGTCCTAATAAGAGTGCAAGCTAACTACGTAGAGTGTAGCTACATTTGCTAAATATAATCAACTTACTTAATAATAATTACTAGACATTCGCCTATAGAGACTCCTATTGAAATCCATTCAACCGTATTATTAACTAAAATATTTTATGTAATTTTGGAAAAAAACAATACCTGACTTTTTACAAAACCTCAAATTCTGCACTTCCCTTCAACATAATATCGATCTGTCAGTGAACGTAATCAGTTGTTGACCTTCACGACAGTGCAATGGGAATACGGGAATTTTTAATTTAAGTAAAATTAAAAATACTGCTTTAGATTCTTATTGCGAGTCGTGGTCAAAAATCAGGCGGGCCATACATGTCCGGCATTATTCCCACAACGGAAAACCGCAACGTTTTAATCGATATACAAATTGCAACCACCAGATGCAGTTTAATTATAGTATATATAATACTTCTATAAATATCAATTACCAGCTTACATATAATACAATTCCCGACCCACTTGGCAGAGGATCACTAGCACATTCGCCAAATATGCGAGGTCGGAATCCCCGTTGCCCTCCCGAAGGTCAACAGCTCATTACTTAAACTGACCAGGTCGATATGTTGTGGGAGAGTGCAGAATTTGGGGATTTATCAAAAGTCTGGCTTTTCCTAAATTGCGTAAAATAGCTAAAGAATTGCTACGGCAATACAGTTTTTATTATCTTTTACTTTTGTACTTACTGTACTTTTTAGGTAGACGTTCTCACAAAGTTATCGCGTCGCAAAACAATTGCATTGTCATACCGGCCAAATAGGATTGTCAGAACTAGAATATATAATTTTTGTCACATCTAGATATTTAAAAAAATGTCTATGTATATGCCAGCAACGCAGGAATATCGTTAATGGTTTTATGTGTCAATGCTTAGAGGAATTACCTGGGGAAATACGGGCTGAGTGCGTTCAACCTTGTTTGCTTACTTAATAGGGTGTTAAACTCGATTTTGCCCCATAAAGGGTAAAGTCCTGGTTAATTTTTTATATGGAGAGAAGGTTACCGGTATTTAAAAATAGCGTTATTATATTTGAACGTTATTGATAAGGACGTTTCGTTTAGCTAGTTTTAGCCACACTATATTGTATGGCTTGAACGAGGTACCACCAGTGTTTTTACATCCTTTTATACTTTTATATCCCATAAGATAGGCAGAGATACAGTCAGCCTCAAAAGTAGCTGAGGAAATTCAAAATTTCAAAGCTCCTTTAAACTTTTGTCTTATCTTAATAAATATGAAAAGACTGACTTTATTTCAAATAAAAAATAAATAATGCATAGATTGTAGTTAATTTACAGCGTTTTGAAGTTTTAAATTTTTTCAACTACTTTGTGGCTGACTGTACAGCTAGTACACTTATACTTTTTCGAGCTTACATATATCATAATTTTTCCATGATGTCATACATATTGAACCCATTATCATATCGGACTCTACAACCCAGGGAAATCAGGTCCATTTTTTAAATCGATTATCTCATACAAATATTTGCTCAATCTCGAACTCAACGGACCAGTTTCAAAACTTGAATGTAGCAACTGAACAAATATGACGCAATTGGAACATTTCAATATGAAAGGCTGGTATTTGGCACAATGGGGATGGCATACGCTCGTAGATTTCTGTGACCTTGCCCTAAACGATAGAGGTCAAGGATTGGTGTGATTCGATGATCGCTTGAGTTACAAATGGATTTGGGATATTATGGATATACATTTTATACAAATGATCACGAGACAAGTGTACCGCTTGCTAAAGTAAGAAATTGACACAAATATTCATAAATAGCAGAACCATACAAAACTGAATAGAGACTTCTTATTTCTGCCGTAGAGAAATAAGAAGTCTCACATTTTTTTTATTTTTATTAATATTTTTTTTATGGCATTGAATGACAAGACGAGCATGCCGTTCGCCTGATGGTAAGCGATACTACCACCCATAAACAGTCAGCAAAATCATCCAGCACCTTGAGTTACAAAGTACTGTGTGGCATTCCACTGCGCTCGTCATCCTGAGACATAAAATGTTAAGTCTGACTATGTCCTGTAGTTACACTGGCTACAATGTCCTTCAAACCGAAACACAACAGTGCATGCACACTGCAGCTTGGCGGCAGAAATAGACATTGCGGTGGTACCCACCCAGACGGTCTCTTACATATGAGAGACCTACCACCAATCTAGTAATATTGCAATGCAATGCAATCAACCATGTATTATATACTACCCACTACTGAGCACGGGCCTCCTCTACTACTGACTGTGGTTGGGCTTTAGTCTACCACGCTGGCCTACTGCGGCTTAGTAATATTACTGCCCGATATTTATTAAAAAGTACCTCTTCTGTGAAAATAAACTATAATATTTTTTTGCACATACTATTTTTTATTACGAATGCGGGGATAATGGGAGTATTAATTATTTTTAATTAAATGTCAACCTCACTTCTTTGATATGACATTTCGAATGTCTTTTTTTCTTGTTTGCGAATTTGCGTGTGCCAATGAAAATTTTGGTGCGAGAAGTTTACTTGTCGCACTCAAATCGACATGTGGGCAATTAGCGTCTTTTCGACCCCAAAAGCATGCGCAAAGATAGTACTTTCCCCGCATGAGTAATAAAATATACTATATACATTCAACTTGTATTATTTTTTGTTGATATACATATCTCAGGAACACATTTTTGTAGTGATATAAAAAAAATTCAACATATCCAAGAAGACTTCAAAGACAAAAACAGAAAACATTATAAACATTTAGTGGGCTTACAACGTGGCAAAAATGCAACTCGTAAGACAATGTCGTTTAATTATGATTTTTGTGATTGACCGAGAGACCAATACGTCAGTCACGTGTTAGTCTCTCAACCAATCCCAATAAAACGAAACAGAGCCGTGTCGTTTTTTTGCCATATTCCTAAACCCACTGGGATGATTCCGGAAGCTCGTTAATTTATTTTGATCTATATACTAATTAAAATAAAGCCTGCTTTCTAATGACGTCCAACTTTTAACAAGTTCAGGACGAATCTCCGTTGGCAGGGAAGTTCAAGTCTGCGAAACAATTACTGACGCTTTGTTACAAATTTTAGTTCCTAATTGATCAAGTTTTCCATTTTCACGTGTTTTCAGTTATCACGGGCTTTTTGGCGTTATGCCATATTTGGCAAAGTGTTGCCGATTATATTTCTACGATAATAGTCGGCTGAAACGATTATCGCGTAATATCGTTATGAGACTTTACTTCCCATATGTCAGAGAGATGAATTGCATTGTTTGAATTTTAATAGGTTGTTATGTTTAAGAGCACTCGTTCATCATCAATCGACGAAAAAAAAATTGTGATGACTTATTAATATACTTAGTTATATTTGAGCACCACGCTTGTATTAAAAAGGCTGTAATAGAAACTATTCTAAAACTATTCCAAGCAGTAAACAGAAGTAATCCCTTGGAGAAAGGTATCTATATCAAAGTATATCCAGTGATTTGGTGTCTTCGAAAATAAGAGAGAAAGGGCATGAAAATAAACGAATGTTATGGTGTTTGAAAGGGATGATAACATGACAGAATGTAATATTTTAATAGGGAATGACAGGGTACAGTAAATAAGAGACTTTGTGTATCTGGGATGTATTGATAGACAAATGAATGTAATCAGGTGAATGAGGCGGCGTTGCACACGTTTATACGTTTATAGGTAGCCGAAAGGTGACCGAATAGGCACGACTGGTTATCTATGGAGGAGTGTTATTGCCAACTCTTATGTAGTGAAAGTTGGGTATGGTTAGGTAAAATTAAAGCAGTGGCAATGAGAAAGTTAAAAATCATGTGTGGGGTGACCATAAATGATAGAGTGCGGATTACTATGGTGATGGACATGACTGTGCAGTGAAAGAGGATATAGTGACCAAAATTGAGAAGGCTAAGGCGGTTTGGGCATTTGGGGAGGACGGATGATAGGAGGCTGACAAAGAGGAGTATGGAAGAGCCGGTAGGGGTCGACCGCATCAAACCTTTGAATGTCAGATGTTTGTCATTTTTGGTAAAGATCAAAGCAAAAGTACTCTTAACCGGCAGAAATGCATGAAAAGGTTGATGAAGATGGAGGAAGCGAAAGAAGTGTACCAGAGTCGAGCAAAGTGGCAATTCATAGTCTGTGCCTACCCCTATGGGATAGAGCCACGGTACTATGTACGAATGTAAAAATAAGAAGAATAAAATATATTTTTTATGCTACGAACTTCCAATAACACAGTGTTGATATTTTTATCCGCCCAAACTTATCTATTTCATAATTATTGTATTCCTTACGTAACTTCTTTAGGTTTCTCATCAAACATCATTCGCATCTAACCTGATGAAGGCCGTAGTGGCGCGAGGTTCGCATAAACTTGCGCTATCGTTCCCTCGGGAGGGCCGACGTAATTGCTGACAGAACAAATGGAAGGATCTAATACATTGTTACGTGTAGCTAACTTTCAAAGTAGATTGTGAGTTCTTGACGGATGACCATGGGCAGATGGAATTAAAGCGGATTAGATGGTTGGCTTGATGATATGTAATTTAAAAGAATTGGCATTCATTTCTTTATTTGTTTTAAAATTACTTATATGATGGAATATTGGTACTGAGTCGGACGGAGTAAACACGAATGCTTATAAAGAGTTACTCAGATTATTTCATTACAAGATGTTGCTCCCGGCTTCGCCCGCGTGAAAGCCTTTACCGCTACAAAATTCCCTAAAACGATAAGTTCAAGATCATTATAAATATGTTCATCTGCGCCATCTATTTGAAAATTCAGAGGAATAATATTCATTATTTCCATGGTAGCAAATTACTGGGATAAGAACTATCTATCTAAGAACTATCTGTGCGCCAAATTTCATCCAACTCCGGTCAGTTGTTTCTGCGTTTACTTCAACAAACATCCAAACATTTTCACTAACTTTTGCATTTATGATATTAGTATGATAAGATAACAAGAAATAAGATAAGATATTTAAGATATTTTACTGGTGGTAGGACTCTCATATGTAAGAGTTCGTCTGGGTGGGTACCACCGCAATGTCTATTTCTACCGCCAAGCAACAGTGTGCATGCACTGTTGTGTTTCGGTTTGAAGGACATTGTAGCCAGTATAACTACTGGACATAATGAGACTTAACATCTTATGTCTCAGGATGACGAGCGCAGTGGAATGCCACACAGTACTTTGTAAGTCAAGGTGCTGGATGGTGTTGCTACTGTTTATGGGTGGTCGTATCGCTTACCATCAGGCGAACGGCATGCTCGTCTCGTCATTCAATACCATAAAAAAAAAAAAAAAAAAGATATGACACTGCACTGCATTGGTAAATATGATTCATATGTGAAACCTCATAAAACCCAGTAATTAATTTATCCTGCTGATGTCAATGGCATCGGCCGTAAGGTAACAGCTTAATTCTGACATCAGTGTGGGACAAGCCACATGAATTAGTGATACGATGACATAATCGGCTTAAACAGCGTTACATGGATCCAAACTGAACCCAGAATGAGAGGAGCATTTAGTTTGATCTCGTAATTATTTTTTTTGTTTTTAAAGTATGTTACTCTGTCAGTGGCGGTCCTTTCATAGAAGCCGAAAAGCCTGGCTTGCCCTAAAATTATTTACCTAAGTACTCAAAATCGAATATGAAACAATAACCAACATTTTACGGTAACAAAACACTTCGAAATAATTTTCTTTAAAATTTTAAAATTCCCGCGCTACGGTTCGCTGAACCGGTTCGCCTCGAGCGCACCTAAAGACACACCACTACACCTACACACACACAACCACATCCGCGCCGTACACTCATTTCATATTTTATACAAAACAGCTAGATGCGCACAAAATATACTTATCACTCTCTCTCTCGTTGGGTTTTACCTGGCTTTTCGCCGCCATATTTTTCTCATTCACACTAATGGATAAACTGATACCACATACGTATACCTATAGTAAGTTTCTATAGCAATCAGTACTAGAAAATAATCCAGGCTTAATGCATTCATAGATACTGTATAAAATACAGGGTTGCCAATTAAACGAATTACCTCTAATATGGTTGCATTAATTTGCTTATTATTGCTTGTGTATTTTTATTTATCATGAATATGTAAAGATTTTAATGATAACATAATTAAAATTACATATCTGATTATAATTATTTAAGGTATTGTACTATAATTTTATTTATCGATAAGTTTTTCTCACAATTTTGGCATTAATTTTGTGGTGTAATTTTGATTCCAACTAGGCAACATCAGTTATTTGTTTTGATTGTGCCGGCGATCTACATTGTGAAGTATTTGTGTTTATTAAGTGGTTTTTGAGTTATTTTAAACTTTTAAGCACAATAAAGATGAGTGAATATATTTCTTGTATAATAGTTTAAAGTGAGTGAAAGTTTTTATCGGCGAGAATAAGTTAAATTTGTTAGGTTATGATGGAAAAAAACAACTCTTAACGAGCTGGCGAATAGCGCGAAATATGTCTGAAGAATCATAAAAGGTATTTAGATCAGTATACAACAAAACTTATTGTCTTATTGGATGCTCTAATACGTTATACGACTACGTATTAAGTTGTATTGTTGGTGTTTCATATTATTCTCGAACAAAACAAGTGTTTGGAATAGGTAGGTACATAGATCTGGCTAGTAAAATGATATAATTAATCAGTGTTATCAAAAGTAATTCCAATTCACAAAATAATATGTTAAATGCATTCATTTCATTTCATAATTTCGGTAAACAGCGAATTGTAACCTGATTATCTCGTCAAATTAAATAGATACAGTAGCTGTGACGAAATTTGAAAATTTCTAAACAAAACTTGTGCGTCGACAGTAATAATGGTGATTGTAGTGTTTTTACTTTTTTTTAAATTACTTGATACACATAAAATTTATGTAAATAGTTTATCTTTACAAGAACTTCGTTTAGAAGCCGCGATGGGTCAAAATCGTTTTTAAATAAAGGTACCTAATTTCGAAAAGGTAACTAGTCGACTCGATGGCGTAGTTGTATTGCGTACACGGTTCGAACATTGTTTTGAGGCCCTGGTTCGAATCCCGGTACGGTAGTCATTTTTATTTTTAGATATTGCTTTTCTTTCTTATAGTTGCACATTTTATATGTATCGGATGTGCGAATTTTTTTTAGGTCTGCTTTGGCTTGCCCTCGTCCAAAACACTAGGCACGCCACTGTACTCTGTTGGTTGCAGAAAATTACCTTACCACTTAAATTACCACAACAGAAAATTACCTTTTCGGGAAGAATTCTACTATTCAATTTCCAAGATAAAAATTAGCCTATACTGGGTGTAAGGTGATAGGATATTTAATTATAAATTTCATAATAAAATTCAATTAAAAAGCATGACTACTTGTATAAGCTCCAGAAAGTCACTAAGGGCGGTATTAATAAATCAATCTCACGTTTGAGTACAATCTCAAATATTGAGAAATGTCTATTTCTACCGCCAAGCAACAGTGCATGCACGGTTGTGTTTCGGTTTGAAGGACATTGTAGCCAGTATAACTGGTCATAATGAGACTTAACATCTTATGTCTCAGGATGACGAGCGCAGTGGAATGCCACACAGTACTTTGTAACTCAAGGTGCTGGATGGTGTTGCTACAGTTTATGGGTGGTCGTATAGCTTACCACCAGGCGAACGGCATGCTCGTCTCGTCATTCTATGCTATAAAAAAGATATTTAATGTATTGAACGATTTAATAAACCAAGTTTAAACTGACATTTAAAAGTTTGTTCTCAGCTGAGTAGGCGCTGTTAAATAAACAAAACTTTGCTGTCAACGTCCGTCACATATTGTCAGGATCACTTACGATGTCACTTGAGCTGCTGTTAATGTGGGTTTATTAAGTAGCGACTATCTTAAGATGCTCACCTTAATTTGACAGCGTCTCAGCTGATATCGCTAACAGAGAGAAATTGAGTTGCATTTAATACCGCCCTCATCAAGGACACGGAAATATAAACCAAGAAAAATATATAAACTAACTTGCTATTTATACGTATTAAATAGCTCCGAGACTGGATAAGATATTAGAATTTTCCAGTCTTAAAAGAATCCCCTTTGCACCTAGAAATCTATTTTTATTACAAGAACGTGTCAGGCCAGGCGTCTACGATCTCAAGCGTATATACAAGATCTTGAAATACGTCAGTATTTTTATTACCCAGCACCTGGGGTCCTGATACTTTGTCATAAAGCTTTTTATTTCTGAAATATTCTTGAGGGATTTTAAAGGATTCATACAATATCGTGTCATAATCTGCTGTGGATTAGACATGGATTTACTTGAACTTTCATGTCTTGGAAATATTATTTAAATTCAACGTGATAGTTATAATCGGCGATGGTATAGTAAAAGTGGATGCCCTGAGGGAATCTATAGATTTGATTCTATCCTTCGAGAATTTTATTTGTTTCAGTCACGTGTGTGTTTTTGGAAAACAGAAGAAACTTGCATAGGTCTGAGAATTTGAATAATCAATCATATCTTATTTTTTTAATTATGTAAGCTATTACGGCCTTTTTCAATACACAACCTCAAACCTTAATCTTTGATGTAATCTCGAGAAAAAACTATACAAAATACATCATTTGTATAGTCCATTTTTGCCATGGATCAAAAAATCGATTGGGATCGTTCGTTGAAAACGGTGGTTAGTCGATTTAAAACTATTAATACCATAGCTTCAATGGCATTATTTACATCAAAATTGTTATTAAGTTAAAAGGCCAGCCATGTACCGCCAAGTAAAGTTGGGCGTGGTGACCGCAGCTCCTGATATCGCTCAAACATTTCAGCCCCATAAAGGATTTTTGGTGATTTATTTTAGGTCACTGCACTCTTGGTTCATTGGGAGCGTTTATAGGGTGGGATGTATGTTCGATGTTTATTTAAGATATTATTATAAAGTGGACGATAGCCTTGTTGGGGATGGAACGGTCTGCCGAAACAATGTCCGGAGGTTCAAAACCCGAGGCACACACCTCTGACTTTTCGAAGTTACGTGTGTATTGTTTATCAATTATCGTTCGCTTTAACGGTGAAGGAAATCATCGTGAGGAAACCTACCATACCTGAGAATTTTCCATAAGTATTTCGAGGGTATGTGAAGTCTGCCAACCCGCACTAGGCCAGCGTGGTTGACTAAGGCCTAAACCCTCTCAGTAGTAGAGGAGGCCCGTGCTCAGCAGTGGGCAGTATATAATATAAGTATGCAACTCTTTTTTATAATAAATAGACTTGCGTTTGATCCCTATCTCGCCAGATGGTAAGTGATGATGTGGTCTACGGTGGAGCACGCTTGCTTAGAAGATACCTAGTCACTCATGACTTGAAGATGCTAAGGTTGTAATTTCCGGGAAATACAGGCTGGCAAAGAGTTTCATTGTTTAGTGCATGATAAATGTGCAACAGACATTTACTGAAGTTTTTGAGATTGCTGAAAAAACTGTCAGTTTCATAATACTTTTCAGCATAATGTGACAGCATCTTCGCTTCGCGATGTCATAAATCAACATACCCCACATACCTCATAATATCGAATCGAATCAATTATTACGTCTGACGAAAATGTAACGACAGCATAAATTTTATAGCGGTTCGACCTATAAAAATGGGGAATTATCAAAGTGTGCTGGAATTACCCCAATAAATTATTACTGGGGGAGTGGGGTCATATTGGTTATAGCTTAAGGTTATGACGTCTTTAATCGCCGTAGCATCAACTGTCACACGTGTGGTCTTTTATTTGCTCTGAGGCGGGTTTTATGGGATATTTAATTGATGATGGCTGCTTCAGTGGCGTAGTTGTATTAGACTGTAATGCTGAGGTCTTGGGTTCGAACCCCAGGTCGGGCGAAGTGATATTGGGTTTTAAATTCAATACGAGCCCAGAATCTGGAATTTGTGCCCGATATGACAATAGGCTCGCCCTCCATCACATTATGGAACGGAATACGCACGGCGAAAAGTAGGTGCACTAGTTGCGCGTCTGCCTACCCCTTCGGGGATAAAAGGCGTGAGTGCTTCTCTAATTTCCATTTGCACACAAACGACATTCGGAACAATGCACTCAACGTTGCTACTTTATTTTTTAATTTTTTTTTTTCTTTTTTACTGTGTTATGTTCATGTTAACTTGTTTGGAACTATATTTGTGAATCGTGTGCAATAAATGTTTTTTATTATTATTAATTTGAAGCACTATGTCTAACGAGCAAAGTCTTCCAGAACTTTGAATTACAGTGTACTTAATGGCGAATGGCGTGTGACTACACCCGTTAATCTGAAAATTTAGGTCATAAGATGCTAAGTTATTACAATGACTACAATGTCACAACCCTATTATTGCAGTGCGTAATATTTTGCAATAGAAAGAAACGCAATCTTAAATGAATAAATCAAATCTGTTCTCCAAAAAATTGTTTACCTCAATTTAATAACAAACAACAACCACTATAGTTAATAAATTAGAGCATTAGCATCTAGCACAACGTAAAATACGCATCACTACATTATAGTCGAAACTAGGTCCCTAAACAATCATAATCCGGCCAACTAACTCAATTTAACTACAAAAACTGCCATATTTCCGTCCTCACGAACTAGTCCGTGCAACTAAATTCAAATTCGCCCTTCCATCTTTGTTAATGACCACCGACGTCCCTTAACGATCCGGCTGCTCAATTACATGATACCCAACACAGTACACGTGTTAAGTTAGAGAGTCAGGATATATGCTTTGCCAATTTTATTCTCATATTTCGGCTATCATTTAAAAAAGGACATGCGAATCAAAGAAAATGTAAAGGCCCTGATAGACTAGCTAATAAATTACAATCTAATCTATTCTTATACTAATACTTATACCATGTCCTAGATTAATTTATAGGCATTTATATCCCGGAAATTTGCTTTCATGGGAAATATTTGAATTTTTAAGTAATTAGCGCTAACATACATAAATATGGCGCTATTGATCTCTACAGTTATTGACGGAATTTGTAGCGGGAAAGACTTTTCACGCGAGCGGAGCCGCAAGCAACACTCAGTTACCTATTGGTATTGGTTGTGCCCCTCCTTTTTCCGTACTTAGCCCGTAAAGTGTCAGGCCATTGTGCGAGACATATGCCAGCTATAGGTCAAGCCAGCCTAACTCCGACCAGAAGCGCAGGATCTTCCTGGTTTCTCCACAGGCTTCTCGGAGTGACCTCGGTGAGTCGAGGATTTCTGCCCGTTGTGCAGCTACACCTTCGCATTCCAGGATGACGTGCGCAGCTGTTTCATCGACCGACAGACATCCCCTACATAGGGGACTTAGTTACCTAATAAAACTACCATCAGGGCTCGCAAATAAAGCCGTCGATAGCCATACAGCAGTCGAAATACCGACGAACCGTGAACTAGCATACAAGCTGAAGCGAGTTGTTTGCTTGGATAACTTCAATGAAGATTAATAATTTAGTTGTTATTGTAAATATGCGGTTAGATATAGATTGTACCGCCCTACTAATTATAAGTGCTGAGTCAGTCTGCGAATAAACGGGTTTAATACAAGACGCTTGAGTATTCTTTTGTGTGTTTTCCTACTCTCATACGGTTTGATGAGCACCAAGTAAACTATTGTAATGGCATGCAATCGGCCTTGTATTATATACTGCCCACTGCTGAGCACAGGCTGCCTCTACAACTGGAAGCGGTTAGGCCTTAGACCACCAAGCTGGCCTAATGCAGGTTGGCAGACTTCACATACCCTCGAAATTCATATGGATAATTCTCAGGTATTCAGATTTCCTCACAATGTTTTATTTCACCGTTAAAGCGAACGATAACTTATAAACAATATACTCGTAACTTCGAAAAGTCAAAGGTGTGTGCCTTTTATTTGGACCTCCGAACATTGTCGTGGCAGACCGTTCCATTCCCAACAAGGCTATCGTCCACTTAACTGGTGTAAAAATTGTTGTAAAAGTCTTTCATATCAATAAAATGATTTTCAAAATCTTATTTCGAATGGTGAATTCTCAATATCGTTTACAAACAGGATATTAGTATAAAACAATATTGATATTTCATACGCATTATTATATTGCTTTTTCTATTCTACGATGATTCGCAAGATGTCTGTGATAACTTCGATATCTTGTACTAGAATTGCGCGCGGCTCCGCCCACGTGGAAAAGTTTTTCCGGTATAAAAAGTAGCCAATAGCACTCAGGAGTAATGTAGCATCCTATTAGTGAAAGAATTTTCAAAATCGGGCCAGTAGTTCCTGAGATTAGCGCGTTCAAACAAACAAACAAACTCTTCAGCTTTATAATATTAGTATAGATAGTATAGATTCTACTTATTTAGCGTCATAGAGCCACGCAATTTACAAAAACATTATAAAGAGGTAAAGTTTGTTAGCTTATGTGTAGGAAGTGATCACTACTGAACCGATTTCGATGAAATTTGGCATGGATATATTTTGAGATCCTGGGATGGTTATAGGATTTTTTTACCCGAAAAAAAGCGCGACGTTTATCCATATTAACTTATTCACGCGGGCGGAGCCGCGAGCAAAAGCTAGTTGGCAATATATCAGATATTTCACTATCTTATTATTACAGATGAAATCACCACTCGCCTCTTCTTACTCCTCGAAAGATAAAAGTGATTAGTAGGTATGTGGATAGACATTTTGACATATTGCACCAATCAATTCTGATGAAGCGCTTGTTATGATTATTCTACGGAACAATTGCGGTTGATTATTTTTAACCCCCGACAGAAAAAGAGAGGTGTTATAAGTTTAGGGCGTGTATCTGTATGTCTGTCTGTGGCATCGTAGCTCTCAAACAAAAGGACCAATTTTGACGCGGTTTTTTTGTTTGAAAGCTGATGTGATCGCGATGGTTCTTAGCTCTAATTTATAAAGATCTGTTCAGGCGTTTGAAGATTATCAGCTCTTTTCCAATTTAAAAAGCCCGATTGAATTTAAATTTGGTGTAATTTAATTTAACTTTGGCAATATTTTTAAACATGAGCTGATGCTGCAGCATCAAATAGTCTGCGGGATACCCAACTCCTTAGCAATTTATAGCAGATATAGCGTGTTTGGGCTCATAAGGATGGTATCATCGAGCAGGTGTTAGATAGTTGATTATCAAGGCCCCATGATGGAGAATAAAATAATTTATAAAGTTTGAAATAAAAACAAAATTAAAATTAAAATAACCCCCGACACAAAAAATCTCTAAAAAGTAAAATAATAAAAGTGTCTTTGTCGTTTAAGTACCTAGTAATATTTTGACCCAAGCGACCTCACGTCGGGGGACCGAACTCCGGACCAGGGAGATGAAATTACTTCTTTAGCGGTCACTCAACACATTTTTTTGTCCCTACCCGGGCTTTGTACATGGTACCGCGTACCTAATACAACTACGCTACAAAGGCAGTCAGACTAATAATACATTACAATGGTAATATTTCTGACATTTCGTTGCGGAAGGCTATTCCATACCCGCTATGTCCTATAACGTTTAATTATCCGCCTTTGTTTCATTCCTATTTTCGGAGTCCTCACTGATCTTAAAGGCAATGTGGCTAACAGGATTTAGTCACGCGACGTTAATCATCCTTTTGAATTAACAGAGATATGTTTAAGACTCTAAAATCTACTTAACTAATCTTTAGGTTATAGTCTAGTTAGAAGTAGGACGGACTGCCGAGACGAATGTCCGCAGGTTCAAACCCAAGGGCACACGCCTCTGACGTTTTAAAAATGTTATGTGCGTTTTCTTTGGGAATTACCGCTCGCTTTAAGGGTGAAAGAATAACATCGTGAGGAAACTTGCATACCTGAGAAGTTCTCTAAGAATATCGAAGGTATGTGCAGTCTGTCAACCCGCACTAGGACAGCGTGGTGTACTAAGGCCTACAGTCACTTGTAGAGGAGGCCCGTGCTCAGCAGTGGGCAGTATTGGTATGGATATGGTTATTCTTTATGGTCTACAAGGTTTATTACTTTTTTTTACTATAACATAAAATACTAAACTTAAAAACAAAACATATAAAGTTATTTATCGTGTGCTTTTATGATATGGCTTCATTTCAATACCAGATACAGTAAGTAACTTTTAAAAGGCAACCAACAGCGTTCAACAAACCACTTTTAACCTAATTCCAGACCTATTAGGCTCAGTCTTACAATTTTGAATACAGCGATAAATCCAACACGTTTTGTATCGACAGGTGAATATTGACCATAATTGGCTACGCGGACCACGGCCCCGGTTCCATTCACGTACCTCCCCCGGGATTGTGCTAATGAACGTGTACTGTTTGCAATTGAACAATTCAATTAAACCAGTTTAATTAGTTGACATCTGGTATTCATTTGGGCTCGATAAAAGTGGTTTATAGTCGCCACACTTTATCATGGGAATAATAAGGGATAATGGAATTGTGTTATTATTACATAAGTTTCCAAAGTGGTTATTGAGTTATATTAGGGCGTTGTGAGAGTATTAAGACCCTGCGTAAGTAGAGAAGGACTGTGCTCAATAGTAGGAAATTTGAATAGAGATGATTGTATTTGTAGCTATGTCCGAAGGACATTGTAGCCAGTGGAACTACTGGACATAATGAGACTTAACATCTTATGTCTCAGGATGACGAGCGCAGTGGAATGCCAAACAGTACTTTGTAACTCAAGGTGATGGATGGTGTTGCTACTGTTTATGGGTGGTCGGATCGTTAACCATCAGGCGAACGGCATGCTCGTCTCGTCATTCAATGAAATAAAAAAAAATATATGGTGCTGCAATAAAAGGACAACTAGTTGGTTGTTTTAACGATGCAGTCTCTATTTTTGCATTTCGTTTGAGCAGCACGGTTGCCGTAGGTCTAACCAATTGCACATTTCTCCGTTATTATAACATTTGTTGCAGGTTGGCAACGCTTGAAGGATCGCCTAGTAAAAGTGATGGATTCACAAATCTTTATCTGTGTTAGCATATAGGCTTACTCCCAGGGTTCGCGAAGCTTATTCACATCCCAATTTAACTATCCAAGGGGGCGAAACTATCGCCTCATCGGATATAAATTCATCCAATATGGGGAAATACTATGAATTCTATGGACTTGGCAAATAATTTCGAACTTGAAACTTATATATCAAAGTAAACGCAAGTTGCTGTGAACTGTCGTGAATTCTGAAGAAAAAAAAAAGTATTTTGATAAAAAGAAATGACTATAAATATTACAATGTAAGTAAACATAACCACAAAAAGCAATGTAAGAGTCTCTATGCCTGTAGGAAAACCAGGACGCCGTATTCTTGTGATCGACAAATCATTAATTTTATCGTTGAGAAGCGAAAATTTCTCAAAGGTGACGCATTAACTTATTTCATATAAGGAATATGTTTCGTTTTCGATATGAATCACTGTTATAGTTATTAGAAAGTATGATGCTATACGAAAAGCCTGAATAATGTGATCGTCCAATGGATTTTATTGAGTTCATGATATACTATGACCGACTTTCAATCATAGCCTACAAAGAAAAAAAATTGGATCTAAATCTAATCAATGTTTTTGAGCTGATATTATATATGACTATCCTATTAAAATGCCAATGAAGTGGACATTAGCGTTGTGGCGGACTGTCGCCACAGACTATACGTCAGTTTATACCTCAGAATAAATAAAGCATATAGTTTATGTGGGTGGCGGACAGACGGGACGTCACACCATCCCGCCAAAAACACGTCGAGACAAGTTCGGACGATTCTCTTCGCGGACTACGATATATACGGTACAGAGCACAACACAAAAGTTCTCACTGGTTCTCACAGGCTTGTCATGATCAAAAATACAGTGGACTATGTCAACTGCACACCTGTGTTTCATTTAGCGCTGCAGACCTCACCATACCCACAGCGTTATTTAAAAGTTGTGCTATAATAACGTTTCCGTTCTTCTTCTTGCGTTCTTTTAATGTTATACCATACTAATATTGTCTAAAATATGTAGCTTATTACTAACGTACCTAAGTAATGATTTGTCCATGTATCTCAAGCAATAAATTATATTTAAAAACATTAATTAATTAATTAGTTAATTGCCTCGGTGGCGTAATTGTATTACGGTATGACTGCAATGCTGGGGTCTTGGGTTCGATTCCCGGGTCGGACAAAGTGATATTGGGTTTTAAATTCAGTATCAGCCCTCGCCCCCTATCACGTCATGGGACGGAATACGCACGGCGAATAGTGTGTGCACTAGTTGCGAATCTGCCTACCCCTTCGGGGATAAAAGGCGTGAGTGCGTAATTAAATAAGTCAATAAGTAATAATTTTGATACGTTCTTTTACGACAAACGAATTCGCAACATAATGTTACGTGAGCATGTATTACATTACATACAAAAAAACTTGGCGGCTCTTATTACCGACAATTAGCGCCAATTTCCTCCCGTCGACACTTATACTCGTGTCGGCAAAGATCTCTTTTATGACCTATATTGATATTTTGAGGTGCGAGAAAATTGTAAGGAATTGATGTTACAAATACGCATTGTATCCTTATTGATAACAGAATGGAGAATGTTTCTGACTGCTGGGACGAAGGTCGCGGGTTTGATTCCTGCTATTAGAAGTGATACGCGTATTCATCTCTGGTTTTAACGCGAAAAAATACTATAACTTTATTACTGGTTATTAGGTGAAAAACGAGGTTTATTAAATATAACAAAACCGCGTGTTCAAAACTAGTTTCTATTACAATTTTTTATGGTTTCCGTAGGCAGATAAGCTAACGATCCACCCGATTATCGCCCATGGACGTCGGCAATCCCAGGGGCACAACCAAGCCACTGCCTACCGTGTAAAGATTTTTTTAAACCTCGTTTGAAGGACGTCATAACTCCGGGAAAACACCGTAGGAGGAAGTTATTCCAGAGCACAATTTTGGGATATTTATTTATTTATTTATTTTGCACTTTATATACAAAAGTATATAGGCGGACTTAATGCCAAAGGCATTCTCTCCCAGTCAACCTGAGGGTGGTGCAGAGATAAATAAGGTAGATGCCACAAGGCCATACTTGATGTCGCAATGCAACAAACAGCCAAATAACGTTATTATACGTTGAGACAGGGTAACTTCGTCCTTGGAGTTTTGCCCAGCCTGGGACGAGGAGCGCAGCGCTCTCAGAGCAGTCGTCGGAGGAGACCTCTCGCTGCCGGCCGTGGTCGCTTCCATGGTTGACAGTCGAGAGGCCTGGCGTGCGGTGGCCCACTTCTGCGAGGTGGTCATCTCGCAGAAGGAGAGTGCCGAGAGGGATCGGGAGCGTGAAGATCCCTCCCGCCGCCAGAGGAGACGAAGGAGGCGCCGGGTGGACGACTGACCGGCGTCTCCCGCCCTGTGGATTGGGGGCGTTTGGAGAATTCCACCACGGTATCCCCTGCCTGTCGTAAAAGGCGACTAATAGGGGCCACCGGGGGTCGCGGGCGGGCGGCAGGGGGCTGTCCGTCCTTAGTTTTGTGTGTTTTAGCACATTGTTGCGACCCCCGTGATGGACGGCAGCGTGGCAGGTAGGCCTCACGCTGCCGTTGACGCTGAGAGCGTCCTTCGGTGCGCGGGGGCTTCTGAGCCCCCCCCACAACAGGAGACGGGCCGCACCAGGCGGCACCGCGCAGGGGCGGTTGCGGACGAAAACTTAGACATTAGTCTGAGGAAGCCCGCAGCCGTCCCTAATGCGCCGAAGATGGCCACCGCGGAGTTTTAGTTGGTATGCCGTGCGGTGTACATAGGTTAGGGACTCGGCCCGGCGGTCGCCCGACGTTTTCCATCTCTCCGGGCGGCTCAACGCCGGGTCGTAAGGCACGGTGAACCTAACATAACCGCTCGGTCGCCCCCCACGAAGGCCGGGCGGTAGTGGTAACGCACTTTCTCCGCGAAACCAAAAAAAAAAAAAAAAAAAAAAGGGTAACTTCGTCCAGTGCACCAGACAGTAACTGCGACAAACCACACGTAAAACTTGGAGTTGGCGTTCAGCAATTATGGGAGGTGCATATCTAGAGATTATACATTGTTAGGATGCAAAGCGGTTTGTGCATCTTAATAGCGGTCTTTGAACGTTAAATATTATCTTAGCTCTTACTATACTAATAGTATAAATGCGAAAGTTTGTGAACATGTTTGGATGTTTGTTAGAAGTAAACGCAGAAATTACTGAACGGATTTGGATGAAATTTGGCACACGGGTAGATCATGTTTTGGATTAACACAGAGGCTACTTTTTATCCCGGTAATTTGCTCCCACGGGAAATAATGGATATTTTTTATCTGATTGTTTATGAAGATGGCGCTGGCGTCGTACTGTGTTTTAGGGACTTTAATAGCGGGAAAGGCTTTTCACGCGGGCGAAGCCGCGAGCAACACCTATTTCGCTATTGTTTTCACTTTAGACTATCTCGGTGGCGTAGTTTTGTGTAAGCGGCACCACACCGGATCGAATCCGGGATCGGGCAGTGATGGGTTTTTCTCGTCAATATCTGCTCGGAATCAAGAATTTGTACCCGATATGGCGATAGGCATATCAACAAGCAAAATTGCACCTTTGCCTACCTCTTTGATTACGGCGTGATGTGTGTTTAAAAGGTATTTACATTACTTCAAACAGAGAAAAAAATGTTTCAATTCAACTTCACGCGTACAGGTGATTTGAAATTTTGAATTTGTTCAGCTGCTTATGGAGCTGACTGTACATCATTGATAATAAAATATCTTCACTAACAGCCATTTTTAATAAATTATCCCAATTTTAATCTTCGACCCGATCCCGAGAAAAATCCAATCAAAAGAAGTAATTTATAAGCATGTCAAAAATACGTTTGTTTTGATTGGTCCATTTTCGCGGTGGATAAAGTGTGAGATCGTTTATTGAAAACGACGGTTAAACTATCAAACTGTGAACTTTATAAGTGATGAATTTTTATGATCGTTTAAATTACTGAACAGACTGTAAGTTGCTTCACCGGAATAACACAGGGAAATTTTAATTTTCGACAGCCTCGGTGGCGTAGTTGTATTACGGTACGACTGCAATGCTGAGGCCTCGCGTTCGATCCCCGGGTCGAGTAAAGTGATATTGGATTTTTCTATTCAGTATCAGCCCGGAGTCTGGAATTTGTACCCGATATGGCAATAGGCTCGCCACCTATAACTGATAACATCATGGGACTGAATACGCACGGCGAATAGTGGGTGCAGTAGCTGCGCCTCTGCCTACTCTTTAGGTGATAAAAAGGCGTGAGTGTGTGTGTGTCCAACCGTGTGTGTGAAACCGCGAGCAAAAGGGGCGAATGCGAGTTCACCAGTTACTCTAACCGCACGCTAACTTCCACAGCATTTTATCTTTTAGAAAGGCCACTGTATTTATTAAAGTCCTAATTGGCTACTTGACAGTTCTCGGAAAAGTTATTTTTACAAATTACACATGTTTATTGTCCCTTACAGTTAACTTTTTCTCGAACCGTAATATAATAAAAAATACTTACACATTTTATTTCAATGAAACAAAATAAAGGTAAAGGGAACCTATTTCGTCTACGGGGGCATTACCGTATTTTTGCAATTACGAACGTTCTAAGGATGTAGGTGGAATAAGACGCCCTGACCTTACTATGACTACCGAACGAAAATTTGACATAAATTAAAAATGTGACGTCACACGTGGCTCAATCATGGTCGTCGCGTTTCGGTTCATATTAGGGGTCGCAAACCGGGATCCCGGATCCTGAAAATACCGGGATACCGGACCAAAAAAGGACTCATAAATACCGGTATTGATTTTACAACAACCGGGATTTTCGGTATTTTCAGAATTTGTTAAATTAAATTATGAATACATATATTCATATTATGAATAGATAGAAAATCACAATTTTATTTTTTAAATCCTACTAATATTATAAACGCGAAAGTTTGTAAGTATAGATGTCTGGATGTATGGATGTTTGTTACTCTTTCACGCAAAAACTACTCAACAGATTTCGATGAAATTTTGCACACGGGTAGATTATGTTCTGGATTAACACATAGGCTACTTTTTATCCCGGAAAAATATAAAGCGGGACTTTTATCCCGGGAAAACTCATTCCCGCGGGTGGAACCGCGGGCAAACACTTGTATAGAATATTTCCAATTTACATGAATGTAAAAAATATACAATTATTGCTTGCGTATAAGCGACCGTATATAATAAATTTCATATATTATTGTAACTATCAAACAGCCAATTTGTCGTGCTCCAAAACATATCACATCTAACGAGCAATGTAAATTGACAAATTATACTCACAACTATAACATTATTGTCTCCATTACTATTTATGTTTAGAGTTTAACAGCTAAATGAAGCCCTACCATCGCGATAAAGCGACATAAAGGCCGTTACTGTGACAAATGTGCGTATGGTAAGTGATTATACCGCGCGATTATGTGTACCCACCAAAATACTGTTACAATGTATTTATAAAGGGACCCAGAGTGGGACAGTTTAATGGCCTCTTAGAAAATGTAATGATCCTCCTCTTGATCATTTTTTATGCTTGTGTGCCCGTAAGTATTTGGATCATCCTCTGGAACTAACACCTTTTGAAAAACCGCTGCAATCTTACGTCATACCGAACTGCAAAGGAGGAGGGAGAAGAGAAATATCAAATCCATTAGATCCCCCTGTATGTAATTCTATCTAGGAGTGTACGCAATTCATTTGGCAAATATTGTCTACCCTAAGAACAATAAAAAAGTGCAAGAAGCATGCAGGCCTGAGGAAGTACTACTTTTTAAAATTTGACACCAGGACATTTGTTGAATTTAACTGTTACCTAAACGACTCACTCCAGATTAGTATCTACTCAATGTTCTACTTTGAATTTGCCTACGACGCATGATCTCTAAATAAATATACAGGGTAATTTTCACGTTGCGTTACTAAATAAAACCATATACTTACGCATACGCATACTCACGCCTTTTATCCCTGAAGGGGTAGGCAGAGGCGCAACTAGTGCACCCACTTTTCGCCGTGCGTATGGCGTTCCATGATGTGATAGGGAGCCTATCGCCATATCGGGCACAAATTTCAGACTCCGGGCTGAATACTGAGTAGAAAAACCCAATATCACTTTGCCCGACCCGGGGATCGAACATGAGACCTCAGCATTGCAGTCTTACCGTAATACAACTACGCCACAGAGGCAGTCCTCAGAGCAGAGTAACCATTTATACTGATCTCCTTGAAAATGACACTGTCCATTAATTTATTTTAACCATCGATGTAAAATGAAAAATGGTATTTTTTTTAACAAAATAAATATTATCAATAAGAAGTAACTTTAAGTTTATACGCCCTAATGCCGCTACTAGTACCCTGAGAGGATTCGTCGTAGCGGCAATATTACACTTTTAGTTAGAAAAACTCGCCTCAATTGCCACATTCGCAATAAACTACAAATTTATAAAAAATATGAGATTTTTGGTAACAATATTAGTTTTTACAGATGATTTTTGGCATAATGTTAGCAGAGGCAAAGACGAGTATGTTTTTTTTTAAATTCCATTCCATTGAATGACGAGACGAGCATGCCGTTCGCCTGATGGTAAGCGATACGACCGCCCATAAACAGTAGCAACACCATCCAGCACCTTGACTTACAAAGTACTGTGTGGCATTCCACTGCGCTCGTCATCCTGAGACATAAGATGGTAAGCCTCATTATGTCCAGTAGTTACACTTGCTACAATGTCCTTCAAACTGAAACACAACAGTGCATGCACACTGCTGCTTGGCGGCAGAAATAGACATTGCGGTGGTACCCACCCAGACGAACTCTTACATAAGAGAGACCTACCACCAGTAAACCACCACCACCATGTGGTTTCGTTTATCAAAGCAACGTCAAAATAACCCTGTATAATATTTCGGTACAAATAAGATTTATTTAACTCTGTAAACAGCCTAATTTATAAATAACTGATTAAATCCCTTCGTTGATTAATTTACTTTATTTCAATGAAGTATTGTCCTCACCCAACAGCGGATCTCATTTTGCCCAATTCATGTCCATATTTCACGAAATTATTACCGAAAACGCTTGTAAAGTTTTCGATAAAATATTAAATACACAAAATTCCGAATTTACTGGCCGTGTAATACTGCCTGCTAATGAGCAAATAAATTCGAAGGGACGCAGTAAAAAGTCTACGGTTGATTTGATGAATGAATCTGTACGCGTTGTTTTCAAAACTAAATATGGACCCATGAGATGACAAAAGATCGTGGAAACGGTCCGGCAGATACGACTGTTTTGTTTGCCAAGTAGCAGTGTGGAAACACCTCTATGAATCAGTTTGAAGGATACTGTCGCCATAGTGATTATTGGGCTTAAATATATACAGCGAATTAATATGTGGTATGACTGTATATTACAAGCTCTGATTAATTATATACCTAGATAGAGTGACGCGCTGCAATGAAACTAAAACAAACAGGCCAACTTTTCTTAAGCTAGTATGCGTGACAGCTGTGTCATACGCTATCGAAAATTATATCCATGAAAAACAACAAAAATTTATTCACTCGATCCCATTTAGTGGGGAACAATTAGCCTCTATTTTTTTCAACGCGTTTGAGACGTTTAATGTCTATCTAGGTGTATAATTAATCAAAGATTACAAGAATACAACTAGGCGTTTGATATTCTCGTTTCGAATTAGATGTATCAAAAATTATGAGCTATGGAATAGAAATTTATAATTTTGATATGTGTCTCGTACCTTAATTATATTTCTATTGATCAGAGTTATAAGCTTCTTAGTAAAGGAATACCGAATGGAGGTACAATATCGATCATTAATGAAAGACTTTTCTAAGTTACGTGTGTATTGTTATCAATTATCGTTCGCTTTAACGGTGAAGGAAAACATCGTGAGGAAACTTACATACCTGGGAATTCTCCATAAGAATCTCGAGGGTATGTGAAGTCTGCCAACCCGCACTAGGCCAGCGTGATGGACTTAGGCCTAACCCCTTTCAGTAGTAGAGGAGACCCGTGTTCAGCAGTGGGCAGTATATAATACAGGGCTGATTGCAATGAAAGAAAGTACTTCAATTCCACTCACCGCATAAAAAATAATAGGAAAACTGTCAAGTAAGGTTTTTAGAGCAGAAGTAATGCTCTAATTCACACTGCAGAAATCGATACCGCGTTTAAATTTACAAATATATTTGGTGCCATTTTGAATTTAAACTTTGACATGGCTTAATTTGGCCATGTGACAATAACCAGAGCTGACGGCGTAATGCTCTCTGAAGCATGAACGGATTAGATTTTAACAATTCCACGCTCTCGTTTGGCATTTATAATGGCTAAATTATAATCTTCTATGTGACAGGCTTAGAGAATCTGAGTGATGTAAGTATAATTTTGAACTATTAAAGAATATTTTTAATTTTTTTATTTGTTTACGTATAAACGATACAAAAAAGTTAATTAAGTAAAGAATCCAAAATAATTAGTTGAAACAGTGAAAAAGGTACTCGATCTTTGTTTGATTTTAAGTACCTACCCAAAATTCTTTCTTAAAGGCGACGGACATGGTTAGGGGATTTTAAGTTGGAAAATATCCGAGATGCCCCATCTACCTTTTATAGAGCGTAAAGATCCAAGGGGATTTTCCTCATATAAAGAGACATTGAGTGATAGCTCAAGAATGATTTATATTCCACAAAACAACGCATATTTAATAAAAATGTGCGCATTTTATTTTATTCTTATTTTTATTTGATAATCCTGTCCCCATTTATTGTGAGGGTAACTGATAACGATGCGGTTGATGTAATTTATTTAAACCAGAAAAATATTTTTATTATAACGTGACTTAGACCAGTGTGCTTCACGCAACCTCATTTCAGCAAAATTATGTGTCAGTCTCTCTTAATTAATTTAGGTTACTTGCACGTATTAATTTTGTGGAGTGATGTCCGTTTAAATTTACGTACTAATAATTTCTGGAATATACATTCTGCGGAATAGCATGTTAGCATGCCAATTTCGGCATGCACACATTCAACTTGCATTAAAATAATATTACAGTAAGGCTTCAAGTAATTATAAATGCTCACGCTCATCTATAATTTTATTACGGCTTCATTTTATTTGAACATGACAACGGAAGTTGGATGTTATTTGAAAATGTAGCCAATATATATTGTCGACCATCGAGGTACGTTATGTACTTCGACGGACGCCAAAATTATTTCGAATTTGTGACTGACCCTTGAACACTACTCATTGCTGGGTATGTAGATAATATCATAATTACGTAACTTGTTCTTGACAAAAGTAAATCTCGTGACAAGCTTTAATCTCTACATAGTATAGAAGTCGGTTAAAAACAAAGTTTGATTCAATTTAACCCGTCAACGCCCGCTTATATATAGCTATAAGTTAATTTCCTTATATAAATGGACACCGGTGTCCACCGCGGGCGTCCAAGGATTGAAGTGTTTTTTTCTTTTTAGGGCATTTAAATAATTGCTTGTTTTAAAAAATATTTTTTAGTATTATACTTTATATACATTACCCATAAGTATAAAGATAACATATAAGCGAAGGTCATGCCATAGACTTCTGAACCATTCATTTTTCACGATTACCCTCCAACATACATCTTTCGATCCTCTCAATCCCTCCCACAACACAAACTACAAAGTGCACATGTCATGCAGACAATCTACTGCGTTGCGCGACCGAGTCCTCTGTCACTCTGCCTTTTCATACCTTTAGAAGCGGACGTGAGTGGCCTATAAATTCATCGATGATGCTGGCTTTTGCCCCGGATTAAGGGCTATTGGTTATGGAGAGCTGTTTTTGGTGTGGGTAGTCGATATTCATAGCTAATGTAGTGTGATAGGTTATGGTGTGATCTTCGGATCGAGATTAATTAATTAATTATAGTGAGTCAACTGTACCTACAATAATTTAATGTTCTTGTTGTAATGTCTATAACTATCATATAAGTGTTTTGGTGTACTCTTCACTGTAAGCTTATATTAGATTTTAGTAAATAAATAAATAAATAAATAAGTGATCAGAAGATGTTTGATTTAATTCTGTGTAAGATTTTGATAATAATAACACCAAGGATATAAAATATGTATTTTTGGTCAGTCAGTGCTATATTATCATCAAAGCAATGCAAAAATACAAAAAAAAATATGAAAAATACTGGTTGATAGGTCACACAAAGGAGATGTCCGCTTTTTGTATGGGTGCTGGGCTTCAAAATCTAACCAGGCTCAATCTCTATGGATATTAAAGGGGCAATAATGTGAATCTTGGATCCATTCCTAAAATATTTTAGACCCTCCATTTATAACAATGTTTAAAAAAAAAACAATTAAGTGTAGTTTTTAAATTATTACTGGTGGTAGGTCTCTCATATGTAAGAGTCCGTCTGGGTGGGTACCACCGCAATGTCTATTTCTACCGCCAAGCAGCAGTGTGCATGCACTGTGGTATTTCGGTTTGAAAGACATTGAAAGACATTGTAGCCAGTGTAACTACAGGACATAGTGAGACTTAACATCTTATGTCTCAGGATGGCGAGCGCAGTGGAATGCCACACAGTACTTTGTAACTCAAGGTGGTGGATGGTGTTGCTACTGTTTATGGATGGTCGTATCATTTACCATCAGGCGAACGGCATGCCAGTCTCGTCATTCAATGCCATAAAAAAGAGCCAAATAAAATTAGAAAGATCCCAAAATCGGAGGACTTTAAAATTATACGATTTATTGCAAAAGTCTAGTTTTTGGGAGTACCATCCAAATTCATAAATAAAGTATATTGGTTAGAATTTTAAGCCTGTTTTTGGACACGTCCTTTACGGGTCAATCTATTTTTTGCCAACAAAGCATCTAGTTCTTTTTTTATGCACATTGAACCATAATGTGACTGATAATCTTTTGAATTTCGAACGTCCCAGTGGCATGCTAGCATATAAGCAAGTGAGTCGCTGACCATCAGACGAACGACCTACTCGTCTCGCCACTCAATAAAAAGAAAACACACAGTACACGATCGTAAATTTGCAGAAGGTGCAGTTTGTGACCCCCGCGTGGAATAACTCCCTGTGACATTTATGAGGTCGTTTGTCGGTTTAATGAAGGCCAGTGTCCGAAAATGTACAGAGGGATCAATAAGCTTAGAACTCAATTATGTACTTAGTGGTATGTGGTATTAAGTCGCTTATCAAGTGGCAGCGTACTTGGATTGTGAGCTGTAAGGTTCTGAGTTCGATTCCCAGGACAATCAGTTTTTTTTCGGCTGGAATAAACACACAAGATAGAAATTTTGTTGCGAAGTTTTTTCGCTTATAATTTATCATACTAGTACGGGAAATAAACCCGACCGGTTGAAATGTGTCTCTACCTACTGCTTATAAACCTGTCATACAATTCTCGTGAACAGTATATTTTATTTACTCACTCATTCATATTTGTGTTAAGAATAATTCCGAAATGAACATCTTACATTACAATACAGAATTTTGATGAAAAATGATTCCTTGATGAAAATTTAAATTTGAACAAGTAATTTTCAAGGAACCATTTATTTAACTAAGACTCAATCGATAATGAATATTAATTTATTCAAATAGGTATTTAAAGCTAGGCGTTCCAATCTTCACGGCCGAGTTCCGAATTTTAGTTGCGACAGGCATAAAAGTTATGAGCTTTATATTTAGTTGTTTGGCAAAATAGACACAGACACTCTCACGCCTATTATCCCCGAAGGGGTAGGCAGAGGCCCAACTAGTGCACTCACTTTTCGCCGTGCTGTCCCATGTTATTATAGGGCGCGAGCCTATCGCCATATTCGGGCACAAATTCCAGACTCCGGGCTGATACTGAATAGAAAATCCCAATATCACTGCCCGACCCGGGGATCGAACCCGAGACCTCAGCTTTGCAATCGTACCGTAATACAACTACGGCACCGAGGCAGGCAAAATAGAAAATGCTTATTATTCGTATATTTTTTAACGACAATTTACAACACACACTGTTAAATTTTCTAACAATCAGAATTTAGTTGTAGTTTATACAAGTAGCCAGTTTTATTTAGAAAATAATAAAAATATATATTACAAGAAACCAATACCGTATTCAAGGTAAAACGACGTGAAGAAATATGGAAGCATAATATTAACCTCAGTTCCGTGTGATCCATTGTGGCGATCGGACGTGTTTATTAATTGTCTGTGCCATAGTTTATCGTCGTGTACCTTACTCGTGTTAGCAGGGAAACCGGTTTTGCCGGGCGGTCCCCGCTATCATATCGTGCGCATGAATGAAGTGAATCGGAGTAATGCAAATAATAATACATGTTCGAGCGGTGATGAGTTAGGAGACGATTCTATTATGGATCATGAGGATTACACACAAGAGAATAACACAGAGTTACCTGGAAGAAAAAGATCGAGGGACGAAAATTCATCTGAAGAGGGATGGAGTGTAATGACTAGAAGACGGAACAAATTAGCGTGCTGCCGGAATAACCAGAGTGATGTGGATAAACAAGAAAAGGTACAAATATGCGTGACTTGTAAAGACCCTTTACCAAAACAATTTGCGTTAGCGCGATTATTTAAGATAAATGGCATTGCAGGTGATAATATCTATCGAGTTAAATATGTACACCAACATAAAATACTCATAACATTTAATAAAGAATCTGAGGCGGATGAATTCATGACATGCAAGGCTTTCGCTGATTTGAATTGGAAATGCCAAAAGACATCGGAGGTAGGAACCTCGTACGGCCTTATAAAATCTGTGGAGTTAGACATATCGGAGGAAGAGTTTACGAATAATGTATCTAGCAGCGCTGATATATTATCTTTCAAAAGATTAAATAGGCGATGCCCTGAAAATTCAGATGGTAATGGATGGACACCAAGTGAAACGATTCGGCTTGGATTTAAAGGTTCTTCCCTCCCAAGTTATGTTTACATTTTTGGATTGAGAGTACCAGTGGAACCATTCGTATTTCCGGTGACACAATGTGCAAAGTGTTGGAAGTATGGCCACACAACAAAATTGTGCCCTTTAAAAAAAATTGTTTGCCCAAAGTGTTCTCAAAATCACGAGAATTGCATAACCACGACATTTTCTTGTGTGAACTGTTCTGGTGGTCACATGGCATTTGAAAAAATTTGCCCAGTGTTTAAAAAAGAAAAACAAATTCGTGAATTGATGGCTCACTTTAACTGTACATATAGCAAAGCACTTTTGTTGTATGTTCCTCCTTCTCCTGAGAATAATACACAAGCGGTGACTGAATCATTTCGGACAATGACAGAAGCTTCTAATTCGAAGTCGTCAAATAATAAACCAACTCAACTTCCAAGAGAGAATAACACCGATACAAAATCTCAAGCTGATCAGTCCGATACAACCTCCAGACAACCCTTGCAATCCAGGGCTATACCCAAACGCGTTCTACAAAAGAAAAATCGTCGACCGCCGACTCCAATGGATGATGTAATATGGCATATTGATAGTGAAGTTTCAGATTGTCCCGAAAATGAAAATGTGACTAATTTAGACAACGCTAAGAAATCAGATAAATACGCTCATAATTTAACGTTCTGGCACTTAATAAAAAAAATAACAGATATTATTAAAAGTAACGATTCCCTTCAGGATAAAATTCGGCAATCAGTTCGTATTCTCTCAGAATGGTTAATACAGAAAATTGTAAGCAACCTATCCATTGAAGCAATATTTGAGAAACTTATTGGAAATGGCTAATGATCATATTATGAGTTTAAAAATTATACAATGGAATTGCCAGAGTATAAGACCTAAAACCAGCTCATTTGAAAGCTACTTAAGCCAAGAAAAAATTCATATAGCTGTACTGAGTGAAACTTGGTTAGAACCTGAGAGTCATTATAAAATTAGCGGCTACAACACATACAGATTGGACAGAGAGGATGGGTATGGCGGTGTTGCTGTTTTGACTCATTATTCTGTAAAAGCTGTTATTTGTACAACACAAAGTCGCAACCCTGGTATTGAATTGTTGCATGTTAGAATTTTAAATTGTCAACAGATTGAAAATATTATTTCAGTATACTGTCCTTCGTCCGTACGTACCTCCCAAATTGATTGGGATGCGATTTTTTCTATTGCAAACAATAAAACCCTGATTTTAGGAGATTTTAATGCCCATCACTCAAATTGGTCTTTTAAAACTGACCGACGAGGTTCTGAACTGCTTGATTCCATGTTAGATTACAACTTTATTCATTTAAACGATGGTAGTCTCACTAGAATTAGAATGGTAAACGGGGTTACGCAGCAATCTAGTCCTGATATATCATTCATTTCTTCCGATATATCCTTATTATTTACATGGAGAACTACAAATGAATCCCTTGGTAGCGATCATTTACTTATTAATTTAAGCAGCGTAATAAAGTTTAAACCTGAGTTTCATAGCAAAAGAAATTTCAAAAGGGCTAACTGGTCCTTATATACTACTTATATAGATAATAATTTACAAAACGGCGTGATCCCAAACGACCCTCAAGACATGTATGACTTATTGTACAATATTATGCAAGAAGCTGCCGATTTACACATTCCTTACACCAAAATTCCGTTACATTTATCTAATAAATTTAAGCCTAAACCGTATTGGTCTATAGAACTTTCGAAAGTGGTCGCGGAGCGACGATTAGCTCTTGCCCAACTAAGAAGATGCCCCAATCCTAGAAACTTTGATAACCTTAAAGAAAAAATAAGCATTGCACAAAAGCTTATTCGTCAAGCTAAAAGTCGATCCTTCCAATCGTTTTGTTCGTCTATAGATGAATCTACATCTTTGTCAGAGATGTGGCAGAAAATGAGGTGGTTGAAAGGCCACCGGATCCCTAACAACTGTGTTGAAAAACAAAAAGTCGAGCTTCTGCTGAGGGAACTCACCCCGGATTATGTTTGTCCCTCCCAACCCAATTTTAATTCCAATAATACAAAACTGGAAGCGGACATATCAATGCCCGAATTAAATAACTGTATCAAACGTAGTGATTCCGCACCTGGATCAGATCAAATTTCTTTTTCTATGATTAAACATCTTCCACATTCCGGTAAAATTTTGTTACTAAAAATATACAATAAATGCTTTTCACTTGGCTTTGTACCTTCACAATGGCGTCAAATTAAAATTATCCCTATCCCTAAAAACAGTGGTGTGACATCTACTCTGCGACCAATTTCTCTAATCTCTTGTATTTGCAAAATTTTCCATGGTATTTTAGGTAAACGCTTAGAATGGTTTTTTGAAAAAAAATGTTTGTTCCCTGATGATATGGTAGGTTTTCGTAAGTCACGCTCATGTCTTGATAACCTTACGCGGTTGGTATCTGATATTCAACTAGGATTTTCTAAAAATTCTACAACTGCGGCATGCTTCTTAGATATCGAAAGCGCGTATAATAACGTAGATATTCCTAGCTTATTAAATATTTTAGACAAATTTGGGGTGGGATCACAATTTTGTATTTATTTATGGTCGTTTTTAACAAATCGACACTTATGTATATCAACATTTGGTTGTGAAATGGTTAGATGTACTGGTCGTGGATTGGCTCAAGGCGACCCATTGTCCCCACTCTTATTTAATATTCTTTCTCTACATATATGCAAAAATGTAAATCAGGTTAATATTACTCAGTATGCTGACGACTTTGTGTTGTATTCTACAAATCCCAGTTTAGACCTGGCCTTGGAAAAGTTACAGTCCGCTTTACGATGTACCAATCAAATGGTAAATCAGATAGGCTTAAGTATTTCTCCGACCAAAACCAATATTTGTATTTTTAAAAAAGGCTCCTTTAGGAGATCTATTGATTTTAGTTACGATAATTATAATTTAATTAAAGTAGTTAAACATGTCAAGTATTTGGGACTCTGGTTGGATAGTTCATTGAGATGGGGGAAACATATCAATGAAACTGCACAAAGAGTTATGAAATTCATAAATGTACTTAAAATTTTATCGGGTCCGGGTTGGGGTTTACATCCAAAACATTTAAGACGTTTATATATATCCATTATCCGTAGTAGAATTGATTATGGTAGTTTTTTATTTGATAATAGTTGTCAATCTAAACTACTTAAATTAGATAGGATACAAAACCAAGCATTACGTGTAGTGGGCAGCTTCATAAGAAGTACTCCCATACACGTAATGGAAAGCGAACTTTGCCTTCCACCTCTTAGTATCCGTAGGAGATACCTAGCCAGTAAATTTTTTTTTAAATCTATGTCATTACGTGGTAACAAAACTATTAAAGTATTAGAAAATCTATCACTTTTTGTCGGTTCTAGTTACTGGACGAATAAAAAGCTTCCCTTGCTAATTGATATATTTTTCCAATTCCGCTCTGCACCAATTCACTCAAGCATACATTTTGAGATGTTTTCTTTAAATACCTGGGTAAGTAACTTTGATATGTCCCACATAGTTTTTGACTCTATACCTACTGTTTGTCGAGCTAAACGTCATTACAATATTCAACATTTAAAATATTTATGTATATCCTATCTTCAAGAACAGTATTTAGATTATTATAAAATATTTACTGACGGTTCCAAGGATAGGTACTCGGGAGGTGCTGCTTTTTTAGATCCCTTACAACAATGCTATATGAAGCTTAAGATTGGTTCAGATATTGCTATTATGCATATTGAATTGATTGCAATAGCAGAAGCTTTGTCTTATATCCAATCGGTTGACGGTGATAAGTTTGTCATTTTGACTGACTCTAAATCCGCATTGCAACATTTGGCTCGGCTCACCTCTCATGTGCGAGGTATTCCGATAGCCTATACGATATATGAAACAATTTTAAAACTTCAATCTTCAAAAAACGTATGCATCCAATGGATCCCTTCTCATATTCAGTTAGAAGATAATGATAATGTAGATAGACTAGCTAAACAAGCTTGTGTTGATGGAGTTCCTTTTGGTATTATGCCACTTTATTCCGACTATTTCAGTGTTGCTAAAAGAAGATGTTTCGAATTATGGCAAGAGTATTTTGATAAAAGGTCAAAAGAAAAGGGGATTTGGTATCGAACTATCCAACCAGAGATCTCTAGAGTTCCATGGATTGATTGTAATTTGAATAAGAACTTGATTACTATAGCTTTAAGACTGCGTTCCGGACACACACCATCGAATAAGTTCTCTTTTTTAATGAAAAAAAAATTGTCGCCAAACTGTGATGACTGTGGAGTTATAGACGATGTGTACCATATCTTGATGGAGTGTGTCCGAAATGAAGACACTAGAATTAATGCACTAATCGACTCTTACGATATTGGTTTATGCAACACTATTCTCGCCGATCCACTGTCCGATAGAGCTAAAGCCATATATAAGCTAGTTTTAAGGTGAATTCATTGTATACTTATATTCATAGTTATTTTATTAGGCGATATGGTCGCTAAGCGACAAAGCCTTTAAATAAATTAAAAAAAAAAAAAAAAAAATATTAACCTATCATAAAACGTAATATAATTTATTCAAGCCATACATCGTATTTCTAACACGAACTAAAGTTTTCATTACTTTAACAGCTTGCAGCGGATGCTAAATAATGAGTTACCATGAAAAACAACGGAAGAATGAAACTGCTCCACGAATACTTTGTCTTAGGACGTTGTTTTTATTCTATAATATTATGTTTTAAAGCAAAAGATTGACAAGGGGTATGTGGGTAAGGTTAACTTTTTTATATTAGGAATGCCTTTATAGAGTAGCAGCAGTGTCTATTTTTTTAGAAAAATATCGGTCTAAAGTAAAGATTTATAATTAGTAAAAAACAATAAATATAAGGACGACAAGAATTTATTAATCCAATGTTTTTGTTTATATGTAAGAGAGACTGATATTTTCCAGTTAACATAATTTACTGTCTTGGTAGCGTAGTTGTATTACGGTACGAATGCATTGCTGAGGTCTCGGTATCGATCTCCGGGTTGGGCAAAGTGATATTGGGTTTTTCTACTCAGTATCAGCCCGGAGTCTGGAATTCGTGCCCGATATGGCGATGAGGCCGCCCCCTCTCACATCTCATATGGGACTGAACACATATGGCGAAAAGTAGATGTCCTGATTGAACCTCTGCCTACCCCCTCGGGGATAATGGCGTGATGTGTGTTCGTTTCTGGAATAAACAAATCTCACCGAAAATAATCGCGTCATTTTTAGATAGATAAAATCCTTACTTACAATCATAGCATCACGCCTTTCTCCCTTTTCAGAGGTAGGCAGTGGTGTATCAAACCAACATTTCGCCAGCTATTTTAGGTCCCATGTAATAGGGGGTGAGCTTATTGATATTTACCGGGCACATTTCTAGACTCCGTGCTGACACTGAATAGAAAACCCGATATCACTTTACCCGATCCGGGATCGAACCTCAGACCGCAGGATTGCAGCCCCACCGTAATACGAATACGTAACCAAGGCATGTAAAATAGGATTTGTACTACACGGAATGCACAGTTTAATCCGTATTCCCTTGGTATGAATTCCTCAAAGATGAACTCGATCGCCATTAGCAGAACACGCAAAGTTTGAACGTCACTGAATTTCTAATCTCTTCCAATAACTGTTTCCACATCGGATGCGAGTTTGAACGGAGTTGTCAAAACCGCATTTAGAATCGGAGATTAGTCTTTCTATTGTCATCATATTAGTCTTCTTATTGATTCCTCTGTGATGATTCAGACATAGCTTCCTGAATGGGATTTTGAGTTATTTATGCAGACTAAAAAAAAATTTGCTGTTTTTCGGTTTTACAGAGCTTCGAAAATATGTGATAGGGGACGAGCGTATCGCCATATCGGGTACAAATTCCAGGCTCCGGGCGGATACTGAATTTAAAACCCAATATCACTTAGCCCTTTTTTTTTACCATAAAAAAAAAACTTTGTCCGACCCGGGAATCGAACCCGAGACCTCAGCTACTACGCCACCGAGGCAGTCAGTAGAATTTTAAAATTCAGCAGGTACGTTGTTTTTTATGCTTATGTATCAGTAATAAATTATTGTCTCGTTATAAAATAACTTACGAATAGATTTAATAGTACTTATACAGCTTTAGCCTTTGGAAAACGGCATGGCAAGACTAATATTTGAGTAAATCATCGCAGAATCACTTGTAATAAGCTAGTCGACATAAATTCCCAACATCCGTTCGTTTGTTGCATGTCGGAGTAACTTTTTAATGGGCCAACATATATCACGTTCTGGGGTAGACAATCGTTCCCAATCCATAGCACACTGAAATTTCAACTTCAATTTGGAAGCATTAAGGGTTGAATTGCGACGAGTTCATTGTTTCTGTAACACAATGGCACCGCTTATTTAGTACGCCATATGAACTTTGATTGTAATATTGCGTTCGTAGGGCATTCCTATTATATGACCATCCATTCTTGTACTTATTTAAGAGATTCTAATATTATTAGTTATTATATCGCAGAATCCGAATTTACAGCATTTTAGCAATAAGGCAATCTGTGTACCTTTTACATATACCAAATGCGAAATAAATTTATATACTTAGAAGTGGAGTATTTTCGATAGAGTGGAGTGGGGAAGAAAACAATGGATTTTTATATAGCTACAAAGAGAGAAAGAGATATACGACAGTTTACCCTTTCATTTGCAATCATATTATACTACGATACAAGATGTACATATACAAGCGTTTATTTTAGGTGTTAGAAACTCTTACGTAATTGCACTAGCACTATCCGTTCCACCTCTGACAACTTTGATTATGCGGAAAGGAATCCCAAATCTCACGTACGCGATCGACACTGGAACGTAATGGGTACGGTCTCGAGGCTAATTCAATCAAAAACGTTCCAATTTACGCGAATTCACCTCACAGATGATTTAAATTTAAATTTATCCGCAACTCGGTTTCGTTTCACGCATTAATTTCAATTAGGTAATTGGTGGGAAACTTTTTGGTTTGTTAGGTAAGTTTTGAAAAATTCGATCTAGGTATATAGTCGGGTTTTTGAAGTTATACTTCTTTTGGCGCGTTAGGGAAAAATGATGAGAGTAAATTCACGCACACCGTCACGAAAAACCGACACCCTGAAGTTAGCTATAGTCAACATTTTAGTTTTGAATTTTGAACGTAGAATAAGGCGAAAGATAATTTTTTATATGACAAAATTTTATATGACGGCTATTGTATTAAACAGCTAATGTAGATAGTACTCATTTTATGCCAATTTATTCGTGAGCATATATTAGAGTATGGCTTTTGTATTTGGTCGGCTTATACATTTATGTCACGAGTAGCATTTATCAGCAAGCGGTAAAATCGACCCTTCCTCCTGCATAGAATATTATAATATTGTTAGACATATAAATTTCTAGGTAACTTGTAGTTGCAACTGTTCATTTCGTAGTGTAGTTCTTAGAAACGAGAAATACAACCCCTGCGCGGCGTACCTGTGCGGTTTAATACCGAAGTTTCACTTCAGACTAGCTAGTCCTTCATTTATCTATTGGATGAGGGCTGGCTTAAATTCTACGTCTCACTGTAATACTATGATTAAAACTACACCTTCCGAGGGTAATTCTGTATTCATAGCGTAATTTCTCTTGCGATCCTTGTCAAACCTCATGACAATCTAAAGGTGTCGTATTGTCAAGACTCAAGAGTGACAGTTTAATATTTGTTAATATAAGTAATGGTGTGTGGTCTAAACTAAAACCGAGAGCGGTATATTTACACATAAATAAACATCACTGATGAGTGCGTCAAAATTAAATATCTAGTCACTGAGCAGGTGGCTGGTGTCGTTTTCGCGATAGTCTTTCTAAATAAGGTCTATTTTTCTATATCAACCGCCACATAGCAGTCTTATAGGTCTACTGTTTCTGCTTGAAGAAGTTCTGATCATATTTATTGCTATGCGATAGGAACTCGAATTTCTTTGTAGGACCAGTTTATCGATTGACTGCCTCGGTGGCGTAGTTATATTACGGTATGACTGCAATGCTGAGGTTTTGGGTTCGATTCCCTAGTCGAGCAAAGTTATATTGGGAGTTTGGAATTTGTGCCCGATACAGCGATAGGCTCGCCCCCTATCACATCATGGGTCGGAATACGCACGGGAAAAAGTGGGTGCACTATTTGCAACTCTGCCTACCCCTTCGGGGTTCAATGGCGTTAGTGTGTGTGTGTGTGTGAGTGACTAGTTTATGGAAAGTTTTTGCAGTGATTGAACAGCTTGCTTCTGTATTACATGGCATTATATGGGCTGGTCATCTTAAAACTTTAAATGGTAAGTATGAACGACATGAGGACACGACAAAGCTCCTTAAATCAGAATGTGAAGAAAAAATGTATCAAAATGTCATGATTACCTTGTTTTAAAATCCTTCAAACATTAATACGACAATACATGCACTCACTGATATTGACATCCCCAATGACTATAACGTAGATTTTGTAGCTGCTGTACTTTGATAAATTATAAACCTAGATAAAGTGACGCGCTGCAATGAAACTAAAACACACAGGCCAACTTTTCTTAAGCTAGTATGCGTGACAGGTTTGTCATACGCTATCGCTGCATCATTCTGCGTATCCTTGTGTGCGCGCATAATGATACCAGTTATTACATGGTTTCTATTGAAATAGGGAGACAATTATATCCATGTAAAACAACAAAAAATAATTCACTGGAACTCATTTAGAGGCCAACTGTTGGCCTCTATTTTTTTCGACGCGTTTGAAACGTTCAGTCTCTATCTAGGTATATAAATAATCAAAGCTGCTGTAATATATTTTGTAGCATACCAACACGTGTTATTAATTTTATTATTGTCTCTTTCTATGGTGTCCTAGATCTTTGCCACTACGCTTTCTGCACTCAAATAAAAATATGTTTTTAAAGGTACAATCGCTTATAACTGAAATCTTGCCAAACACGCTACAATGGGGCAATAGGTATAGACGTGGCACGCGTCGACGTGACACGAGTGTTGCTTCTATCTGTATTGTATAGAAGATAAACACGTTTGCCGATGACAAGGCGTTTTCCTAAGAAAAGTATGTATAGATCACAAACAGGAAGAATGGAATTACATCATCTATTTTATGTAGTTAACTCTCTCCTACTATAGTAGCCTAGTAGTTGATGTGCACTGCCTGTTTTAAAAAAAATGTTTACGTACTCGCGTTCTGGATCACACACAGGTCGGGGGGGATTTAAATGACATTATCTATCTTATGCAGCCAACTCGCTTTGTTTATGGTAGCCTGGTACTTGCGGTATACAAGATGTATTTTTTTAGGTGCAGTGTTCATGTAACTGAATTCCAATTTAAAGGACCCTTAATTACTGGTCATTATAACACATCTAATATGTTAAGATGATAAGCGCAGTATTTTTTTACAATTTCGAAGTTCTGGTAAGTGGTACTGTTCATCAGCAGCTGTTCATTACCATGAAATGAGTGAAAGATGCGTATATTAAAAATCATAATAGTGACTCAAATAATCCTGTTTATTTCTATAATCCATCCATATCTTGTGCAAATCCACAACTCACAAGACCGAGGGTTATTTATAAATCGGTTCGCTTCCCTCGATTCGGAATAAACGTACGTGGAACGTTTCATTCTTTGTTTCTTGGTTTATACAATACACTAAAGTATTTCTCCGTGAACGTTCGCGGAACTTTAAGATTTTGTATTTCGCGATATTTTATTTATCAATGTGCCGTGGAATTGAGATCGTTTCCCCTATATTTGAGTTACTTGGGCTGCGGGCGGACATACAATATTCGTTTCAAAAGTGAAGTAACTTATTGTGTAACTTCCTAAACAATATTTGTTCCAGATGATAGGTACTCTAGATGGAAAAAATTTGCAAGTAAAAATGTATTACGCCGGTTTTTTATTCATATCTCATTCCTGTAGCTAAAGTATAGCACCATGGCATCATGTCTTTAGGCGTAAGCAGAGGTGTGACGCAACCAAATTTCGACAGCAGTATAAAATCTTTAATATTAATTGCATTATTCTGTATTTGCCATCGCCGACGTTGATATAGAAAAACGTCTGGTAATTTGAAATACTATGTTTAACGTAAATAAAATTAGACCGAGAAATAAACTGACGACGCTATAAGAGCGCAATTATTTTTAAAGGTGGTGATTAAAAGAGAGCCACAAAATTTAAAGACGAAGGCCAGTCTCAAGCTCGTCGCGAAGTGTTCATACAATAGCTATAATATAGAGTCGTAGTTTAGTTAGATGACTTAATTACAGTGTATAATAATAAAGCTATTTCTAATAGCTCCTAGTTCTTTTTCTATGAATGAAAACAGGAGTGAAACTTAAAAGATTTGACTTGGTATGGTAGAAAAAGTTTTTGTTGTAATTTCAACCACAACCAATATTTAGATATACGAATACGCATACGCATGCTCACGCCTTTTATCCCCGAAGGGGTAGGCAGAGGCGCAACTAGTGCACCCACTTTTCGCAAAGCGTATTCCGTCCCATGATGTGATAGGGGGCGAGCCTATCGCCATATCGGGCACAAATTCCAGACTCCGGGCTGATACTGAATAGAAAAATCCAATATCACTTTGCCCGACCCGGGGATCGAACCCGAGACCTCAGCCTTGCAGTCGTACTGTAAAACAACTACGCCACCGAGGCAGTCAATATACGAAATATACGAATACGTTTAAACAAATAAAATTCGCCATCACGTACGACGAAATGTCCTTTGCCCTTACAATGTGTATAAATGGGGGATTTATTGTCGACCGAAAGCCACAATACTACCGAGGGCAATTCAAGAGGATAGTTTATCAAAGAGCTGTTACTAGGGGCGGCATTGTCAGAATTTCAACCAGACCGTTATTTAAATTGTTAGGAAAAGTTTTGGCAGAGGTCTTGGGCTGGAATTTATGTGTAGCCTATCAGTCCTACATCGTCTAACAGTTGAGCACCTTAGTAATATGGGGTTTCTAGGTGTTGCGCGTGACATCGCCCGCGTGAAATGCCTTTCCCGCTTGAAAATTCCCTAAACACAATACGATGCCAGCGCCATCTACTTAAAGAACCAGATAAAAAATATCAAATTTTTCCTATGGAAGCAAATTACCGGAATGAAAAGTAGCCTTTAGCGGCGAAAGGTCGTCGCCGCAGTAGAGGAACAGATGGTTGCGTTCCTCTATGGAAGGGGAAGATTTCCAATCAGGCAGATGTTGCGCCTGACCGGCCGCGGCCCCTCCGATGGTTCCTACTCGGAGGTGGTATATATACCGCGCTTCGCGCGAATATTGCTATCGCAATTCTGGAACGTGCAATGCCATCTGGTGTAGATTTTTGGGCGTCATTTGCTAATCATCGATATTCGATACCCGGTTATCTAGTTGACAATTTACTGAAGTAGTTCCCAGCCATGTTGATAGGTGGCGGTGTTGCCAATTATGCCGCCACATCACTCCCCCCCGGAGACCGGAGGTCGAAAGTTCAGTCGTAAATGCTTGCGCCAGTGCCAGAGAGTTGATGCCCCAGTGAGTCGGGGTGTAGTTGATGCCCCAGTGAGTCGGGGTGTTGCTGTTGCCCCAGTGAGTCGGGGTGAAGTGGTCCCAGTGAGTCGGAACCGTGCGCAATTGGCCCTAGTGAGTCAGGGCTGTGCGCGGGTAGTCAGCTCCTTTGAAGCGAAGCTGAGTGTTGCGTCTCTGCGATGACTTCGGTGCGTCACGTGGCTGTACCGCGACAACCGGCGAAAGCTGCCTGAAGAAGGTCCGACTGCAGCGCAGTTATGCCGTGACGTTGGAGCCGAAGACCGTGCAGGAGTGCTGAAGGTACCAGACATGCATAGGCAGCATGCATGTGGTAACTTGATGGCGAGAACGCTCACTGGCTGGGCGAAGTGACGACTGGCTGGCTGGAAAGGAAGTGGCAGATGGCGGTGCGATGCGATGCGAGACGCTGTGATGCGAAGCGATGATGATGCTGGTCAGCTGGACTCGAGGTTGTAGGTGCGATGATGTTCAGCGTCGGGGGTCACCACTTTGGCGGCGAAATGGTGTCGCCGCAGTAGAGGAACAGATGGATGCGTTCCTCTATGGAAGGGGAAGATTCCCAATCAGGCAGATGTTGCGCCTGACCGGCCGCGGCCCCTCCGATGGTTCCTACTCGGAGGTGGTATATATACCGCGCTTCGCGCGAATATTGCTATCGCAATTCTGGAACGTGCAATGCCATCTGGTGTAGATTTTTGGGCGTCATTTGCTAATCATCGATATTCGATACCCGGTTATCTAGTTGACAATTTACTGAAGTAGTTCCCAGCCATGTTGATAGGTGGCGGTGTTGCCAATTATGCCGCCACAAGCCTATGCTAATCCAAGACATGATCCAACATACAATAATTCTAACATTTTCACAAACTTTCGCATTTATAATATTAGTAAGATACTTTTTCATCTCGCCAAGCTAATTCCGGTGGTTAAGTTACAAACACCGAAATTTCAGAGATCTCAAATAGTTCATCGCTAAAACGAACAAATACGCCCAGGGAGTGAGATTAAGGCCGCGAACTCGATCTCTGCACTCTTTTCCATTCAGTGTAGTTGATCGTTGCTCCTGTAGTTTTTATTGCTCACTTGTTACTCCTGCCTTCTCTGGATGTAACTCTGATGTATCATTTTGTTTAGTGCCACCGTACCTAATATATAGTTTAACTGAAAGTTCGTATAACTCTGGGGTAAATATTTTATAAAGAACTTACCATAAGATGTAATGTTGTCACCTTCTGTTCATGTAATGATAAAAAATGGATTTTTTATTATGGTCATTGTAAAATACACGTGAGCTAGCGATTGGAATTTATGTGTTACGTGTTGTCACGGTACGGGATACAAAATAGCAGTAAGGATAATATATATATTACATGCATACACTCACGCCTTTTATCCCTGAAGGGGTAGGCAGAGGCACAACTAATGCACCCTTTTTTCGCTGTGCGTATTCCAATACTTAATAGAAAAATCCAATATCACTCCGCCCGACCCGGGGATTACCGATACAGTATATAATTACAGTTAAATGGGCAGACGAGCATGCCGCTCGCCTGATGGTAAGCGATACGACCGGCCATAAACAGTAGCAACACCATAAAGAATTACAAAATACTGCGTGGCACTCCACTGTGCTCGTCAACTCAAGACAAACGATGTTAATTTTCATAGGAATTACACTGGCTACAATGTCCTTAAAACCGGAACACAAAAGTGCATGCACACTGCTGCTTGGCGGAAGAAATAGACAGTGGAACTTAGCCAGGCGGGAGACCTACCACCAGTAAAATATGTCATGCAATGCAATGCAATCAGCCCTGTATTATATACTGCCCACTGCTGAGCACGGGCCTCCTCTACTACTGAGAGGATTTTAGGCCTTAGTCCACCACGCTGGCCTAGTGCGGGTTGACGGACTTCACATACCTTCGAAATTCAGAGAACTCTCAGGTATGTAGGTTTCCTCACGATGTTTTCCTTCACCGTTAAAGCGAACGATAATTGATAATCAATACACACGTAACTACGAAAAGCCAGAGGTGTGTGCCTTGGGTTTGAACCTCCGGACATTGTCTCGGCAGACCGTTCCATTCCCAACTAGGCTATCGTCCACTTAAATATGTCATATAATAATATATTTAGTATCGGTGACATCGACCAGAGCTTAGCATTCACTGATATTAGCTTCAATGAAATTTTAAACTTTGTGAGGGTTTGCTTGAAAAGGCTAATTAAAATGATAATCCATATCTGCCCTCTTATCAATGAACGTTAATAAGCGGTGCTTTAGCTTAATTCTGCTTTGCATATTACTTCTTAAAAGCGGCGATAGCCTAGTTGGGTGTGGAACGGACTGTCGAGACGAATGTCCGCAGATTCAAAACCCAAGGGCACGCACCTCTGACTTTTCTAAAAAGTTATGTATGTATTCTTTGTGAATTATCGCTCGCTTTAACGGTGAAGGAAAACATCCTGAGGAAATCTGCATATCTGAGAAGTTCTCTATAGGAATTTCGAAGTGTGAAGTCTGCCAACCCGCACTAGGGCTCTCAGTTGTAGAGGAGGCCCGTGCTCAGCAGTGGGCAGTATATAATACAGGGCTGGTATGGCATGGTATCTTCCTTCTTAACGACTAATAAAGTCAGCTACAAAAGCTGATGTTTTAAAGGTGGCAAACGCTATAGCTGTACGTTTCATGGCGCTCATCATTAACCAAGCATCCTGTTCGACGCGTCATGCAGTATATAACGCAGCGAAAGTGTTTTATGAAATAACGTCACTAAATGCATCCAGTAAAACATTTTACACGGTACGTAACGTGGTGAAACTTCGGTTGAAAATATTTCATAAAACTGGCTTTAACATTGGCGGTTTAGTCTTCATTAAATTGGACTTTCCGCGCTGAACGGGATGTGAGGATTCATTTTGTATTTATTTCCTTCGTGTCGTTGGTCTTTTACCTGTAGGATGAGGATGGAGATAAATGTTGAAATTTTTAGTGTTTAAAATTTTCATTCGTTAACAGTTTCTTTAGATATGTGGCGATGAATTTTAATGCTGCAGGGAAACATCCCATGCTATAAACTGAATTGGCTATGTCACAAAATAGCCAATTTAATTTATAGCATGAATGGTTCGAAGTGCGGTGACGTTTGAAAAAAGGTTAAAGATCGAGTAACGGTCCAGTTTTGAGCTGCAAAAATGTTAGAGCCCTAAGGCGACCAAGTCGCCATTCATTCATTCATTCATCAATATTATTTTATAGGATTCTAACATCCCATACGTACTCAAAGGTAAGATAGGAAATCACATTGAAGTATGGCATATCACTCGTTTGTGAGTGTGTGGATTAGGGACGAACGTTTCATCTAAGCTTCCTAACAGTAGTGTGTGTAGCAATTGTGTTACAGTTTGGAGGTAATTTAAGCCAGTGCAATTACTGAACATTTGATATCTCTGGTGAGCGTGACCAGACCAGTGCTGTTACATAAAGTACTTTGTAATTCCAAGTTTCTGATGCTTACTTACACGTAAAATGCTCAAGGATTCAGTTGTATAATGAAACTTTAAACCTCAAGATATATGTAATAATTTCTTTAACGGCTTTAAAAATAATAAAACCATATATCAATTTCCTTTTATGAAAAACAACAGAGCAAGAGCACCATTCTCGCTTACAAATGCCAACATAAAGAACTATCTGCCGTTTTTAAGACGTTCTCGGATTATGCAACCACATTTCCCGGTTCCCGGGCAATTCTTTTCCTTCAGAAGACAGATTTAGACGGTCTAAGTACGCGTATAAATCTAGTTTTACGACTACCGCTAAATTTGAATGTCGTAATTTCAAACCCGGCCTTTCTGCGGGTAATTTTGTGAACCCCTTTAATCGCTTGTTAATCGTCAGTTACATTTGAGGTGGCTAAAATGCAGTCATTTAGTGCTATTGCATAGTTATTGAGGTTTAATAGACTGCCTCGGTGGCGTCGTTGTATTACGGTACGACTGCAATGCTGAGGTCTCGGGTTCGATCCCCGGGTCGGGCAAAGTGATATTGGGTTTTTCTATTCAGTATCAGCCCGGAGTCTGGAATTTGTGCCCGATATGGCAATAGGCTCGCCCCCTATCACATCATGGGACGGAATAAAAATGGCGAAAAGTGGGTGCATTAGTTGCGCCTCTGCCTATCCCTTCGGGGATAAAAGGTGTGAGTATGCGTGCGTGCGCGTATTGAGGTTTAAGGAAGTTTATGTATGGCGCTGCTGAGCTTAGTTTTATGTAACTAGGTACTAGAATCTAACCTCAAGGATGTCAGAATTGGAGTTTGTATCAGATGTGGCCGTAGGAGCGTCCTCAATCACATTATGGGACGAATGTAAGCTCAGCGAAATTAAGGTGCATTACTAGCCCTTCGGTACATCTTTTTGGGGATAAAGGCGTTCTATAATTATGTAGCGAATAATATGTAACTTTCCTAACCCAAAAACCCTAACCTAAAAATCGAACTTTTTATCACCTGTTCGCGGAATCATTCCAAACTACACGGTTCACAGCCAAGGTACAGTACAAAAATCAATCGTAGCAAATTCAACACTACGAGCTCTTCGATATCGTACAAACAGACGAAGCATTCGATATGAAAGGACGAGCTGCATCCGCGGCAGTAGGCGTGCGACTTACATTATTCGCCTCGCACGTGACAACTTGTTAGTACTGGCGGGCGGGAAAGTCTTTACCTATTTTGACCCAACTGTTCCAAATGGTTATTGAAACTATAACAATGTTATTTTATGTTTATATAAATAAAATCTGAGGGAAATGTAACCTACTTATAATATAATGCCCACTACTGAGCACGGGCCTCATCACTGAGAAGGTTTAGATCACCTCGGCCTAGTGTGAGTTGGGAGATTTTTCATACATTCGAAAATTTTATGGAGAATTCTCAGGTATGTAGGTTTTGTTCTCATGATGTTTTAAATTTACACCGTAAAAGTGAACGAAAATTTATAAAAATTCACACGGAAATTCGAAGTCAGAGGATTATGTCTTGGGTTCTTAACTTGCAGACCTTCGTCTCGGCAGTCCGTCGCGTACCATTCCCAGCTAGGCTATCGTGTTTTTGATTCCATTTTTATTAATTGATGTTTTATTTACTTAAAATTTTTATTCAATTTTTTTGCAATGCTTAAAAATAATTAACTAACAAAAAAGCAATAAATAAAAACTTTTTAACAAAAAATAAAACCAACTTCCAAACCAAAAAATAATTTAACTTTGTATACATATATTTGGAGTCTATGCCTAATTTAAATCGAAAATTGTTTTCGTAAATTTGTTCTTGTATTTGCTTAGCTTTGCTGGCAATTTAAATTAGGCACCGACTCCAATACGTACCTATATAAAGTTAAATTATTTTTTGGTTTGTAGTGGTTTTGAAGTCGGTTTTGCTTTATGTTAAAAAGTTTTTATTTATTGTTTTCTTTTATGAAATGGTGTAACCAATACATTATACATATACGATTTTAGTATTCGCGGGTCATTTGCTGTTAGTTATTGAAGAAGTTTCATTGTCTATGTCCGAAGATCTTCATCAGATACTAATAAATTATATACTAAAACCTTCCCGAAAATATGCATTTGAATATTGAAATCGGATCAGTAGTTTTTGAGAAAATCGCGGACATACAAACTTACATACATACATACACACATACATACGTACCTACGTACATACATACATACATGTATGGAATGCATACAAAGCATTGATCTGAAAATCGAAATCAGAACTTTGATTTTACAGTATACAATGTCGCTCGACCATTAGACCGACGCGACGCAATAATAATAATTTGGTCTATTAATGTGCATAACAGTATCATGACATTATAGCGCCACGTAAACGATATAATCGTGCCCAATATAACAGTTATATTGTTTCGGATCAGTATCTGTTCGGTTTAGATAACCAAACAATGATTAATGATCTAATTGATAGACACGTAACGCTCACGCTTGTATTCTAAATAGGGTAGGTAGAGGTCGCATTGGCTTATCCAGGGTTTTCTCAGCTAGTGTATTTGTTATTGATTAAAAATTCTAATCTCGAGTGAAACTTTAATCAAATGTAAAACGGGCTAAGTGATCTTTGGTTCTTCGGCTCAGAACCTATCAGCCGAGATTCTGGAATTGTGCCCGATATGATGGACTCGCCCCCTATCATATGATGGTACAGAACACACATGGCGAAAAGTGGACAGGTTACATCTCTGCCTACCTTCGAGGATAAAGGCGTGATGTGATGATGATGTTTGTGAATTTATTAGTTTATTTTTAATACTGGCCTAAGCTTTGAACTCTAATCATGAGTTTCGAAGCCATAAATTGCTACAATAGCAATGAGACACTAAAAATAATATTTTACGTAATAACTCCTCGAATTTTATGAGAGCATTATTCTGAAATTATTACACTACCAATGAAACATTTTTACTATCTCGTACAATGTTTTGATGCTTGAACATAAGAGGTCAATAAAAAAAGTTTTATACAAGCTATATTTGTTGGGTTACGCTTATATTCGGTCATTTATTATGAATTACCTGTAGCCTTGGTTGATGTAATGATATTTTGTTCCAAAAAGTTTAAAGCTTTGCGCTCTTCAATATTAAATTTATCTATCACATTTTATCCTACAGGGCTCAGTAGATTCACTGTATTTCGTAATTAAAGCAAAACTGATCAATGCTTGCAACTGCTTCATAAAAGACACTGCTTTTTGACTGCCTCGGTGGCGTAGCTGTATTAAGTACGCGTCATGAGTACGATTTGCGCACTGTGGTCCTGGGTTCGAATCCCAGGTCGAGCCAAAAACATTGTGAATGGGTTATTCCATCTTAAAAAAACTCAGTCGCAGCTTGGAATCAGGAAGTTGACGGTGTGCTACCCCCGTGCCTCGGAAAGCACGTAATGCCGTTAGTCCTGCGCCTGATCTCCGGTCATATCGGATTGTCGTCTCACCGGACGATGAGAGTAAAGGAATAATGAGTGCACCTGTGTATGGAGTTTCTTTCTGCCTTTCTTCTTCGGGTCGTCATCGCTTAGGTAGCTAGTGAAAGACTGGTAGGTTAGCTAGGCTAGGGCCAGTAGTGTCCTCACCGGTCAGGATCGCAACGCGTTCCTCCCATTATTTTTTAATAAAATGATCTCTTTTTTAAGCTATTGCATAGCTTCTATCGCGGGCCTTGAGCGTGGAGACCGAATCCAGAAATTACGTAACGAAAATAACCTGGCATCTTTTTTATCTTACTAATATGAACCTTAAATAAAATGCGTGGAAGCTATAATTCTTGAAACGAGTATATTTTTAATTATTTTATTTATTAAAGTCATTAAAACCATTTCTTACTAATCTAATATGAACCTAAAACACATTGCGTAGAAGCTATTTCCCCAGCGTTGGCACGGCACGAGTACAAAAGAATCGAACGTAACATTCTTTTTTCAAATTTTGATTTATTTTACTTTGGTTGTGATGACCATTGCATTTCTGACATTTATCAATAACAAGACTAAACGTGCGTTGTTCGCGTTTAAAAATCTACTTTATGTGGTAAGCGTAAGATCGAATTTTTGTCAATCAAAATTTGTGATAAAAAATGCTATGCAATAGCTTTACCGCGGCAGTCTCCGAGTGCCACACGTATTTTTTTATATCCCCTTTCCTGCTAGCCCGAGCTGGCTTTTTTCTTTTTGTTTATTTCTCATCATAGACTTTACTCCTTACTAAAATGTCGGTAGTTAAATAAGTGACCATTGGTATTAATAATAATGATTAATATAATCAATTTAATGTATCTTGACTTATCATAAGTGCAACTATGTTCGCCTACGTGATGAAATACACACATACTCGTGCACTATAATATCTCCTTCGTACCTGGCTGATGTCCGTTGAGATTAGTCGCCGTGGCCGAAATCGGCTAGGAAAAGATATATGAAAAAAAAGATAAAGCAACGATAAATATATTACCGAATATACATGTCGACACCGTAGATATCGGAAAAACCTTCACAGTGACCTCAACTCGTAACATTTATTGAGCAAACCCCGCAAAAAACAACAGTCAACATTGTCGATGAAAAACGGATGAATGGCTATAAACGAATATAAAAAATATTGAGCCAGAAACTCCACATTGAATTCCTGACAGCCAATGAAATCACATCTGTGAGCTCCCTTTCAATAAAAGAGTAAAAGATATCCAATTAGTAACAAAGAGCGAATTGCTTTTGCATCCGTGGACCCTTTGATGGTACACCGGCAGTCTCCGCGTAGAGCATAGTTTATTTTGAAATTAATTGAAAAGAAACCAACGTTGTATACATTTTTATAGCAGAAGGTATGCGAAGATGCATGTCAGTATCCTGAGGGTAACTGTCGCCAGTAGGTTTGACGGGTTATTACCACAGAGCTTTGCATACCTCTACTAAATATTGGATGTGTCACTTAAAATTAGGTCAACGAGAAGTACCCTATAGGCTTTGATTCCCTTGCGAAATCGCATAATATGAGAATTTATGCGACATAAACGGTCATATCATTTGATCGTGTTGACTTACAAGTTTGATTTTTTCACATCTGAAAGAGACTATCGAGTATTTGATACAAATTTCAATTTGATATCTCTACGGGTTCCTGAGAAAAAGGGTCTTGACAGACAGACAGGCAGACGGACAGATAAACCGACAACAAACTGTTCCTATAAGGGTTCCTTTTTTCCTTTTGGGGTCCGGAACCGTAAAAAAAGAAGAGAATCCACAACCAAAATACTATGAAGGATCGAAGAGGTATTAAGTGGACGATGGCCTAGTAAGTGGACGATAGCCTAGTTGGGAATGGAACGGTCTGCCGCGACAATGTCCGGAGGTTCAAAACCCAAGTGAGGAAACCTACATACCTGAGAATTCTCCATAAGAATCTCGAGGGTATGTGAAGTCTGCCAACCCGCACTAGGCCAGCGTGGTGGACTAAAGCCTTAACCCTCTAAGTAGTAGAGGAGACTCGTACTCAGCAGTGGGCAGTATATAATACTGGGCTGATTGCATTGCATTGCATCGAAGAGGTAACTGACCGGAAGCTAGGGTATATATATCTTCAAACATGTGGTGGATACTATAGTTAAAGTGTCGTTTTTTAATGGCATTTAATGACGAGACGAGCAAGCCGTTCGCCTGATGGAAGCGACACGACCACCCATAAACAGTAGCAACACCATCCAGCACATTGACTTACAAAGTACTGTGTGGCATTCCACTGCGGTCGTCATCCTGAGACATAAGATGTTAAGTCTCATTATGTCCAGTAGTTACACTGGCTACAATGTCCTCCAAACCGAAACACAACAGTGCATGCACACTGCTGTTTGGCGGTAGAAATAGACATTGCGGTGGTGCCCACCCAGACGGACTCTTACATATGAGAGACCTACCACCAGTCTTGCTCTCATAATATCCATAACACTAATGGAATTTGATTATAGGTACTTCAATAACAGTTCTGGAAATCTTTGGCGGAGGTCTGTTCAAAAGTAGACATCTTGTAGCCGATGATGGGAATGAGATCATCGCTTTAGCATGGTGAAAATTCCGAAAATCACAAAGAAAATTCGCAAACACATAACTTTCGTGTCGTTAAAATAATTGCGGTTGTCTCTATGTAAACAATTAATGTGTGTATTCTTTGTGAATTATCGCTCGCATTTATGGTGGTAAACATCGTGAGGAAACCTGCATACCTGAGAAGTTCTCTGAATTTCGAAGGTATGTGAAGTATGCCAACCCGCACTAGGCTAGCGTGGTAGACTAAGGCTTAACCCCTCTCAGTTGTAGAGCAGGCTCGTGCTCAGCAGTGGGCAGTATATAATACAGGGCTGGTATGGTAAACAGATATAGACTACTAGGTGTTGCTCGCGGCTTCGCCCGCATGAAAAGCCTTTCCCACTACCAATGTCCCTAAAACACAGTATGACGCCAGCGCCATTTACTTAAAGAGTCTGATAAAAAACATCCATTACATCCCATGGCAGCAAATTTCCGGGATAAAGTAGCCGTTGTGTTAATCAAGGGCATGATCTACCGGTGTACCAAATTTCATCCAATTCCTTTTAATAGTTTCTATGTTTAGTTCTAACAAACATCCAAACACACAAAAATCTAAACAATTTCAAAAACTTTCGCATTTATAATATTAGTAAGAAATAAGATGGACAGGGAACCCAGTAAATGTCATCATCATCATCATCATCAGCCACATGACGTCCACTGCTGAACATGGGCCTCCCCCAAAGATTTCCAGACGGACCTGTCAAAAGCGGTCCGCATCCACCCCCCCCCCTTATGAAGACTAAGATAGAGACCAGTACATGTACTTAATACAAATCAAAAATGCAACTTAAAACATTTTCTGAATTTAATGGCGTGTCCCATATTAATATATTATAGCGCAGTATTAAAGCACTATTAATTTCAAAATTCAATTCCTATTTGTAGCCCAAAGGGTAATAATATCTGCTAGAACGCGCACACCTCCAATTCTGAACATGGTGCATTTCTCATTCAGATAATAGATATAGGAATCTAACTAAACTTGGCTAAGACCGTTCCTGGTGGGAGGGTATAATTTATTAGTACACTATTCAATGAAGACCTCCGTACATGGCGAAGAAAATTACATCGTAGCTGATTTCGAGTAACATCCACATTAAAGTGTCATCTTTAATTGGACCGGTCCTTCACTGGTCAATATTATAGAATAGAATAGGAAACTATTGAATATCATAAATACAGAGAATTTAATAACACTGTCACTGTAGCGTAGGACGCCCTCTGGCCAGATGGCGGGACGACTTGCACAAGAGGGCCGGCAGCGACTGGATGCATAAAGCAGCAGACCGGGCTCTGTGGCGTACCTTAAGAGAGGCCTATATCCAGCAGTGGACTACAACGGGTTGATAATGATGGTGATGAATAAGACTTTATTATGTATACATCTATACTAATATTATAAAGAGGAAAGATTTGTGTGTAAGTATGTTTGTAACGAATTAACTCAAAAACTACTGAACGGATTTCGATGAAATTTGGCACTCGGGTAGATCATGTCCTGGATTAACACATAGGCTACTTTTTATCCCGGGAAAATATTTTTATCTCGGAAAAACTTTTTCACGCGGGCGAAGCCGCGAGTAGAAGTCTAGTCACAAATATAGTATAACAAATAGAGTCTATACCTACTTACCACCGGATCCAAAGTATTTTTGTCGCGAAAAGAATGCCTCAGTAATTCCGCGAGTCAGTGTACCTACAGTGCAAGCTTTTTCAACATCGCAATGCGCTGAGATAGCTTCACACGAAGTAAACGTCTAGAGCGTCATGGAATTCATAATTTTCATGAAAAAACATGGTTGTTTTCACTACCCTTTTTCATTTCATTTATTGCGATGCTAGTAGTATTTTTAATAAATATTAAGACAAGTAATTTGTTTGTTTCTAATATAGCTTTAGAAGGAATAGCATTTTTTTGTAGATGAAGTGCTACAAGCCACAATTACTTTTAATTGGTAATTGTAATTATTGACTGCCTCGGTGGCGTAGTTGTATTACGGTACGACTGTAATGCTGACGTCTTGGGTTCGATACCCGGATCGGGCAAAGTGATATTGGATTTTACTATTCAGTATCAGCTCGAAGTCTGGAATTTGTACCCGCTATGGCGATAGGCTCGTCCTCTATCACATTATGGAACGGAATACGCACGGCGAAAAGAGGGTGCATTAATTGCGCCTCTGCCTACCCCTTCGAGGATAAAAGGCGTGAGTGTACGTATTGCTGTATGTTATTAAATTGGCAATGCACTGCTTTCATAACTATGAGAAGTTAAGATATGAAAATTAAATTGCTTAGTGATTACGCTGGGTACAATCACCTTTAAATATGATTACCAAAATGCTTGCAAACAGCTCCTTGGTGGCAAAAATAGCTAATCAATATCACTTTCTCAGATAATCCGGTGAGTACTTTCTTTTCTCTTATACCTGTTTACTCCAATTTCCAAATTGGTCTATTCTTCCAATTTTCAGAAAACATTTAAGAATTGTTGAGATTTGAATTCCTTCCGTACTGCAAAAAGGTGTCTTTTTTACGTATTTGATAAAGAATCTAGATATTAATTGAACTAAAAGACGCTGTTATTAAAGCAAGATGAAAATTTTAAACGTTTCGTCTGGAAGTTTATAATTGATAAGGTAAGGTTCAATGAAATTTCTGATATCTAGAGTTCAATGCACCGGTACACTGTACTATGAATTTATAGAGGCTTTGATTAATTATATACCTAGATAGACACTGAACGTTTCAAACGCGTCGAAAAAATAGAGGCCAACAGTTGTCCACTAAATGAGTTCCAGTGAATTATTTTTTGGAACGAAGTTCCTTATCGCGCGTTGTGAAAGGGGGCTGGACGGAAAGTTGTCACGACACTTTTTTCTATTATCTTACTAATATGAACCTTAAATACAATGCGTAGAAGCTATAATTCTTGAAACGAGTATATTTTTATTTATTTTATTTATTAAAGTCATTAAAACCATTTCTTACTAATCTAATATGAACCTTAAATACATTGCGTAGAAGCTATTTCCCCAGCGTTGGCACGGCACGAGTACAAAAGAATTGAACGTAACATTCTTTTTTGAAATTTTGTTGATTTATTCTACTTTACTACTACTGACATTTATCAATAACAAGACTAAACATGCTTTGCTCGCGTTTAAAAATCTACTTTATGTGGTAAGCGTAAGATCGAAGTTGTGTTTAGTCAATCAAAATTTGTGATAAAAATGCTATGCAATAGCTTTACCACGGTAGTCTCTGAGTGCCACACGTATTTATTTGTTTTTTTTCTAGAAACTTATGCATTGGAACGGAAATAGGAAAATATTTATATATTTATATATATACACACTCTGTTATATAAATAAAATTTTATTACAATTCCTTCACTAATTAATCGAAAGGAACTTCGTTCCATCCGGGTGTCCCTTGACACCTCTCATTTTGTTGTTTTTCATGGATATAATTATCTCCCCGTTTTAATAGAAACCATGTAATAACTGGTATCATTATGCGCGCACACAAGGATACGCAGAATGATGCAGCGATAGCGTATGACACAGCTGTCACGCATACTAGCTTAAGAAAAGTTGGCCTGTTTGTTTTAGTTTCATTGCAGCGCGTCACTCTATATAGGTATACAATTAATCAAAGGATAGAGGATTTACTTAAGAAAAAACTTTTTTAAAAAAAATATAGCCGACTTTAAAAACCACTCTAATGTAAAAAATAACTTATACTTTGCTCATGGGTTATAAGGAAATTCAAATACTACCAATATTATATACACTGCCATTCGTGTGATTATATTTATGTGCAATGAATAAACCTTATAACCTAACCTATTAGAAGCATCCTGCAAGTCATCATAATATATTCGTTTTCAAGACTAAACAGCTTATATTTATCTTATTTTGAGGTCCATTAGAAGTCTTTACATAGATATTAACCACATTCTATCGAATCTGTCGAAAAGCGCCTACTCATTTTTGATAGCAATATGACAAATCTACGTTTTTTGCTATTTATTCCTTTTTTTTATAAATAAATGGTTTTATATACCTATTTATCACTTACCATCTAGTGGAAGTCCCTGTTATTCGTATAACGGGTCACCATGCATATGTATTATCTTTTATTATGCTTTTATTCAATAAAAAATAGCTCAAATTTATGCGTTGCTAATAGACTTTCGTAAGGGCACTTTTAAGTCGTCGAATGAAATTACTCATATGATTCAGGTCTATTCAATCTGTTCCATAAAATGATGAACCCTGTACCAAGATATATTGAAATGGGACCACTTCGCGACCCTTATTTACTTAATAAAGAAGGAATCAAGGAAATACGCTCCCAATTTTCAGAGAAATCAGTGTACAGTCAGCAGCATAAGTAGATGAACAAATTCAAAATTTCAAATTGCCTACACACTTTTGTGTTCTTACTAATCTTCTTTTTCTCTTCACAAAAATAAAATAAAAGAGATTTACTTTAGTTCAAACGAAGAAAAAAATGATTCAGTTTAACTTAACGCGTATATAGGCGATTTGCTATTTTGATTTTGTACAGATACTTATGCTGCTGACTGTACATACATAAAAAAAAATACAAACACACGAATTGATAACCTCCTCCTTTTGGAAGTCGACTAAAAAGCGTTGATAGCGTGATGGAGAGAGTGAAGGATTATTCAAACAGAGGTTGTGGATTCGATTTTCTAGATGCATGTATGTGACTATTTCAAATCATTTGTATATATTTTTATAAGCAATCAAAACTTTTCATTCATTTTTATAGCAAGTTTAATGTTTATTATTCATCTGCCTCTTTGCCTTCTCTAAAAGGTATAATGAATGCCTTTTGTTCTGTACGAACCGACGTTAAGGCGCTTTATTTGGAAAATGAAAGAATTCTTTGATGTCATTATGAGTAGGGATTGTTTTCGTAGGTTCAAACCGTATAGGGTATTATAATTTTTTTTAAAGAAGGTTCGTATTAAGCAGGTTGGTCACCTGCTGGTAAGTGCTCGATACTTTGAACACCTACAAGTGCCAGATTTTAAGTCTTTTGCCAATAATAAAATGGGAAGAATAGGAACTGGGAAATCGGAGAAAATTGTACCGGGTCTTGTCTAGTCTTATTGACTACATATTCCCTCCATTGCGTGCATTCTTTCGAAGAAATTTAAGGTAAAAGGTGGCCCTGTGAAATCCTGATAACTAACAGCATATGGAGACTCGAACAAAGTGTCCATATGTAAACGAATATTACATGGAAAACAGCTTTAGTTTTGCGTTGTACGCAAAAATTGCTAGAACACGTGCATTTTTTTCAGTAGACCGCGTAACACGCTATCAATTTAAAAGCCAAACAGCCATACGGACTCTAATAAAACCATCCTTATATGTACTGAACCACTGCTGGGCACGGTTCCCTACTACTGAAAAGGTTGAGACAGACCCTAAACTTGAAATACTAAAATTGCAAACATACATTTTCAAGGGAAACAATAAAACGTCGTTCGATAGTAGATTAATTTGCTGACAAATGCTACCACATTCAGCCATAAAAGCTTCACACCCGCCTGGATATTCCATTTTCTATTGCAATCGACGATACAATAGAATTCACACTCCAACAATTACAGATCGAGGTGCTACGCTAACGATTTCAAAACATACTTGACAATGTTTTCGTATTAACGATACAGCACACCAGTTTGTTATGGTAATTAATAGCAACCTCTAAATTACGAGCTGTAATAAATTTCCTGGAATTCTATTGTGGAATTAAATCTATTTCTACAAAATATATTCGAAGTGCCCGAAGCAGTATTGTCGTAAGGCTTTGATTAATTATATACCTAGATAGACACTGAACGTTTCAAACGCGTCGAAAAAAATAGAGGCGAACTGTTACCCACTAAATGAATTCGAGTGAATTACTTTTTGTTGTTTTTCATGTATATAATTTTCTCCCCATTTTAATAGAAGCCATGTAATAAGTGGTATCATTATGCGCGCACACAAGGATACGCAGAATGATGCAGCGATAGCGTATGACGCAGCTGTCACGCATACTAGCTTAAGAGAAGTTGGCCAATTTGTTCTCGTTTCATCGCGACGCGTCACTCTAACTAGGTATATAATTAATCAAATTCGTAAGGGTTATTATTTTACAAAATATCAAGGAATTTCTTGTAGTTTAGAAAGTATACGAGTGAACGGATCATATGATACATATTTTGATTATATTTTCGGATTTCTAGTATGAATTTGCTGTCTGACAGGAAAAATGTGCTTCGACTCGTAGATCAGGTAATTATAGCTTCTAAAATCCAATCAAAATAAGAGATTTCGGAATTTCACGATATGGCTATAAACTCGTCGCCTATTACATCATAGGACAGAATAATTACAGTAACCACCACTAAGGTACGCCTCTATCAACCTCCCATGCATAAAGCCGTGAGCTTATGTGTACAAATTTAAAGCAACGAGACATGTATTTTACACAATTCGTACGAAATATGATCGTAATGTGTTTATGCCAGTCCGGGCTGTCGTCGTTCATTGGAACTGACAAATCTCTTGCGTTCATAGCGGTGGGGATACCGCCGGTAATTTTAAGTCGAACATTCAATGGGTTAATTTTGTTCTAGAACAATACATTTAAATTCCGAATAGTCTGTTTTGCCCATAAATTGTAGTCTATCTATCTTGCCTGGACACAAGTTATTGATTACAAAGTCGTACCGATGCAAGTTATATGACAATACTCAATTCAATATAAGTTTTGGCAGTTAATATCGGTATAATTGCATCGGTACAGTTTACGATCGTTAACTTTATCGTGTCGATCGCCTCAAATATTGTGAAGATTATAATGAAAGTACATGAAAGTATAAAGATTGTGTTATATTGTCATATGCAAATCTGTTGGAGACTCAAACCGCGGCCCTCTCGCGCGCGTCGAGGGCTCTTATCGTGGCGCCATTAGGTCCGTCTGAGTATTTCTACCGTTCCGTTTGTACTTCACATTTGGTTAAAAACTGGTTTGTTGAGACTTTATGCATAATCGAAGATATTTTTTCTTTTGCGTGTGCAACCATTCGCATTATAATCTACTATTTGTTTTCAATGTTACTGGGCAGTTACCATTTCAACGGAAAATTCTAGATAGGTAGCTAGGTACTTTCACCTTTAGCTATTAAATTCTGGTACAGGATATTAAACATCTTTGTCTGTGAGCAGCTTGGTGTGCTCTATTCCAATGCTATCAGCCCTGTATTATATACTGCCCACTGCTGAGCACAGGCCTCCGCTACTACTGAGAGGGGTTAGGGCTTAGTCCACCACGCTGGCCTAGTGCGGGTTGGCAGACTTCACATACATACACAGATGTTTTCCTTCACCGTTAAAGCGAACGATACACACTCTATTCTATTTATTAAGTTAAAAAAAGACAGCATCATATAGCCCTTTGTACAATAAGGACTTTTTGCACCCCATCATTTGCCTCCCTTCCTAAATTATCCTATTCCTTGAAGACTGGCAGCACATTCGTGATACTTCTTGTCGTCAAAGTACCTTCTGATATTGTGGATACTTATGGGTGATGAGCATCAGTTATCATCAGGTTACTTGCTTATGCAGGTTTATACTGTATTTTAATAATATGCGATGAAATTCATCATCTAAATTAATGAGAATCGCTCATAAAATTAAATTGAACTTTGTTATTAGTTATAACACGGACCGCTACCATCGGTTTTATATATTTCTAGGTTCACACATTTTTTTAAGTGGACTTCATTTAACCAAGGTTTTATTCGTGAATTGATTTATATGGAATATCATGTCTCGTCCTGATAGCTTTCTCTAACGATGCAACATTCATGGTGTTTTTTTCGTGTAACGTTCTCTTGGATTTTGGAACCAACATTGGCTTGCAGTGTATCCAGATATGATTTAATCATTCATGAAAATAGTACAGTCCAGAAATGCGCCAATAACTCCTCTGAAAATATGAATATTTATTTGTTGATCACATACTTAACTTTCTCGTTTACTGGCCATAATTTGCTAAAATATACGGAATTTCACATCACATAGGAAAGAAAACTTATTAAAAAAATTAAAGTTTTTTACTGGAACGGCTAGTAACTCACTAAAAATATGCGTTCTTTTTTTTCTACAAATTCCACGTGAGTGAATCCACTAGCAAAAAAAGAATGTAATCCTCGAGTCGGATATATGATATATTTAATACCATCCCACCAATATACACAGATTTTACTCACAGATCAAAACGACAATTGTTAGTGGTTTCGGTGTCGCTCGACGCGACTCATTACTCATATTATGGTAATGTGCGAGTACCTATTTTGTACTAATTTGCGGGCGGGTGCGCCGCAACTGGTCGAGCCAAACTGTTTCAAATTACCCTACTATGACCAAGTCCGTATGTGCGTTCGGAAACTGAATTAGTTTTTTTAAATAGCTAATGTAACAAAAACAATTGAGCTGAACAAACCGAGATTTGCGTTCGGAAACTATAACTATTAGTTTTTTAAGCTATTGCATAGCTTTTATCGCGGGCCTTGAGCGTGGAGACCGAATCCAGAAATTCCGTAACGAAAATAACCTGACATCTTTTTTATCTTACTAATATGAACCTTAAATACAATGCGTAGAAGCTATAATTCTTGAAACGAGTATATTTTTTTATTTATTTTATTTATTAAAGTCATTAAAACCATTTCTTACTAATATTAGATTAGTTTTATGACCGGCACCGACTCCAAAGGTTTATTCATTGCAATGCAATGCAATGCAATGCAATCAGCCCTGTATTATATACTGCCCACTGCTGAGCACGGGCCTCCTCTACTACTGAGAGGGGTTAGGCCTTAGTCCACCACGCTGGCCTAGTGCGAGTTGGCAGACTTCACATACCCTCGAGATTCTTATGGAGAATTCTCAGGTATGTAGGTTTCCTCACGATGTTTTCCTTCACCGTTCAAGCGAACGATAATTGATAAACAATACACACGTAACTTCGAAAAGTCAGAGGTGTGTGCTTTTGGGTTTTGAACCGCCGGACATTGCCTCGGCAGACCGTTCCATTCCCAACTAGGCTATCGTCCGCTTCATTGCACATAAATATAATCACACGAATGGCAGTGTATATAATATTGGTAGTATTTAAATTTCCTTATAACCCATGAGCAAAGTATAAGTTATTTTTTACATTAAAGTGGTTTTTGGGGTCGCTGCAATTTTTTTTAAAAAGTTTTTTTCAAATTTTGATTTATTCTACTTTGGTTGTGATGACCATTGCATTTCTGACATTTATCAATAACAAGATTAAACGTGCGTTGCTCACGTTTAAAAATCTACTTTATGTGGTAAGCGTAAGATCGAATTTGTGTTTAGTCAATCAAAATTTGTGATAAAAAACGCTATGCAATAGCTTTACCGCGGCAGTCTCCGAGTGCCACACGTATTTTTATATATGTAACAATTTTTCTGCGTTGGCTGAATCGAGTTGTGCGTTTGAAAGAAGAGTATTCGTTTTTTTTAAATAAACTTGTTATGTATTAAATATATTTATTACTTCAATTTATGAGTTTATGGACGCAGCATCAAGGAAAGGATAAAATATCAGCTTAAAGAATACAGTAAATTCGTTCCGCGTTTAAATACCTAAGTTTCATGTGAATATTTATTATGTAGAGGGCGTTCGTCACCTTGAGATGTTACGTTATGTTAAATGCTCATAATGCCTTGCAGCTAGAACTGACGCCGACACAAGTTCACTACACAGTATTGTTATTATAATTTTATCGCAAACAGTCAACAGATAGCTAAATAATTAATTGTTTAACGAGCAACTTTCGAATACAACACTACCAATAATTTGAAACGGAATGCATACAAAATAAACTGTGATCACGCATAAATTATGAAAATGATGTCGATAACAAATCCATTATAACAAAATTAATAATGAAACATTGCTACCCCGGTTTCAGTGATTCATAACGTAGCTTTGATGTGGAATACTGATTTGTGGTTTATATTACTGTATATAAAATGTATAGCTGATAAGAGAAACCCCATAGTGCAATGAGATTAATTAAGACCAAAGGTATTAATGATTTTTTTAAAGCCAATAAACGGAAGACATAATGGTAAACGATTACAGGCCATAAGCCAGCCTCATAACCAGATGAATTGTAAGCGCGTTGACAACCTTTAAATATACATATAAGGCAGTTGACCTGATGATAAATGATGGGACAGCCAATGATGATCCTGAGCCAAACGAAATGCTTTGGCGGCTTTTAAAGAGGATAGTTGGGAATAGGGATTTGGAAAGGTCAAGAGGCCGTATAAAGACTCTGGCGATAAAATAAAATGCAAAAATGAAAATTAAAACTGTAATGTTACTTCAATTTTACTGAATACACAAAACGATATAACGGACCTAACACTCCATGCTATCAAAGAAATAAAACCAACCTTTGGGTCTAAGGTATCACCTACTAAAAAGGTCCTCCAGATACTAGAAAAACAAAATCGAAAACATTATCATAATCTATGGCTATTTCATTCAAATATTCACAGTTCTGGAACGAAGCCACGTCTGCTATCGACACGGTGCCTATAAATGAAAGATATTACTAAGATGTCTTCAAAGACAAAGATTAGATACGGATTTGCATGTGACAGGCTGAATCTATGTATTCGGGGATTTTTCATAGAACTTGGGACTAAACGAGCATTCTGTTTGCTTAATGGTAAGCATTAAATTGCTCTTATAATCAATAGTTATATTACCCAGGCACTGGAGACAAAAAATCTACTAATTCTAATAATAATATAATCGGCGATAGCCTAGTTGGGAATGGAACGGATTGCCGAGACGAATGTGCGCAGGTTTTAAAACCCAAGGGCACACACCTCTGACTTTTCTAAAAAGTTATGTGTGAATTCTTTGTGAATTATCGCTTGCTTTAACGGCGAAGAAAAACATCATGAGGAAATCTGAATACCTGAGAAGTTCCCTAGAATAAGAATTGCGAAAGTATGTGAAGTCTACAACCCGCACTACCTAGCGTGGGAGACTAAGGCCTAAACCCTCTCAGTTGTAGAGGAGGCCCGTGCCCAGCATTGGGACAATATATAATGCAGGGCTGGATTTATTTTATTTACTAATAATCTAAGATATTTGTTAGAAGTAAAGTCATATACCGCCGAATGGATATCTCGGAAAAGGGTACATGAGACCTTCAAAAAAGTAAAGCAGCGAACAAAAATAGTAAGAATACAATGTCAATGACGCATGCTGTCTAGGAAATAGTCCTCATATTAGTATTCTACTAACACCAGACGAATAAAAAACGGGGATAATGTAAATCGACTTTTGTACTAAAACTTTTAATTGAAAACCATTGTTTAAAACGTTCCACAAGTAACAGCGTGTGCTTGGCTCGAATGTAGAAATGGCCTCTATAATCCGAATAAAAGTAACAACGAATTAGAAACTCGAGCCTTAGAGTTTTGCATAAAAGCTCCAACGAAATAAAGAAAAAATATATTGTTATACGTATAGTGTGCTTTTATTTTAAAAGGTGTAACATCTTGCAAAGATAATGATTTTTTGGATCTGGATTGAAGCATTTGTGGTCTAAAGCGATTAATGGACATTCAGGTTCGTGCATCCAATTTGAACTTCGTCAAGATTAATTTTGCCAGGAATCCCAAGTATCCAACATTTTTTACAAAAACCATTTGAATACATGATATGTGTCCACATGAAACGAAAGGTATAATCCAAAGTGACGACAAAGGATAAAATTATACGACATAGGCGAAGTGGCTGTCATAATGTGAGTCAATAAAAATTGATAGTTCACGTGGGCAACGTAAAGTGTTTTATCACAAACAAAAGCTTACTCATGTTTTGCATACAGTTTTATTTTTTCGGATAGTTGTTGGGTTCCGTAGGATGGAATTTAAGTTTTTTCAATATGTCTGTCTTCGGCCTAACGGTAAATGGTTGCATATATCACTACCACTTTACAAAGTACTAGGAAGTACAGCGTTAGTTAATTTTAGAAAATAAGTCTTGGCATTTTGTAACTCAAATACAGGGTCATTTTAACATTGCGTTACTAAATGAAACCACATACTTATCTCCTTGAAAATAACAATTTCCATTAAGTTATTTTAACCATAGATGTAAACAAGAAAAAGTTTCGAACAAAATAAATATCAATAAAAAGTAACCTTTAAGTTTACACGCCCTAATGCCACCACTACTACTCACAACTAAGAGGATTACTAAGAGGATTTGCCACATCGATAACATTATACTTTCACTCAAAAAAACACTCAAGCCACGCCATATTTGCACTAAACTACAGAATGATATAAAAATCAGGAAAGTAAAATTGAGATATTTGATGAAAAAATTCGTTTCTCATGGATGATTTTTGGTATAATGTCAGCAGAGGCAAAGACGAGTACGTGGTTTCATTTATTAACGCAATGTCAGAATAACCCTCTATACATATCTAATTATGGAAAATGCCAATTGATCAGTACTTACCAAGAATTTAAAATTGATAGGCATTATTTTTGCGGTAATAATTCTAAGAGAATGAAATCAGCAGAAGAAACGAGGAATGATAATTCTTGGGACAAGCGTAAAGCAGAGCGGTATATTTCATATTAAAATGATTTGTGGTGGTAATAATGATTATAGTAGGGAGACGAAACTCAATAAAAGACACTCATCATTACATAAGCGAACATTTCTAAATGAAACTACTTTAAATCGATAACAAAGGTGTGGCAAAGAGCAATGTGGCAACAGTCGCACAATGGATCGTCACAAACACTGCACCACTCAAACTAGGAAAGCCATTGAAACGGACTCGGACGTCATCCCAGTATATTCGAGGTAGCGGAACCCGTTGTGATAAAAGCGTGTCATTTTTTCCTCCGGGTCTATCGAATTCAATAAACATAGAAATGTGAACGGAATACGATGGGAAAGTTTATTTTGCAAGTCAAACGACCGGGTAGTGTAAAAAATGATATTATGTTAGCAGAATTTCGTGTCTAACGCTTGCTGATGGCTGTCGCTCGGTGTGTTGGTTTTGGTCTAACATAATACGTAATACCATTGCATTGTATGTTTTGCAATAGCCTTTCGGTTCATGCTCGCACCATTAGATCAGCCATTATGATAATAACTAATATTCATTATAGAAATATGGAAGAACTTTTATGTTTGTAGCGTTTTGCTATAAGTATTTAGCATTTGTCACTAATGCTATAATAATAATATATTATGATAGAAACTTACGCTTAAGGTTAACATAGTGCCCTTAGTTTTTAGTTTTTGCTTTGTAGGAAAATGAAGATGCTTAAATAAATATTACGTTCCATTCTAAAATTCCAAAACACGACAATGTTATAAACAACAAAGGTAAAACTGAGGGTAACAAAACTTGTCAGTTAAACGTCGCCGAACAATTTTGAACACCCATTCAAAACGTAGTTGTTAACGGCTGTTAACCACAAATTCAAAAACACAATACGAAAAATAGTTCCAAATGAAAATCCAAACAATACGAACGCATGCCGCTGAGTAATGTGATACGAGGGCATGCGGAACCATTTCGCTTTGCTTGCTGCGTTCTCCTTTGCTCAGGTGGCCGGAAATGATTTGCGAACACCCGCAAGATCTGGCTTTTCCATTGCCTCTTTCATGGTGATGGGGTAAGTGACAAGCGCATGCTAATGTATAGGAGATCAGTAGTCACTTGTTTTTTTTTTATATTTAATTAGAAGAAAAGCACGTCAGTTAATATTGGTAAACCGTGTTCACATTATGGATATTCAACTAGAATAGAATTATATAAAATTAAAAAAATACTTGATGAGGTTTTTTTTGATAAGATAACGACGATAGTCATTCTGAGAAGTCAAATGATAATCCTCATAAAGCCCAGTATTTGCTCTGACTATGATACATATGATATGATATCTTACAGTTTTGAACATAGTGAAGCTTGCATAATTGAAGTGGACGATAGTCTACTTGGGAATGGGACGATCTACCGAGACCTATCGTTCGCTTTAACGGTGAAGGAAAACATCGTGAGGAAACCTACATACCTAAGAATTCTCAGTAAGAATTTTGCGGGTATGTGAAGTCTGCCAACCCGCACTAGGCCAGCGTGGTGAACTAAGGCCTAACCCCTCTCAGTAGTAGAGGAGGCCAGACCTCAGCAGTGGGCAGTATATAATACAGGGCTGATATGGTGTAGTATGGTGGAAGCTTGCACATTGTTGCGTTAAGCAACAATGTGCAAGCGATTTTGCAAATAATTACAGTTGGACCCTCGTGTAAGACAGATCTACTATTTGACCAACTATTGAACTAACGATGCGGAGCATTGGACATACTTCTACAATGTGAATAGACGACCTCGTAAAGGTCGCAGAAACCCGCTGGATGCAGGCCGCTTGTAACAGGTTGGTCTGAAAAACCTATGGGGGAGACCTATGTTCAGTAGTGGACTTCCAAAGGCTGAAGAAGAGAGAAGAATTAACGATGATAGTCACATGTAACATGCAACTTTATAAGGCGCAGGTTCGGCCCCACATCACCGTACAACTTCGTAATTCTATTCTCTGGATGTAGCTTTATAGACAATCATAGCGCTAATTAAGAGACATTTGCTCATCTCACCTTCCAGCTAAATAAAAAAAACTCCGTAGCTTGAAACAACTTACAACGGTGTTCACGTGAGCTCACATTTTAATTAAGCGCCATATAATTAAATGTGGAGTGTTAATTAAAGATTTGTGTTCATACGATACGCTTCGGTAAACTTTGTCATTACGTTTTCATTTAACGGTGTTAGTATCCATACGCCCTTACGTTGTTTTCTTAAGCTCTCTGGTTTTAAATTAGGGACTAATTTGCTGAGGTGTTTCGTAGAACTGAATGTTAACGTTTTCTAAATTATTTGTCATAATTGTATGGCAAATCTGTGTCTTATAAAATATATTTTAATAAGTTTAGTGCTGATATTTAGTTGATTTTTAAAGTAACGGGTAATTATTACGGCATCGGTTAGTTGTATTGCAGTACGACTGCAATGCTGAGGTCTCGGGCTCGATCCCCGGGTCGGGCAAAGTGACAATGGGTTTTTCTAATCAGTATCAGCTGAGTCTGGAATTTGTGCCGGATATGGCGATAGGCTCGCCATATCCGGCCTTCGGGGATGCAAGGCGTGAGTGTGGGTTGAATTATTATTCGATCTTCACTCCGACGAACGGCATCAATTGATGAAGTATTAACGCTGTGTTGATCCGTATTAGGTTTGAATACATTTACGCATAAATTAAGCATCAAGCAATGAAAATGGTCATAACCGTTATTAAAGAATGAGAGACAAAATATTATTAACTATTACTACATAATAATATTATAGAAAAGCATACAAACACAAGATCTTCAAAAGATGAATATACTAAATATATTTGAGCTTTACGGATAGCTGGCGTCTATGAAACTAGAATTCGATTTCCGTTCGAGGAAAGCTTAATACATCTACCCTCGCGCCCGGGTCACATTAAAGATTCCTGTAGAGAATATAAGATCACTTATAGGGGTTCCAAACTCATGTCACTGACACTTTCATAAAATTGAGGGTAATAGCTAGTAAACCATGCTAGCAATCTTGTTGGAAGTATTCTTTTCTAGTCTAGAAGTTTAAGTTATAGGTTGACTATTTCACAACAAATCCTTTTTATACCACATGCTTATCATAGAAGATAAATAGTTGTACTATTTTGTAACAAATATAATTCATCAAAAATGACTCCATTTCGTCATTACATCTCACGTAAATGCTATTAAACACTTCCAGAAACGAGGAAACCCCCTATCACATCATGGGACGGAATAACGGCGAAAAGTGGGTGCACTAGTTGCGCCTCTGCCTACCCCTTCGGGGATTAAAGGCGTGAGTGTATATGTATGTATGTAGAAACGAGGAAACTCCATATACAGAGCCCTTGAGAGCGGCGTAAAGCGTCACACCATCCAATTCACTTAATAATATTTGTTATTACCTCGCTATACGAAAGTACGTAACATTACTAAGAAGATTATGGATTCGCGAAGTGCTTCCTTCAACATTACAGTGACTTGCAATGAAATGATGCTATCTCATTATAACCGTAAGTAGTGATGAGTTCATATTACTAAAAAGAGTACTTAGTTCTAATACCGCACTAAAAAAGAGCCAGGGCATCTGGTATTATATAAGCGCCATTAATCAATGCCTTGTGGAGAAAATATCCAAAATAGCAGCGTGTCTTAAATATAAATGACTACATAACTTACTACCATTAATAATATCATTAAAAACTGCATCCAAAACGTAACATGGAATCAACAATTCCCCGTAAAGCACCATTTTTACCTTGACATTATATAATTTATTGTCTTTGAAGATTCATTTTTGGTCAAATAAAAGTCTATTATATTCTTTTGTTGCGTCGACCCTCATTTTCCCTCTCATTGTTACCGTCCCGTGTAAATTTGAATTCAAAACGTGTGCTATTATTTTGGTCTCCATTGCTTGAATAAAGATTATGATATAGATGTCTAATACCATCTTTATATCTTGAGATTAAGTGTAATCTTGTGCGTGGGCGGACGCTTTTAAGAGTTCATTTAATACGTGTTAATACCCGGATTCCTTAATGGTTTATTAAGACTGTTCGTGTCTATAATTGGGACAGTATCGATTTGATCTCCGAAGTTGTTAATGTATTTGAAATTAGTATCAATTATACTAATGGTGTTGATATTATATACCATTCTATACTAGGCATAATATGAGACTTATTTAATGTTTCAGATTTTTTATTAAAGAACTAGGTATATAGAACTTTGGACTAGGTGAAAAATGCTAATCACGTCATGCAGATGTATAAAAAAATACTATGTTATTCATAGCTACATTTTGCATAATATAGATTTGTAGATAGACCTTAACTTGTTGATTAAATAATTTTTGTTGTTACAACTATGTTTGTTTGTCTCCGATTCGGTACCAAGCCAGCCATTATTTTGCTAAAATTGCTGTCAACGAAAATGCCTTTGAAATTGGCGCAACTGATTTCGTGGGGAAGCAAACGGAATTCCAAATCCAGCTGTTTTGGCCTTTTACCGATGCAGCCGGCGTTCCTTACATAATCGTAAACTATAGGTATGACAATGCAAGAGCACCATCTGCTGCTGTTATTAAGAGACTAACTCGGAAATTTGTGGAGTATAATATTGTCAGCTATTTTTGTGGAAAAGAATACATTATTTAGTAAATTTACCATGTTCTTTCACTTACCCACTCTTCGAGAATAATGTTTAAAATTAATATACCTTTTAAGCTTAGCAGAGATTAAAATAATACTAAAACAATGAAAAAATCGTACCATGATTAAGAACAAAAGGTTTAAATTAATCTGAAGTTTACCCCGGAAGCCTTACTTCGCACCTTAATGGAACAACTGTGTTTACGCGGACCCTCTCTTTTTGCCCAGACCTCCGTCACCCGTGTCACTAACAAGCACTCTAAAAATATAGTGCTTTTTGACTAAGAAATATTTTAGAGTTTTTATAACTCATTAATTAGTGCTTAAAATATTTTTATATCTATTTAAGTATCGAGTTATATGGTGTTCTCTATTTGCCGTTCATCGTCCAACTGTTGTATTCCGATGTGCTGGATCCAGTGAAATTACTGGCCGCTCGTTTGAAGCTTACTATGGAGAATCCAATTCCGAGCAAGTGGTGTTCGAAAAAGCGACAAAGTCAATCAATATAAAATTTGTAAATATCAAAATCTCAAAACAAAGCATACCATCATTTTCTGAAGCAGACAAGGTAATCTTCAAGACGAGCGTAATGGGGAAGTTCTGTGGCTCCACAAAAAATCAGTGTTGCAAAGTGACGCTCCCCAGAGTGTGGTGCAGAATGAAGCGTCGTCACCGCGGTCCCATTATGACCGCCGCGCCGGTTAATGTTATGCAAAAGTTGTGTTATCATTCGTGCTGCCATAATTTTGTTGTATCCTGGGATTTTCTAAAAGAGGTTTTTAAGATAAAATTAAAAATTTTACGTTTTAAGAATTCAAACCTCTCATAATGCGGTAAAATGAACGTGTTATGGTTCAAAATATCTTTACATATTCTAATATTGTGTTTCCCGTCGTTTAAGGTTAAGACAAGATGTAACGTCGTCCAGTTTTTTCTTACTTTTTACTTTTTATAAAGTTGTTGGTTTCTTTACTTTGATTGCAATTCTAAAATATTTAAAGTCCTTCGACAGACACTATTCAAATTTATCAAAATATTTTTTATGTAGCGGTCACGGCAAAGTAACAAGCAGAGCGCAAGCAGAGTGAAGTAAATATACAGTGTCGAATAACGCAAGATCATTATCTCTTACTAGTTGACACAATTATGCCGGCCTGTTTCAAACATCCCACACATTTACATGGGTGACTATGGCGATTTTTACACTCGTGTATGGTGGTCTCTATGGGCGAGTCCAAAAATTTTCCCACCATCACTAATTTATGACATAAATATTTAACTATAAAAAAACAAATCCGACACTTTCAGAAATGCTGGTCTCCTAACTTATTACCAAGTCTCTTGATGTGACCGCACCACATGTTGGATGCAAAAATATGAACCCCGAGGGCACTCCGCCGCGTCGCCGATGACTTTCCCCCATTTATGAACTAGTAACTCATCTACTATACAGCTTTCCTTTCAAAATAATGCAGTCTTGTCTATATTTTGAGCGAGAGTTTAAGGGTTGTGTTTTAAAAGAAAATTTAATTTGATGCATATTGCAAAAAAATTGTATATACCATACCAGCCCTGTATTATATACTCTGCTCACTGCTGAGCACGGTCCTCCTCTACTACTAAGAGGGTTTAGGCCTTAGTCCACCACGCTGGCCTAGTGCGGGTTGGCAGACTTCACATACCTTCGAAATTCCTATCGAAAACTCCTCAGATATTCAGGGTTCCTGACGATGTTTTCCTTCACCGTTAAAACGAGCGATAATTCACAAAGAATACACACATAACTTTTTAGAAAAGTCAGAGGTGCGTAGCCTTGGGTTTGGAACCTGCGGACATTCGTCTCAGCAGTCCCTTCCACTCCTTCAGGAGGGGACGTTCCACCGTCCACGCGATTCTGCGGGTGAAGGCACAGGCGGAGGATGCAGTGGCCGGAGGCGGAGTAGTTGTCGCGGTGTCCTTGGACATCTCCAACGCGTTCAACACGCTGCCCTGGCCCTGCATTCACGAGGCACTGCGGTACCACGTGGTGCCGCCCTATCTTCGGCGTCTGGTGCACGCGTACCTGTCTGACAGGGACGTGGTGTATCCGGGCGCCGACGGCGGGTGGCACCGAAGAGCGATGTCGCGCGGTGTTCCACAGGGCTCGGTTTTGGGCCCTCTCCTGTGGAACATCGGGTACGACTGGGTGCTCCGTGGTGCAAATCTCTGGGACGTCGGCGTGACGTGCTACGCCGACGACACATTGGTCACAGCGACCGCCAGGACGTTCCGGGACGCCGCCAACTTGGCGGCGGTGGGCACCGGCCAAGTAGTAAGTCGGATTCGACGGTTGGGTTTAAAGGTGGCCCTCGAGAAAACCGAGGCCATTTGTTTCCACGGGCCTCGGAGAGGGCCACCGGCCGGTGCCCACATCGTGGTTGAGGGGGTGCGGATTCCCATCGGCAAAGATATGAAATATCTAGGCTTAGTCTTAGATAGCCGATGGAAATTCCGCGCCCATTTCAAGAAACTGGGGACGAAACTGTCTCGGGCAGCGGGCGCTCTTTCCAGCCTGCTGCCCAACCTGGAAGGTCCTGGCATCCCTTGCCGGAGGTTATATCACGGAGTCGTGCGGTCCATGGCCCTCTATGGCAGCCCCGTTTGGGCTGACTCCCTGAACCGCCCCTGCGTCGCCCTCCTGCGCACTCCGCAGAGAGCTTTGGCGCAGCGGGCGATCAGGGCGTACCGCACGGTCTCTTTCGAGGCGGCTTGTTTGTTGGCCGGATTCCTGCCCTGGGATCTGGACGCCAAATCCCTCTCCGATGTCTTTCATTGGCGGGAGGAGGCGTCCAGTCGCGGGCAACATCCGGCCCTGAAGGAGGTGGAGGCCATGAGGGCCTCCCTACGGCGAGCCGCCGTGGAGGAGTGGCGTCTCAGGCTGGAGGCCCCGTCAGCGGGGCTCAGGGTCGTCACGGCAGTGCGTCCTGTCTTTGCCGAATGGCTGGACAGGCGCCACGGTGCGGCAACGTTTCGCCTGACGCAGGTGCTCACCGGGCATGGCTGCTTCGGTGAGTTCTTGTGGCGGGTAGTGCGGAAGGAGGTGTCGGCCGTGTGTCACCACTGTGACAACTGCCCGCTGGATACGGCCCAGCATACGTTAGAGTTTTGCCCAGCCTGGGATGAGGAGCGCAGCGCTCTCAGAGCAGTCGTCGGAGGAGACCTCTCGCTGCCGGCCGTGGTCGCTTCCATGGTCGACAGCCGGAGGTCCTGGCGTGCGGTGGCACACTTCTGTGAGGTGGTCCTCTCGCGGAAGGAGAGTGCCGAGAGGGATCGGAGGCGTGGAGATCCCTCCCGCCGCCAGACGAGACGTAGGAGGCGCCGGGTGGACGACTGACCGGCGTCTTCCGCCCTGTGGATTGGGGGCGTTTGGAGAATTCCACCACGGTATCCCCTGCCTGTCGTAAAAGGCGACTAATAGGGGCCACCGGGGGTCGCAGGCGGGCGGCAGGGGGCTGTCCGTCTTTAATTTTTGTGATCTATTAGCACATTGTAGCGATCCCTGTGATGGACGGCAGCGTGGCTGGTAGGCCTCACGCTGCCATTGACGCCGAGGGCGTCCTTCGGTGCGTGGGGGCTCCTGAGCCCCCCCACAACAGGAGACGGGCCGCACTAGGCGGCAACGCGCAGGGGCGGCTGCGGACGACAACTTAGACACTCCCGTCAGAGGAAGCCCGCAGCCGTCCCTAATGCGCCGAAGATGGCCACCGCGGAGTTTTGGTTGGTATGCCGTGCGTTGTACATAGGTTAGGGACTCGGCCCGGCGGTCGCCCGATGGTTACATCTCTCCGGGCGGCTCAACGCCGGGACGTAAGGCACGGTGAACCCAACATAACCGCTCAGTCGCCCCCCCTTGAAGGCTGGGCGGTAGTAATAAGTAACTTTCTCCGCGAAAAAAAAAAAAAAAAAAAAAAAAAAAAGTCCCTTCCACTCCCAACTAGGCTTTAATCTTCTGTTAGATGATTAAATAATTTGCGCAAACCTTTAAACTTCAAATAGGTACTCCAAGATTAGTTGGCTAAAAAACAAAAATCTATATTTTCTCTAACCCATGTCAGCAAAATAAATGAAAGGTTTAAAATTTCTTCGAACGTAACACGATCTAAACCCCAATAAGATTACCTATTCTAATAGCTATTTCCCATACTTACAGCTCACTACAGCTTGAGCTATCGGACGCATCTCTTTCAAAAAAGCATTTCAAAGTCTTCGCATTCTTTCCCGTATCGAATGTGAGCCAGATTATATTTCTCTTTGTTGCTCATGATTGAATATAAATTATTATACTAGGTTTGCAGCTCCGTGCGCACGGAAATTTATTTACATAATGTTTATCGTCTATCATGATTTGAGACTTTTCCAAAATATATATTTTCGTTTTTTATTATACATATAAATAGCATTTATATAAATAATACACTAGTAGCAGGCCTCTCATATGCGATAGCCCGGCTGAGTACGACCGCAATGAGTATTTCTGCCGCCAAGCAATATTGTGCAAGTATTGTTGTGTTCCAACTTGAAGAACACTGTAGCCAGTAAAATTCCTGGGCATTATGAGACTTATCTCTACGGCCAGACACTCAACGAGTGGCGTGGGAAGTGGGCAGGGAAGTAGTGTCGCCGCGTTATTCGTCATGCCACTCGCGCTGCCCGGCGCTCCACTTGTGGTCGGTTTTTTGGCGCGAGTCAAAGGAGCGGCAATACGAGCGCAAGTAGCCGGCTACACACTCGCATTGAACACATTTCGCATCGAGCGCTCGTGTCGTTAGCACTTGATATTTATAAGTAATACCTCGCCGGTCTTCAATGATCGAATGAAAAAATATTAAAATTACGTATTAAATAATAAATAACGAATTATTGAAATGTTTTGACATTAAAATAAATAATTTTAATTATTTAGAATAGCCATATTGAATCAAAAATTATAGATACATATACACTCACGCCTTTTATCCCCGAAGAGGTAGGCAGAGGCACAACTAGTGCACCCACTTTTCGCCATGCATATTCCGTCCCATGATGTGATAGGGGGCGAGCCTATCGCCATATCGGCCACAAATTCCAGACTCCGGGCTGATACAGAGTAGAAAAACCCAATATCACTTTGCCCGACCCGGGGATCGAACCTGAGACCTCAGCATTGCAGTCGTACCGTAATACAACTACGCCACCGAGGCAGTCTAAAAAATTAAGTTTGAATTACACAAAACGCTCATTAAGAAAGTTCTAATATTCGGGATCGAACCCGACACCTTGACATTTTAGCCTTACCGTAATACAGCTACGCTACCAAGACAATCATAAAAAATATATATAATAGTCAATAATAAATGTTTTCAACAATAATTTTATACCATATAAATAATTCGCCAATATTATCGGGAGTACGAGAGTGTGTGGCAGCTAGCGAAATATTCGCGGCAACACGATGAGCAGCGCGAGGAGCAATGCGAGGAGCATAGTCTGTCTTCTTCTTCTTTAAAAATGGCTCCACCGTTTCATCGGTGATATTGCCCATGTCAAGTTTGTAGATGTTAAAATTATATCATTATTCTTTTAGAATAATAGCATATTCTGTCTATAGCATAACATCTTATGTCTCAGGGTGACTAGCACAGTAGAGTGCCACGCAGAACTTTGTAGTTCAAAGTTCTTTATGGTATTACAACTGTTTATGGGCGGTCGTATCGCTTACCATCAGACAAGCGGCATGCTCGTCTCGTCATGTAAGTGCAATAAAAAAAAATATCATCTAATATCTCAGGATGACTAGCGCAGTGCAATAAGTGCTTTTTAATTTTATGCTGTATGTGCTTCAGTTAATAGGTATTAAGGTCTCTTATCATCAAGCAAGTAGCTTACTTGTTTCGTCATTCATTTTCATGAAGAAAAATCTATCAAACTGTGAATGCATTAATGCCTACTGCTTTGATAGAAGCTTATCGTATCTTACGTATATTAGAAGGGATCGTCAAAGTAACCGAGGAATTGCGGCATGCAATCACTTAGCGTAACTCACTCGGAATAACCGCCTACGATGGGGTAATACTACAATGGAAAAAGCTGCTGCGAGAAACATCTCACTAATGTTAATATCTTGATATTCTGATCATCATTTTACGTAGTCGGATCACTGATATTTCAGTTCATTGCAGTAGGTAGCATTCGCAATATTTTACGCGTTTCGATTTTTTAGTACATTTCCTTTTTTAGACGGGCAAGGCAGAATCCACTGCAGCTGATAGTAAGTGCAGTCGAGTTCAAATAGAGTATTGATTCATCGTCGTCATTATCATCAACAGCTGCATGAAGTCCACTGCTGAACGTAAGCTTCCCTAAAAATTTCCAGACGGACCTGTCAAAAGCAGCCTACATCCAGTATTGATTAACGAGAAATTATAGTTATTCCTCGCCATTCCACACAATTGTGTCGGCCTGTTCGAAACCGGATATTTAAAAATACTGTTCCTTTAAAACTACCAACGAGCAACTCTAAAATAGTAGATAATTGTCGAAAAATACATTTTTCTTTTTTTTACTGCCTCGGTGGCGTAGTTGTATTACGGTACGGCTGCAATGCTGAGGTCTCGGATTCGATCCCCGGGTCGGGCAAAGTGATTATGGATTTTTCTATTCAGTATCAGCCCGGAGTCTGAAATTTGTGCCCGATATGGCGATAGGCTCGGCCCCTATCACACCATGGGACGGAATACACGAGGCGAAAAGTGGGTGCCTTAGTTGCGCCTCTGCCTACCCCTTCGGGGATGAAAGGCGTGAGTATGCGTTTCTTTTTTTTATCGATGGCTCGACAAAGTGGCTTCACTGCACCTGATGCTAAATGAAGTGAAGCCCAAAATAATGTCGACCGGCAAGAGATAAACATCCCTGGTCGGTCGGCAGTTATGCCGGCCTGCATAATTGCTTCTTCACACTCCGCTTAATCAGATTGTATCGATTCTAAATAATCCTTAAAGCGTACCTTTAGTGAACCAATGTTGAGTGATATGGTTCGTATAAATACATTTTTAAGGGAATTTTAAGGGCTATAATTAAAGGCATTTGCTCTCGTATTTTGTGTGTGTGTGTTTTTTTAAATCGAGCATCCATATAAGGGTTGTTACAACACTCAATGAAACTCAAAAATGATTAAAGCTGGTCGATTACTCGTATGTGAATTAGTCTGGTAAGTACCACAGATTTATATTATGTAGATTATATCGCCATTAATCCGCAGTATGAAAACTTGTTGCATTCTATTCTGTACTAGCTGTTGCCCGCGGCTCCGCCCGCGTGAATGAGTTTTCCCGGAATAAAAGGCCCGCTTTATATTTTCCCGGGATAAAAAGTAGCCTAAGTTACTCCTTATTACATCAGCTACTTGCCAATAAAAGTCCCGTCAAAATCGGTCCAGCCATTTCAGAGCCGGAACAAACAGACAGACAGATAAACAGACAGACAGACAAAAGTTGTAAAAAATGATATTTTGGTGTATGTGCCGTATATATATTCATATGCATTTAGTAAAAAACGGTTATTTCAATATTACAAACAGACACTCCAATTTTATTTATATGTATAGATGTATAGATTATATGTATAGATTAATATTGCAGGCAATTTAAAAACCGAGGCACTACACTACTCAAAACTTTATAGTTCAGTAAGTATGACGCATTGCCAAGGGAATGTGAGATACGGTGGGATTCCAAAACATATACAGTATTTTCATCACAGAAAATACTAAAATATTAAGCACTAGTGCACGATAGCCAAGTTGAGAATGGAACGATCTGTCAAGACAATGTCCGCAGGTTTAAAATCCAAGGCACACACCTCTGACATTTTAGAGGTTTTCGAGGGTATAATATTATGAAGACTGCCGACCCACCCTCACTAGCCCACCTTGATGAACTAAGGCTAAAACCCTCTAATAGAAGAAAAGACCCGTACTCAGCACTGAGCGGTATATAAAAAAGCAATGAGAGGTGTCAAGGGACACCCGGATGGAACGAAGTTCCTTTCGATTAATTAGTGAAGGAATTGTAATAAAATTTTATTTATATAACAGAGTGTGTATATATATAAATATATAAATATTTTCCTATTTCCGTTCCAATACATAAGTTTCTAGAGAAAAAAAAACAAATAAATACGTGTGGCACTCGGAGACTACCGCGGAAAAGCTATTGCATAGCATTTTTATCACAAATTTTGATTGACTAAACACAAATTCGATCTTACGCTTACCACATAAAGTAGATTTTTAAACGCGAGCCAAGCACGTTTAGTCTTGTTATTGATAAATGTCAGTAACCAAAGTAGAATAAATCAACAAAATTTGAAAAAAGAATGTTACGTTCGATTTTTTTGTACTCGTGCCGTGCCAACGCTGGGGAAATAGCTTCTACGCAATGTAATTAAGGTTCATTTTAGATTAGTAAGAAATGGTTTTAATGACTTTAATAAATAAAATAAATACAAATATACTCGTTTCAAGAATTATAGCTTCTACGCATTGTATTTAAGGTTCATATTAGTAAGATAATAGAAAAAAGTGTCGTGACAACTTTTCCGTCCAGCCCCCTTTCACAACGCGCAATAAGGAACTTCGTTCCAATACCTGCCCAGTATTATATTAGCTATTGCTTCTCAAGGATCCTATTTCCAACAGAGCTATCCAAATTTGAGACCAGTCTGGGAAGTTACTCAAAAACGAATCAATTAGTTCAATATAACTGTAAAAGTCTACGTAAAAATAAATTGTTAAAAAAAATCCAGTACCTTGCCTTCGTTGTTTATGCAATAAAATAGTTTAACAGCTTTTTGGAATAAATTAAAAAAGAAAAATGTATTTACTGTGCTAATGGGCGGCTGTTAGGCGGAAATGTCTGTCTAGTGGATCTCGATAATGTGGGCTTAATGTGTGAGCTAATGGCGATAAAATACATATTTTTTATAGCAAAAGGTAATGTAGGTGGTTCACTTATTAGTTATAGATTGTAATCATTTCTAGGATCATCATCATCTGTAGTAAGATTTGATGTTTTAATTGCATAAACACCGCCAACATATTTGGAACATGTAATTCTTGGACTGCATGTAATTTCGCTGATTGTAATCAGCGCAATGGCAAAGATATTTAAAAATATTTTTAAAATTACGTATGTTATGTATGATGACACTTGATGAAAAAAAAATGGACATGCAATTAATTTTGACATGTATGAAAATAAAATATTTTTCTGTACAAGTTGCAATCAATTTCAAAATAATCCTGTGTGAAAACAAAAACAGCTTGCTCCCATCAGCCACACCTCACAAATTTACGAGCCAACTCAATTTCTCCCATTGATTGATTGCCCTCCCGGGGGCCACCCTAAACGGATTCTCACATTTTTCAAACCGTCACGCCGCGACAATGACTCCATTGAATGACATTATTCTTGATTGATAGTTTTGTTAATTTTAGATTTTTATCAGTGATGGTTGGATCTGTCAAGGTGGCAGATGAGATAGGAGTTGAGACGAGAAACAACACAAAGCATATCGTTATTATATGGAACTAGTTTATAAACTAATAGTATGTATTAAGGTGAACAGACGACTTGATAAAAGTCGCAGGAACACGCTGGATGCAGGCCGCTTTTGACAGGTCCGTCTGGAAATTTTTGCCGGGGCCTATGTTCAGCAGTGGAAGTCATGTGGCTGATGATGATGATGATGTATTTCTTCATATATACTTGTATCTCAGAGTATTTGCGCCACAGTTTCACTGGATTACAATGCTTACTTTTCAAGAAAACAGCGTGAATCAATGAACAAAAACTTAGTAAATAGAAAGATATATAAAAAATAAAATTGATTTACTCAGTAGTATTGCTAAAGTAGGTTACGAATAGTTCTTATTTTAACGATATATCGCTAAAAATCCTAAAGCGGAGTCTACACGTTCCTTCGTCCACATTAGGTACACATTTAGCCAAGCATACAGTCTCGCATTCTTTTTTGGTCTCCCCAGATGAGTTGGCAAGAGTCCTTAACGTAGCTAGAAAAATACTTGCACGCGACTGGTGCGAGCGATCCATTGTGTGTTAAATTTTTTTTTATTCGCGTGTCTACTTTCTATAAAGTCTTTTAGGCTATTGTTACATTAGCGGTTCAAATATTACTGAATGTTGAAGTGATATTAAGTAATGTCAAGCAACTACAAGGGTGTCAAGAAATGTAAGAATACTATAGGACTTAAAATAGCTATGTGGTCATAAAATATAAGTAAAATTTAACAACATATAATAAAAATACTGCTCTCTTCGCAATTAAATAAATTTACCACTCGATTATAAATGGTCACCATTATGGGTACAACTCGTATAGAGGCTCTAAGTTAAAGAACAAATCTTAAGCTTCGTGAGAGCGCTAGTTCAAAGAATAATTTATTATCTTGTAAACAAAACTAAATACTTTAGCTACAATTTATCTATCAGGTTATAGACACTATTTTGACTTTACAAATTTTCCAAGAATTTTAAAACCAAAATATATTCATAATTTTTCTTCATTTCGTAAAACGCCTTTAGCAAAACGTCATATTTTTAATTTCATAATGAAACCTCGTCGCTGAGGAACACGTTCGTGTCTGAACTCAATTCTTCGTTAATATTATTTAAAACTTCAAGCCGACGCGATGCGACGTGAACTCGCTTACAAGCTTACGACAGGGGGTAAGGGAGCGGGCACTGTGACGAATTCAATTAAGCCTTTAAACCAATTATTATTATCATCTAGGCATTGTGTCATACTGCTATGCAGTCTACTAATTCAAAATAGGTCTCTTCTACCACACTAATAGCGCTGGTTAGTAGACTTTACAAAATACTTCTTCTTCTTCATCTTCAGCCTTTGGAAATCCACTGCCGAACATAAGCCTCCCCTAAAGAAAATAAAAAATGTTGGTTGTTCAACACGAATAACTGGTGCTTACATACCAAAACTATCCAGCTTAGTGTGGATATGTTTTGATGGTTTTTAGAAGTGAGAATCCGGTGAACGGATTTGAAAGTCATTTGGCACACATATGAATCATGCCTTGACTAACATTTTATAGACTCAACATAAATGCCGCTGCAGCTATACATGTCGCTGAAAGCCGAAGTAGTTGGCACAACCTCGTACGCGAAAAGTTAATTCCTTGATGACTCACGACCCCCAGCATTGGGGAATCGACGCAAGAAGGAGGAACATTTTATAGACTACCTTTTATCCCAAGACACACTGGGACTTTTACTCCAAGAAAGGTGTCTCACACGGGTGGAGCTTCAAACGTCTAGTGAAGAACTGCGAAAAAACACATCTGAACCATTACCCTCTTCGCTCGTCACCAAAACCACAATCCTAAAGGAAAATTGGGCCCAAATTACTCATGTTAATAACAGCGCGGTCCAGTTTACAGAGCTCATTTTGAAACATGACTAGCTCTTTGTGGGGTTTCTTTCATATATACGTTTCATAAGCTAGACTTTAACTCACCTTATTACGTCTGGGGGGTACATTTTAAGGCACTTTATAAGTCTGGAGGGGCAATAGCCTATAAGGCACCTGTATTAACCAAATACCTTCGAGGTATTTCGAGCATTTACTACGTCTGAATGTTCAATAAATCATAAGGCTTTTCGGCCCTTTGGTCTAATGAGATTATACTTGTAGGAAATCTATTATAGTAAGACGAAATTAATTATAATTAATCATTTCTCTCGTGAGGTATTAAAACATTTCGATTAGATTTTCGATTACTGTGGCACGCATGAGTTTCCCATAATAGCATTGTCTGATGTAGATATAAACTAGTCTGCTGAAGTAGGATGGGAACTAATTTCGGTGAACTGTGGATGCCCAAACCTATATTTACATTTATGAGTCCGCCTGTACTTTACATTTGTACAAAGTGTAAATAAATAAATAAACTAGCTTTTGCCTGCGGCTTCGCCCGCACGAAAGAGTTTTTCCTGCATAAAAGTCATGCTATACATTTTCCTGGAATAAAAAGTAGCCCAAAACCTTCTCAAGGTTTCGGTTTCGGTTTTCGAACCATCTCCATACCAAATTTCATCAAAATCCGTTCGGTAGTTTTTGAGTTTATCGCGTACAAAATTTGACACGACTTTTTACCCCCTTAGGGGTTGAATTTCGCAAAATCCCGTCTTGGTGAGCATCTACGTCTTAAAAGGAAACCCCTTGAAAAATTTGCGACTCCTAGCACTTGTAGTTTCTGAGATTTCGTGATGAGTGATGAGTAAGTGAGTGAGTGAGTGAGTAACCTTTCGCTTTTATATATATATAGATTTATTATGTGGATTAATGAATTAAAATAATTTGTGTAGTTATGTAAAAACAGCTTTGTACAACCTAATTTCATTAAGCAAAATATTCTCGCTCATTCCGAAAACTATTTAATAAAAACATAAAAGGAAAAGGCACCCAAAATACCTTTTACAGAATAATTATATTTTAATCTTCTCTAATAATTATAAAGATGTATTGTTATTACACTGAAACTGAACCCTTTAGGCCGAAATTCAACATTTTCCCGCAAAACGAGATATCAACAATAGACCAGTGAATGGACGGTGTGTAAACTCTAAAAGGTCTATTTGAAATAATACCGGTAGTTAAAACCGCTTAAGTGGCGTTTAAGCTATTTTCAAGGCTTAAAAATGTATAACTGTGTGCTCTTTTCTACGGGTTTTGGAGAAAGTACGTACAATTTAAACGACACAGCTGAATTTGCAATTTTAGTAGGATACATTTCGTACCTTAATGGGTAGCGATTATTATATAGATTTACATCTTCACTGGTGGTAGGTGACTCATATGTAAGAGTCCGTCTGGGTACCACCGCAATGTCTATTTCTACCGCCAAGCAGTAGTGTGCTTGCACTGTTGTGTTTCGGTTTGAAGGACATTGTAGCTAGTGTAAGTACTGGACATAATGAAACTTAACATGTTATGTCTCAGGATGACGAGCGCAGTGGAATGCCACTCAGTACTTTGTAAGTCAAGGTGCTGGATGGTGTTGCTACTGTTTATGGGTGGTCGTATCGCTTACCATCAGGCGAACGGCACGCTCGTCTCGTCATTCAATGCAATAAAAAAAAAAAAAGGTGCTGGATGGTGTTGCTTCTGTTTATGGGTGGTCGTATCGCTTACCATCAGGCGAACAGCATACTCGTCTCGTCATTCAATGCCATAAAAAACAAAAAAGCGGGGTGTTATTGATAGTATATTTAAATTGCGATTATAATCTATACAAATATTATAAAGAGGAATAGTTTGTGAGTTTGTTTGAAGGTTTGTAGGGGGTAATCACTACAACTACTGAACCTATGTTGAAAATTCTATCACCTCAATTTTATAGGCTAGTTTTTATTCCGGAAAATCGTTTAACGCGGGCGGAACCGCGGGAAAAAAATTGTGTTTTTTTTATGCTCAGTAATCACAATGACTACAATTTCCTTCAAGTTGTGATTTATTTATTTATTTAAAAAGGTACATCAACAGTACATGTATATTCAATACTCTAATAAACTTTACTTAGGCTTAAAACTAATACATGTACCAATTACAGCTGTACATACACAACATTACTTAAAAAATATATAAATTATGATAGTACCGAGCTTAACCTCAGGAGGTACGGGTAAACAGTATAATATTATAAATGTTTATCAAAAGGAACGTCTACATTTATTTTTGAAAATATTTAGGGAATCAACAAAATATGTCAATATCTGGCACTTTGGCACAGATTTCATTGTATGTAGTGCATATTCTACGTATGGACGAGTTATACCCAACATTTGTTCGGCTTTGGAAGGTGGAAGAGTTCAGATCGCGGCTGTCTAGGCAGCCGGTATGGTATCGACAACCCAAAGCGCTCTAGCAAATGCTCGCACTGAGAAAATCCATTAACACATCTGTATAAAAACATATAGTCGTGCTGTTTCCGTCGATTGCGTAACGAAATCATGTTAAAAAAGAAAGACGAGTTTCATAAGGACATCGGTGTGAGACACCTTGTGTGTTAAACGCCAGGTGCTTCGTGAAAGCACGTTGTACTGATTCTATGCGCTGCGAATGCACTGAATAAAATGGGTTCCACACTACACTTGCAAATTCTAACAAAGTCTGTAGTCTGATATTATATCAGTAATTAAAACCTGTAATTCTTTCACTAATAGGAATCTGCATTGCTCCTGAGTGCTATAGGCTACTATTCCGGGAAAATATAAGCCAGGACTTTTATCCCGGAAAAACTTTTTTACGCGGGCGGAGTCGTGGGCAAAAGCCATTTATTAAATAATTCCAACAGAACGACGTTGTTCATCCTACGTGGTTAAGGTTTAATGGCATAAGTAATATAAATCCAGAGGGTTTTGTGGCGTATAGTGTCAGACTACACCGTATATGATTTACCATCAAATGCAGTGTAGTTAATTTGCTGTAGCAAATTGATAATTTTTTTTTTTTTATTGCATTGAAAGACGAGACGAGCATGCCGTTCGCCTGATGGTAAGCGATACGACCACCCATAAACAGTAGCAACACCATCCAGCACCTTGACTTACAAAGTACTGTGTGGCATTCCACTGCGCTCGTCATCCTGGGACATAAGATGTTAAGTCTCATTATGTCCAGTAGTTATACTGGCTACAATGTCCTTCAAACCGAAACACAACAGTGCATGCACACTGTTGCAATAGCGCCAGAAACAATTTAACGAGGACCTTTACCACGTTTAGAGTCAGAATGTACACTGCATGTATTTAAAAATCTAAAGAGTCGTTACTGTGCTATATCAGTAAAAATAACTTCACAAACAATTTCATGCTGTTGAAGTGGTTCGGCTTTTAGTTTCTGACGGCTTTGACAGGTAACCAAATATGTTTCCTTTGACTACAATGCAAATTGACAGAGACATGCTCAAAGATAATATGTTTGTTGGGTTTCCTCTATTTGAGATATTACTTTATTATTTGAAGTGACTAGATTCTGGAAACGAATCACTTGCTTAATATCTAGCTACAAACTTAGTGACAAAAAACAAAAATAAATACATGGCGCCTTTATCCCCGAAAGGGTAGGCAGAGGTGCACCCACTTTTCTCCAAGTGCGTTCTTTTCCATGATGTGATTGGTGGCGAGTCTATCGCCATATCGGGCATAAATTCCAGACTCCGGGCTGACACTGAAAAGAAAAAACTGAATATCACTTTGCCTGACCTGAGACCTTAGAGCGGTGTTGCACACGATACAACTACGCCGAAGCAGTGACTTTATGTATGTAAAATATACCTCAATGGTATTCTAACCCGCACGGCTCTTGGGCGAATTCATTCAATTTGTCACCACTGCGCCACACGTCACTTATTAAAATGAAAAATAACTTGTAGCCCGTTTTTTGCTCGGGGCTCGGGATGAGCAATGTATGAGTATCTTTTGTAACGTTTTTGTGGGATTTTCGGAGTGTTGGAAGCTGTTTTTTGGTTTTGCAGTGAACCAACGATGTGTTACGTAGTTTAAATACTAAAATTTCGATGTGGCCCATTTCTGAGGTTTTTAATTTTTTTGTGATCTCTTTAAAAATATTTATTAGATAAAATATGATGGCTTTAATTTCAAAAATATTATTATTTTATGCTTATAAAAACCGACAGAATTGCTCGTATTAGAGCGTAATATAGCTAAGAAAGATAAAATATAGCAGTAATAATGAACGAAGCAGTAGCCAAGTAACTGCTTGAGAAGTGGCGAGTTAATTTCCCGAGTTGGAGCAAATGTTTGTGTAATCTGTAAATATTTGTTCTGAGCTTGAGTGTTATCCAAGTCTTGGGAGGCGACTGGGCTATTTTTATCGATTACATTGCAGTTTCATATCAAAATGAATTTTCGATATTAAAAAGCAGTATCTAGATTCAGCTTTCATAAAATAACTAATTAACAATGGAGCCAATTAAAAAAAACGTCAATAGTTATGGTTCTGCTTCCATTCCAAAATTTATTATTAATTATTAAAATGTCGACATAATTATAAGATAGGCTCACCCCCTATCACATCGAGGGACGTAATAAGAATGGCGAAAAGTGGGTGCATTAAGTTGCGCCTCTGCCTACCCTTTCGGGGATAAAAGGCGTGAGTTTAAAAAAATAATAATAACGAGGTACTAATAAATCAACGTAAAGTTACAAATGACGGCGCTGCGACAGGCTGAATACGATTTGTTTGAGTATCTGCTGATACAGTCAATGAATTTAATTGGTAATCCCTCAAAGGACCTCTGTGACGTTGAGTTAATGGGGCCGATTTTTGTTCTGACGGACGTGAAATAGAGGGCTATCAACTGGCACGATCGGCTTAATTTATTATGAAAACTGGTATAAAAAGAGAGGTTTATCAACTGCTAGCGCCATAGTGCAGGTATATAGGACAAATGAATGTCTACTCTTCCAATTATGGTTTAATTTTCGAAGAAATTTCGGAAATATGTAAATTCTGCCATGGCACATAAAGGCAGTGAAGTGGATCATCCTGAACCCTATCAGAGCTTCCTCTTCTGATACTATGAAGAGAATCGTTCCCAACCGTATATAATACAGGGATGATGTGAGTGATAGAATAGTGATAAAGATGATATAGAAGGCGAGACTGAATGGAAGAGCCAGTAAGGGTCGATCGCATCGAACCTTCGAATATCAGATATCTGACATTCTTGGTAAAGGTCAAAAGTACGGGAATGCATGAGAAGATTAACGAAAGTGGCGGAGTGGAAGAAGTGTGCCAGAATCGAGCAAATTGGCAATCTATAGTCTATGTCTACTATGCATGTATGAATGATATGATTATTGTCGTAAACTGGTCAAATGAAAGATACCATGACACACTGAAAACAGACGTGAAGACCTAACCTATTATTTTTCGTTTGTCTTCAATAAAAAATGTCGCACAAAAACAGTACACAACGCCCTTACGCCAGCTTGCGAAAAATTTATCTCCGCCGCGTCTACGTTCGGAATTATTGCAAAACCGCAGAGTGATTTACAACGAACATAAATCTAAAGATACGTATAGATAGTAATTAATTACGTAGCCGGTGATAACTCCGGGCTCATACATATTTTATTAACCAGCTTTACGGTTTACAGCCATTATCGCAGGCCGTACTAAACTTGAGTGGTTGTCGTCGTCGCCTAGTCGGGTCTTGTTGTTGTTTATGGGTTGCTTGGTTGTTCTAGATGTTTGAGACTAGGATTATTACACATATACACATTTTTAGAATTTATGACAAGTTAACCAATTCGTTCGATAATATTATGTAATTAAATAAACCTTTAAACGTTGTTTGCTTTTAAAAAATAACTGATTTATTTTCATTTCCACGCACATCAATGGAGAACAGTGGCGAATAAACATATTGTGATATTTACCAGCAAAAAAAAGTATTGTTGTAAAAGAAATACAAATAGAAATAATTCTTAGTGGATAACGGTGTTGGTTGTGTAGTTAGTTAAACCTCATTGTTCGATTTCTTTTTTGTATACTTTCTTTTTTATTACAAAATTGTTTATTGTCCTAAAAAGAGAAAAAAAAAGAATAAGCCGACATTTACAGATATCTAAAAGAATATCATATGTTTTGTTCACATTATATCTTTCAATCGACGAAAAAACCAACAAAAGCAAGAACATAAATGCTTTATAAATCTGAAAAAATATACGATATAAAACTATATTCCATGAAACTTCCCTTTAACTTGTTTATTCACCATAACAAACCACTGAGGGCATAACAAGAGTCCTATAATAAGACACCCGAAAATATTTGTTTTTAATATCAAAAGGAATCCACGCTTTGTGAAAACGTCTCCTCATAATGTCAAAAAAGAATTTAGAGACAATGGGTCGAGTGAAGGAAAAAGGATTCTTAGAGACGTACTTATAGAAATTCGCAAGCTGTTTGATTTAGTTTCTTAAAGGCGTACATTACACTATATCTTTTCCTTCTACGTGGCAGATCTCAAGTATGTGTGTTTTGTTTTTCATTAATCTTCCAGATCCACAGGTCTCGACGTTGACAATTACATGAAGAATTTATTAAGCTAATGATCAGTCGTTCTTAGTGAAAGATGGTGCATTTATTTTCACCCATTTATTTAAAAACTACTCCTCTAATGCATTAAATACAGTATGCAAAAAAAAATCTAACGTTTTATTGTATCAAAACTTGAGCAGCCGCGAACGATGTGGTTTAGAAAATGTGCCGTGGAATAATCTCTGCTGGTGACACGTCAATTACGGTGTGACGGATGACTATGCAGCGGCCGAAACTGTTCCTAGTGAAACTGATTGAACACTGGATTTTAGGAGATAATAGTGGAGCGGTTACTACGTAGTTATAAATAGTTTTTATGATATTATTCTCCATATAATCTGATTTAGAATTGAGCTTGAAGAGACTGCAAAGTTCTGCAATGCACATCTAAATTATTGCACAAAACAGTACATGGTACGTGGTATGGTGGTATGGTAATGCTCTTATCTTTAGAAGACATCAGATTATGTGAAGTCAAGATGCTGTATATACATGAATAAGATACAATCCTACATAACATAATAAAGCAATAGAACCCGGTGGTTTGCACATTGAAAGAAAAGTAATAAAAAAGTAAGGGGATTACTAAAGGAGAGTAATAGAACACGCATTAGCGATATTTAGAATTATTTTCTGTCTGTCTGTTTGGTTATTAGTGAACATCGGATTTTCATGCATTTTTATAGCTATACAGAACATAAATGGATGCAGAAATAAGCTTTGTTTCATTCAAATGAGATATCGAAGAAAGAAGTTATTTACGCCTGGCGTAGCATGGGTTCTTGCTGCTCCAAGGCACCGGGGCAGAGCGAAAAGAAAACCGGGCAACCCCTACTGTGTGCCCATGAACCTGAAGGCCTCATTTTATCATGCTCTGTTAGTTACTTTAACAAGTTAAACATCTTAACGGTCTGTCAAGGTTTTTGAACGTCCCACCTTGCTCTAACAGCTATGATTATGCTACAATGGAAAGTTGAACACATATTCCGAAGTAATAATACGTTCAATGGTGACTTAAACATTCGAGTTAATTTTAAAGCTCGATTGACTAACGCCCGTTAAATAAGAAATTGGTGAAACTGGACCTTAACTTTGTATTTTATACCAACTAATAATAATCGAAAGTGATAACTCTGTACATTAGCATTAACGTCTTAGTCTCTAAGGTGCTAATGGTATCTGATGACTGCTTGGTAATGTACTTTAGAGTTAGGTTTAACAGCCAATTTGATGTTATCAATTATGCATAGTATAGTCGATTGTGTCGGGCTAGTTATGTATTCATTGCGTAAACGTGTGGAACGTCGGCTGACCGCACGATTAACAGATATCCATGTTAAACATGCATACCAATCATATACGAGGGCAGCAGATTAATGACATGGTAACTCAGCGAGAGTACGTTTTGTTACTGAAATTTTGGACTTGGCTGGATAGTGTACAGTCACCAGGATAAGTAGGTGAAGAAAATCAACAAATCGATTATATACGCGTTAAGTTAAACTGAAAATTTTTTTTTCTTCGTTTAAAGTAAAGTAAATCACTTTTATTTTATTTTTGTGAAGAGAAAAAAAAAAGATTAGTAAGAACACAAAAGTATGTAGGCAATTTGAAATTTTGAATTCGTTCATCTACTTATGCTGCTGACTGTATGCAAAAAAACCCGCTATAATCGCTAGACGAATGATAATTGCATGGTCAGCAAAGGTACATATATAATGCTGTGATTTATAATTCACTTGGTGTTGCTCGTGCCGTCACCCACGTGATAAGCCTTTCCCGCTACAAAAGTGCCTAAAACACGCCATAAAACATAGATGCCAGCGCCATCTATTTAAAGAATCGGATTAAAAATATCCATTATTTCCCTTAGGAGCAAATTACCGGCATGGTAGGCTATATCTTGTATCCGCCTGGATAGTGACCACCGTATACAAGGTGCTAAAATCCGCCATACTGGCCCAGTGTGTCGCGTTCCTGGATCAGATTGTGTATGTCCGGTTCACACAGACCGGAATAATAGGGTAGTTTCCTATGTTTGATTTAGTACATTAAATAATTAATTAATAATTCTGTGAAATCAGCATCAAAATTGGTTGAAAAATATAGCAGTTATTCGTATTTCAAATATTGTTGTGAGCAAAAGTGGGGGCGTGGCGGGGACGCCACATTTGCTCACGATATCCCTACCGCGCTATCTCTTTCGCACGCACGCAGCGTTATGGTTGGTGACACTTGGTGACGTCACAGTCTGATATTACTGTTATTTGACAACTTCCCCTTCCACCAAAATTCAAAGCTTTATAACTTACTTATTATTGCGCTAACTTTGCAAATTCTTTTTCCGTTAGATTTTGGATACCATACATTTTTAATGAATGTATTTGAAAAAAAAGTAGACACCTACCCTATTGTGTCAACTGGCAAGAATAATCATCTCTCAACAGTCAACACCATCTGGACCCCACTCCGCTTACATCAGAGTGGAGTCACTTTGCTGTGTCAGTATTAAAAACGAACGGGCTGTGTCCAACAAATGTCACTAAAAATATATAAATTAACAAAAATCTCATTTTGCAAATTGAATAATGACATAATCTTATCAAATTAGTCTATTGTTATGGGTCCTCGACAAACCTACAAAGTTTGAATAAAAGCTGACCGTTTAAAGTGGGTCAAAATCGCGCCTAAAGGAGTCGGAGTCGGAGTCGGAGTCGGAGAGTTACAAACATACTAACATACAACCATACAAGTGAAGCTAATATAAAGCGTGTAAAAAGAATGTTACGTTCTTTTGTACTCGTGCCGTGCCAACACTGGGGAAATAGCTTCTACGCAATGTATTTAAGGTTCATATTAGTAAGGGATGGTTTTAATGACGTTAATAAATAAAAATGCACTCATTTCAAGAATTATAGCTTCTACGCATTGTATTTAAGGTTCATATTAGTAAGGGATGGTAAAACCTTCTACGCATTTCCGATCAAGGTTACGTGATCCTGACGCGAGTTTAACATTTTATACCCATGCCAAAAGTGCTCAACGCCGCTAAAGAAGTTTTCACTACAAAAAACACAATAACCCTGTCAATGTCAACATCAAACAGAAGTTATTCCGACTATCCATAAAATATGTAGTATCTGATCCCTGAACTGAACCATACAAATCATTCTGTGAACGATCCTGATGTAAAGTATCGTAAATCACCTCTATTTCACTAGTTCCACAGGTGGTATGGAATCAGTTGAAATGTTCTGATATTTTTTATTTCAACGCGAACTAACTGGTGTTACACCGCTGATTGATAGACGCTATTTAAATAGAGTAGGACGGATAGTATGTTGCAGGTTCGACCCATTCTCTGGAATTGTTGATTTTTCTAAGTAGTATGTGTAAATAACTGCAGTACCTTTGAGACAACTCTAACTTATCCAAATTATTGTATCCACTATTTATTATACTTCGCTTTAACGGTGATGTATAAATTAATTTTGATAATATGACGATCATCATCAAAGCATCATGATAGACGATAATTCGTCCAATCACATTTTATCAACATTCACAGTTGTGAGTTGTTGGAGTTGGTTCTAACATCTCTGTATATTATCTCATATGATTCATCGAAATACCGCTGATTATGGCTTATGATTAATGTGAAACGAATTTATTGGTCGCTGCCTGTGATTTGCTCTCGTATTAAACAGTCGAGTTATGAGGAACAAAGGACTCAGATTTTGATCACGATTTAGCTCTTTGAAATTAGATATTTTGACTGGTGTAATAACTAGCAATTATTTACTTCTGTAAATATGATGAAAAGTGGACATTGGCTAGTTGGGAATGGAACGGTCTGCCGAGACAATGTCCGGAGGTTCAAAACTCAAGGCACACACCTCTGACTTTTCGAAGTTAAGTGTGTATTGTTTATCAATTATCGTTCGTTTTAACGGTGAAGGAAAACATCGTGAGGAAACCTACATATCAGAGAAATCTCCATAAGAATTTCGAGGGTATGTGAAGTCTGCCAACCCGCACTAGGCCAGCGTGGTGGACTAAGGCCTAACTCCTCTCAGCAGTAGAGGAGGCCCGTGCTCAGCAGTGGGCAATATATAATACAGGGCTGGTATAGTATGGTGGTAAATATGATGGTTGTACCATCCTTAACATTGATAATGATTATATAATATAATATATAATATTCTATTTAATCGTTTTTTTCTGTTTTACTACGAAGCAGTAAGTTAACACTATTACTTTTCAGTCTTAAGGACAGTCCCTAGACATTATGTGACAAAACATTTAATGAAACAATTAATATAATCAATTTAATGTATCTTGACTTATCATAAGTGCAACTATGTTCGCCTACGTGATGAATAAAGTATTTTAATTTAATTTAATTTATTATTTTTAATGTCTTAGGGTGATAATGGTGGTTTCGTGGATTACTTAGTGTTTCATTTCGTGGTAGTATTACTACTATTTACGAACAAAATACTATCAGACAAATGAACTGTCCGTATTGTCAACTATCTGTATTTAAAAGTATTTTCATGTCTCTTATATCGTACAATAGGAGGCAAATAAGTAGTTTACCTAATAGTAAGTGATCTCTCTTGCTCAAAACGATCCACAATAACCTCATTGTCTCTATAGAGTCTCTTATCCTATTTTTATTTTTATTTTTTATTTATTAGGCACAGAAACAATGTACAAAGATACTTAATCATCTAATATACAATATACATAATAAGAATTTTAAATTTGTACACCGATAAAACCCGCGCACAACATTCAAATAGTATCACTAAATTTTTATCAATTAAAAAGATACAGTTACATAGGAGATATAAAATTTTAAAGTGGTTTTAGATTTTTAATATTTTTTTTAAAGTGGTAAATACTCTATCCATCTATTATATAAATATTATCCTATATGTTTAAAACCACTGATTAACACCTATATTCAATGTTACCGTCATAATGGATGCAATTATAATGGTTACGTCGCCGTGTCGCCGGATCACCGCAACTAGCAAGCGACCGCAACAACCAACAGCTTCAATATTTTAGGCCTTACCGATACAATATACAAAGTCTTGTTAGTATAGTATCTTATCTTACTTCTTATGTTCTCTTACTATCTTACTAATATTATAAATGCGAAAGTTTGTGAAAATGTTTGGATGTTTGTTAGAAGTAAACGCAGAAACAACTGAACGGATTTGGATGAAATTTGGCACACACGTAGATCATGTCCTGGATTAACACTTAGGCTACGTTTTATCCCGGTAATTTGCTCCCATGGGAATTAATGGGTATTTTTATTATGATTCTTTAAGTAGATGGCGCTGGCGTCCTACTGTGTTTTTGGGACTTTTGTAGTGGGAAAGTCTTCTTCCCTAATGTAGAAATAAAAAATTCAATATTAATTTTCACGCAGTAATTGAAAACGTTTTTGTTTATTTATAGTTAGATTTTGATACGAGAAAATCTATCGCTTAATGGTAAGCCTCTCATAAGCTTTCGTTGATCTGAGAATTTCGATAAAATATCTCGTAATACCCGATATTATATTCTAAGAACTTCAAAGCAAAATACATACAGATATTAAAATAATGAGGACTGCAAAAGTGTGTAGGTCATCATTCGTCTTAGTGGTTCTACGAGAAACATTCTAAGTAAAAATCGATTTAATATATTCACAATTTACTTAAAAGTCCTTAAAGTCTATTTCAAAAGACTCACTTCATTTATATAAATTCGATAAATGCAAAAATGTGAGTGAGCGTCGCGCAAAAAGTGCTTTTTAGTTTTCCAATTACCAATAAACTCCAGAGGACTCACACGACGTCAGACTCGCTGGGTAATTGCAAGCTAAAAGCATTTCAATAATTTAAAATACGTGCTATTTGATGGGTTCAAAGAATCCCTTTGCACCGAGATTAGAATAGTTCTTAGCCAATATAGTTTGTGTTGGGTAAAGCACGTTGTTATTTGCAAATGAAACGTTTATCTACTTCAGAACTATGTTGGGAATGTATCCATTGTATGTTTTGCTGGTTGGGAAGCATACGCATACGCATACTCACGCCTTTTATCCCCGAAGGGGTAGGCAGAGGCGCAACTAGTGCACCCACTTTTCGCTATGCGTATTCAGTCCCATGATGTGATAGGGGGCGAGCCTATCGCCATATCGGGCACATTTGGGTTGGGGAGCAGCAGATATATTTAATATAAAAATTGATTTAGAACACCGGATATAATTAAAATCCTATTATGATCGACTGGACATATCATTGCTATTGTTCTTATCAAGTTCAAGCTAGAGACCCCATTTCATACAACTAAAAAGCCCTTGCAAATATAACATAAAGAAAACATCTTCCCATACAGTAACTAAATGTCATACATATTCCATTAGTATGAGTAATACCCGCCCTTTCCCCTCCATTGGGTCACATGAAAAGGCGATACGAAGCAATAACACCGTTTGATGGCACGAGAGCATTCTAAGTAACCTCTACGTGACCTGGAAGTGGAAACACAGAAATGTCCTTGTTTGAAAACATGGATTTTTCAAGCCACAATTGGAATTGGATTTTGTAATCATTTTTGTGAAAGTTGCTGACCAGAGAATGGATAAAATGTTCTCGCTTTTTGGACAAGGTTAGGTTTAAAGGTTAGAAATTTAAAATAACTTATGCTGTAAAGAAAGTTGTGGGTGGTATTTAATATGGTTTGTATAGGATTAAATAAATACTACACGACGAAATTCTTGTAGTAGCTTGTCTAACTTTTTTCCGATGAGATCTTTTTTTAGACATTCGGTCCAAACATACGTTATAATAATAAAATAATTAGATTGCCCTTTAAATTAAAACTCAGCCGTGTTTACACTTTGTTGCTTAGCGCCAAAAATATACATAATAACGTATTCAAATTGCCTCGTAAACACCAAAAAAACAACGTTAAGTTTACACAATAAATCGCGTATTAATTATGCAAACAGTATGAACAAAAAAAGAATTACAATGTAAGCAAGAATTTAAGGTTCGATGCAAATGGGAGGTTTGTACGAGTTTTGTGGAAACAATAGCTGAATAGGAATCAATGTTATTTATCGTTGTTAGGTCGTGTACTCACTGCTGATGTTACAAATGTTAGGTCTCGTTAACATGTGTTGTTAAATGTACGTTGTGCTCTCTGTGCAAATTAAATTTTAATTTTTGCGTATTTAAGAGAGAAAAATCTAAATGTTGGTAAATTTATACTAACCAAAGTAATAAATTAAAAAGAAAGCAGTTTATATTTATTTACATTATCATTGTCTGTGATAAATTGTTTGTTCTATGATAGATTGGTAAATCCTGGTATTATTTAACTTTTTGCCCTCTAATAAAACAGGTACACCTCTCAAGGGAATTGAAAGGTTGGCCAACATATCTCCCAACTAGTTGGATGTTGCGGAGTTTTATCAAAGTTTAAAACAACTTGAGCCTTGTCAGCCGCTCGGTTCCGTCCAATTTAATATTTAAACATAATGTTACGGAACAAGACCACGTTGTGGTAAAAAGTCCAAAGGTCAACATTGTATGAAGTTTCCCATTGATGTCAGTAACTTGTATCGGTCGATGCGGTTACATACATAAATTACACACACATGTACATAGCATCACGCCTTTTCCCTTTTCAGTTCGGTCCCATGTAATAGGGAGCGGGCCTATTGCTAGTTACCGGGCACATTTTCAGACTTCGGGCTGGTACTGAGTAGAAAAATCCAATAAGAAACAGTCTACCGAGACAATGTCCGGAGGTTCAAAACCCAAGGCAAACACCTCTGACTTTTAGAAGTTACGTGTGTATTGTTTATCAATTATCATTCGCATTACCGGTGAAGGAAAACATCGTGAGGAAACCTATATACTTGAGAATTCTCCATGAGAATTTCGAGGGTATGTGAAGTCTACCAACCCGCACTGGGCCAGCGTGGTGGATTAAGGCCTAAACCCTCTCAGTAGGATAGGAGGGTCGTGCTCAGCAGTGGGCAGTATATAATACAGGGCTGATTGCATTGCATTGCAAAGCGTGTTCAATTAAAATTTAACTATACATAGACTATCAATAGGGTTTGAGATCAACACATTATCTTTTGCTAATATATTCATATATAATAGCATTTTTAGATTACAATAGCATTTTATAGCAAGCAATAACAAAGTATTCAAACATAAATAGCAGACAATAGTATACACCGAGCATAGAAGTTTCGCAATTCATCCCTTTCGGGTGTGGTTTAGTGAAAATGTTTCTATTCGCGTATCACGTTACATACATACAAATTTTTATTATTTTCATACAAAAACTTATGGTTTTTATGAGGATAAAAAGACGTCAATAGCTTTTCAACAGTTAATTTTGATTATTACTAACGATGACGACTGCCTCGGTGGCGTAGTTGTATTACGGTACGACTGCAAGGCTGAGGTCTCGGGTTCGATTCCCGGGTCGTGCAAAGTGATATTGGATTTTTCTATTCAGTATCAGCCCGGAGTCTGGAATTTGTGCCCGAAATGGCGATAGGCTCGCCCCCTATCACATCATGGGACGGAATACGCTTGGCGAAAAGTGGGTGCACTAGTTGCGCCTCTGCCTACCCCTTCGGGGATACAAGGCGTGAGCATGCATGCGTACTAACGATGAAGTAACTGATCGCTAGTACAAAATCAGCCATCTTTATAAGTATTTTGATAATAATATTTTTCACTGAATTGTATTAATAGAAATTTGGATGGTAGGACTGATGAAGGATATATAAAGCGAGTTTGAGAGAGCCGGTAGGAGTCGACCGCATCGAACCTTCTAATGACAGATATCTGATACTAGGTGATGCTCGCTGCTTCGCCCGTGTGAAAAAGTTTTCCCATGAAAAAAAATAGCCTATACTGCCGTGCTAAGCTCAATAGCCGTACCTTAAAAAATATCGTAATTTTGATTTTTATGGAACCAGATAGCTTAAAAAATGCACATCCCATGAACAATATAGCCAAATAGCGGTATATTATTGTTAAAACATGTAAAAACCTCAAGAAAAATGTCCCTATCACAGTTTTACCTCAATCACAAAGAGTGAATAGAAAACTATATTTACAAAACTTCAATTTTCTCGAAACTAGCTTTTTTTTGATATATTCCTTCCTTGCTTTTGCGCTTATGAAACGAAATAATTTATTCGAACCCATAAAATGTTATACATTATTTAAATTCCGTCAATATTAACTCTACCACCAGTTCGGAAAGCAGTTCTCACTAGAGAAGAACGGGCAAGAAACTCTAGTGTTGCTCTTTTCAAAATCAGTTCAAGGTATAAAATACATTGCATTATGTAGAGAAAAAAATATATACAATTCAGTATTTGTTTACTTATGTTTCGAGCAGTTCATTTATATACTCGCAAAATAGGTAATAAAAATTTAAATTCCAACACGAGTGCATAACTATCTCAGGAATCATGTAATAATTTGATCTGAAATCTTCAAGATGTCGTTATTAATCTAAGTTTAAGATATACCCCCAATAGCAAAGCAGTATAGCACTCAGAAGTAATGTAGCTTCCTACTAGTGAAAGAATTTTCAAAATCGGTTCAGTAGTCAGGTGACATTAGCGCGTTCAACCAAACAAACAAACCCTTCAGCCTTATAATATTAGTATAGATTCTTGGTAAACACCAGGTCAAAAGTACCCTGAACCGGCGGAAATGTATGAGAAGACTGATGTAGGTATAAGAAGTAATCCATACCATACCATACCAGCCCTGTTATATACTGCCCACTGCTGAGCACGGACCTCCTCTACAACTGAGAGGGTTTAGGCCTTAGTCCACCTAGTTGGCCTAGTGCGGATTGGCAGACTTCACATACCTTCAAAATTCCGAGAACTTCTCAGGTATGCAGGTTTCCTCACGATTTTTTCCTTCACCGTTAAAGCGAGCAATAATTCACAAAGAATACACACATAACTTTTCAAAAATGTCAGAGGTGTGTGCCCTTGGGATTTGAACCTGCGGACATTCGTCTCGGCAGTCCGTTCCACTCCCAACTAGGCTATCGCCGCTCAGGTAGGGATTACTCCTGCTTCAAATTATGTTTATACGCACATGCAAGACCAAATTTAAAATTGAGATTCAATGCATACTTTAAAGTTTACAAATGGGTTGAAACAACTGGTCCTATAGAATCACATAAAACTGCATTGTACGTGGCGTGACGTCGACGACAGCTGTGACAACAACATTATCGGTTTCCGTTAAGCTATTTAATCCAATTACAACGGCGCGCCACACGTACTCTGGCTCATTGGTATATTATTTTAATTTCCACTAAATTAAACAGTATGGTAATTATCGGCGGTAGGAATATAATTAATTACCTACGTTTCGGTAGGTCAGTTTGATTGCGATTAGTTGAAGTAATAGTTAATTTAAAACAAAACGCAAATAGAACAAAGTAAAGCAAACAAAAAGTTGCGCCTTTGCCTACCCCTTCGGGGATAAAAAGGCGTGAGTGTATATACTTTTTTTTTTTTTTTCTGACTAAACTGCCAGTAGCCTGACGAGGGTCGGCTTTTCTGGCCACACCGGTCTTTAGGGTGAACGCTGACGCGCTCGCAACCCTGAATTTAAGCGACCATGCTGAGGGCAACCCACTAACGGGTTACGAACCTCGGCTCAGGACGGCCGCTGAGGGGAGAATGAGACATTCAACGATTAGTGGGGGGAAGGTTTTTTACCTAATCCTATTGGTTCGAGCTGTTTACATCGGCACCCGGGCCGGAACTGTCATGGGGGTCGGGAGCGCGACGGGGAACGCGGCGAGGTCCTCGACGGCGAGGACGGAACTGCGGTCTTGTGGAGTGTAAGAGTTTTAAAAACTCGTTTTTTTCGCGAATTGCCAGAGTGATGTCGTCCTCTGGATCGGTTAGTACTGAGCGCGGCCGTCTCCATTTGGCGCGGTCAAAAAATGTATATACGTATGTAAAACAAAATATTGACAGTTTGTTACCGCCATTTTGTATTCTTGAGCATACAAGTATGACGTCACACTTGCGTGTTAGTCTAACCCTTGATTTAGATGCTTACCGAGTACAAACGAATACTCACAAATACGAGTGTGTAAACAGCTTATAAAAAGTAAAAAATTATTTAAATAATTTACCATCCACTATACCAGCCCTGTATTATATACTGTCCACTGCTGAGCACGGGCCTCCTCTAGAACTGAGAGGGTTAAGGCCTTAGTCCACCACGCTGGCCTAGTGCGGGTTGGCCTTTAAATTTAAATAATCAATGTTATATAATTTAAAAGAATATATTTAAAAATAATTCACATTCAATACGTTTCTCAATTATAAAGGACTTTGCAATTGTACTTTGCTTATTCGGTTGTATTCGTTCCTCATAATTCATGGTCATATGTTGTACAAACTATTTGCCAAGTTATTCACCAATAGTCTAAATGATACATAAGATACCTGCATTTAATTAGCAGCATCCAGGCCGCTTCAAATAGGTTGGAAATGTTTGAGGGAGGCTTATGTTTAACAGTGGATTTCCCAAAGCTCAAGAAGAGGAAGAAGATGCGTTCTATTTATATTTTACTTGACTTCTGCTCGTGGCTCCGCCTGCGTGAAAAAGTTTTTCCGGGATAAAAAGTAGCCTATAGCACTCAGGACTAATGTATCTTCCTATTAGTGAAAGAATTTTCAAAATCAGTCCAGTAGTTTCTGAGGTTAGCCATTACAAACAAACAAACAAATCTTTCCTCTTTATAATATTAGTATAGATTTACTTAAGCTGTAAGTAGTACTTTGTAGTAGTTTACATGCCTTTAATTTTGTACATACTTGAATGCGATAGTTGTGTAGCTCGTGACGATTTGTTAATTAGGTAAATTCATCAACATAGTCAAAAATTCTACTTAATATTATGAACGCGAAAGTTTGTAAGTATGGATGTCTGGATGTATGGATGTTTGTTACTCTTTCACAGAAAAACTGCTGAACAGATTTCTATGAAATTTGGCACACGGGTAGATTATATCCTGGATTAACACATAGGCTACTTTTTATCCCGGGAAAACTCATTCACGCGGGCGGAGCCGCGAGCAAAAGCTTGTTATAAATATTATTTCAAAAACATTTCTATCAAAAAGGCACGCAATGGTGATATCAATATTACAGTCACCGCGTCAAATGTTGTCTAACCGTATGACCATAATCCGTCTGACCACAGCTTTACGCGGGTATCTATTGTAATAATATCAGCACTATTATGTATTAACTAATTAACTACTGGACACCGGCACCTCTAATAATTAGAGGGGTGGGCTTTATTCCACCACGCCTGTTTATAGGAACATGATAGACTTCCTACAACTCCGTAATCCTCGTGCTTTAGGTTAATTTTCATGCAGGTTTCCTCGTAATATTATGATTTGCTGCTAAATCAAACGATAATTACCATTCAGTTCTGTATAATTAAAACATCATCGCGAGCAACGTCCAAATACGTCTTGAAACTTAAAAAAATTATGACATTACTAGCATTGCGCGCGGCACCGCCCGCGTGGAAAGTTTTTCCGGGTAAAAAGCCTATAGTACTCAGGAGTAATGTAGTTTCCTATTAGTGTAAGAATTTTCAAAATCGGTCCAGTAGTTCCTGAGATTAGCGCGTTCAAACAAACAAACTCTTCAGCTTTATAATATTAGTATAGATAATATGAAAGCAGATTATTATTTAAAGTCTCAATTCCCTTACAAAAGGCAATGTAAAACAAATTTATTTGTAATTAGTGTAACACAAGACTAAAGTTCTGCCAAGCACGAACGTGAACAAACGTTCGGGTTTGCGAGTCTGCGGTTATGTTAAATTAAAGTCCTTGTTTTCTTTGTTCTTTTCTGGTATTATATCTTGTTGGAAAAATATCTGTCTTTATTAAAGTCAGATTTACTTTTACTGTTTTTATGTTTGTTATTCTTTGTCATATGTTTGATACATTTTTATTAACCCCCGACAGAAAAAGAGGGGTGTTAGTTTAGGGTGTGTATCTGTATGTCTGGGTATCTGTGTATCTGTATGCCTGTCTGGGGCATCGTAGCTCTTGAACGAATGGACCGATTTTGCCGCGGTTTTTTTGAAAGCTGATGTTATCGAGATGGTTCTTAGCTATAATTTATGGAGATCTGTCTGAACAGACGCCTGAGCGTTTGAAGATTATCAGCTCATTTCCAAATTTCACAACTCCGATTGGTTTAATGTTGGTGTACTGTGACTTCGGCAATGTTTAAAAGACATGTTAACCTTGAGTTTATGTTGCAGCATCAAGTTGTCTGCGGGATACCCAACTCTATAGCAACTTATAGCAGATATAGCGTGTGTGGACTCATAAGAATGGTCTCAATGATTAGGTGGTAGATAGTTTTATTATCAAGGCCCCATGATGGAGAATATAGTAATTTAAAAAGTTTGAAGTAAAAGTAAATTTAAACTTAAATAACAACATAAAATTTAAAGTCACTTTTGTTATTTTACTTTTTAGAGGTTTTTTGTGTCGGAGGTTATTTAAATTTAATTTATTACCTAATCAAATCGGAGCATTCTCATTTTAAAACCTTAGGCTTATGAAGTTCTAATTGCAAGTGCACTAAAGCATATCGTCGAATAAACACTAAAATGTACGAACGATGTTATGATTGTGAGGGCGATATCACCGCCAAAGAATTATTTTTATACTTACTCCGTGAATGAAGCTTTGGATAGAAATAGCGGCACAGACTCCGGGCGATAACGAAATAGCGTTGTTCAATAAACAGTGCACACTCACTGACAGCACAGGACGTGACGTGTGATCACGTTCATATGAAATTTATGCCACAATTTTATTTCCGATAAGTGACACGGTTCGGTTCTGCTATGACATGTATGCTGCTAGGTCTTTATAATTAGAGATAGAGATGCTAAAGACTATCAAAACTGTTAAAGCATCACGTAGACCCTGAACTTTTTTTACCGAGAATCACTACCTACCTATTATGTAACATTATAATTGTTAAATTAGCAGGAGTTGCTGAACCAAGTATAAGTTTCAACGTAGTTGTTCAGTGTAACGTGTTGCTCAGCGACAAGGCGTCAGCTCGGCACCTTTTATATCAGTAATCACACAAATAACTCATATTTACACCCATATTCACACACAAAAAGCCTCTCATGCCGTGAGTACTCAGAAACAGAATTATTATAATCATAGCATTTGATCCGTACTAAGCTAAGTAGCATCTGTCAATACGGCCCTAAGGAACTACCCTAGTATAAGCAGTGTGGCGGCATAATTAACAACACCGCCACCTATCAACATTGGCTGGGAACTACTAAATTATGTTGTCAATTAGAAGACCCGACGCTCATCCATAAGACATCGAAGTGGTATCGACAATTAGCAGATGACGCCCAATAATACTACTAGATGGCGTCACATGATCTTGAATTGCTATACCAACATTTGCGCGAAGCGCAGTATATATACCACCTCCGAGTAAGAACCGTCGGAGGGGCCGCGGCAGGTCAGGCGCAACATCTGCCTGACTGGAAATCTTTCCCTTCCATAGAGGAACGCAACCACCTGTTCCTATACAGTGTGACGACCTTTCGCCACTAAAAGAGCATCCGACTCAAAAGACTTGTTCACACTTTTAGCAGGACGCGGTTTCCTATCCAGAAATAATCGTTTATTTCCGAGTAGGGAAGGATATTGTTCCTCTGGATAATATAACCGCACTTAACTCGGGATCGTGGTAACATTAGTGGCTGCAAAAGGAATAATTTTACACGTGGCATCTGTACCTAACATAATTATTTTCATTGGTACCGTTTTCCACATTGCGGCTTGATGTTGAGTGGTTATAAGGAAGTATTCGTTACAGAAGTATTGTAGAAACTATGAATGTTAATCTCATAAGAGAGTTGAAATGATATTGAAGAGAAGATTCTAGAACTCCAAGAAAAAAATAGGATGGTTTAAAAGAATATAGACAACCAATCGTCAATGCCACAATTATTATTTCTCTGAGTGTAAAGAACATTATCCACAGACCAAACGTTACTAAATAACGACCAAAGGTTCTCTATGTTAGGTACCAAGTTATTTTTTAAATAAAAATCAGAATAAGCGAAATAATTGTAGCTTTAATTTTTTGAGGACTCTTTTATAGGTTCATTAGATATTTATAGCTTAATTCTTACTGTATACATACATTTATATAGAAACACGCCTACATTAATTACCTATAACCTACCATGTAATGGTAGCGGGTCTATTGCCATTCAACTTCTTGTTCTTAAAGATATGTTTTACCTACTGTTCACTTTTCCGTGATATTAAAAAATAAAACATATTTTTACGTTAAAAATTCTCGTTTGTGGTCGAGGTGTTCCGAAGAATAGTAATGAGATGGTAATTTTTAAGCAATTTCTCTTCTTCTAAATATTTTCACAAATGTTATTTCGATCGCTTTTGGATTAGCGACACCGGGTCGCAAATTTGCATATTATAATTTTATATCGAATGCTTTTCCTTGTTGTCTAAAAGGCGAACGCGGGTATTCTTTGTTTGGTTTTAAAACAAGGAAACAATTCTTGTTTTAATTAACAAAGGAACGTCTTTGCTAAAGCGGGTTCACTAGTTATCTAAAGCACTTTGTTTAAGGAAGACTCCCAGGTTTCATTCATATTCTATGGATAGCCCCCAAGTTATAATAGCCACGCCAGCATTTTCTAACCAAGCAATCTCCTGTTTGTGTTAAAGAGCCTAGAAGAACCTAGAAGTCGATGAATTGCCCCGCACTGATTCCTAGCTAATAATGTGTTATGTAAAACTACTTAACGCATCCGCAATACAACTTCAAGAAACTCTTACTATTCCATCCAGTAGAAAGCCTGTCACAATGCATCGCAAGATTGTACGAGTTAATCTACTTAGCCAGCAAATAACCTACTAAACTTAGACATTTTATCATTCAAACATTGGTTTGGATTACAAAACTTGGCCGAGACCGTCTATTCGACGGACATAATAGAATATGAAGACTTCCGACTAGAGTTTCCTAAGTTACCAAGTTAGTTCTGAAGTGGTGGCACTACAAAGTTCTTGAATGTACTGGGGTTTAAAATCAACAATGTATTTTTAACTTTATGTGTAGATTCATGCATGACTTCAATTAGTGGTTGTTTTGCACAAATATTTGGACCAAGTTTAGAATGCTTAAACTTGTTTATTGCGACAGTCGTAGTATTCCGAAGGATTAAGAGCGACTTCTGCTCAGTTTAGTAAAATCAGATCATTATGAGGTTACTTGAATGTGATCGTTATGAAACCAGACTGTAGCCATTTTTGTCTTTTAAGATTTTATACGTTTAGTTAATTGGAGACTTAAATATTTTTTTACGTAGGAAAGAGATTAATAAGTTAAAAAATTATCAAAAAAAGTTACTAATTTATTAACTTACTCTACCAGCGCCCCTTAAGGTCAGCGCTACCGCATTTATGATCACTTTCCATCAGGCAACTAAATGGCTCGTTCATTTAATTTACCTTAAAGACTGTTAGAGCCATTCGACACTTCCCTAAAGTTGTATAACAATGTAGGTACAAAATATCACTAACAATTGTTTGTAAAAGAAAGTTTATTCTGTCCATTTGAATATTTTATTTAGTGCGATATTTTATGACGACTTGACATTCTATTCTTTACAAAATATAGTACCGGCACGATATGATAGCCGTTTTGACGTTTGTCCGCTCATCAAGCTTCGTATTCATTCATAACTACATTGAAGGAGTTATTTGCTGTACATTATTTTCAATAGTTACGTGCATAAAATTTATGAAATGTATAATTTTATGACACAACTCGGCATTGGTTTTTCAAAATTCGAAATTTTAAAAATGAGATTTCACCTCACTTTTGTAATGTGTCAAAACGGCTATCACAGCGTGCCGGTATTATAACAACTTTTGCTCATGGCTTCAACGACTATGACGTTTTACGAATTACAATAAGCATCGAGAATACAGACTTTGTGTCGCGTGGCATTGGAATTATGCTCGTTATAGCGTAACCGGTATATCGAGGAACGTTATTATCTCCAAAACAATATAACAACAATAAACATGCATCCGAAATAACAAAATCAATTAAGCCGAGATAAGAGACCCATAAAGATAACAATTATAATTCCCGAACAGGCCATTAGTAACATCCAAAGAGTTTAAGCTGAATAAAAAACAATTAATTCGTTTTTTACGCTCGTTTCGGCCAAATGCTGCGGATTGGTCCGTTTTGGTATTTAAATTACTTTTATGAATCGTCGAGTGTGTGAGTTTTTGAAAGTGTGGGTTGCTTGTAGTTAAATTGATTTTGTTTAATCCAAGGTCTCAAGTAAATTTGTCTGTGTGGGTAGTCCTTGTTTTCTTTATACGTTTCGTAATTCTATGACGTTGCTACGTTACTAAGCGGGTTTTAGCGATTTATAATACCAGGCGAGTTTTCTGCCCATTTTGTCTATTACATACATATATAGCATCACGCCTTTTTCCCTTGTCAGGGGTACTACACCCTGAGCACTGAGCTCGGGCCTCCTCTACTACTGAGAGGGGTTAGGCCTTAGTCCACCACGCTAGCCTAGTGCGGATTGGTAGATTTCACATACCCTCGAAATTCTTATGGAGAATTCTTAGGTATGTAGGTTTCCTCACGATATTTTACTTCACCGTTAAAGCGAACGATAATTGATAAACAATACACACGTAACTTCGAAAAGTCAGAGGTGTTTGGGTTTCGAACCTGCGGACATTGTCTCGGCAGACCGTTCCATTCCCAACTAGGCTATCGTCCACCTTCACCTTTTCATGGGTAAGAAGAGGTGTATCAAACCCGCATTGCGCCAGCTATGCTGGGTCCCATGTAAAGCGGGCGGGCCTATTGCCATTTACCGAGCACATTTCCAGACTCCGAGCTGATACTGAGCAGAAAAACCCAATATCACTTTATCTAAAACGGAAATCGAACCCGAGACTTCAGCACTGCAGTCATACCGTAATACAAACACCACTGAGGCAACCTTTTATCTTGTCTATTACATAAACAAATAGATGTTAAACTAGAACATTTAATACCGTTAGAGAAAGAAATTCACTGGTTGTAGGTCTCTCATTATGTAAGAGGCCGTCTGGGTGGGTACCACCGCAATGTCTATTTCTACCGCCAAGCAACAGTGTGCATGCTCTGTTGTGTTTCGGTTTGAAGGACATTGTAGCCAGTATAACTACTGGACATAATGAGACTTAACTTCTTATGTCTCAGGATGACGAGCGCAGTGGAATGCCACACAGTACTTTGTAAGTCTAGGTGCTGGATGGTGTTGCTACTGTTTATGGGTGGTCGTATCGCTTACCATCAGGCGAACGGCATGCTCGTCTCGTCATTCAATGCAATAAAAAAAAATGAGAGGTGTCAAGGGACACCCGGATGGAACGAAGTTCCTTTCGATTAATTAGTGAAGGAATTGTAATAAAATTTTATTTATATAACAGAGTGTGTATATATATAAATATATAAATATTTTCCTATTTCCGTTCCAATACATAAGTTTCTAGAGAAAAAAACAAATAAATACGTGTGGCACTCGGAGACTGCCGCGGTAAAGCTATTGCATAGCATTTTTGTCACAAATTTTGATTGACTAAACACAAATTCGATCTTACTCTTACCAAATAAAGTAGATTTTTAAACGCGAGCAAAGCACGTTTTGTCTTGTTATTGATAAATGGCAGTAACCAAAGTAGAATAAATCAACAAAATTTAAAAAAAAAATGTTACGTTCGATTCTTTTGTACTCGTGCCGTGCCAACGCTGGGGAAATAGCTTCTACGCAATGTATTTAAGGTTCATATTAGATTAGTAAGAAATGGTTTTAATGACTTTAATAAATAAACTAAATAAAAATATACTCGTTTCAAGAATTATAGCTTCTACGCATTGTATTTAATGTTCATATTAGTAAGATAATAGCAAAAAGTGTCGTGACAACTTTTCGTGAGAATTTTTCCGTCTAGCCCCCTTTCACAAAGCGCGATAAGGAACTTCGTTCCAAAAAAAAAAAAAACCCGTTATATCGCAGCCATCTTCCAACAGATCTTCAGAGACATATATTTCAATTGAATACTGCCCATATCTCACGAAGCAAACTTTAACGTCCCACTTTGTTCTTTGAACAGTCGCTAACAGTTTGCTGTCCATTTTTCCAATAAGTTTGCTACAGCTTCTAAGACCCACATATATGTACCTGGTGAGGATTGTCTCATATTTTTCACAAGATTTTAAGAAAGTTCATATTAGTTCAAAAACAACTAATTTTCATTTCGGCTGTTATAATTTTATTGAGTGCTAAAGGAGGCAATGACTACAATATACGCGACCCAATAACGTCACCAAGTAAAAAAATTAGCACTTAGAGCAATAATAACTAACTTTTAACGACTTCGCAGCTTTTTTCAGCTTTCCAAAATATTCATAAGAAGTTTGTCATTCCCGATAATTTTTTGATCAAAGAAACCCCATAATAAGGCAATTTATAAGTTTTATATAGCCAATTATTAATTTCTATGAAAAAGCAAATATTTTTATGGAAACATCTTCTTTCTGGAAAGACAACATTAAAAATATATACAATGAGACATCAATTAATTTAAACAAACTGGAAAAAAGTAGGCACGCTATTATCATCTCGTTATCTTCTTCGCGCGTACGCTCTACAATGGCTGTGACGTCACTCCCTCACTGCTCATCTTTTTCTATCACTTTTACATTTATTAACCAAGAATTTTTACAACAAGGATATCGCAGATCGCTGCTGATACACAACCAACATAATACACGTGGAATACTTTTATGATACATATTATTATGTACTAATTTACTTAATTGTACTGAATCCAAAATAAAAAATACTTTGCCATCCCTTTAAGGATACAGGCGTGAACTCATCTTTACAGAGACGTTAGGTCCACTGGCGACGTTTCTGTAGACAGTACGTGCTTGCAAGTTCCACGGCACTTGCAGGATTCCATTCAACAATGGCAAAACTTGCTTCAACTGCACTCGCCTGCGGGTATTTGGTTGGTTATACTGTTATTATAGTGGAAGGTGGTCGGACACTATCTTGGATTTGACTGAATTTGTTAAGCAATTTAACAAACAGGTCCGTCTGAAAATCTTTAGGGGAGGCCTATGTTCAGCAGTGGAATTCATGTGGCTGATGATGATGACGTTAAGCAGCTTCGTTGACAGTGCTACAAGACTTATACCGTACAATTACTTTAGGTACAGTTAAAAATATAAGTAGTTACTATAATATTTCGTTATGGCTTTTTTGACCGAGTAAAACCTTTCATGTCCGCAAAACCGCAAGTAAGTAATCGATGTCTAATACATGATGGAGCAATGAAGAGTTTGTAATGCAAAGTTCTAGATGGTATTAATACTGTTTAAATCCAGCCTAAATTTAAATACCATAAATATGAATTACATCCGCATCTCGTTGGAAAAAAAACCGCATGACAATCTCAAAAAGTGGAGTTTAAAATATACTGCTCCGCAGTAGATTAAAAGGCACATTAACGTTAAAATTCATAAAAGAGTTTTACTTAGCAAATAAATTTAATCATTTCCAACACAAAGAGAATTTTAAAGAAAGAAAAATGTTTTTTTTCCTGCCGCGAATAACTCGCGCTCGCGTTTGTAGTTTCGGGATTATTCTTTATTATGACGCGAATGGATATTGTAGGAGATAAAGGGGTACTTTGTTTGTGCGTGCGTATGTATTAATGTAGTGTGCATGTACATACTGGCTGATCCCTACAGTTTGGAAGGAATATTGTACACACACACTCTCTCACACACACACACACACACACACACACACACACTCGCACCATCACACACTCGCACCATCACACACTCGTACTCACTTACTCACTGACACACTCACATTCTATCTCACACTCTCATTCACTCACACACATTATACCTTAATATCTCCGAAGGGGATAGGCAGTGGTTCAATCAGAGCACCTACTTTTCACTATGTATTTTCCGCCCCATAACGTAAGGAGCGAGCGTATCTCCATATCGGGCACATGATACCCGACCCATAATTCGAACCCGGGACCTCAGAGCGGTGGTCGTACCCCGGCCGCAATACAAATCCACAATAACATCCTATAAAAGGCCGACATAACTGGTCAATTAGCGACAAATAATCGTCTCTCATCACGACATTCTAACTAGAAAAGCCAAAGATGCAAGCTACTTTGCGGAAATCCTTTCTACTAAACTGCTAACTTTCTATGGAACAGATTTCTGTTTTACACACACACTCTCACCTTTATCCCCGAAGCGGTGGGCAGAGGCGCAACTAGTGCTGTTGTAATAATATTTTTTATATTTTCCTTTACATTTCGCTTTAATTTATTATGGCACAATGGTTGTAGTAATTGTATTACTCATTTAATTTTGACTTTGATCGGTAGCAGTACCAATTGTTGTAAGGGATTTAAAATCAATTACTACAGGTTTTTTAATACATCAATGACTACAGTACCTACACAATGCTTTGCGATAGCAATAAATAATTCAACATATAGATCATAAAGAAGAATCTCATCATTGCGATTTCAAACCTCGGGCTCACATCACCTACTTTTCATAGTCAAGTATATAGTTATCAGTGAGTTCAATAGGGAAAGAAAACATAGTATTTTCATGTGAATTTCGGAAGTATGTGAATAGTCGCATGAGGCCACCATGGTAGTTTTAAAGCTACCTCTCTCTCTTTAGTAGTGGCATCACACACTAAGTTAGAAATAACTTATATCGCAGCTAATTACTAATTTGCTCGCTTAGTCAAGGGCACCTAAAGTTAAATATAGTACTAAATATTATAATAATATTTTTAAATTACTTCGGACTTGAAAAATTACAAAAAAAAAACAACTTCAGCTTAAAGATATAAAGGACCGTTCTGTCACTGTGTGTAGACAAAAAATAAAAACTCAACAAAAACTGGATCCGAAATAATGTCGTCATTTTGTCTGGCAATTTAAAAAGCGTTTATAATTTTTTTTAAACCAAATTTTCGATGTCATTGTCATAAAGGTACACCGAATATGAGGTCAAAACGTGGCGTATGTGTTTTTATAAAATTAAAACCGTTTAGAACAACGTTTATATAAACATTTCGTTTTTGCTTTGTTGTTCCTGAGGTGAGATAACACGGGGCGAAAGGCAGTCGTCAACCTTTCAGCGGAAAACGAAGCTTGAAATTTGCAGGTGTTATTTTATGCACAACATATTTTAACGATTGACAGGTCCGTATGGAATCTTTAGGGGAAGTTCTATGTTTGATAGTGGAATTCATGTGGCTGATGATGATGATCGATCAGGTTCGATGTCCGGGTTGAGTACAGTGATATTGGGTTTTTCTACTCAGTATCATCCCGGAGTCCGGAATTTGTGCCAAATATGACGGCAAGCTTCCTATCACATCATGGGACGGAATACGCAATGGTTGCGCCTCTGCCTACCCTTCGAGAATAAAAGGCGTTAGTGTGTATGTATATGTATGTTACTTCAAATTAGTGGCTAATTTTATTCTGTCTTAATGCTCTGTAGCACATAAGTTTTTCTACTATTGAGAAAGCTTAGAACTTCATCCACCACGCTGGCCAAAGAGGATAGCCAACTTTACATAACTTAAAAATTCTTATAAAGTCAGAAGTACGTGCATTGAAGTTATCACCTCATTTATCAATTGTAGAAAAAAAAATCGAAGAAATGCAGCGTCTTTTTTTTAGTTGCTCGACGAAGTGACCCTACTGCACCTGATGGTAGGTGAAGATGATGATTATCTCTCGCCAGTCGACACAATTATGCCGGCCTGTGAACCGGATTTACACAAGTTGATCCCGGAACGCGACACACTTACGTGGGCCACTATAGCAGGTTTTAACAAATAGGTTAGTTGACTACGTCTTTGATACATTTATCAAAAATGTATGCCATCCAAAATCAAACGGAAAAATAATTTTCAAAATTGGGGCAGTAATTAATTAGTTATAAAGCTTTGAAATTTGGTGGAAGGGGTAGTTGTTAAATAACAGTAATATTACATTGTGACGTCACCGAGAATCGCCGGCCATAATGCTGCGTGCGTGCGAAAGAGAAACCGCGATATCCCCTCCACGTCCCCACTTTTGCTCAAAACAACATTTCAAATATGAATAACTGCTTTATTTTTCAACCAATTTTGATGCTGATTTCACAAAAGAATTTCTTTTTCATATTATTTTCTGTTTCATATAAAATAATTTACAAAATCAAACATAGGAACTACCTTATTGTGCACGGTGGTCGCTATCCAGGTGGATACACAATATATGCTATCACCAGCTAAGCCATGTCTCTTATGTTCGACATACACTGTACATTACTGGTGGTAGGTCTCTCATATGTAAGAGTCCGTCTGGGTGGGTACCACCGCAATGTCTATTTCTACCGCCAAGCAGCAGTGTGCATGCACTGTTGTGTTTCGGTTTGAAGGACATTGTAGCGAGTGTAACTACTGGACATAATGAGACTTAACATCTTATGTCTCAGGATGACGAGCGCAGTGGAATGCCACACAGTACCTACTTTGTAACTCAAGGTGCTGGATGGTGTTGCTACTGTTTATGGGTGGTCGTATCGCTTACCATCAGGCGAACGGCATGCCCGTCTTGTCATTCTATGCAATAAAAAAAAAACTTATAAATTACACGTAGTCACTATGTCGTTCCAGGATAAAAAGCAGTTCTTGTTATACCAAACGCTAATCGCTGTAACCCTAACCCTGTCTACCTCCCACTGTGGGACATGCCGTGTGTGCATGAGGTGTAACGGTCTTTTTATTACATTTCCGTGGTTTTTGGGTACTTCAGCGAAGGAAATAAATGCTTTAACGTTCATTCCGATTTGTCCTATCTTAATAATAAAGTGACGTACCTACTTAGTATGTGAATTTCGAAGTTCAGTGTTTAATTTCCTGCCGCATATTTGAAGAATATAAAGCAATCGTTAAAAATATTACTTTTTACATCAACGTAAATCTTTGAGAAATGAAATACTTATGATAATTTTCATTAATTAACTGTCTGTACGAACCTTGTAGGACCAAGTTCCAATAGTTCAGCATACGTCAGGAAATATTAACCCTTAAATTGTTTCTGTCCGTTTTATGTGACGCGTTATAAAAACGCACACAAGTGTGATTTGAGGTGACGCTTACGCCTGTCACGTGGTACGTCGCGTCTAATAGGCTATCCTTTTCGTACTCGCGCATTTGAATCGCTATCTCGATCGATAGATGCGTTGTATCGATAATTTGAAATATTGCAACGGCGGACTAAGTTTGCACTCGCTAAAAATATTGTTATTAGGTAAGTATTTCTTTGTTTTGTATCCTTTTTATGTTTAGTTTAGTTAGAATGATGATAAATCGATAGTGTTCAATTGTTTTTATTATAGTAGTATTCGTATTTTTTTTTCGATATCTAAATAAATCTTTATGTCACTTGAAACTGACATCGCCAATTAGGTCTCACAAGAAGTGACTTTTATGTTTGTCACTTATAACGGACTTTGCCTAAAAGTCCTACGAAGTATGGTTGCTTATATTTGTCATTTGTAACGGACATTGCCAGTTAGTTACTAGTACAATTTAAGTTATCTATTTACATTATATCATATATAATATAGATATATATGACATTTTTAAAGTATAAGTTTCAGAATTGACGATATTCATTTCAATAATATGGCGAGGAAAGGTTGGAGGTCTAAGCAAACTCTTGCGCTATTACCTCCTTCCGATTCTGAAGATTCGGAGATTGAATCTGAAGATGATGAGGAGACAAGAATATTAGCGCGTGAGTACTTCATAAATAAGTACACTGGCTCTCACACTTCATCACCGGTGAGAAGTATTTCGCCTGCTATTTATGACCTAATTCAGGATCTCAGTGACTTCGAAGAACCAGCAGAAGCAGATTTAGGGGGATTTACATCAGAGAACCACGTAAACCAAAATGAAACACCGCCTATGACATCAGCATCATCTTCATTAGTAGCTATACCTCAAGTTCTACCAGCTTGCGTTGTACCGGAAACACCATGTACATCTTCCATAAGATCCCCACTGACACCAAGCACAGTCACAACACGTCGCCGTACTAGACGAGTCGTCAATATTGAGTCGTCCCCCATGCCACTTCTATCCGCAAAACTTGTCCCAAAAAAGCGTAAACTAAAACAATTAGGATTTACATTTAAGAAAACCAAATATACAGGAGTCATGGAAGTGGATACAAGTGTTAGTTTTGCAGCAAAGTATGAATTACAGTCTCCGCAGCAATATTTCTAAGTATATGTCAAAGTTTTATGTTTTTATTTTATTTTGCTAATTGTAAGTAACTATTATATATTCAATAGTTCCTAAACTGTAACTTGATCTCAAAATAAGTTCTAAGCCGAATGTTTTTTTAATAATTTTATATTACTTTCTATTATTTTTTTAACTAGTCAAACTGGCAATGTCCTTTTTATGTGACATATTATGCTGAACTCAATTCTGTAGACTATTTGGCAACGTCACTTATAAGTGACATTAAAAAAACCTGTCAAGATATAATATATTTGTTTAATTTTCATATAGGTTGTCTTTATTTATCCCTAACAACATACATAATTTAAAAAAAGTCTGAAAAAATCATCGGTATAAGGTAATGCCAATTTAAGGGTTAAGTTGAAAACGAGTACCATAATCATAATAAAATGCTGTGAAAAAAATGTATCGTCGTCTCATTTGAATATTTCTAAAAACAAATTTGCATTTAAATTTTAACGTGCTTAAAATTGGTTTGACACTGAAAACATCTCAGGATTATTTATAATTCTTGTTACTAACAATTCATCTGAAGGTTGTCTGGGGAACATCGCCTATAGCGACGTCTTTAATACCATAATTATGTTCAAAATATGTTATGTCTTTACTAATATTATGCTGAAGAGTTTGTTTGGTTGAACGCGCTAATCTCAGGAACTAATGAACCGACTTGGAATTTTTTTGACTAATAGGAAGTTACATTACTCCTGAGTGCTATAGGCTACTTTTGGTCCCGGAAAAACTTTTTCACGCGGGCGGAGCCGCGAGCAATACTAGTGCTTATATATTTTTAATTATCTCATATTATATCACTATTCAATCAAAGATAGGACAAATAAACCATTTGTTTGATAGTAATTCACTAACCATCAGGTACAATGGAGTCACTTTATCGTCTACATCAAAAAGACACAGGGATAAAAATTAAATTAAAATAACCCCTGACACAAAAAACCTCTAAAAAGTAAAATAGTAAAAGTATCTTTGTAGTTTAGGTACCTAGTAACATTTTGACCCAAGCGTCGTCGCGTCGCGTCGGGGGACCGAACTCCGGACCAGGGAGATGAAAATAGTTCTTTAGCTGATAATCTTCAAACGCCTGAGCAGATCTTCATAAATTATAGCTAAGTACCATCTCGGTCATATCAGCTTTTAAATATAAAAAAAAACCGCGTCAAAATCGGTCCATTCGTTTCAGAGCTACGATGCCACAAACTGACATACAGATACACAGATACACACCCTAAACTTATAACATCCCTTTTTTCTATCGGGATTAAAAAGCAACGTATCTTAACGAGCTTAAAGAAAGAACGACAATTTGGAACAGGAATAGGACTGTACGAAACCAAATAGCAAACCTGCTACTTCACTTCATTTTTCTGGGATGCAATTTATACTCTTCGAGCCGCAGATACAACTTATGTAGCTACAAATAGTTCTACCAGTTACAAACTGGTTTACATTTACAGTGGCATATATCCTAAACTAAAACAAAATTCATTTCATATTCAAACTTCGCCTCACTAACTATCAACAGATAGCGTTTAAAATGCATTGTGTAAATGCAATAAATCCCCACGTCAGTCACACTGCTGTATTTCAAAAGGCCATTCAGAGTGTGACGCGCTCATGTGTAGTTAGAATTCGCTGTGTCTGGCGTTTTTGGCATATTATGAATTAGTGAGAATGGTGAAATGGATTTATGGTTACATGATTATCATTATTTCGCTGGCTTTTGCTCGTTTCTACAAGTGCGAATTTATGAATGACAATTTTGAGCCCTATTATGTTCGCACAATTCTTATTTCAGTCCATTCCCGTAACTCTCGAATCGCAAACACAAATTACGATTGCTCATCCTGAACAATACTCATCGAAAGTTTGAGATATGCTCGGTTTAACAGTTCCTTCATCTATTTCACCCAGTTCTATACGATGTGGAGTAAATTAGTGAGAGTGCCCTTACCACTTACAGAGATTACAAAAAAGAGGCATACTGATCACATCTCTAAAATAATTTGAAGCCCATATCCACAGTACTCCCAGAAGTAAGCAACATTACACCTAATTATATCATTTTATATTTAATGACAACATTCGGACCTCCTTGATCCCTCGAATATTGTTACATTGGACCCACGGTATTGCAGTGGGTTTTATGGAGCCATTAGTACGGTACTTAGAATTTGAGATGTTATGTTCATGTATGTGCTTGTTTATGACTGGGGTGTTATTACGTGCTTAAGTTTTTGTTCGACGTAAAAGAGAGCTTAGTTCATGGAGACAAGGCTGTTAATATTTTCAAATATTGTAACTTACATTTTGTACAGCAAAACGTTGATGATAAATATTTATTTCTAGAAACTTTCAATCTTATTTATAGCTAGGTGTTGCTCGCGGCTTCGCCCGCGTGGAAAGCCTTTCCGGCTACAAAAGTCCCAAAAACACAGTAGGACGCCAGCGCCATCTACTTAAAGAATCATAATAAAAATATCCGTTAATTCCCATGGGAGCAAATAACCGGGATAAAAAGCCTAAGTGTTAATCCAGGACATGATCTACGCGTGTGCCAAATTTCATTCAAATCCATTTAATCGTTTCTGCGTTTGCTTCTAATAAACATCCAAACATTTTCACAAACTTCCACATTTATATGTTAGTAAGAATTAAGATACTACAACCTCTCTTGAACCATAATATAATACAACAAGACAGAGGATAATATTTGATTTTGTATACAATTTCTCAATCGCTGTTTCTTCGAATTCATTTTAGTCTTATAAAGCGTTCAGGGAATCGTCCGTATAATATTTAAGATTGTTTTCCTAAATTATTAATCACTAGACTTCTACTCGCGACTCCGCCTGCGTGAAAAAGTTTTTCCGAGATAAACAGTAGCCTATAACACTCAGGAGTAATGTATCTTCCTATAAGTGAAAGAATTTTCAAAATAGGTCCAGTAATTTATGAGTTTATCCATTACAAAGAAACAAACAATCAAATCATTCCTCTGTATAATATTAGTATAGATAAATGCTCGGAAGTAACTTCAACAACACACTTTTCTTTGACTATACCTATTTCTTTACTTGAATGCGATAGTTGTACAATATTGGCTATAAATTGGAAAGCTGGTGATCTAAATGAGGTCGTTACATGGTAAGCTATAGCGTTATATTGAATGCATTGGACATGTGGGGCTATTGGAATGCCTCAGATACGTTCCTCCTATATTGAGGACTGGGAGACCTCTAGTCGCCGTCTATTCCAATTTAATTCTATAGTAACTATCAACAGATAGCGTATGCGTAGCGTAATATATGGGGGTATGTATTGCTTTAACGGTTTATTATGACTCTATTAGCGTACTTGAAGCCTACGAGGTTATGACTTCAATCCCCAGGTGGGGGGTAGGTTCAATTCTCCGTCGTTGTGTTTGCTGTGTTGTCTCTGTCCCACTCGAACATAAGCTTTGTGCAACACAATATTTTTCCTTAGGTTGAGGGAACCGTCTGCCTTTATTCTATGACCGACCACTTTCCTGAAGTGAACATATTCTAGAAGTTCCGAGCTCAGATACATTATGCTTGAAAAGCAGGTAAAGTTTTTCCTGACCCAGGAATCGAACTTATGACGTTGCTATGACGATTATATTAAAAAAATATAGTGACATGAGACGGTATATAGCAAATGGCTAATATTATCATAAGATAACCTGCAATATTTATTGCCAATATACCCTTTAAACTTTCATCTTGATAGATGAAATAAGTCAACATTGCATCATATACCAACTCAACAGCTTAGTAAGTTTATGTCTGCGATAAAGTATAAAGCAACACATGTCTGCATTTACTGCGTTTTTATATTTAATCGTAAAACTGAGCTGATACAAATTTACTGGATACCTGAAGAGGCCATGTGTAATGGGTTAAGCAGTTAAGGATTTGTACAGATACACTTCTTTCAATAAAGGAATTTATTTATGTCTGAATTATATACAGCAATCATCTCTTATGAATGCAATGAACTTTAAAGAAAACAGTCTTAATAATATGCTTAAATTTTTTCATCATACATACTAAAATTCGTTTTATGTAAAGGAACGATGATAGGAGCAAACCAGTCGCTTGATGGTAAGCGCCAATTCTCAATTCGATTCGAAGTTGCGGTAATATTACAAGGAGCCCATATATAGCCTATAATCTCAATTTTTATTCTTGTTCTCAAGAATCGACAAAGTAGTCATAGTTCGGGTAAGTATTTCTAGCTAGCAATGATCACTGACCGTCAAATGATTGCATTTCCCGTATTACATCATTAAATTTGTCACCATTTCCCAGATTTAATGTTAAAACAAAATCTATTTCGCATTCCATTTCACGCAAAAAGGTATGGTTGCACGTTCTTAGATTCTCAACGTTTTAAATAACACAAATCCCCATAGGAGCGCCTTAAGCGTTCGCTCATGAATAAATCATAAATCTTGTAGAAATACGCAAGAACTCAGAAGTAAGAAATGCCCTTTTATGTATCGGGTCCGTATCGGTAACTGTGTTTAGTATTCGATCTCTCTTATGGGAGCGTTTAGATGCTTGAATTTTGTCACAGCTTTCTAATAAAAAAAATTTTTTACTCAGCGTTTTGTCTCAGACTTTCAAATTGTTTGATGCAAAAATAAAAGTGTCATGTTAGTAAAATACTGACAATATTTTTTATTATTAAGAGAATACAGCCATAGCTGAAACCATGATAAAAGAGATCGTTCTTTCTCATCATACCCAAGACCTTCCAATTTCAAAATCCTACGAATACAATTTGCCCGTTACTAACAAGGTCTTATGTTTCTCAACTCAAACTGTTTACTGGTGGTCTCTCATATGTAAGAGTCCGTCTAGGTGGGTATCACCGCAATGTCTAATTCTACCGCCAAGCAACAGTGTACATGCACTGTTGTGTTTCGGTTTGAAGGACATTGTAGCCAGCGTAACTACTGGACATAATGAGACTTAACATCTTATGTCTCAGCATGACGAGCGCAGTGGAATGCCACACAGTGCTTGGTAAGTCAAGGTGCTGGATGGTGTTGCTACTGTTTATGGGTAGTCGTATCGCTTACCACCAGGCGAACGGCATGCTCGCCTCATCATTCAATTTCAAATTCAATCATATGAAATGTTAATACAAAATGTTTACTCTGGCGTGAACATTGTAATAATAAGTATTAAAAAACCACGAAGAAAATTTCGTCACATATTGCGTTACAGTGCGGTTATAATGTCAGTTAATCCTGTACTTTTAGAGTAAAATGAGGTTACTTTAAATACAGAATACAAAATTCTAGATAAAAAGTTTTAAGCTTGCCCAAAAATGTGTCAAAAGAGTTTGGCTGTTTGCATACGTGTCGACGAAAAATGGGCGCCAGTGTGACATGTATGGCATCGTATGAAGCAATCGCGAAATTGCGTTCGTGTCTCTGAAAAGATCGATAGAGGTGTAAAAAGACTGCACCTGCGGTTCACAGAGTTTATTTCCACCTATCGCCGTACCGAGCAACCCGAGCAAATATAGTCACTCAATTTTTTACGGTCTGATTTGACGATTAGACTGTGCCTGTTCATAACCTAAATGTTGTCCAACGAATGAGGCGATAACCACAGTGTACAGGCGTAAGCATTCTATGACGTCAGTTCTAGCACATTCATACGTCACACTTAACATAATCATTTTTACTGTGCAACTATTCTTCAGGAAATATTAAGTTAAATTTTAATTGTAACACTTTTCTGATACTTTAAAACCCAAAATCAGCCAAAAGCGTCTTACTATGAATATACACCATGGTAACTGGAATACGTGAGAATACTCATCTTTAGGGCCCGCTTTGAGATGAATGAATGAATTCGTTCTCGCAAAAATTGTATTACTTTTGCTTGATTTATAACATTATAGTATATGTATTACGAATATAGTTCATGTGCTTAAAGTATTTCCAAAAAACGCAACTCGTAAGTCGATGTCGTTTAATTTTGATGTTTGTTAATAATCAAAAATTAAATTAAAATAACCACCGAATTAAAATAACCCACATCGGGGGACCGAATCCCGGACCAGGGAGACGAAAATACTTCTTTAGCGGTCCCCCGACGCGACGACGCTTGGGTCAAAATATTAAAAGGTACTTAAACGACAAAGACACTTTTATTATTTTACTTTTTAGAAATTTTTGTGTCGGGGTTTATTCTAATTTTAATTTAATTTTTATTTCAACCTTGTTATATTTCTTTATTCTCCATCATATGGCCTGGATAATCAACTATCTAACACCTACTCAATGAGACCATCCTTATGAGCCCAAACACGCTATATCTGCTAAAAGTTGCTAAGGAGTTGGGTATCCCGCAGACTGCTTGATGCTGCAGCATCAGCTCATGTTTTAAAATATTGCCGAAGTCACAGTACACCAAACTTACATTCACTCGGGCTTTTTAAATTGGAAATGAGCTGATAATTTTCAAACGCCTGAACAGATCTTCATAAAATTATAGCTAAAAACCATCACGATCATATCAGCTTTCAAACAAAAAAAAACCGCGTCAAGATTGGTCCATTTGTTTGAGAGTTACGATGCCACAGACAGACATACAGATACACAGATACACACCCTAAACTTATAACACCCCGCTTTTTTGTCGGGGGTTAAAAAGAGACCAATACGTCAGTCACGTGTTAGTCTCTCAACAAATCCCAATAAAACGAAACGGAGTCGTGTAGTCTTTTTTTGCCACATTCTAAGCACAAGGGAAATAATAATTTCACTGTCCGCATTCAATAGATTTCTGTTTAGGCCACTCAATGACAAGACTAGCTCGAACAGGTCACTTGACTGATGCTAATCACAATATCATCTGCCATTATACAAAAAAGGCAAGAATATAAAGAAGATTCTGAAAAAATGGATTCAGTTTTTCTAATTTGATTAAATTTACCTGATTATTTAAAGATCTACATTACTTCTTATAAAAGATAAAATCCTCCTCAATCCAATATCAAATATGATAAAACAGGCATAATGGAACAATAATGTTACCGTAATTCAAATTACAAAAGCACAAGGGGTTCTAATTACTAGTAAATGTATAGGTAAAGATCGTACGTGACCTGGAGGTAACACTGGCCATCTCTGGGGAACTACCGCCAATTAGCATGGCAAATAATGATAAAACATGAACATAATTATTAATTTAAATATCGGTAAATTCTCTTGAAATTTCTTAGACTGCCTCGCTGGCCTAGTTGTGTTACGGTACGACTGCAATGATCACGATCTCGGGTTCGATCCCGGGTCCGGCAAAGTGATATTGGGTTTTCTATTCAGTATCAGCCCGAAGCCTGGAATTTGTGCCGGATATGGATCGCCATATCCGGCACAAATTCCAGGCTCGCCCCCGATCATATCATGGGACGGAATACGCACGGCGAAAAGTGGGTGCACTAGTTGCGCCTCTGCCTACCCCTTTAGGGATAAAGGACGTGAGTGTGTATGTAAAATTTCTTACTGTGAAGAATACTTATATTTTCATAGAAGTAAAGTATCTTACGAATATATAAACTAGCTTTTGCCCGCGGCTCCGCCAGCGTGAATAAGTGTTCCCGAGATAGAAGTCCCGCTTTATATTTTCACGGGATAAAAAGTAGCCTATGTGTTATTCCAGGACATGATCTACCCGTGTGCCAAATTTTAATGAAATCCGTTCTGTAGTTTTTGCGTGAAAGAGTAACAAACATCCATACTTACAAACTTTCGCGTTTATAATATTAGTAGGATGTGACGATGTTTTATATAAACTGGTAAATTAATTCAATGCATTTTGGCCCTCGCCCTATTCTGGATTCGTATTATGCTACTTTATATTCGAAAAAGAATAGAGAGTGACTTAAGATTTTTTGTAGCGGGAAAGGCCTTTCACGTGGGCTAAGCCGCGAGAAACAATTAGTGGATAATAATTGGAAGTAGAGTATTTCCAAGATAAATAAGTGTTGTTTATACCGGTCCAATAGAGAGAAAATTTAATAAGGTATTACCGACACTGTTTATGATAGGTGCCAGCTCCACATGTTAGCAAATCGCAGCGCTTTTTATTATAACTGGATAATAAACCCAGCAAGTGGCTCGGCTAATAATGAGATTGTCCTTTCCTGATTTATATATCCATAACATCAAAGTCAAATAATCTTTATTTAAATTGTCTTTTTCCAAAGCCCTTTTAAATCGTTATGAATCTACCACCGCTTCGGAAAGTGTTATGCTGTAAAGAAGAAGCAGTGCATGAAACTCCCTCAGCATCAAGCCTCTTCTCTTTTTTAATAGACTTTTTTTAAAAGCGGCGATACTCTATTTGGGAGTTGAATGGACTGCCGAGACGAATGTCCGCAGATTCAAAACCCAAGGGCACGCACCTCTAACTTTTCTAAAAAGTTATGCGTGTATTTTTTGCGAATTATCGCTCGCTTTAACGGCGAAGGAAAACATCGTGAGAAAACCTGCATATCTGAGAAGTTCTCTATAAGAATTTCGAAGGTATGTGAAGTCTGCCAACCCGCAACAGGGCAACGTGGTGGAATAAGGTCTAAACCTTCTCAGTTTTGGAGGAGGCCCGTGCTCAGCAGTGAGCAGTATATAATACAGGGCTGGTATGGTAAAAGACAAATGTGTTATGACAACCACATTTCGCTTTTCAAGTAAAATGTAACAATGGGCAAATCCATTGTCATTTACCTAGCTACTGGCATTTTTATGAATTATAGCTAGAGTATTAAGTGAAACTGCTGCGATTAACTCTCTTGTAGATGAAGTTCTTTAGAAGAAATAACAAATTAGTCTCATTGAAATCGGTTAAACACTTTGTAAACGAGTGCCTGCGACGCAACGTCTACTCGGAACCGCTCAATTTATCCAACATTCCACGCCGCTTGTTTAATTTGGTTGTGGTTGTTTGAATTGTGGGTGGTTTCAAGGGCAGGTTACAAAAGCTAATCAGTTGTGGCTGTAGAAGTGTTGGTTATTTTTGATTATTAAACTGTATAGAGTAATGAAAGAGATTATCGTGAGCAAAAATCATTTAAAACATACTTATCGTTTTTTATTTTAGATGTACCACCACTACATGTACGCCGCCAGTGCCATCGAATGTTTAAAAAAACAGTAATTTTTGTTAGAAGTAACATGTGACACAGCTGAACGGATTTGGATGAATTTTGCCACACATAGAACATGTCCTGGATTAAGAATAGGCAATTTTTTTTATTCAGTTATATGCTGCCGTAGGAAATAACTAACCTTTATGATCTGATGTTTTAAATAGATGTCGCAGGTCGCTAGAATTGAACCAATGGCGTTTTGGATCGCTGCAGTGATCTATGGACTTTGGATAAGGCAAACTGTCCGCCGACCGTCTGGGAATATATTTATCTCTTGCCGGTAATTTTTTTTTTGTCTTGACTTCACTAAGGTCATCTGTAGTTAGGCCACTTTGTCGTGAGAAAAAAAGGGTTTTAAACGCGAATAAAGCTGCGAGCAACACCTAGTTTGGCAATGATAATGGCCATGTTACAACAGCAAGGCGGTCACGTTACGCAAATTTTCTGAAGTAGTAGTTGCGAGATGATCAGCTCCTTATTCTGCAGACATAACTTAGTTTGTACATGTATATTTTTCACTAGCTTTTGCGCGCGGCTCCGCCCGTGTGGAAAAGTTTTTGCGGTATAAAAAGTAGCCTATAGCACTTAGGAGTAATGTAGCTTCCTATTAGTGAAAGAATTTTCAAAATCGGTGCAGTAGTTCCTGAGATTAGCGCGTTCAAACAAACAAACAAACTCTTCAGCTTTATATAATAGTATAGATAGTATATACACACCTGGAAAGGGATACTTGTTAACTTATTTAATGCAAATAAACATATTTATCAAACACAACACTTAGAGGTATTTCAAAATGAGTCCCGGGCACTGCCGGGCTGTCCCTAAATAGCCCGTCGACAATTCCAAATAAAATTAATTAAGGGTATCCCTTTGTCTTCGCAACCGTATTATACAAACGACAGAAATATTTTCAATTGAATCAGAACCATAAATAATTTCGTATGCCGACTGTTTTCAGTATATTACAATTCGTGTTGAAGGTCCGTGTGTTTGTGTTTCTTCGGATGTGTGAATTTGGATTGGACTATATGGATTGCAATATAATTCTACATTTTAGACTGGCTTTGATATTTTTTAACGGAGAAGGCCGACAAATGAGAGAGAAGCATGCTAAAGATAACAACATAGCCATCAGAAAAGGGGGTAATACAATATCATGTCCTTTGGAAACTTATAAACGGCAATAGCTTAGTTGGGAGTGGAATGGTCTGCCAAGACGAACGTCCGCAGGTTCAAAGCCCAAGGGCACGCACCTCTGACTTTTCTAAAGTTCTATTGTGTATATTCTTCATGAATTATCGCTTGCTTTTACGGTGAAGGAAACCATCGTTATAAAGAATTTTAAAGATATGTGAAGTCTGCCAACCCATACTAGGCCAGCGTGGTGGACTAAGGCTTAAACCTAGGCCCGTACTCAGCAGTGGGTAGTATATAATACAGGGCTGGGAGAGGAAGTGGTAAACTTACTTAATATGGTGTCTATGCGATGCCTTAAAGGTTATTCGAGACGTGACGTATGCGTAGCCATAGCATCGCAATTATGATTTGATAACGGTAATTATGCATTTGACTTAACGCAGTGTTTGATTATATGAAGACACTGGTCTTCATATAATCAAACACATCACGCCATTATCCCTGAAGGGTAGAGACACAGGTGCAACCTAGGCACCCATTTTTCCCCTCATGTGTTGTGTTCTATGATGTGATATCACCGTATCGGCCACATTTTCAGAGTCCGAGCTGATAATAACCCGAGACCTCAAGGCATGAGAACTACGCCACCGATGAAGTCAATATCTTCATGCCATATTTCTTTCGATAATGAGCGTTGATAGTATCCTTTGATCCTCCAATGAGTCCATTCTACGCGATCTCAAAATCCAAACCAGGCTTTCCACTACCTGCTTGCGCCAATGGAGTTCTTCGGCCACATAGCCAGAAAGGATGGACATAACCTCGAACTACTGATGGTTACTGGTAAAATTGAGGGCAAACGTCCGAGAGGTCGTTATCCCATCAGATGGTCGGACCAAATCCGCTCTACCCTAAACACCAAACTCCATGTTGCGCTTCATGATGCTAAAGACAGGAACAGGTGGCGCAACTTGATGAAGACCAATATTACTCCATGCTCACGGGATCGCGACCCTCAGCACTGAGGAAAACGATGCAAGGAGGGAGTATCCTTAATGGATTTAGTATTAAGTCCAATCCAGATTTCAACAGCTCCAAAATGCCACCTTATTACAAAAGCGATGTAGAATGTTGCGAGGACAAATTAAAGTTTGGTATCGTGGCGCGCAGGCGATGTTGTGGCAGTACAATGAATTAACCTTTCATACTGTTTGTGCTACTAGTTGGTGCTTGCTCTACTCGAACTGAAGGGTGGGTAAACGTGGGATTTTTTGATACAAGCAGTTTTGTTAGCGTTACTAAATTTTTCTGAGTGACAACTAATAGCTTAATTAAAGTACAATTTCCATTTACGCAGAACACAACACTTAACGGCAATAGACAAAATAAACAAATATCTTGAGACATATTCTATTAAAGTATAAAAGATCTTATATGAAATAATGAAGAGAGTAAATATCAGAGAATTCCTACTTTATTACGTCTCGTCGAATGATTCACGGCAAGTTAGTTCTTATGTGGTTATTATAGGGCAATTACCGATAGATATCGCAATGGGGTCAATGGGAGACTCGATGCGCTAGCTTCTGCTTGTGGGTTTGGTCTTACCAGGAAAATCAATTCCAATTTTAAATTTTAGTTTGGTATTAGAGTTGTGAAAGTGGGCTTCGCATAGTTCTATGTTACCAATGACTTTAATGGCTTTCATGTTATATTTTATATCGGTTCTTTTGTATTTGGATGGCTAGTTACCTGATTCACCTCCATAGCTGATCTGCATGTGATGAAAACTGCTGACAAGTGACACTATGAGGTAGCAAGAAACAAAACTCCCTAGTATGATCAATTTACTGGGCCTGATAAATGATAATAGACATCAAAAGACGACGCACAATTCCGTGCAAACCTAATTCAAAATGCATCGATTCTATTACTGTATCACTAAGGTATACAATCCAATACAAAATGTATCCTATACCCGCTCATAATAACCATAGACAACCATAGACATTATAATGTAGTTAATAAGAATAATATCCTCTGTAGTGTTAGAGGCCAGTGCCGAACAGTAGAACAGTATGTACAAGATAATAGAAGATATTATTAAACGAACAGACATACAAAAGGCTTAGTTTCAGTAAACTTTCGCTTTATGTAATGAATAGCTGTCGGTTGGTCATATATTAGTAGATAACGACTAACATCTTTGATAGGATGTTGATATAACATTTTATTAGTCTCATTTGTAACTCCAATTTATTCAGTATGTTTCAATATATTGTCTTGATATTTTATATTGTCTAGGCATGTTATATCAATATCTTGGGAGAGGCCTATGTCCAGCAGTGGACTGCAGCGGGCTGATGATGATGATGATGATGATGATGATGTTATATCGAACTTTGCTGGTGGTAGGATATCTGTATCCATCCAGATAGCGACCACGGTACAAGAGGTGTCAAACCTGCTATAGTGATCCTCGCAAGTAGGTTTGCCAGGTCGTCAAATCTAATAGCCGGACACTCCAACCAGTTTGGCCGGACATTTGGGTAAAAAGGCCGGACGCCCTAAATTATTATGGATTTTGTGTCTTAGTATAAATACGATTATTAAATCCCAAGTGTATTTCGGTATTATTGCTCAACCTTCTACACGTGCAGCCTCTGGGCTAGATACTCTCAAAGATCGTACAGCGCGCTCAGAGTTCAATATAACAATGCATTTAGAATGCTGGTGGGGTTGCCCCGTTTCTGTAGTGCATCAGGGATGTTTGCGGATGCCCAGGTAGATTGTTTCTACACAATAATGCGCAAGAGGTGTGCATCTCTGGTGGGCAGGGTGCGGGCCAGCCCCAACAGCATTCTTCAAATGATTGCCAGTAGGCTGGATTGTTGTTATGTGGCTCGTTGCTGCGCCATTTCACATGGAATGGGGCAGCGGTGCACCACATATTAATTTGTTATATTTTAATTAGGTATTTACTAACATAATATTATATTTCTTTTTGTATTTTCTACTAACACTATGGGTCTTTGGTTACCCGAATAAACAAATATAAATAAATAAAATAAATTTCCATGGCCGTTTAATTTGACGCATTTTGCCGACTCCTTAAAAGTCAGTGGTCAAATGTAAAACGCCTAGCAAAAGCCGGACAAGCCGTAGTTTGGCCGGACATGCATTCAAAAAGCCTATGTCCGGCTTTATCCGGACGCCTGGCAACCCTACTCGCAAGTATGTCGCGTTCTGGGATCAGCCTGTGTATCCGATACAAACAGGCCGGCAAACTTGTGTCGGCTGTCGAGGCATAATCATCTCTCGTCAGTCGACACTATCTGAACCCTAGTCCACTTATCATCAGATGCAGTGGGGTCACTTTAACGTGCCCAGATAAATAAAAACTAAGCAATTGGAGTTCTAAGCTTTGAAGCTAAGAAATTCTTATAAACATTTAACAATTATAGAATAGATTATGCATGAACACATAGCCATCCCCGCCCTAGAGCGGGGTGCAGGGATGCCTTTTCCGCACTTTTTGGGGACATATTTAAAAATATTTTTATTGATTTATTTTACATAATTATGCTGTAAATTATTTTTTTTTGATTTGCCTAGGCAATAAAAAAGTAAACATTAATAAACTTAATAAAAATCGGCTCTCGTGACGCACTTATACCCAGATACAGTGGCAGTCAATGGGTGAATCGAATTACATATTGTAAAGGTTGCTTATAATCACTTATAATGTTTAAAATTATTATGACGTACAATTTTACATTTTGATAAATTGATATTATACCCATAAAAGCAATTAAACTTAACAATATCAATTGATATTTTCTAAATTCCAATCGATTGAGAAAATGGACCAATTAGAACAAAGTTTAACATGCTTGCAGACTTTTGATTGGCTTATGAGCGGGATTGATCCAAAGATAGCCATTAGGAATAGTTTATTGATTTCAGGACTTAATTAATTATATGACTGCCTCGGTGGCGTAGTTGAATTACGGTACGACTGGAATGCTGAGGTCTCGGGTTCGACCCCCGGGTCGGGCAAAGTAATATTGGATTTTTCTATTCAGTATCAGCCTTGAGTCTGGAATTTGTGCCCGATATGCAATATGCTCGGCCCCTATCACATCATGGGACGGAATACGCACGGCAAAAGTTGGGTGCATTAGTTGCGCCTCTGCCTATCCCTTCGGGGATAAAAGGCGCGAGTGTGTGTGTATGTGTGAATTAAAGCTTCGGGTCTTTAAAAATGCGTTATTATAGCAGAGTAAAAGCCTCTATTTAATAAGGTACAAAATATAATATACCGTCCAACAATATTATATCCTAATAATATTATAAGCGACGATAGCCTAGATGGGAATGGAACGGTCTGCCGAGACAATGTCCGGAGGTTCAAAACCCAAGGCACACACCTCTGACTTTTCGAAGTTACGTCTGTATTGTTATCAATTATCGTTCGCTTTAACGGTGAAGGAAAACAATGTGAGGAAACCTGCATACCTGAGAAGTTCTCCGAATTTCGAACGTTTGTGAAGTCCGCCACCCCGCACTAGGCCAGCATGGTGGACTAAGGCCTAACCCATCTCAGTAGTAGAGGAGGCCTGTGCTCAACAGTAGGCAGTATATAATACAGGGCTGGTATGGTATGGTGGTAAATATGAGTTTGTAAGTATGGATGTATGGATGTTTGTTACTCTTTCACGCAAAAATTACTGAACGGATTTCGATGAAATTTGGCACATGAGTAGATTATGTCCTGGATTAACACATAGACTACTTTTTAACCCCGGAAAATATAAAGCGGGTCTTTTATCCCGGGAAAACTCATGCACGCAGGTGGAGCCGCGGGCAAACACTAGTTATAAATAATTTTCAATAACAATCACATCACCAACAATGGAGTTTATGAGCTCATAACATTGGGGTATGAAATACTGTTTTTCCGTTCGACTTCTTTACGTACAAACTTCATATTCAAACTTTTGTGTTGTGGAAGTATTAGTATTATGGTATTTAGGTAAAATAACGATTATCATCAAGAAAAATGATTGGATTACTTACTTGATCAAAATAAAAACCAGCGAGACAATTTGTTTTACAAGAAGAATTTGGAAAACATAATAACCACAAGCCTTTTACTTCGGAATTAAAATATATATATTGTTATTGAATTAATCACCTTTATATATTTTATTTTTAGCTACTGAATTATTTATTATATATTATAGAATATTTTTATTCCAAAATATCAAAACTTCTGCCACAGATTAACAAGAAATACTGTAAAAATAAACTATCCAATAGTATCATAATAGTTGTTCAATTTACTGCTATCTAAAAAAAATTAAGAGCCTCTATTACTGTTCACACATTATATTAAAATACCGTGATAAGCCTTTAATTACTGCCATTTAAAAACGCCGACCAACTAGAAACAATAAATCTTCAAGAGTTTAAGGCCTTTTTTTGGAAGCGTAAATCAAATAAGTTGGCAGTTCTCGTTTTCTAAACTTGAAGTTATGAAAAGCAAATTCTTGGGCCAAATAATTGTTTATAAATAGAGGCTAGTTGTAAGTAAATTTGTGTATTATATGAGTTGCCTGGTTTAACCGTGTTACTTTATCAAAAAGAAATTAGTGTAAAATGGCATCTTTGCTGTCGCTCTTTGAAAGGTCAGTGGGATTACTGGATTCGCTCGATTAATTCTGACACGAGGGCCAATTAGTCTGTCGTTAAGATGTTTAATAGCTGTGGACTTATACTGTCACAATCATAACGTTCATTTTAATAATGCATTAAAAATAATACTATTTTTAATCAGCCTTTTTCTCTGAAAAGTATTTTTTGTTTGTGCCTGCAACATCTGTCACACAGGAACAATAATATTCCCCCTCGCAACTACTTTTACATGTACCGATTGGTTCGAAGTTTCTGGAATAACGTTTTGCATGGAAACTTCATATCCTGACGTATGGGGCCATTAAGTGAGCTTACTACAACATCAAAACCAGATTTGTTACAACAGGGTAAAAAAAAATAACATTCTTTGAATTTTGTAAGTAATATGATAATGCATAGAAGATAGACTTTTGAAATTTTTATTGGGACAATTTATTAATTTTATAGTTTGATTACTTTACATTTTATAAAACCATACGAATTCCTTTTCCAATTATGATAATTAAAATATAATGAAACTGCCTTAATCACACTCCAATTTGGAGCCGGCACAACACATTTTTTTCTAAAGTTACATAAAGTACAGCCACATGTCAAAAAACAGACTCTTCATTCTCTCCCAAATCTGGCAGAAATCAGCACCAGACGTTTATAAATAACAGATCGACCAGAAAAGTTTCGATGTAAACATTTTTATGATGTTTTTACGCCTACCGTACACTTTATGGAGTCACAAGACTGATGGGTCGTAACACTATTTTCGGGCTTGTGTTAGTGATCTTATGGTCGATTTTATATAGCATTTTGGCGGTCGCAATGGGATAGTAAATTAATGTCGTCGTAATGAATAAATTGTGCCTTTTACATTTGAATGATGAGATGAGCACGTGGCTTACCTTTTTTTTTTTGTCCCGCAGGAAAAATCCGTCTTATGGATACTTATCTTGAGCCTGGGGAGGGGAAGAATAGTTATGTCGGACTCACCGGCGTTCCGACCCAGATGCCATCTAAATGACCTCGGAAACGGGTCCCTCAAATTATGCCGGCATACCGACTAAAACCCGCGGTGGCCCGCTTCTGCGCATGTGGGACGGTTCCGGGGGGTCGGGAATGCATCCGAATTCGCCGGACCCGTCACCGCGCTATACCGCTTCGCGGCTCGCCTCTTTGGACTCAGAGGTCCCCTTCTTTAATGGCAGCACGATGATTCCGTGCTGCCGTCAACTTGAGACTGCGCATTCCCCGCTGCGCAGCCGCAACTCCCACTAGCTGACTGTAAGCGTCACGACAATTAGTATAAACACCCCCCAGTGGGTTTATATAGTGGCAAAAAAATAATAATTAAGAGAAACAAAAAACCCGACTGCGTTAATATAGAAAGAAAGAAGAAAGAAAGAAAAACATTTATTGACAACGAAATTGGGTGGTGACAGTAACAATAATAATACAATTATAAAAAAATAAAAAAAACAATATACAAGAGAAAATTAAAAAAAAAATCAAATAAAAAACAACAACAAATGTGGATGATATATGTCCCACCACAACAGTGCCAAAAGGTTCTAGATCAGCATAATGCCAAACAATAAATTGTTTGGCGCTGATTTTCATCTAGAACCTGGCCCAGAGGAACGTCACCCAAAAAGAAAAAACAGTACAATTTATGTGTATATAATGTGTGTGCGTGTGCCAACATTAAAAAAAGTAAAAAATAATAAATAAATAAAAATAACATTCAAATGGATAGCACATAAAATAAAGGTCATAAGAAAGAAAAAAAAAACATAATAATTAGATACATACTCTTTGGTTAACTAGTCTATGAAGTATGATTACAGCTGTCAAATAAAACAAAGGTTATATTGCCATTTGCCACGTATATGGCCACGTAGGCGAAAGTTAACAATTTACTATTTTCTTAATTAATCCTACAATATGATGGATAAATCAACGTTAACATCACCCAGTTCTTGTTGAGATTCCAGTAGATACCTACGAAGGCGTGTCCTAAACGTGTAAAGGCTACAAGATTGTCTAATTGGTGGTGGTATATTGTTCCAAATTTTGGCCGCGGCGTAGCGAAAAGTACCTTTGAAAGCTGCAGTTTTGTGCTGCGGCATACTAATCTGTAGTGAACATTGCCTACGTGAGCCATGTCTGTCACCCGATATCCACTGAAGCTTGTTGTACAAGTATGAAGGTTCCTTGTATTTGATAAAGAATATCTGCCATCTTTATTAAATTCATTGAAGAACTGAAAAGATAGGAACAAGATTTTAATTTGAATATTTTGATTTAGTTTTGAATAATCTTAGTTGACAGTGTTCACAAACGCAGTCGAACGCATCTGCTCACTCCGAGATTTTGTTGTTCTTCCTATATCACCAACCAAATTATGAGCAGTGAGCGTGTTATGCCTCCGAAAGTGTTTGTGAACACTTTCAGGTTGTCAACCCTCCTTTCGCAGTCGGGTAAAAAACGCTATTCGTAAGACGGTGTCGTTTAATTATGAGGTTTGTGATTGATCGAGAATCTAATATGTCAGTTACGTGCCAATCCCAATAAAAAAAAAATATCCCCGACACAAAAAACCTCTAAAAAGTAAAATAATAAAAGTGTATTTGTCGTTTAAGTACCTAGTAATAATAATCCTCGCGTCGGGGGACCGAACTCCGGACCAGGGAGGTGAAAATACTTATTAGGGGTCACTTCGAACATTGCTTAATGGCATAAAATAAGGAACTTTCGCCTCCCCCATTTCAATATTATATAGTGGCACTTTTGCATTCTATTATCTGCTCGAGCAACTGAAAGCACCCATAGCATGTGATCAAGTGTTGCACCTTTGTCATTCGAAGATAAACGTTGTCAGCCCGCTATTCCAATGGCCCGTTCCCAGGCTGTCTGTGCCTGTAACCGGTAACTCGCAAATTCCAGGATTTGATTCCGGGTACTGCCATCTCCTGGATTGGTTCGCGTGAAAATGATTCCACTGCCGTGTTAGATCCCCCGCGTGTTTTTATTTTGTTACTGATATTGTCTGCCAACTCCCTTGCTTTGGGGTTGCCAGCTGTGACGATTTTGTAGGAATACAAAAAATAAAAATCGATGTATGGAATTCGTTTATTGTGAAAGGAAAGCGGCAGAAGTTTGTTGAAAAACTATATTTTGGTTGCGACTCCAGTTTTGTCGTAATAAAAGTCGCACTTATAAAATTTTCGGCATAATAGTACCATAATATGCGAATGCAAGTGTTGGTTGGTTTATCAATTATCGAGCGCTTTACAGTGAAAAAGAAAGAAGTTCACGAGGAAACCTGTTCCAAAAAAAAAACAGTGAGCTGTATATAATACATGACTGCATACTCATTATTATATCATTATTAGGACCTGGTTTATCTATGTGCCACATCTCATGGAAATGCAGTAAACAGTTTAAAATCCTACTGATATTATAAACGCGAAAGTTTGTAAGTATGGATGTCTGGATGTATGGATGTTTGTTACTCTTTCAGGCAAAAACTACTGTACGGAATTCGATGAAATTTGGCACACGGGTAGATTATGTCCTGGATTAACACATAGGCTACTTTTTATCTCGGGAAAATATAAATCGGGACTTTTATCCCGGGAAAACTCATTCACGCGGGCGGAGCCGCGGACAAAAGCTCGTTTAATATATAAGAAACATAAAAACCTACTTTCATATTAATTAATCATTCAGTTTTTGAAATTCTGGCAACACTTCAATTTTTTTTAACTAGAAACGTATGCGTAGATAATAAAAACTATTTTCGCGTTTTGACAGGAGACGTCATGGCCCAATTGGGCCACGGCGGTTGTTGAATCATTAATTATAATAAGAATAAGATACATAGCAGCTACTTTTTATAAACTTACACATGGCAGTAATTTGTTATCAAATCCAGTGTTTCTCAAAGTGGATGTGTGGGCGCTGGTGGCTTTCACTAGTGAGGGTCATGGATTAGGCATTAGTAAGGATAAAAGTTCTCGAGTGGAGGCCACGTACTGGCAAGCGCAACGTGGGACGTCCTCCTACAAGGTGGACAGACGACCTTGTAAAGATCGCAGGAACCCGCTGGATGCAGGCCGCTTCTGATAGGTTGGTCTGGAAATCTTTAGGGGAGGCCTATGTTCAGCAGCGGACTTCTAAAGGCTGAAGAAGAAGAAGAAGGATAAAAGCTTTAACTCATAAAAAGGATAAGACCCATGTGACCCACTAGATATATTAAAATAAAATAATTTTAGGGGTGCTAGAAAATAATTGATCCTCAAAGTGAGCAGATGAAATATATTTGAGAACCTACGATCTAACCAATTAATTATGGCATTGAAACTTGACACAAAACAATATATGCTTATCATTTGTTATAAAGTGGTAAGGCTAATTACTACTGTTATTTTAGTATACAGCGCTTTGTAATTAGAAGATTAGTGTTGCCAATATTAATAGGCAGGCGCGATGAATATCTTGACGATATGATATAAATAAACCGTAATTTATTATGTATAGATTATATATGGTTTATTGTATTCATCGAACCAATTTGTACAATATTGACTGAATATTTTTTCCTGGCACAGCAAAGTAGTTACTCAGCTTGTAAGAATAGTGTTGTCTAGTGTTGTCAAGTAACAAGATAATACTGTTTAGTTCCTCATCGATGACAAAAACTATGAAGGACTTACTGAATTTGCAGCACCTAAAGGTGAAAAGTGACTCGCTTGTATGATAGATTAATCATCATATATTTCTTACCATCTATAATAACAGAGAACATCTTATTACATGATCTTTACTCTAAAACATCTTATAATAACAGAAAAAACGCCCTCAAACCATTTGAAGCATCCGTATCACATCAAAGGTCTGGTAATTTAAAAATTAAGAGAAAAAATATGAATTTCCACACTCATGCTCAAAACTCATTAAATGAAGTAAATGGGTCAAGCATTCCGTTTGAAATGAGCGAAGCCTTGGCCGACTTGCAGAATGATGCCTTGATTTCAAATATCACATTTTTCACTTACAACTGAGACGTTGAAATTAACGTTAATACGGAAGTTATTTAAAGTAAAATTAATTCTGAATATTTTGTATAGACGTGCAAAAATAATGCGCAAAGGTAACTCGTACTTTAACCGCACCATTACGCTAAAAACAGTCTACGGAGTAAAGGCGCGCACGTTAATTTCTAACATTGGGTGCTTTAAACGGTTCGGAAAAACATATAGGCGTGCAAAACTGTAGTGATCTACAAGAGATAATTCATCATTTGCTAGACGTCATTTTTGCTGTACTGCACTATTTTACCGTGCCAGGGTTTTTTAATACATCAATGGTGCCAGGATTAAAAAAATCAAACAACACAGAGAGCCGTGAACACAATCAAATTGTATCGGGAACAAATTTACGAAGATTGTTATGAAATTTAGAAATTGGCAACCCAAAGTTTATTGGAAGCGTTTCGTTTCTTTACGACGATATACGAAAAAATTGCGATCGAATGTGCTCACTCTGGTAAATCTTACGAATACACCGATTTTGTTCTCTTCTTCCGTACAATCACAATACATATTTAAATGTCACTTTGGTGTTGTCATAAAGAATGAAGGAAAATACATGCGATCTGGATGGAAACCCCTTCATTTTAAACATAAAAATTAAATTTAAATTATAATAACCCCGACACAAAAAACATCTAAAAAGTAAAATAATAAAAGTGACTTTGTCGTTTAAGTACCTAGTAATATTTCGACCCAAGCGCTAAAGAAGTCTTTTCATCTCCTTGGGTCCTGAGTTTAGTCCCCCGACGCTTGGGTTAAAATATTACTAGGTACTTAAACGACAAAGACACTATTATTTTTTTACTTTTTAGAGATTTTTTGTATCGGAGGCTATTTACATTTTAATAAAAAAAAATATTTCAAAGTTTTTAAATTACTGTATTGTCCATCATGGGGCCTTGACAATCAACTATCTAACACCTACTCGTTGACACCATTCTTATGAGCCCACACACGCTATATCTGCTATGAGTTGCTAAAGAGTTGGATATCCCGCAGACTACTTGATGCTATAGCGTCAGATCAAGGTTAACATGTCTTAAAAATATTGCCGAAGTCACAGTACACCAAATTTTAAATCAATCGGAGTTGTGAAAGTTGGAAATGAGTTGATAATCTGCAATGTATGTACAGATACACACCCTAATCTTATAAACTTAAAACACCCCTCTTTTTTGTCCTGGGTTAAAAATAATCACTATGTAAATGTATGAAAACAGTAAAATCTATTAATTGAAATAAAGCGATTCAACAGATTTCGTGCAAGGTTTTGAAAGTGGAATAAACAAGCTTTTATTCCGAGCAAGTATATTCACTCAGACAAAGCCGCAAGTAAAAAATATTTAGTAATTAGTAATAACTAAATTTCATTCGGCTTATAAACCTAATTAATAATTACCACATGGTCGTAAAATGATAACTAATTAGTAACAGAACACAAAAGAATAGATAAACTGGTGGTAGGTCTCTCATATGTAAGAGACCGTCTGGGTGGGTACCACCGCAATGTCTATTTCTACCGCCAAGCAACAGTGTGCATGGTCTGTTGTGTTTCGGTTTGAAGGACATTGTAGCCAGTAGTTATACTGGACATAATGAGACTTAACATCTTATGTCTCAGGATGACGAGCGCAGTGGAATGCCACACAGCACTTTGTAACTCAAGGTGCTGTATGGTGCTACTACTGTTTATGGGTGGTCGTATCGCTTACCATCAAGCGAACGGCATGCTCGTCTCGTCATTCTATGCCATAAAAAAAAACTATAATCATTGTAAAAAGTGACAAATTAATGAGTGAGAGATTAAATATAACCAATTTTTCATTCTGTTTTGATCGCACAAAACTTTCCATTCAGAAATATGTTTAGTCTCATACCCCATTACAAAGGGGCTGAAATATTGTTCGGATTAAACTCACCAGTTTTACGCAACACAAGGGATTATAGGAGGCCAGATCGGAGCGACGGCTTAAGCCACCTGTATGGTTTCCAGCGGCTTAAAATAGCCGGGTTGTTGGTATAGGTTGATGGGCATATGGCTTCGAGTTGAGATGCGTTGGTAGTTTCGACTTATTTCAAAGTTAAAGTAGCTTATATATGCGACTACTACTGCTCTCAGAACAGCAGTTATCAAGCTATGTATTGCCGTAGTGCCGATATTTTTGAGTGAAATTTGTATGAGGTGGCTTGATCGGATTTATATTTATAATCCCATACAAATTGAGTCTAATGACAGTCTTGTTGTTGCGTATGATGTGATTACGTGTGGCCACATAATATTCCTCAATATTTTCTCGATTCCAATACGTCCCCACAAATCAGCAAAGCACTTCCAATTCCCTTGGCTTTGAGTGATTATAGGCGTTGGTGATTACTTACTATCAGGCAACCATTTAGCATTTTTTAATCAAACATACCAATATACTACTCAAATTCATAACCATCCATCCACAGTCAACTCGTCAACCGCTGAGCCACGGTAAAAAATATTCTGTCTAAACAATAGCCTCGTCTTACAATAGATTTTATTTAAAGCTTCGCTTATGCTTCAAAAGGCAAGTTAAGCCATCGCCTCGGTCTGAGGGTACTCACAGAGAAAATTCTAACGCCTATTTACTTAAAAATTTATTCGTAAATGGCGCGAGCACTTAAAAATAATTACGTTGTATGAAAATATAGTAATTTCTCGACTTAAGTAGGGCTTAAAAACATTCAAATAGTTGCTATTTTTACTTTAAGAGACATTTTTTGCTTTAGTTACAGGTTTAACAGAGTTGTAACCAGTGAGATCCTTTATTCTATACGTATGTGTAGATTGATCTATAATGTTTATTCAAAAGAGATGCTTGAATTATCCGAAATTGAAATTTAGCCAATAGCCTCAGCGAGTCTTGAATATCTGTCACAAGCTATCTCTTTCAGGAAAAAAGTGTTATCGTACTAAATGTTTTGATATTTGTTAGAAGTAAACGCAGAACTAATTACTTCTAGGCCAGCGTGGTGTACTAAGGCCTAACCCCTCTCAGTTGTAGAGAAGGCCCGTTCTCAGCAGTGGGCAGTATTTAATACAGGGCTGGTATAGGTATAGGTATAACGGGAACGGCTTTTCACGCGGGTAAATTCGCGAGCAACACCTAGTCCATACTAATAATAAAGAGGAAAGATTTGATTGTTTATTTTTAATGGATAAACTCAAAAACTACTGGACCGATTTTGAAAATTCTTTCACTTATAGGAAGCAACATTACTTCTGAGTGCTATAGGCTACTTTTTCACACGGGCGGAGCCGCGAGCAGAAGTCTTGTCATTAATAAGAATGTACGTATACCCTTCCAAGTATTCTTATATTATATTGTAGCTATAACAACAATGGTAAAAGAAGGACATAATATTGGTCCTCTACCTGAAAAAATGTCCTATCGCTTCTTTTAAAAGGAAATGCGCGCTAAGCACTTAGATGGAATAATATACTGAACCATTACCCATCACCAGCAACATCATGAGACGTCTACACACGTTTTTGATATTACTTTTTTAATGGTACAGGTTTTTTCTTTTTGCCAGACATTTCATCGTGATTTTTTTTATTATGTTCATGTTGTAGCATGTATGCTGATTAAATATTTTTATATATTTTACTTTTGGATCTTTTCACTTAGACGTTTTAACTATACAAACGATTTTTATATGCGCCATCAATTTTGATACGCGCGCTTTTTTGTCTTTTCAGTGCACACATGTTTGTGTAAATGGACATAGTGCCAAATGCATAGCGTTTTAAACGCGTTGTCAGCTCGTTAAATAATCGTATATATAGAAAATATGGTATACATTTATAAACTTAAAATATTTAAAAAATTAAATAACCCCGGCACAAAAAACCGCCAAACAAGTATTTTCATCTTCCTAGTCCTGAGTTCGGTCCCCCGACTCGAGGATGCTTGGGTCAAAATTTTAATAGGTACTTAAACGACAGACACTTTTATTTTTTAACTTTTTAGAGGTTTTTTTTTATGTCGGGGGTTATTTAAATTTAATTTTTATTTCGAACTTTTTAAATTACTATATTCTCCATCATGGGGCCTTAATAATCAACAGCTATCTAACACCTGCTCGTTCAGACCATTCTTATGAAGAGTTGAGTATCCCGCAGACTACTTGATGCTGTAGCATCAGATCAAGGTTAGCATGTCTTAAAAATATTGCCGAGATCACAGTACACAAAATTTTAAATCCAACGGAGATGAAAATGAAAATTGAAAATGAACTGATAATCTTCAAACGCCTGAACAGATCTTCATAAATTATAGCTAAGACCCATCTCTATCACATCAGCTTTCAAACAAAAAATAAATCCGCGTCAAAATCGGTCAATTCGTTTGAGACAGAAATACAGACGCACACCTCTTTTTGCTGGGGGTTAAAAATAGAACATTCATATTGCAACAGAACAAACGCCCAAAAGCATCCGAAATCAACAAACTAGTGTACATCGATCCATCACAATGGTGGGTAAATGGAGTCAATTTAAAGCACACCTGCAAGCGCAATCCACTCTGTATACAGCGCAGCGCTTTCAAGCGCTAATGCCCGCTTTTTCCACTTTACCTGCATTATTTAGCTCGTCCACCCGTGAAACTGATATAAATGATACACTCGAGAGAGCGGCGGAAACCCTTTTTAAGAGTTTGCTTTAAGCGCTGAGAGAATTTCGATTACGACGTATGCACTATCATTATTTAAAGTATCGAGGCGGGGGTGATTTTTCCCTGACGGATCGGAGATTTGAGTGATTTTAAGTTTTCTATGATTTGTTCACTCCTGCATAAAATGTTCAGGAATTATATTATATTTTCACGTTTTATTTAAACTTTGTGAATTATCGCTCGCTTTAACGGTGAAGGAAAACATCGTGAGGAAACCTGCATACCTGAGAAGTTCTCTACAGGAATTTCGAAGGTATGTGAAGTCTGCCAACCCGCACTAGGCCAGCGTGGTGGACTAAGGCCTAAACCCTCTCAGTTGTAGAGGAGGCCCGTGCTCAGCAGTGGGCAGTATATAATACAGGGCTGGTATGGTATGTTTTTATGTTGACGCGGCAAAGAGGTTAAACTTGAGGTAAATGTTGATGGGCGGCGGTGATCACTTACCATCAGGTGAACCGTATGCTCGTTTGCCCCCTATACCATAATAATATACTTAAGTGAAACAATTATGAAAATTAATAATTGCGTTGAAACGAATAATTTCCATTTTCAGGTAGAAATGGAGCAGCGAACTAACATGATATTTTTTGTACGGACATACTTAATCCGATAACTGACATGAATGAAAAACGCACGGTTTATTTTGAAATTGTATTCTAGAAAAACCTTCGTACGGGCAGACCAGCGAACCAAAGGTAGTGCTCCATGTAATTGGTGATTCTATAATTCGATTTCCAGAAGAGTCGTCGATGTTCCGAACATTAATTGGATTCGACATTTTTACAACATTTAACGAATCAACTCCGCAGATAGTTGAAATGTGCGCTGTAAGCGAAATGATCATTTGAAAGGACGGATTCGCCAATAACTTTTCAAGTTATAGGCGGCAGAGGGAACAAGTATTTCAATATATCAGAGTAGGTATCATAGGTGGTCAATTTTATATTTTTTCCTACAACCTAATTAATGTCATGTATTTTTTCGTACATTAACATAAACATTAAGAACAGTGCCAAGACATTTCATTAAGCATTTCAGCCTATATTCTGATACCTGAACCTTAATAATAAAAAAAATGCGAGAATTGATTAAATTAATTAGTTTATTTGCCTCTTAGACGCCATATATATTTTAAGGAAGGAAGAAATAGACTGCCCCTGGTGAACAAGGATAATGCCACACTGGTAACTAAATATTTAATTATACACATTCCCTCAGCGTAAAGAGTCTTTCACCAGGAATAGTAGTGGAGAGACTAAATATGGTTTTTATGTAGAATACTACATACTCAGCATCAAGCCTTTAGTATATCAGGGGAAGGCAGAGGTAGTATTATTATTTACACTCACATTTCGCCATTTATAATAGACCCCGTATAATAGACGGTGAGCCTATAGCTTTTAAACAAGACCAACACACATCAAGCCTTTATACCCAAAGGGGTAGGAAAAAAGTGTAACCAAGACACCTACTCTTCGCTCCTTACCACCAATACAAATGAAATCCTAGTTCATCAATGTATGCTAACGTTTTTCCATAACTTGTGCTCGCACATCGAAACTTGCCGCTGATCCGAATGCCGAAATTTTAACGAGTTTCTGAATTGTGTGTTTAGCGACAGATGTGGCTCGTTCTCCGTATTGCCACACCTCATTCCGAACTCTAATAGACTCGGTGATGGAATGTTTTTTGAATAAATTACTTTCGTTTGCTATCAACTCGCTTTTATGTTTCGAATATTCATGTCTCGTTTGATAATTTAAGAAAAATAGTATCGGAATTTTCCTCTCAGAGTCGGATTTATTAGGTATCTGATAAAGCCTGGAAGGTTAAATAATCTGTGGTTTGTATCTCTCTATCGCTCTCATTGCTCTCGACGATTAATTATGTGTTTAATGAAAGTTTGGAAGGTTATCCGGGACATGACTTATATCGATCTGCCTGTCATCTATGACTGCCTCGGTGGCGTAGTTGTATTGCGTACGCGTTACGAGTACAATTTGCGCGCTGAGGTCCTGGGTTCGAATCCCGGATCGGGTCAAAAACATTGTGACTGGGTTTTTCCATCTCAAAAATTACTCAGTCGCAGCTCGGAGTCAGGAAGTTGGCGGTGTGATTCCCCCGTGCCTCGGAAAGCACGTAAAGCCGTTGGTCCTGCGCCTGATCTCTCTCCGGTCTTGTCCGATTGCCGTCTCACCGGACTATGAGAGTGAAGGAATAGCGAGTGCACCTGTGTATTGCGCACACGCTTGTGCACTATAGTGCACAATAGTGATACTATAGTATCTCCTGCGTACCTGGCTGATCTCCGTTGAGATTGGCCGCCGTGGCCGAAATCGGCTAAGAAGGGATTACGGATTATATCGATCTCAATTCATTACCCACGATCAAGACCACTGAATTATAAAAGTCGCAGGAACCCGCTGGATGTAGGCTGCTTCTAACAGGTTGGTCTGGAAATCTTTTGGAGAAGCCTATGCTCAGCAGTGGACTTCCAAAGGCCTGAAAAAGAAGATCATGACAACGAGTAAATGACATTTCCATTCTCTCTGCCTAGCTCCAGCTTTTATAAACAAACTTCATTCATAGACCGAGTCCATAGGCTATGACTTACCTCTGACATACTTTATTAAAGCAGTCTGACTCATAGCCTTCCTGCCTTCTAACACGTATAATTTTTTTTTATTAATACTGTTAAACACAAATTCAACAAAAATATGAATTGAATTTACATAAAATCTGTGTATGGAAATTCATTATTCTTGGTTCAACGGGCAAGGCATTAGACCGTGTAATAACACTCATACAATTTTATATTTTCGTCAAATATTCTTTGTAAAGGCTTCTTATAATAAAATTCTTGTTATTCGCGACAGAATATGCAAGTACTTTATTCAAAAAGGGATAAGAGAACAAATGTTCGTATGACCCGCAAATATTTGCTCCGGATTGTGGGATCAAAGTCTTTTTAGTAATTTTGGATGCCTGCGACATAGGCGAGTCCTATATAGTATATTATGAACAAGATTCTTTCACTTTTTTAGTATTGGGTGCCTTAACTTGATAGAAACGCACGCACACACTCACGCCTTATGTCCCCGAAGGCGTAAGTAGAGGTGGAACTAATGCACCCACTGTTCACCGTGCGTATTCTGTCCCATGATGTGATAGGGGGCGAGCCTATCGCCATATCGGGCACAAGACTTCTGAGTGACACTGAATAGAAAAATCCAATATAACTTTGCCCGTCCTGGGGATCGAAGCGGAGACCTCACCATTGCAATTGTACCATATTAAAACTACGCCACCAAGGCAGTTATAACACTTTTATGGCATTTATATCCGCGTAGTACAGAAAACAAAACTGATCATTTTGACGTATTTGATACGGTCAGTGAAATTGCTCATTGCGGGCGGTTGAAACCAAATCCTCATTTCCACCATTGATTCCTCTGGAATTGTCGCTGTGAGTCCACTCGAGTGAAAAGTTAGTATGCGTCATAATATGAGCAACATGTTTACGTTTATCTTCTAATGGGCTTATTTTTCAATAATCGAATTAAAATCATTCGTGGCGCAAATAACATGATCAAATAAAAAATGTCAGACAAGTGAATAAAAATTTTGATTTGCTTCACTCTTCTATCCAGGCTAAATAACCTGGATAAAAGAAAGTGTGCCTTCCAATAAAATTATTGGAAGGCACGTTTTCTATCTTACTATTGAAATGAAATGAATTATTCGAATCCATAAAATGTTACACATTACTTAGATTCAGGCAATTTTTCCTCTACCACCTATTAAAAATTAGACTTCAAAGAGAATGAAATAAACGATTTTTCTTCATTCCTCACAGGTTGCAAAACATCAATGATACAAATGAAACCAGAACCCTAAAAGGTAAAAAAGCAAGTCCCAGCACGTCAATTATTGTATTCTTAAACAAAAGTAGACTTTATTTACTCTTCTCAAATCACATTAATGAAAATTTACCGCGGTCGAGCCACAGGCGTCCCTTAGCCCTAATGACAAAATATTGTCGGGGCTGGTTCCGGGGTTCACAAGTGGATTAATAAAACCGCGAGCGATGAAGTGGTGTCGTTAGAAAAGTGGATTTTTTTAACTTAGTTAAAAATTGGGTTTGAAAATGATAGGAAATTTTATTGCTTTGAATTATGCGTGTGGTTTTATTTTGATACTTGTCGCAAAGGTGATGATAAGTAATATTAGCTTATAAGTTTGACTGTGCTTTATGTGTTATAGAAAGGTTGTTAAAGTAGTGATGCTACTGTCTTTTAAGTCCGTAAATGAAAGTAGACAATTAATGACATATACTTGTAACTCAGTTTAGCTTCTTCATAAATGTTGACGTTTTTATCTGATGCAGAGATAGTATTTATATTTTGGCAATCTTCTTGCCCTCTTCATATTCTTTAGTTAATCATTTTAAGATGGAGAAGAAATCCAAACATCTTTTGGAATTCTAATCAACTTTACCTGTGCATGGTTTATTCCGATAACATAGGAGCAAGGTTATTGCATTCTACCAGTCAGTCCTCATCCTGTGGAGTGGATATTGTACCGGTCCTCTCCTTCAAAAGGAACGGAGATTCTCATCCTGCAGTGGGATACTAAAATAACAAACAAACAGTGGGATGGATTTTTCTACAGGTCCTCTTTTTCTTAAGGAACGTAGGCCATAAGCCTGTGCGGCATATAAAATGCGTGCAAAATTACGAGAATTTCATATAAACTCTACAGAACTCTCGCCAAAAACTCAGAACATATCACACGCGGCTCACGTATTGCAGAGGCGGATAAATTGCAACGAATAAAGACTCGGGTACGCAAAGCATTTCCATACGCAAATGTTGTAATCAGTGCACGCCCCTTGTATGCTCAAGATCTTGCTCTTGAGCGGTACGCACGGAATCTCGGGAAGTTATAACATTTTGAAGATCGTGGTGAAATTTCATGACTTCTGACGGTAGTTTAGCATTGATAAATAAAACATTAATCTGATTAAATAACTTTTACTTCTCATCAATTTTGATATGTAGTTTTTAGCTTCAGTGAATTAATGCATTTTATGACTGAAACTGGGCCTTTCCATTTTTTTTTGTTTATAATGAGTCGTGCTCGTTTTTCTTCAAAATAAACTCAAACCCAAACTCAAAATTTTCTTTATTCAAATAGACTTTAAAAAGCTCTTTTGAATCGTCATGAATCTATTACCGCTTCGGAACGTGTTAACGCTGTGAAGAAGAAGCGGCGCAAGAAACTCCCTCAGCAGAACACGATCTGTCAATATGATATATATATATATATATATATATATATATATATATATATATATATATTCCAACAATGTCATAGTAATTAATTTTTTTTAACATGTAACTTTACTGCACCCGATCTTTAGTGAAATGTGAAGGCCAAGGAAAATGTCGTCCGATAATTATAATATACGAAAGCATCTCTTGAC